>OY829914.1:181897988-182540317 GCA_963691935.1 Nephrotoma guestfalica | reverse complement strand
GGGGGAAAGTATACACAACTGAGTGTTATCAGCTCAACGGTCGTCGATATTACTGGATCACGTATTCCTCCAATACTGAATGGAATTTGGATTTTAGAATGGCACTCTATGTGGTGGAGAATATAAAGGTAACGAAAACAATTGTAAACGACGGCAGTAGTCATCATGGAAAACACTGGAATTAATAATGACGTTAATCATAAAGACCGAGGAATGTTTGCGCCGCATACACCATCAGATACAATAAATGGATTAGTGTTGCACAGCGATGCACAGGTACAAGCAGGGGATACTTGGGACGCGGACACAGTTATAATTTAACAGTAAATATTCAAGTTATAAAAAGGAATAGTGATGAAAAATATATTGTTGAAGAAGTTGTAAGTGTTAGTTGTTGAAGTGATGCATTGGAAATATGTGAAGCTGCTAATAAAAGAGATCCAACCAAACAATCGCTCAAAACTTTTATATCCACCAACTCCAGCACCACAGTTGAGTGCCAAGTTTGTAAACAACAACACCCACTATTTAGATGTCCAGTATTTAAAAATAAAACTGTGGAAGCTAGGACAAAACTAGTAACGGAGATGAATTTATGCCGGCATTGTTTAGAAAGTAGGACATGTAAGTATGTTTCTCAAAATCATCATGTCTCATTTGCAGTAACCGACATCACACTTTGCTCCACGCGGACCACCTAGAAGCACAACCAAGTTCAAGTCAAGCGTATACTACACTTAAAGAAATCTCAGCCGAAGACACTACCAATCCAAATAGAGCATCAGCACAAATTCAGACTACTAGTAATACGAGCGTCCTTCATTCATGTCTTTCATCGCCAACCACGGTACTGCCTACAGCCGTTGTTTACGCGGAACCACGTACCGGAGAACTCACAATCATCTTTCGTGACCGAATCCTGCGCTAAACGCCTAAGCCTTATGCGAAGTCAAGCTTCCACAACAATTTACTCTAATTTACTTTACTACGGATCAACTACAGCGAGTGGTACACAGTCAACCAGTGAATCAAACTTCCATTCGATAAACCGAACAGATATACAAACAGATGACAATGATATTCATCGGTTGCTCCATAAATTTTGGGAGGTTGAAGAAATAGCGAAGCCGGTCAATCAGTATGAGTTCGATCACCCTTGTACCGTATATTATGATCGAACAACCGCACAAGGAACCCAGATGATCGCTTTGTCGTTAGGTTATCCTTTAAGGAACCACGCCCAACATTAGGAAATACATATGATGCAGCACGTCAAAGGCTCCTCGCAATGGAAAGACAATTTTTGAAGATGCCAAAATTTTTTGACTCATACAAGTCATTTATGAACGAGTATATATCGTTTTGACATATGAGTTACATACAGTCAGATGAGATTCCTGAAAGTGATAACGAAAAATATGTTTTACCTCATCACGCAGTCATCAAGGACAATAGCAGTACTACGAAGTTAAGAGTCGTGTTCGACGGTTCGTGTAAAACGAAAACTCAAATTTCGTTAAATGACAGTTTGCAAATCGGTCCAAATAGCCAAACGGACCTGACAACAATTCTACTAAAGTTTCGACAATCTGTAATTGCCCTAGTTGCAGATGTCGAAAAAATGTACCGGCAAATTATTGTGAACCCTGAGGACGCTGACTACCAATTAATCCTGTGGCACGAAACTCCTACAGACCAGCCGAAAGTGTATAAATTAAACACTGTCACGTATGGTACTACCTGTGCTCCTTACTTAGCAGTCAAATCTCTACAAACAGCGGCAGAAATGTATCAAGATTTATATACTAAGGGGCACACACAATAAAACAAAACTTTTATATTGATGACATGCTCACTGGATGCGACACCGTTGCAGACGCCATTGAACTTAAGCATCAACTCACTGAGATTTTAAGTAAACTCGGATTCAATCTCCGTAAATGGAGATCCAGCTCACCTGAATTTCTAAATACTTTTTCCAGAGAGCACATAGAAACTATACCGAAGCTAATTGAAGATGACCCATATTTAAAAACGTTGGGAATTATTTGGAACTCGGATTCAGATACCTTATCATTTAGAGTGCAGCAAAACGTAAATAAAACTAGCTGGACCAAACGCACAATACTTTCTACTGCATCCAAAGTGTACGATCCATTGGGGTATTTATCACCACCAATTATCTTATTCAAAATATTGCTGCAAAAAAATTTGATTATTGAAGCTTGATTGGGATGCCAAGTTGCCTAATCACATTATAAATTCATGGCAATGTATATATCAATCACTGTCATCAGATGTTTGACAATACGGAGAAACCTAAGCAATATACAGTTACATGCATTTGTGACGCGTCTGAAGCTGCGTATGGTTGTGTGATTTATCTACGATCGGGGAATGATAATGGGGAAATTATGCTCAACATTATGAATGGCAAAAGTAAAGTCTCGCCGATAAAACAAGTAACACTTCCCAGATTGGAGCTTTGCGGAGCTGTAATTCGTTGTAAATCAATTAATTTTTACATTCAATCTTTAGCTTATCAAGACGTCATCGTATATGTGTGGACAGACTCAATGATCGTCCTCCATTGGCAGTCAGATATCCCTAGAAGATGGAAAGGTTTCATAGGGAATCGAACTTCATTTATCCTGCAATCTATGCCACGAAGCAGATGGCGACATGTAGCATCCAAAGAAAACCCCGCTGATATCATTTCGAGAGGAGCAAAACCACAAGATTTACCAAATTCGCGTCTATGGTGGAATGGACTAAGTTGGCTGTGTAAACCAGAAGACAGCTGGCCAAAACCAAAATCAACCACAGTACCTAAGACGAGATGGTTTTAGAAGAACGGCCAAAGTATGTTAACGTGATGACCGGAACAATTACTGAAGATGATGTTATTTCAAATCTTCTAACAAAATTTTCATCTTGGTTTACGATACGTAAAGCAATGGTGTATGTATAACGATTAGGACGAGCGAACCAAAAGTTGAAGAATGCTCCAGTCACTCCAATCGAGCTGAATACTGCTGAAAGTGTGATTATTCGTAATATCCAGAAAACAGTATTTCATATCGAATTGTCTCTTCGCAATAAGACCTGTACGATACCATCAAAGAATCCCTTGTCATCGTTACATTCTTTCATAGACGCAGTCGGATTATTACGAGTTGGAGGGCGTTTATAAAAATCATCTTTAAAATACTCGGCAAGACACCCGATCATCTTGCCCAAAAACCACAAAATTTCTGAATTGATAATTCGTGGCATCCATACAACCAATATGCATGCAGGCAACTCCTTAACATTGAGCATACTACGCACAAAATATTGGATGACAGGCGCAAGAACAGTCATTAAAAAATCAATAAGATCATGCACAGTGTGTATTCGATTCCGGTTTAACAAAATACAACAAAAAATGGCCGATTTGCCTGCAGCTAGATGCAACCAGAGAACACTATTCTCAAAAACAGGCCTAGATTACGCAGGGCCACTTTACATTAAAAGTAGCAAACGTAGAAATTGCCCAGTAGAAAAAGCATACGTAGCAGTTTTTGTTTGTTTAGCTGCAAAAGCGGTGCATCTTGAAGTTGTGAAACGTTGTCAAACGTTTCATTTCAAGACGTGGAACTCCCGAAGAAATTTGGTGTGACAATGATTCAAATTTTATTGGTGCCAACAACGAACTAAAGCAGCAGAAATCACAAATTACTAACCAAACTAGCAACCGTTTAATCACTGATTTTCTTGTACAGAAAAATATAATCTTCCATTTCAATCCTCCACATGATCCACACTTTGGCGGTTTATGGGAAGCAACAGTGAAATCGTTCAAGTTTCATTTAAAAAGAGTGACAAACACCAACCTCACATTTGAAGGACTGACCACCCTAATAGTTCAAATTGAGGGTCTACTAAATTCGAGACCGATATGTAAAATACATGGTGACCCAACGGATTTGGAAATATTAACACCCGACTTATGTTTCACGAACCGAATTTATTATTAAAAAAAACAAATTGTTAATTTATATTTTCAGAAAAACTTTATTTAAATTTACATTTTACATAAATGCATTTATGCCAGGTTGCAATTCGCACGGTTGCATTTATGTATATTCAGCGATTTTGCTGCGCGTGGTTTGTATGGTGTTACTCCGCGCGTCATAGAAAAGTAGTTCTTTGTTATTGATGTTTTCCATGTTACGTTGTTGTTGTGTCGCGTGTAGAGGATCGTAACTCCTCCCGCCGAAGAGAAGGCCATAGGGATTTCCTTACGGTCTTTCGTTCCGTTGTTGACGATGTATTGACTTCTATTGCTACAGGCTGTGTGACTTTGTAGCATCTTTTCCAGATACAATACATTATGATTTCAATAATAGAGATTGCAATTATGTTTGTAATGCTGTATGCTTGTATGCTGTGAGATAACGCCCGCTCTTGTAATAGCGTGATGTGATCTCTATGTTGTAGGGTCCAATTAGTCATTTGTGATAACGACAATGATTGTATAACGTTTTGACTTGCTACGTCGTGATATGGTATAATGACGATCCGGCCTTCCCGGTAGACATATTTGGTACTGCTATAGGTAATGCCCGAGATGTTAACATCGCAGGTGTCAAATTCAATTAACGCTTGGCCTTTCATGGACTTCGTAGATTGATGACAGGTAGATGTGAATTCTACTTCTGTTTGTGCGGCTACGTACAATTTCCCAGTAATGATTTCTGAGACTTCATCTTCCAATTCGTAGACAGTGTGATTACATTGAGCTGGTTGTTGTGAAATGATGCTTGGTATGCAGGTCGGAACTTGTATACTGAGAATAATTCTAGACTGATTGTAATATCCTTGTAATGTCAATAGATCGTAAATATTGTTTGGGTTGATAATTTCAATTCGGTCATGGTACAGTAAGTCGTTGATAAAGTGAATTTCGTTGTTAGATAATAAATGTCGAGAGATGCGTCTGTGTCTAACCGAGCTGAGTGCGTCTAAAATGTCGTTTATATGTTGGGTTAAGGTATCTATTGTGTTAATTAATTTAAAGATGTTTTGATCTATTTTTATCATTTGTATTCCCGATTGTGTTGTGTTACTGAGCCTATTTAATTCAAATGCGATGTTCTTGTTACTTTCCTTTACATATTTTTGTACGTAATTGAATCTGTCAATCATACCTTTACTTATCTCGATTTGAGCGTCATTTTGTTTATTTAGATTATTTTGATTCTCATAAAGGCTGTGCATTGCGGAACTGATTTCGTCTAGATCATGTTGATCTAAGTTTCCTGTAATGTCTTTGATCAAGGAACCTAGTCCATTAATAAGTCCTCTTTTGATCCGTGTAGGTTTCAAAAGGTTAACGTTGTCTTGTAGTTCCTTAAATTTGTGTTCAAGGATTTCTAATTTGTTTTTAAATGCATAATTGTATTCTATATTGCCATTAACGGTTTTTTCGACTATGTCGATGTTATTTTGGATAACACGAAAATTTTGTTCATAGAATTGGATCTAGATAACGTGGACGATCCGTTTATAACTATTGATTATTCTGGCCTGGCCCATCTTGACCCGGTATCAAGCCCTTGTTGTTGTTCAGGTCGGTCACTTTCAGCGTCTGGCTCGTGACGAGCGTGCACCTGAAATGGATTCTTTATCAATTTCTTGTGATATTTGCCGTCTTTAGTTATTACGGTTATTTTGTTATCTTGAAGAATTTTCTTAATGACATATCCGGGTTTGATATTTGAGCGTTTTTTATTACGGATGTGCACTGTTTGGTCGATTCTCATTTTTGGAGGTTTATCTCGACCAATATTCAGTTTATCGATTAACTTAACCTTTTTTGCATGCGCATATGCTAAGGTTTGATTAAGACGGTATTCTTGAGCATTTGGAGGTGTAGGATTGATAGGTTTCCCTAAAATAGTATAATTTCCACTCAATAATTCGAACGGTGTAAATTTTGTTGTTGAATGGATGGAGTTACTGTAGGAGAAAATAGCACGATTCATTAACTCTTTAATACTTAATTGAGGAGAATTTAAATGTGCAATTTTGACAAGTTCTTGAAGAGTTGAGTGCAATCTTTCAACAGGAGAGTTCCCTGTTGACGAATATGATGATGTGTGGTGTAATTCAATATAATGTTCTTCTAAGAAGGTTTTGAACGAGGGTGTGTTCATATTTCCTTCATTGTCGGTAATGATTTTTGTTGGTTTACCGTGTATGCTGAAGAATCGCTCAAGTTTTCTTTGAGTTTTATCGCTAGTGCGGGTCTTCATGTAGAAGGCTCCAGCGAATTTTGTGAACTTGTCGAGGAGTGTGAGAAATGCATGATTTTGGAAGAAACAGAAATCCATATGGAGAATTTCCATAGGTCGTTTTGGTGTTGCTGTGATCTCGTACTCTATCTTCGGTGGATGTCTGTCATATTTGGTCTGAAGGCTTATCGTGCAGGTGTTGCTGTACTTTGTGATAATGTCCTTCATATTCGGAAATAGTAAGTTCTTTTAATGAACTCGTGGTTTTCGACCATGGTGATTTTCTTCCCGCCTTTTCCTTATTATGGATTGTTGGTCCTCAGGTTTGAACACATCTGTTAAGAGAGTATGTGTTCTTACCAGATATGGTTTGTGAGAATTGCCGAATTTCTCTCGGTAAGCTTCCGTAGCTATTTGGAAGACTATATCATCGCACAATATTCGTGTTACTCGATGTTTGGTTACTTGTGTCGAAATGTTTAGGCGGATGGTTGATATGTGATGACTTGGCATGTATATTATCACTCTATGTTTGCCAAATGGATGTTCATGTTGAAGATTTATCCCTTGCATTTCAGGATCAACAGTTATGATCAATTGAGAATTAAAATGATTTATAGGTGTATTGGAAGTTGAACGGTTGAAACCGGATGGTTTGTCCGTCGTTGTTTGAGATTTGGGTATCCGTAGAGGAATCTGAAATTTCGGAGGTGTTTAAGTTGTTGATAACGTTAAGTTCGGGTTGCATTCGTGAGAGTGCATCCGCATTAGTATTGAATTTGAATTGTTTTTTGTAAAACACTTGTAAAAAATTTTCCTTAGAGTGACAATATTTATTGATTTTATTATTAGGAAGATCGATTTCGAAAATGTATTTCTTCTTCAGTTCCTTTTTTACAACTAATTAGTTAGTTTATCCATTTGTACTTGTAGGTTGGCTTTTCTGAGTTTGTTGAAAACGTGCTTTAAGCTTTCCATGTGCTCTTGGAGCGATCTGGGAAAGACGATAATATCGTCCATGTAGCATAAGCACGATTTGCCGTGTAGTTCACCAAGGACATTATCCATGACTCGCTGGAATGTCGATGGTGCGTTCTTAAGACCAAAAGGCATTCTCACATATTCGTAGTGCCCGTGGTCTACGGTGAAAGCCGTCTTAGGAATATCTTCCTTTCTAACCTCTATCTGGTGAAACCCAGAGGCTAGATCCAATGTCGAAAAATACAGACATTTGCCCAATTTATCCAAGATATCCGTGATGTTCGGTAGCGGATGTCGGTCATCAATCGTTTTTTCATTCAATTTGCGATAGTCTATAACTAATCGCCACTTGAACTTGCCACTTGCATCGGCCTTTTTCGGCACAATCCATATGGGTGATGACCAAGAAGAGAAGCTGGGACGGATAATTCCATCCTGTAGCATTTTGTCTATTTGCTTCTTTACTTCGCCTTTATGGACAAAAGGGTACCGATAACTTTTGGTAAAAATCGGTTTGTGGTCTTTCAGATTTATTTCATGTTTAACGTCGTTGGTAAATGACAACCGTTGTTCTATTTTGAGAAATAGATCTTGGTATTGATGACAAAGTTTAGTGATGGCTATTTTTTCTTCGGGATTGAGATGTTGGACTCTAATCAGTTTTGAGGTATCTTCGTTTTGTGTTTCATCCAATTCTTGTATATAGCAATGGTGGGATTCGACCCGATAAGATTTTTTTAACAGCTCGACTTTAATTGGCTGTTCGATAACGAAAGTGTGTTGTTGATTGCTATAATTGACTATTTCCAAAGTAGCGTACCAATTTCTACTATGGTATATTCCCTCGGGGATAATTAGATTGCCATTGATTGTAGTTGGCATCACATATATATGGCCGTTCTCTACGTCTACCGGAAGTTCAGCGGTAAGCTTACTTCTTGGTAGTATAGAATATGGTTTGGATGAATAATTTGGTTTAAACAGTAAAGAGATCTTTACTTTATCTGTTTTTAGGATTGAATTGGCTAGATCTAATGTAACACCAAGTTGTTGCATTATTTCAAGTCCCATTAAGCCATCGAAGTATTCGTGGAACTTGAACAACAGGAATTCCATGGGTTCTCTGGTTTTGAACTCCATAAGTCCTGGAATTACTACTTTTTGGTTTATAGCATGGGTGTTAAACATGGTTTTTACATTGGTAGGGGCTATGGTACGTATCCGTGAAGGATGTACGAACTCTGGGTTCAGAAACGATTTATTAGAGCCAGTGTCAATAAGTATTTTTAATGTTTTTTGTTGATTTAACCGTACATGTATGTACGGAAGCGTATATGTTTGATGTCTATTTACATCTATGTATCCAACTCCGTTGGAGAGGCTTCGGGATGAAAATTTACATCATCTACTTCGCCTTCTTCTAAATCAGGGAAGTTTAATGGTGCTTCCTCTTCAGGCTGTTCCAATTGTTCTTCGGTTGGTCAATACTGAAAATTACAACGATCTGGTATCCTATTTAAATGTTGGTACAATGGACACGTCTACATTCAAGAGAAGGAGGCTGACATTCCCAGGGTTGTATATTACATGTCACAGCTACCACCCAACTAGAAGCCCATTGAATACTACTTCACATCGGCAAGGCGTCAACGATTACGTAACATCTGTGTCGAGCTATCTCAATTATTGTATATCATTATAACATACACATATTTTCTTTTGTTTTCTATTTTCTTTTCCTAATAAACTAATATTGTTTTTTCTATATTTTTAGATTCATTCTGGATTTTGTTATTTCAAATTTATTTCGCTTTATATTATGGAATCGTCAACTGATATTACCGAAGCTGAAATTTTTAACAACTTGTCACTAAATCACTATTCTAAACGCAGAGCCAAGTTATACCGATGGTTGTCTGAGGTATGTATTGATAAATGCTAGATCTCTCCGCGAAAATTTTGAAAATATTGGTAACTTTCTAAAAACATTAAACACGCCACCTCACATTATCGTAATTACGGAGATATGGATTTATTGCAACGAAGTGCCATTTTACACTCTTCCCGGGTATGAATGTTTTTCTGTTGTAGAGACGCAGATAGGGGTGGTGGCATTGCAATGTTTATTGTTGACTCTACTGTTGCAATAGAGGAAGAACAATTAACTCTGCATGGTACTAGTTTCCTTGTTGTTAATTTACCACTCTGTCATAGCAGAGTGATTGGTATATATCGCACCAAACAATGCCCAGATAGTGTTTTCTTTCACACTCTTGAGAATGTTTTACAAAAATACCCCAAATCAATGGTATTGGGTGACATTAATATTAATTTGTTTAGCTCAAGTGAATATAAGACGACTTGGATGAAGTCGGTGGTCTCTAGTAGTGGATACACGATACTCAACAACTTGAGCCCCGAGTTTTACACTCGATTTTCTTCAACGCCCTCGGTACTTGACCATGTCATCACTGACCTAATCCTATCAAAATTTAACATAAGCCTAATTGACTCCCCCGATTTCGATCATCGAATTATACTGGTAGATAAATCCGATTCTATTGTTATCCCTAAACGTATATCCCGTCAGTTTAGCGTCACTAACTACGATAGGGTCTTCGCTTATCTTTCCTATATATGCAATAATGACTCTTGTATAAGTAATTTTAAACAATTGTGTGATGAGCTATCGCAACTCATTACCTCTAATACGAAATCATTAAACAAGGATGCCACTAAAACCTGGGTAACCGAAGAATTTGTATCTATCTTAAAGATAAGGAATGTCTTCTATCGTCTGAAAAACAAATAACCTAGTAACTGTTATTATAAAGAAAGATTCAAGTATTTTCGGAACCAAGTAATATATACTAAAAGAAGGCTCAAATCTGCTTTCAACCTTGGTGCGCTCCAGCAATCTATAGGAAATTCCAAAGCGACTTGGACGGTTCTAAAAAAGTTGATATTTAACAAAGATGACGAGTACTCTAGGAATCCAATCATTGCACTGACTAACAGTTTGTCTGAAGTTAAACATGACTCATACGACATCGCTAATATTTTTAACGAATACTTCATAAACATTGGAAACCTAACCGACGGAACAACCACCCATACTACAATGCCCCCTTTTTCCAGTTACTTAAAATATGAAGGTCTTCCACAACTTAATCTCTCGGTTACTGATTATTTAGAAGTTGCTACAATAATAAATAATCTTAATCGAACTGCTGCATCAGGATATGATTCAATCTCAGCGAAGTTTATAAGAAAATGTAACACTTTTCTCATCCCCTTAACAGTAAAGTTAATCAATGAATCCATACATATTGGCCACTTTCCGGACTGTCTCAAGACCTCAATAGTTCACCCTATTTTCAAAGCTGGAAATAAAATGTCTCCATCTAACTATCGGCCAATATCAATCCTGAATGTGTTCTCCAAAATATTTGAGAAAATAATTGTAGCTAGGTTAAATGAATATTTTAAGTGCAATAAAATTATACATGCTAACCAATTTGGATTTGTCGAAGCATCTAGCACACAGTCAGCGGCAGTGTCTGTACTCAATGAAATCTATTTGGGTTTAGAGTGCAAGGAATATGTATCGATGCTCTCTATAGACCTTAAAAAAGCTTTCGACACTGTGCCACATAAAATCCTACTTTCAAAAATTACAAAGTTAAATCCCTCCGTAGCCACCCTATCCATTTTAACATCTTACTTCACTAGCCGGGTCCAATACACGGTGGTAAATGGTATTAAGAGCGAGCCGCTGACAGTGGTATCTGGTGTGCCGCAGGGTTCTATTCTTGGTCCAATTCTATTTAACTTCTTCGTTAATGACATGTTCAATATAGACTTGTCTGGAAAACTTTTTATGTATGCGGATGACTCTGTTCTAGTGTATAAATCTTCAGATGGTTTAAGCCTTCTTGATCAAATGGCACAAGATATTACTAAAATAGAATACTGGCTGACTGCTAATAAAATGTGCATGAACATGTTAAAGACCAATTACATAATTTTCCAAAACAAAAAGTTTCCTGCGCATTTTCCCCGTTACTTGGAAGTAAATAATAATAAAATACTGCAAGTTGAAACTACTACCTACTTGGGGCTCCTCATTGACCAAAACCTGAAATGGAAGGAACAAGTACTGAAAGTTAAAAAACAAATCTGGCCCTATGCATTTGCGTTGAAGAGAATAAGAAGTCTAATTGACGAAAGAACAGCATGGTTATTCTATGACGCATATATCAACTCTAGATTGAGTTATATGAGCTCGCTATGGACTACTACACCGAAAAATTCCATCAAAAGCCTTTGGGTTGTTCAAAACAGGATCATCAAAACTATCAAATGCCTGCCAGTACTAACGTCGACTAAATCTTTGTACTCTTCCAAAACACTTCCCCTAGAGATTCTAGGGAAATTTCAATTGTTGCTGTTTATTAAGAAAGCTCAGATGGCTCTGATGAAATGTAATCTCACTCCTATAGCCGTATCTAAAGTTCACTCACATTATACAAGAAACAATGCAAGCTCATTATATTATTTAAATACCGTAAGTACAAGCCGTTCCCAAAGTAATCCATTTTATATGGGCCCTGCTCTATTTAATGAGCTTCCCCAGGCTATTAGAATAGAGTCCAATATTATGAAATACAAACGGCTGTTGAAGGATCACTTAATCAGTAAATGGTTGAATGTATTATAGAGAGATCTAGTAGACAAGTTAAAATCAAATTTAAATTCCAATCAGCAGCAACCACTAACTTGGCTACGTGAAGAATATTTAAATATACATATATGTATTATAAAAAAAAACTATCGGATGAATCAAAGGATGAGATTTGAAGTGACAAGATCTCATAATGAGTTTTCAGTATGTTAATGTTAAATCTTATTTAATTCTAAATATAATAATGTTTTGTTTTCGTTCTTTTTTTTCTATGTTAATATGATATTGTAAATTGTGTGTATGTTTTAAATTGCTATGGATTGCCTGCCACAGTCTCTTAGACTATTAAGGCAATAATAAATAAATAAATAAAAAAAAAAAAAAAAAAAAAAAAATTTCCTGAGCCCGGAACTTCGGAGGTCCATTGGATTGGAATTGGTAGTTATTTTGTCTATGTAGCTGGTTACCGTTTGAACCGTTTGAATGTTGGTTGAAGTGATTATGATTGGGGTTCATAATCGAATATTGTCTATAGGGAATTTTGCTGGACGGGGTGTCCATCGGTTCTACTCTTCTTGGAGAAACCATTGGAGGTTTATAGTTGCTGTTTTGACCACCTCTGTTCATAAATGGGTTTTGTTGGGTAAACGGCCTATGATTATAATATTGAGGGGTAGGTTGATGGCTAGGTCGCGGATAGAAATTTCTGTTTTGAAAGATAGGTGGGCTGCTTGGGTAATTATTCCGTAAAGGATTTCCGTTTAGGATTCTTGGAGCCGTTCTATGCGGAACAGGCACAATATTTATGTTTGTCCCTTTCTTCATGTAGGACATATTCTGTTCCTTGAGGCAATTTGTAAATGACTCAGTGAGCGAGGTAGGCTGCATAGCCCGAATCATAGAGCCCATTGGCTCCCTTAGACCGGCCAAGAATGTGTTGAGGCACATTTCTTGATATAGGTCTCGTTTAGCTCTAATTACGATAGCATTGCTTTCGTTTAATTTGACATGGTTGATTATAGTACTCTGTATGTCTATAATTTTAGCAAAGTACTCCTCTAGGCTATCACTTCCTTGTGAGGTACTGTATAAGTCCCTCACCAGGTTTGTTTCATTACGCTTGTCCGCGTAATGAGTGATAAGATTATCTTTTATTGCCTCCCATTGTAGAGGTGTTCCGTACATCATGAGGACTTCATTAGCCTCACCCGTAATTTTATTGCGAATTGCTCTGAGGTAGATTTTAGAGCATGGATGCCCGTCTATCGCGTTACATAGGGACAGTATTTCTTCAACATTCTCTATGAACTCATAGAGCATATGTCTACTACCTTCGTACCGCGGAAGGTCTTTCACAGCGTCGGGGATTCTAAGACTTTTAAATAAGTCAGTAGCACAACTTTCAGTATCAACATTTTCTGATTGACTCATTTTAATAAGTTTTTGAGTGTTTTTATGATCGATCGTTTCAGTAGTTATTTTAAAGATTGTATTAAAGTTTTCTGTTAGTTTTTTAATTTCTAAAGATAAATTTTGCTTTCTAAAGATCCTATAACCGGGATTTTCGTTAACAATGTTCCGATCTAGATTTTGACTCATGGACGCTAAGTCAATTAGTTTTATATATAATTTTTAAAAATTAGTTTATTTAAAATCAATATTATGATAAAAAAAATATTTATTTTTATTTTGGAATTCTATAAACCGTAGAAATTCCGTAAAAATTTTAATTTCGTCTTTTCGATTTCTTTGAAATTTTCAATTTTTTTTTTTTTTTTCACAGTTCAGGTACGAACGCCTGGTCGTATTTTTATGTTATATGTTTATTATGTTCTATTGCTTACTGTGGGTCAGGGCAATAGATATCAGGGAAAAAAAAATATTATTAATTTATTTATTATCTCACTTGATTTTTATTTTTATTTATTTATTTTTTTATATATCTATATTCACTTGGTGCCAATAAACCTTTGACACGAGCACTTATTACTCCGAATATAGTTAGAAACACTTTGCACAGTAATTATTTATTTATTTCGTAGGTTTTTTTTTTTGAATGCTAAAAAACATCCGCTATCAACTGCGCCACTTATGTTTCACGAACCGAATTTATTATAAAAAAAACAAATTGTTAATTTATATTTTCAGAAAAACTTTATTTAATTTATTTTTACGACTTTAATATTTAATTTATTTATTTAATATTTTAATGTTTCTAGCCCGAATGATAACTTTATACTAATTTACAATCATACTTAATTCTAAAATGTTGACATGCGATCTATGAAGAGACATAAATGCATTTATGCCAGGTTGCAATTCGCACGGTTGCATTTATGTATATTCAGCGATTTTGCTGCGCGTGGTTTGTATGGTGTTACTCCGCGCGTCATAGAAAAGTAGTTCATTGTTATTGATGTGTTCCATGTTACGTTGTTGTTGTGTCGCGTGTAGAGGATCGTAACTCCCGCACATTTCCTGGTCGGCGATTCATTAGCCGCTGTTCCAGAACCAACTTTAGATGATGTGCCATTAAGCAAACTCTCAATGTGGCAAAACATACAACAGGAATCATCCTGGAATGCATCCAGGAATTTTGGAAACGATGGCATCGCGACTATCTCACATCATTGCAACATAGATATAAATGGAAATCGTCAAATCATAAATTCGAACCCGATGACGTTGTTCTTGTACGAGAGGACAATTTATATCCTAGCCAATGGATATTGGGCAGAATCAAACATGTTCATCCTGGAAGTGATGGTGTTACTAGAGTGGTAACCTTACAAACAGCGAAGGGGGAATTAAAAGGTCCCATACACAAACTAGTAGCATTATCTGTTAAGGAATAAGATCCCTTAAGGCGTGGGAGTATGTTGAAGCAAATTAAATAAAACACACTAATTGAGAAATTTACATCATTGTTAACATTTATCACTACGGATCTTACTACTGATAACCATCGAGAATTACATCACTGTACGCATCCTAATTGTGGACCAGCTGACATTCCAGTTTCATCATGTACCTAAAATAAAGAAAACATATTTGGATGAACAACATATGTATATACTTACCATTCTACCTGGAATTCTGGCTGCGTAACATCATTTATTAACCTAAAATTATGTAAAATTTATATTTATGATAAGATTAAGACTAATTACTTAATCCTTAGCTTTTTGTATCCATTTCACTATAAACTACGTACACGTAAAACTCTCTGACATTTATTGGCAATGTCAATCAAATCAAAAAATTTCGATCAATTTGTAATAGATTAGTAATTAAGAAAGAGTGCGGTTTATGTAAATTAGTAGTAAACCATCAATTGCGCAAAATTTTGAATTCGCTGCGCTTTAGTAATTTCGCTCTATATTTCTCGTTTTGACAAATCTAACCAATCATGGCGATCGACGAGGGAACATCGAGGACAATTACTAGTAGTCAGCGGTTATTATAATAAACTAAAAGTCATAACGATATATTAAAACTTTTGTTGTAATTTCCAATCACAATTTCTTCATCAAAAGGATGAAGTGCCAGACCAGTAACAGACTTCAAACTGTTGGAAATTTGTCACATTTGTCTCACATGTCCCTATTTCGTTCTTTTGGCCCAAACAAAAATTTCATCACCTATGTGAACGTAATTATCTGTCCAGAAGGAACAATGATTGTCATCACCATAAAATTGATAGCATTTTCGAGCACCATATCAAATTTAGATGAGTTTAGTCATCGAACCTATTCATCTTCATTTCGTTTTTATTTTCATGTCTTGTATGTGTTTGGAAAATTTAGGGGACATCCAAAGAAAATTTATCTCGATTTCTATCCAACCTTACAGTAGCCAGATACATAATACGTATATTCGATACTTACAGTTTATTTCGTGTTGTATAATTTTTTGGTGCTAAATCCATTTTTCCAAATGTTGGACATGCGAATTGCAATTTTTGTTGTTGTATTTTATTTATGTTTTGTAATTTAGTGTTAACTATCACGAGACGATATAAAACTATAACGGATACACTAAATTTTTATTTATTTATCTCTATACGTAACAAAGTACGGGGGGCGAGGGGTAGAATGTGTCAGTTGGTTATATTGGATTTTCTTCTGCTGTGCAATGAAAAATTAAACCGATGTGTGAAGGCAAAACGTGAAAAGACAAAACTTTTGGTCAAATTCTCACGCTGTCTTGTTGGGCTAATAATCATTTTTTACTAACCGAATTTTTTTTTTTGTGCTGAATGGACAAAGGTTAGGATTTTGTTCATTTAATTCTGCCATGTACACGTATCCAAGAGGAACATAAAAAAAAATTAACACATCAGCACATTACTCTTTTATACCGGGTTCTTGTTATTTGCAATAGCTCGTTTATAAAATTCCCATAAAAAACCAGAAAAAATGTATCTCAGCGTCAGCACTAAATCACGTTTTTCGAAAAAAGAAGTAACCAAGTAACCAATCTTGTATTGGATATTGCCGGATAAGTTCATATTCTCGCGTGATTATTTATTACTTGTTGTCTGTTAAAACAGAGGATCTTGAGCATCGACTTCAGAAAATAAACAAAAACGATTTAGTGAATGATGACAATTGAAATAAATATTTCTCCACTGAAATGAACTGTCGTAATGATTGATTACACAAAATATGGGAAGCAGCACACATATAACACAACAAAAACATACAAATAGACATGTACACTGTGCTGTACATTCATTCGTATGTGGAATGAAGTATTACTTGTACTCTACATATCTTCAAACAAAAATTTCATTTAACATATTTTCGATTCGATTTCAGTTTTATGATGTTACACACAGAAACCACCCACATTGTAAATTGGATACACATACCACACATCATTTTATATGCGATGATCTTGTGTTGTAACATTAAATCATGCAATCCACATAAATTGTATTTCAATGCGCTTTTTTATGTGCTCTAGTACCTTTATACTTCATATATGTAAATTACAAGAGAAGCCCAGTTGATTTTGTCATGCTTCTGTTTTGAAATTTGTTATCAAAGAACATATAAACATAATGAACTCAGTTGAAAGTATCTGACATGCAATTGAGATAACAGCATTTTCTGTTCGCTACTCTTGCTCGTCTTCCGTGCCAGATTTGTGGTGCACAGTTGGATGATTTGATATTCATTAACTTAATTAAATTGTTTCATGATCTAACAATTTGAAGTTTAATATTATTTATTTATGGCCTTTAACTAACTATTTAGATTTAGAATTTATGAACTAGGAAAATATTCGAAGTAGCTAGATTGCGAATCATACGTATTTCAGGTGGCAAAGAATTCCATAGAACAGATCCATGAATAACCAAGCTTCGTGATATGATGGTTGTTTTATGACGCACGATCATCATGTAAGGCTAGAACTTTATTTATTTTTACTTAATATCAGTTGGTAATATACCAATGATGACAAACTAGAATTAAAATAATAACTGAAATTATTCATATTATCCACATAATTTGTTGTAATTACCTTAATTGGTTTGGATTGGTTCAATAATCACTACACTCGCTTTATATCACTATACGAGTATGTGGTAGTGATATAACTTTATTTTATTAATTTTTGGTTAACCTTTATGTCGCTAGACAAAAATTTCCTACGTAACACCCTGGAGCTAGCGATTGCATCTAGTCATACTTACCTGGAACAAATTCAAAGGTTCTTCCTTGCGGAGAAAATGTAATCTTGTTAATATCAATTTTCCACAGTAAAATTTGAGTATTTTATCAATCTGGGCCAATAACAAGCCACTTCCAGAGATTAGGGCAAGATACCATTATATCGGTTGAATTGGCCTATCGAGAGAAAATATTTTCCGGTAAAAGGTTTTTCCTAGCGGAGAAAATGTAATCTTGTTAATAGCAATTTTCCACAGTAAAATTTGAGTATTTTATCAATCTGGGCCAATAACAAGCCACTTCCAGGGATTAGGGCAAGATACCACCACTGCATAGGTTGGATTCGCCTATCGATAGAAAACATTTTCCATATAAAAGCGTTGTTGGTTATTAAACCGATTGATAAGCAAGATGACTTCCCAAAAATTGTTTAACTTGTTGGATGACTTCAATTCTCACGTTCGTTCTCTAAAAACTTTAGGTCTGGACGGCCTAAATACAATATCGGGACAATTTTCAAGTGTACTTGATTACTTCTAAGTTCGATTCACATACAAAAGCTAAATGGAAAGAAGCGTCTTTACCGAATGTGCTTCCATCATTCGATGACATTTCAAAGTTTATTCAAGTCACAAAATAACTGGACATAAATCTGAACTGCCATCTACATCAAACAGTGTAAAAGATTCAAAAGCTCAACAATATCAATCGAAACCATTTAAACGAACAGCATTTTCAGTACAAACGGGATATAATTGCGTCATTTGTAACAAATTCGGTCATCCTAGTATTCGATGTCATAAATATATTGCAATGCCGGTTGATGAACGAAAAAAAGTGGCAACCGAGCTAAAATTGTGTACAAATTGTTTGAGGTCATCACATTTAGTTGAACAATGTAATACTACTAATGGATGTCGAGTTTGTAAGACAAAACATCACACTTTACTTCATCCGAATAGTTCTGCTTCAGCAATTAGCGTCACGATCCCATCTCAAATCAACTCTGAATCATCAGCCTTGACCAGTAAAAATACTGCTCCGAGCAATCCAAACTTAACAACATTGGTTGGGACATCCATTCCAAAATTTGTTTTCATTGCTACAGCACTTGTTGAAATTATTGATAGTCGGTTACTTGGTCGGTCAATTACAGCACGTGAATTACTCGATTCAGGTTCGCAACTGAATTTTATCACAGAATTGTATATAAAGGTTTTAGGGTTAAAACTCATAAGTCGTTGATCAACATCAAGGGTATTGCTTGTGCTTCCACTTCTTCGTCGAAAAGTTCGACAATTACTATCCATTCGCGAATAAAGCAGTTTTCTGCCAAAATTGAAGTTCACTTATTGAATAAAGTTTCTGATAGACAACCGTCACTTCGAATTGACCCGTCTAGATGGTTAATTCCCGCAAATATTAAATTAGCTGATCCATCAGCTAATTTAATATTTGCGGGAAATCTATTTACAGCAACATAGTAATTGCCATCTAGTTGCCTCTGAATCAAATCAGTTAGATGAATTATTGAAACGGTTCTGGAACGTCGATGAATGCCATACGGATGAACCTTCATTATTTAGATCGGACTGCGACAACCACTTTCGAGAGAAATTCAGTCGGGATACAGATGGTAAATTTACAGTAAGACTTCCGTTCTCTAAAAGTCCGTCATTGTTGAGTGATTCTTGATTTTGGGCAAGGAAAAGGTTTTTGATGATGGAAAAACGTTTCAATAATAATCCAGAACTTAAGAATGAATACAAATCATTCATGTCAGAGTACGAGACACTGAACCATATGAAATTGGTTAAAAATATCGAATCGTTAAATTATTATTTATTCCATCACTCGGTAGTTAAACCCGATTCAACTACAACTAAGGTAAGAGTCGTTTTCGACGGTTCAGCAAAATCGTCCAGTGGTTATTCACTGAATGATCTATTGACGAACGGGCCTGTAGTGCAGAACGAATTATTCGCTGTGCTACTTCGTTTTCGCGCTCATGTGTATGCGTTTAGTGCTGATATATGTAAAATGTATTGGCAAATTCGTCTAAAATCAACTGATCAATAAAATTCCAATACATTTTTTGGCGGAATAACCCTTCCGATGAGCTTCAAACATTCAAGTTAACGACGGTAACTTATGGTACTAGTCAGCCTCATACTTAGCAACACGTTGCCTACTTCAACTTGCCCTTGACTTTCAATGTAGTCAGCCAGAAGCAAGCAAAACTATTCAAAATGACTTCTATGTTGCGGAAATGGTGCTCCAATAGTCTAGAGCTTCTTGCCGATATTCCAGTTGAAGATAGGGAAGGTCGTTATCTAATCGATGATAAGACAAGCATAAAAACGTTAGGTTTCTACTGGCAAGATCATTTTCCTGTCCAAGATCATTTTCGTATCAATATCAACTTCGATTCTGCGAGTACCTCTATAGTCTTACGAAAATAATCATCATATCACAAGTTGCTAAAATCAACAGTAGTCGTCGGGAAGTTATTACTACAAAGGTTTTGGTCACTTAAGCTTAGCTGGGATGAAGGACTTCCCATGGAATATCATACATATTGGTTTAAATTTCTTAGTGGACCCCAAAGTTGATCAACTTGACCGTCCCGCGTCATTTGTTCAACGGTAAGGAGAAATACCCTGGAATCCAGTTGCATGGTTTCGCTGATGCCAGCGAAAAGGCTTTTGGTGCCGTCATTTACGTAAGATTCTTGGGCCTCAAGGCTATTGCGTTAATTTAATGTGTTCAAATCTCGAGTTGCTCGATCCAACTTTGCATTGGATTAGATCTCCATCATATAGATGGAAGACATATGTTGCGAACCGTGTTTCCGATATTCAAGCGAGATCCGATTCTGGTAAATGGCTGCATGTAGAATCAAAATTAAATCCAGCCGACTTGATTTCAAGAGGAGTTTTTCTTGAGATACTTATGATGTCCGATCTTTGGTGGATCGGACCTAAGTTTTTGCATTCGCCAATTGAATTTTGGGGTGATTCACAAGAACTGAATTCACCACAACCATTTGAGATCATCGAAGAACGAAAAACGTTGACGGTTATGACTGTAGGGGTGGAACCCGTTGATGATATCCTGAATCGATTACATTTTAAAAATTCGTTCATTACAATTCAAAATGCAATATCTTACGTCCTCCGTTTCATCAATAATTGTCGATTAAAACATTTAAAGATAACCGGGCCGTTAAATGTAGAAGAATTACAAAATGGTTTGAATACAGTAATACGTTTAGTGCAAGCCAACTGTTTACCAACATAATATCGAGGATTACAGCAACCTAGCTTTGTAATTCGTGATTCCACATTAAAATCATTGTCGTTATTTATGGACGAGAAACATACTACTGTGGGAAAAAAGTAGTAAGACTTTTTAATTTAAATTTCGCGCGGAAAACCATTCGTCGAAATATTTTTTTTCTATGTTGGTATGACTGTCAGTGACATCTGTGCCAAATGTCACATCAAAATAATCATTAGTGTTTAGTATACGCTTGTCTTTCTGAAGTACAAAATGTGCATTCGGCGATTTTTACAATGAGTGAAATTATTCAACAAAGAAGTTCCATTAAATTTTGTGTGCGGAATCAATTTTCTGGTACCGAAACGTTCAGAATGTTGCAAAAGGCCTTCGGTGATAATTGTATGTCGCGACCAAGTGTTTTTGATTGGTACAAATTGTTCAAAGAGGGTCGAGAACGTGTTGACGACGAACCACGTCAAAGACGGCAATCAACATCAACTAATGATCAACACGTTAATAAATTCATAAGGAATTCCACCCAAAAATTCCACCCATATCGTTCCGCAACCACCGTATTCGCCTGATTTAGCTCCGTGTGACTTCTGGCTGTTCAGCAAACTCAAATGACCGCTCCGAAAAACCGCTTTGAGTCAATTGAAGACATTAAATGTGAATCGCTACGCGCATTGGAGGCTATTCCAGAAATTGACTTTAACAACTGTTTCGAGGATTGGAAAAAACGTTGGCACAAGTGTATATAGGCCGCGGGGGATTACTTTGAGGGGGACGAAATAGATTTGGAGAAATAAATAAAGAATTTTAAAATTATGAACAAAGTCTTACTATTGCTTGACCGCAGTATTATGTCTATTTTGGAAAAAAAAATTTACCAACTGTCGACCACGGGCAATTATAAACGATTGTAGTCAAACGGGAAATCTGCGAGTCATCCGGTTATATTATATCAATTTATGCTCCAGGAGAAATTCTCATAAATGAAGAATATAAAAATATTGTAAGTAAAATTTACCACAATATAGAAAAATAAGGAAAGTTTTCAAATTTAAAAAATTAAACGTGAATAAAATATAAAATCTAATTAATCCATAATTTTAATAAAAAATCGTACCAAACTAGATAACAAAGTGTAAATAAAGCAATACGTAAATAATTTTATTATAATCTAAATCCTAAAATAATACGAAATACATAATACAAAATTACTACAATCGAACAAATGCAAGCAGTCCTTACTAATCTAACCGGGGCGCAAATTGAGACAATGAAAACTATAACACGGAGAATAGAACGTTTGGAGGCGAGGGAGCAACCATCTATCAACACCGAAATGCTCGAAAATGGTCCAAAAAACGAAAACGACCTGAAGGAGATTACCAAACTCCCAGACTGTGTAAAAGAGTTACAAGTATTTGACAGGAATCCCGTGTTCCGGATAAATAGTGTAGAAGAGGTCAAAAACTGTCACTTATCACTCCATTATACGCTGAACCCTAACTTAGCAAATTAACGCAGGGAAACAGAAGCGTCGATGAGTTCTACGCTAACGTTAATCATCAGCTCTCACTCATTATAAATAAGTTAAAGACCGAAAATTATAATAAGGACACAATGAAAGTTTTAATGGAAATGTACAGGAACCGCGCATTAGACGTTTTTGTTAAAGGAGTATCAGCCGAGATATCCAGAATGTTAACAATTCAAAGACCGGCAACCCTACCCGAAGCTTGTGCATCCTGTTTGGAAATACAGAATCTAAATTTCCGAAACCTAACCATACATGATAGGAGGTTTACCAACAGCAATATGGTCAAAGTTCCAGTCAACCAAATTTATTCGCAAAACAAGCTCCACCAAGAAGCAGCAAAACCGCTTCCAAGGTTATCCCTACAGCAAATAAATATGGGATATGGAATTAATCAACAACAACAAGATGTCAGGCTACCACAACGGCCACGACAACCGAAGCCACCAGCACCGATGTCAGTATGCGAATGTCGGATGCGAATGTGAAGGCCCAAAAACAACCAAAGGGTGTTTCACTTCGAACAGCAAAGTGAAGATCCTTACGAGGAATGCGAAGGATATGAAGAATATATTCAAAACTATGAGGGCAACGAAGATGAAGATTCCGATCCAACGGGTGAGGTAAATGTTATAGAGGAGGCCTCTCAAGCCTGCCTCCTTTACCTAGATTATAAATGCCGAAACAACAAAATACTCAAATTGCTCATTAATATGGGGGCCAACAAAAACTTTATTAGGAAAGAACTCGCTACGGGTGCACAAGCAGTAGACAAACCGTTCGCCGTCAAATCAGCAGGGGGTGACATACCAATAAAACACAAAATAACAGCACCTGTATTTAAAAAAATTGGAAATGACATCTAAGTGAACTTCTTTGTGTTACCTGGTTTGACCTCATTCGACGGCATAATCGGCGATGACACCCTTAAAAAGGTAGAGGCCATGACAGATAGGAGAGAAAACATACTAACCAGCTCTGCAGGTGAGAAACGAAATTAAAACTGAGAACCCTAATCAATGAGTTGTTACAAATTTTTGGACCGATCAACGACTAACAAATCATCGATACGACCGTAAGAGCAGAAATAAGAACAACAACGAAAGATCCAGTATATACGAAGACGTACCCGTGCCCCATAAACATGAGAACTGAAGTTGACGAGCAAGTAGCAAAACTCCTAGAAGAGGGGGTAATCAGACCATCGAAGAGCCCGTACAATTCGCCTATATGGATCGTGGAAAAAAAACTAGACGCTTCGGGAATAAAAAAGTACCGCATGGTACCGCAATTGACTTCAAGAAACTAAATGCAGTTACTATTCCTGATACCTACCCGATCCCAGACATAACTAACACCATCGCAAGCCGACTATCTACACAACAATCGACTTGACGTCAGGCTTCCATAATATAAAGATGAAAGAAACGGACATTCTAAAAACCGCATTCTCAACCATAAATGGGAAATACGAATTGCTGTGGTTACCGTTCGGGCTGAAGAACGCGCCCGCCATCTTTCAACGTATGATAGAAGACGTCCTTAAAGAATTCATAGGGAAATCTGTTACGTCTATATCGACGATATAATCGTCTTCGGCGGAAGAACTGAAGAACAACATCTTGATAACGTCAGAAAAATCTTTAAGAAACTAAGAGACGCAAAACTCCGGGTTAACCTCAATAAAACGGAATTCCTGAAAAAAGAAACAGAATTTCTGGGTTACATCGTAACCAGTTCGGGCATAAAAGCAGACCCAAAAAAAGTAGCAGCAATTAGGGATCGCAGACCATCGGATAATCTTAAGGAATTAAAAGGATTCCTTGGACTAACATCTTATTACCGAAGATTCATCAGAGATTTTGCTAAAATCGCCAAACCGCTAACGAATCTCAAGAGGGGGAAAATGCCCAAGTAAAGGCGAACAAATCAAAGAAAGTCAAAATCGAAGCTTGGTAAAGAAGAATTAAAAACCATCGAATAGCCGAAATAACTGTTGTCGTCATCGGATCTACTCATATTCCCCGACTTCGATAGACCCTTTATCCTAACAGCGGATGCTTCAAACGCCAGTATAGAAGCGGTCCTATCGCAAAGCGAAGTAGGAAAAGATCGCCCAATCACGTATGTTTCGAGATCCCTAAACACTACGGAAGAAAACTACGCCACCAATGAAAAAGAGATGTTGGCGATAGTGTGAGCCTTGGAGAGTCTTCAAAACTACCTGTATGATGCCAAAAAAATAAAAATAGTGACAGACCAACAACCGTCGACGTTTGCGCTAAGTAAATGAAACAACAAACTCCAAAGATGGAAAGCGCGCATTGAAGAAAACAACTATGAGGTAGTATACAAATCAGGCATAACTAGCAAAGTGGCAGATGCCTTATCGAGGTTAAAGGTTGAAGTGAACACACTATCATCTTCAACCAGTTGGACGGAACACAGCGCTGAGGAGGATGGAACCCAATTAATCCAACACTGTGAGTCGCCGGTAAATGTCTTCAATGTTGTTCAGATAATATTCAGTAGGACGACATGTACATCTACGAGGAACAGCACAACAACTACCATCGACACTATATTTCACTACCGGATAAATAAAGAGATTTTAACAAATATTCTGAAGAAGAAATTACATCCGACGTTATTGAACGGTGTAAAAATCCCAGAGGGATACATCGACTACTATCGCGGTTAGTAGTGGACAATATCTGCAATGAGGATAATAAATTCCGAATCATTGAAGAGGAGCACAGGAGGGCTTATCGTATTTGGAAAAAGAACAAACAACAAATTCTCGAAAAATATTATTTCCCTCATATGGCCAGTCTGGTTAAGAGGATTGCTGGCTCACCGGATGCTACTGACTGGGATGTCATACTCAGCAGCCAGAACAGAATAATCGAAAATAAGAACGTGCAATACAAAATAAACAACGCCATTACCCAAAAGATCCTCAAGCAGCATAATGAAATCCAGCTGCACCTAGAATGGTACACTAAAGCAAAACAGTTCGGTGAAACACCGAAACGGGAACTTCCTGATCCAGTATCAAAATGAAACCCTGGAAATAAAAGGATGGACATTCACCAAAAAGGAGATAAAAACATCACAAATTCTTCTACACGTACTCCTAACAAACATCATGCAAAGCGCCGTTAGGCTCAACCTAGAATACCTGCACAACCTGCATCAAAAGAGCATAAGTCTACTGGACAAACTCACCATAGATTATCAAAACAACAATCCAACAGGCATCGGGATAATAACAATCAATTAATAATAGCAATTATCATTTTCATAGCACGCATGGAATACAAGAAAAATAACAAAATTGTTTCGCTTCCTAAAGAAGGAACCACAACTCCAGCAACACCACACATGGGGACACAACCAATCAAAATAGATTTATAATCCACGAGACGAGGATTTTTAAAGGGGGAGGAGTTAAGGCACAAGATACAGTCATGTCATCAATTCATGCCACCATATTTCATGGGAAATGATATATATTACAATAATTAAACGTTGGTTTGAATACTTCTCCATATTCTTAAATCGCGTTGTCTGTACGAGACACCTGTCAAAAAAATCACCGTACAACTCGTATTAACAAAATGGCGGAAAATTTGAATCCGGCGCTCTTGCTGAGACACTCTTTATATAATTACTTGTGTGTAAAAGATATTATTAGAATGAATTATGAGCAACAAAAAACTTATTTGCGTAATCTGTATGATGATGTCGGAAGTGAGTCAGAAAATGAGGGCAAAAATGAGACTGAGCATTTAGATGCAACTAAATTATAAAATGTTTCACACACATCATCCCTGCCTGGTTTATTTATTAGAATGATGCGGCATTACACGTTGAAGACGTTTACGCTGATACTAGTGTATTGATTCATTCAGATTCCGAAGATGAAGGAGAATGAGACGAAGATTTTACGGTGGGTGAATTCGACCGTAACCCGGATATTTCTGTTTTCATATCAAAAGACAATACCATATGGAAAAGCCAACCACCAACTGCTAATCAAACGTCACGACATAATATATTACGTCAACGATCGGGACCAGTAAAATTTACCGAAACGCTTTCTGTTCACCACTCGAGCAGAATATGAAAACCACGACTAAATACCTTCGACAAAAGAAGCGAGATGAGACCATTCATCGAAAACATCAGCTTCCAAGCGAAAAAAGGAAATTCAAGGAACTGTTTTGCTAACGCCAGGGACCTCACTAAAGAATTCCACCCAAGAAGTACAACCATCAAAGGCGGGAATAGAGAGCTGAGAACAAACGTAGATGATGTTCTCCCAGTATGACAAACCTACTTTCAAAATCTGCCAAATCGGAACGCCAAAGTGACCTCATTAGAGCAATTGCTCTCCTCCAGGTGAAGAGGTCTTTGTAAAATATCCCACAGTGGAGGAAGTAGACGCAGCCACTAGTAGATTGACAAATGGAAATATGCCCCGTCTCGACGTAATCCCACAGAATTGACTGAGCTCGGCGGTGCTACTCTTGCATCAAATCCATCCATGTTTTTGTCCCAACCGATCGACCACTGTTTTACCATGAGGAAGATTACGTTTACAAATATATTTTTTTAACCGGTCTCAAAATTTCATTTTAATGTCCGCCCAATTTAAAACAACTTGCTAAAACTCACTGAATTTATCGCTTTATACATAAATATTCACCGCACCAACATATCACATATTGTCAAAAAATAAAAAAACATGCCAATAAACATAAATTTGGAATGTAACAACGCAACATTATACGCAATAAAATATGTGTGCCACATGATCCCAATATACACTCCATACTTTATTATAATTACACACAGGTAGAATAGGTAGGTATGTGTATTCATTTTTTTGGCAATCAAATTTTAGCTTTAATGATGTCAAAAGATACTTAAATTATGTGTTAAAACTGTACGTCCTCGTATACGTACACCTAATTCAGATCTAATATCTACCACACAGAGGGCATAAAAATAAAACTTTGATATTTATTTTTCTACGCCGGTAAAGTTGTTATACCAAGAATATGAACGTCGATATGCTTCTTGTTATGTATGTACAGACTAACATAGTTACGTTGTTCATAATTTGCCATGTTTATGAGTAAATTTAAACATCATATCTATACGACAGGGTGGTTACAATATTACAACACATAAAGAGTATTCAACTACAAAATTATTGCTAAAAATAAACTCTCCTTTAAAGTATGTGTTACACGCTTTAGGTACATAAATTTGCCTATATATACGGAATACACATTCACTTGACAAATTATATATACATCACCGTTCTCACCAAATAAATTCAACACACAACATAAGCAGGAGTGCAGAGCGGAAAATGGAAGAATTTTCCTTCTTTTTATGCCATCCATAGAACAACACTATGTATATCAGCGGAATCAGGGGGAGTTATAAATGTAACCCCCTTGGGGTACACATATATATACGAATATACATAGAGGATGATTTTGTTCATAATATGAAAATATAATTCAGCATTCCAAATACATAGCTAGGGGAGGTGGGGAGTTTCCATTTTGCTTGGATTTATTTACTATACATAAATCGATTTGTAAATACCGTATTCGCGTACAATTCAAATATACAAATCATTCGATTTTTTACATTTAAAAAAAATATTAGTAATACTATTCCAACCAATTATTACTTTTAAAGCTTTTGCAGCTTTCGAAAAAATTATCATACATCTGAAAAATCAAATATTGATAAGTATCGCAACCAGCAGTGGAATGCAATTTTCTAATAAAAAATATATACGTAAGTAGGTACTTGAAACCACCCCAAGTCATCGCATACAATAAAAAGAATAACGAAATATGACAAAAACCCAAAATGTGGTGAAACTTTATACGTTTTGTTCCGAAGCATCAACATTTTTTTCTTTTTTACTTCTTCAAAAAACAACATCAACGATGGCAAAAAAATATGTGCACAAAAATATAAAAAGACAAAACACAAAAAAATTTATATTGTCATGTCAATGTAATGCCAGGAACAGCAACATACAACTTGGAATCAAAAAAAATTCTGAAATCTTGAAATGGAAAACAAGCGCACAAAAACTCGGTTCAGTACGAGTTGGATACGAAAACAAAACAAAAATACTGGAAGCCAAACTATACACACCACACAAAACAAGTAGAAATAAAAAAACAAAATCACAGCAAAGAAAAATAAATGGAAAATCTGGCACAAAACAAAAAAATGGCAAAGTGAATTTTTTTGTGTGCTCGTTTTTTACCAACGGAAAAGTTCTAAAAGGTAGAAAAAATACATACATAAAAAAGTTTTTTTTTATGTTGTTCTGTTATCTTGAATTTTCGTTTTTCTTTCAAACTTTTGTTTTGTTTATATTTTTTCTCGAACTCTGGAACATTTTTTAGAGTGCACCAACAAAATAATTGAAAATATTCAGACGTTTTTCTTTTATTGTTCTAATCTGAACGACTGATAAAATTGTAGAGTCGTAATGCTGTGGACAATTATTTGGAGCTTTGCCGGTAGGAAGAACCCTATTACAGCAGATGTGAAGTGGATGAGAATGTTGTACAGCTGTATCCGCAAAATTAGACATTTATCCGGGGCAGTTTAAACGCGTATGAAAATAACGACAGTAAATCATCAACACGAATTCACACTTTTATTTATGTATTAGTTTAACACTGTTAAATTAAAAGCTAAATAGGAAACCGTACTGTTCTTATACGAAAATTAGTACTAAAACCAATTTTCGTGTGTACTCCTGGTAAGGAGTGTTAATAACTATTTTCAGACAAATTTGAGTTTCTTCGAAAAATATTCTAGAAGACTTTGGGACCTGGATTAGGGAATGGTATTGGGGCTCCTCGAATGAAGAATTTAGTTAGCTATATTAGATACACTATCGAAACCTAAATCAAAATTTCTGGTAAGGAGTGTTAATGGCCATTTTGAGTGCCAAGACGTATTTGAGTATCTACGAGAACAAATCGTGCACATTTCGGGACCCAAGGTGGGAGATAGTTTTTTCGCTCATAGAATGAGAAATTTATTAAGCTATTAGGTGTACTATCGGGACCAGAATCAAGATTTGGGTAAGAAGTGTTTATGGCCATTTTCAATTCCACGACAAACTTAAGATTTCGCAAAAAAATTCGTGAACACTTAGTGACCCGGGTTAAGGGACGGTATTTTAGCTCGTCGGATGAGAAATTTAATAAGTTATTAGATGCACTATCGAAACCTGAGTCACGATCTCTGGTAAGGAGTGATAATGGCCATTTTCAGTTCCAAGGCAAATTTGGTTTTCTTCGCAAAAAATTCGTGAACACTTTGAGTCCCGGGTTACGAGATAGACTTTAGAATCACCCAATGGGGTATTTAAAGACGCACTATCGAAACCTGAGTCAATATATCTGGTAAAGAGTTTTAATAGCCATTTTCAGTTCCAAAATAAATTGGGGTTTCTTCGAAAAAAAATTTGTGAACGTTTTGGAACCCGAGTTAGGGGATCACTTCATCGGATGAGGAATTTAATAAGCTATGAGACACGCTATCGAAACCTGAGTCAAGATCTCTGGTAAGTGGTGTTAATGGCTGTTTTCTGTTCTAAGACAAATTTAAGTTTCTTCGATCTTGACTCAGGTTCCGATAGTAAACGCACTAGCTTATTATATGCCTCATCCGATGAAGTGATCCCCTAACTCGGGTTCCAAAATGTTCACAAATTTTTTTTCGAAGATACTCCAATTTATTTTGGAACTGAAAATGGCTTTTGAAACTCCTTACCAGATATATTGACTCAGATTTCGATAGTGCGTCTTTAAATACCCCATTCGGTGATTCTAAAGTCTATCTCCTAACCTGGGACTCAAAGTGTTACGAATTTTTATCGAAGAAAATCAAGTTTGTTTTAGAACATAGAATGGTCATTAAATCCTTACCAGAGATCTTGACTCAGATGTGCTTAAATACCTTCCCCTATCCCGAGTCCCAAAGTGTTCATGTATTATTTTCGAAGAAACTCAAATTTGTGTTGGAATTGAAAATGGCCATTATCATTCTTTATTAGAGATTTTGACTTTATAGTTTCCTATAATGCGTCTAATAGGATCTGAAAAGTGTTCAAGAATATTTTACGAAGAAACACAAATTTGTCTAGGAGTTAAAAATGGCCATTAACACTCCTTACCAGATATTTTGACTCAGGTTCCGACGGTGCATCTAATAGCTAATTTAATTTCTTATTCGACGAGCCAAAATACCATTCCCTATCCCCGTTCTCAAAGTGTTTACGAATTTTGTTCGAAGAAACTCAAATTATTCTTTGCACAGAAAATGGCTGTTAGGACTCCTTACCAGAGATTTTGAATCAGGCTGCGATGGTGCGTCTAATAGCTAATAAAATTCCTCATTCAACGGCCCCAAATACCTACCCCTAGCCCGAATGCCAACACTCTACGTAAAATCGCTTACCATTTTACTATAAAGCCACACTAATAATTAAATTTTGATATTAAAATCATTTAGTTGGGAATTTAATTAGAGTTAAATGGTTTTAGTACTAACCCATGTTATACGTTTTTTAAGGTTTGCACCTTTGGTTTACGTGCTAATAGATTAGTTCACAAACTTTATCTAGCTTTACAATTGTCAAAAATTCCAAAATTGCTAATTGAGAAAAAAATTAAAAATGAATTTTTGGAAACCATAGTGAAATACATCATTCAATCTCCGTTTTCACAATATTCATAGAACATTTTCTGACCTACTCGAGTATATGAAAGAGTCCCGTGCGTATTTCTGGGATAAGGGATATAACCGTAAACGTAGAAATGTTTCTAGACAAATTAACAATTATCATAATTAAATCACATTCACGCACGTGAGATTTTGATTTAGCTGTTCAGTCATATAGGTGAAACCCTGTGAACACCTTTAGAATAGGAGATACTAGTGAGCAAAAATAGTAAGACTTTGATCATTATTTTAAAATTCTTTATTTATTTCTCCAAATCTATTTCGTCCCCCTCAAAGTAATCCCCCCGGCCTCAATACACTTATGTCAATGTCCAATCCTCGATCGACGTTGTGAAAATCAATTACCGGAATAGCCTCCAATGCGCGTAGCGATTCACGTTTAATGTCTTCAATTGACTCAAAACGGTTTCACCGCAGCGGTCGTTTGAGATTGCTGAACAGCCAGAAGTCACACTTTCACTTTCCTTAGGCCAAAATGATCTTTCAAAATGGTTGTCACTGATCCTTCCGATATTTAAACGATGCCAGTTAGGTCTCTGACGATGCCAGTTAGGTCTTGAGTCTCTTGAGGAGTAGTTCCTCGAATATTTTTGAAATAGTTGGAAGTAGTGAAATTGGCCTATAGCAATGTTATTATTTAGTAGTTTATTGGGTTTAGGTACTTCTACGACTTTCCAGTGATTTGGAGCGTGTTTAAGTTTGAATACTGCGTTAATCATTTAGAGAAGTTTACGTAGTCCTTTTTCAGAAAGAGCTGTTAATATTTGTAATCTAATTAAGTCATTTCCTGGAGGTTTATTTGCATTTAGGTTAAGTTCGATTTCCTCTTTTAAATCTTGTAAAGTGACAGGAGCAGAAATGGACGTTTACACTTTATCTAATAATTATTACGTGATTGGGTCAATAACAACTACTCCAAGACAACGTTAATTACTCTTTTTGTATCCGGAGATTTTAGTAATTGCAAATTGTTAATAAAATATATTACGAAGTAACTTATGCTTCACATCGACTTTTTCGGTTAAGTTGCTGACTAGCCTACATTGCCGATAGATTGTATTTGAGATTGATAGTTGTCACAGCTTAATGCAAAATGTACTGTGTCTAATATTTATTCCTAAATTGTCCTTTATAATAATTATCCTTCATCGATACTAGATGTGCAACTAAATTTCCGGATTTCTTTTAAAATGAAAAATGGAAGATTTTTGCTACCTACACATTTTTGCCATCTCTCTGGTAATACATGAATACCACGACGATACCATGCCCAGGTGTAGCCTTCCCAAGCCATACGCCATCGACCGGAACAGGTGAAGTGATAATCCGAGGGGCCAGATCTAGCGAATAAGGCGGGTGCGGTAGCTAATCCCAACTCAGCGTTTGGATGGCCGTTTTTCGAGCAATGCATGGTTCAGATTGATGAGTTGTTATCGGTAGCGTTGCCCATTGACAGCTCGACCATTTTTCAGCAGCTAGTACACAATTCCTTTCTGGTCCCACCAAACGCAGAGCATTGTCTTCTTTCCGAAGCGATTGGGCCGTGCCGTCGATATTAATGTTTCGCCAAGTCAAAGCCACGACCTTTTGCGTTTGGGATTCTTAAAAAAGATCCACTTGTCATCTCCCGTAACAATTCGATGCAGGAAGCTCTTTCTTTCATGAGTGTAAAATTTCGCAAGTGGCTCTTCAATTTTCCATCTGTCTCTGTCATAGCATGTCAACCTTTGGTAATACTTTGGCGAGGTGTTTAATGCCTTCGCAAGTTGATCTTGAGTGTGCGTATCATCTTCATCCAATAACGCTTGCAGCTCGGTGTCTTCAAATGTTTTTCGTCTTCCGGAGCGCTTCTTGTCCTCAATGTCGAAATCGCCACTTCTGTAGCGTTTAAACTAATCTTCACAGGAAGTTTTCATGGTACCTGTGAAGATTGGTTTAAACGATTCAGAACATGGCGTATGTTCACCGTAGGCCTCCTCAAGTACATAACGTGCTTCTGAAGTTGAAGCAAAAAAACAAAACTTGCCGCAAATGCTGTTTGCTGTAAGAAAAAATATTTTTGCGTTACGTGCTTGTATTACAACTGGTTATCGTTAACAACTGTCCACGCTATGAACAAAACACAACTTCTGAACTAGATGTGTCGCTAGCACCATCTATGTGTGAAACCCGGAAATTTAGTTACGCACCTGATAATAATATCTTCTACAATTCATAAACCATAAATTTAATTTTAATAAAATAAAATTAGTCATTTAGTCGTTTTTTTTATTAGACACGAAAACTTCAGATACAGCCTGAAATTAACGTGTCTAGTACAATATTTTACTATAAATTCAACCATATATCGCGCATTGCTGCAAGAGTGACACAATCCAAAATTTTTAATTTTTCAGTAAAACGATTTGAAAATATCACTCAAAATTATTAGTAAAAATGGCGTTTTTCAAAAGTAGATAAAAATACATTCTAAAATACATTTTTTTCTATTCCTATCCTATCTCTTCTATTCCTATTTCTTAGGATAGTTTCCAATATCTTAAAATGTTCATTTCTTTCGCGAATTGAGCCATTTTTTATATGGGATTTTACCTAATTTGAAATTAAAAATGCCGAAAAATAAAGATAATGTAGATTCGGCTATACCAACTAAAATATGAAAAATATCGATAATGCAGAATCAGGTCCTGATATAGTTGGTCGATACTTTTCAGCCGAAAGTAAAAAAAAATCGATAATGTAGATAATGTCTTTGCTATCTCAGCCGAAAATACAATATGTTATATCAAATATTAATATGCATCAGCCGATATTTTTCAGCCGACATTTCTCAGCCGATATTTCTTTCTTTTTCCTATACGAAAAATATTTGTTTTCTACAACAAAAAAAAATCAACTGAAACCATTAAAAGAATTAAATCGGAAAAATTCATTTTACTATTGGGAAATTATAAATAAACATAAAATACAAAATTTGAAGATTTATAAATATTGATCGTTTAAAGTGTCATGAAAGGACCCAGGAAAAGGTCAATTCAATCAGGTCAATTTTCAGGTCAATTTTCATGTGGGGAGTCCGGGAAAATTCGATTGAATATATCGCACACACAAAATTTTAAATTTTTTAAATATTGATCGTTTAAAGTGTCATGGTTGGAAATATATTCAAATGAAAGGCCTTAATGATGCTCGCACCTGGAAAAAAATTCAGGTCAATTTTCATGTGAAGAGTCTGGGAAAACTCGATTGAATATATCGCACACACAAAATTTGAAAATTTCTCAAAATTTACTGTTTAAAGTGTCATGGCTGGAAATAGATTCAAATTAAAGACCTTAGTGATGCTCATACGTGGAAAAAGTTTCAGGTCAATTTTCATGTTGAAATTATAAATTATATTTAAAAAGATGTATCTGCATTATCTGGGGAGTCTGGGAAAACTTGATTGAATATATCGCACACACAAAATTTGAAAATGTCTAAATATTGACCGTTTAAAGTGTCATGGCTGGACATAGATTCAAATGATAGGCCTTAATGATGCTTATACCTGGAAAAATTTTCAGGTCAATTTTCATGTTGGAATTATAAATTATATTTAAAAAGGTGTATCTGCATTATCGACAGTATTCGGCTACCATTTAATCTTATATAAATTTATTTTTAGCTCGGTATTTTTGTGGTTCTCTTAACCAGTTTATATGATTTATTCAATCGAGTTTACCCGGACACCCAACAAGAAAATTGACCTGAAATTTTTCCCACGATTGAGCATCACTGAGACCTTTCATTTGAAGCTACTTCCAGCCATGACACTTTAAACGGTCAACTTTTAGAAATTTTCAAATTTTCAATTTCAATTTTTCCCGGATGGGTACAAGGAAATTGATCTGAAATTTTTTCCACATATGAGCATCCCTGAGACCTATCGTTTGAATCTATTTTCAGCCATGAAACTTTAAACGGTCAATTTTTAGAAATTTTCAAATTTTGTGTGTGCGATATATTCAATCGAGTTTTCCCGGACTCCCAACATGAAAATTGGCTTAAAGTTTTTAAAATGGTATTCAATAGAAAGCACTTCATTTGAAATATTTCCTGGACATGCCACTATAAATCCATTTCCCAGTTCCCCAAACATCTAATAAAGCAGTTAGAAAAATTTGCTTTGGGTCATTTGTTTTAAATGTTTCGAATTAAAAATTCTTACTTTAATTTTTGTACCGACGAAATGGCATAGTGGTTAATGCTTTGGCGCTTGAATCGGGAGGTTTCGGGCTCGAATCCCGATAGCGACAGGTTGCAAAGGGAATTTTCATCAACAAATTACGATTTGTGATGAAAAGGAACACATCTATGACCCCCTGTCGGAGTGCAAAACTCATGGGCCGACCCATCTTCCATGGCAGTATAGGCTGGCATGGAGCTATGCAATGTGCAGATGGTAATAAAAATCGGACCAATATCCGTACCTCCTCGAATTGGCCAATACAGGCGTAAAGAGCCAAATAAAAATTTATAATAGAATTTTAATTGATTTCCGACATAAAACTTGTATCTGGATTATAGGCATTTTCCGGCTGAGGTTTTTGATGAACCAGTTACCGACAATTATCGGCTGCCATTTTCGTTTGATTAGTTTGAATCTACATTATCGACATTTCGGCTGAACTTTTCCGGCTAACTTTAATAGGGTCCCCGGTAGTACTTTACTACTAACGAAGCAGAACCCACCCTCTGCAACGTGCACGCGGCTACCTAGGTGTATACAGAGGCAGCCAAAGCCTTCTGGGTTCCCTAGGCTGAGGGGCAAGTAAAATAATGGTGTTTTATCGCAAATGGTCTACAATTGTTACAAGTTGGCGTTAATCATAAATTCTAGAGATTCAGTAGCACTAGCTGATTATTTGTGCTAAAATATTTAGTTATCGCAATAAAATTGTTTACTACGATTTATTTCAATTTGATCACGTGAACACAATTTTAGATTATTTTCAATAAATAATACTAAATATTTACGTCACTGGAAGGCTCATTAATACTCAAACTTTCTCGGTATTTCTTTAAATGTCTATCATTACAATTTAACGACATTTTAATAGTAGGTCCAACTCGCTTAGGTGCCGAAACTTTCATACAAACAAAAATAAAAATTGGTTATAAAAAAGCGAAAGACATGGAAACTAATTTTCCCGGAAAACAATAACACAAATAATCTTGATCTGAGATTATAATCTTATCCATTATTCTTGTTGGTCTTCTTGGCTTTTTATTTGTTTTCTTTTTTTTATATAAACAATAAAATGATAACAAAAAATAAATAAAACAAAAAATATTAAGATATATGTGGTACCTAGGTATCTACATAGGAAACAGGTATAAAGGACAAAATGGCTTCCATTTCATTTCCAGTTTTCTTTTTTATAACTTATTTCATTTTTATTTTATTTCTTTTTAACGTGTCGTGATGATGATGATGTTTATAAAAAGAAAATATGCAGCAATACAAAAAACGTTGGAATAAAAGAAAATCGGAATGGAAAACAGGTAAAATGGGATTTTTCTTTCATATTAAACCTTAAGAATAGATGGACGTATGAATGTGGATTATATTCATCAAATATATTTATTTTGGTTTATGTTACTTTTTCGAGTAGAGTAAATCATTTAGGAGCAAGGACACTACATAGCTAAGTTAAATAGTTGCGTGGTTGGCAATGAAATCATAACAGGATATTTTGTATTCTTTATATTTACCTGTACGTTTCGTAAACAATTGTCATGTAAATGGTTTATACGGCTATGAAGTTTTCGAAAAAATAACAAACCAGCTAATGCGCAATCAAACCATAGCATAATACGAGATTCGAAATGTTACTAAACCTACTTATGGGGATTTTCGAAATGAAAAATCTCTGAAGATTATAAGAACCAAAGCAAACGATTAAATATTTAAACATCGTGATTTTCATCAACTAATCTAAATGATTGTTCACGATAAGAGAGTCAAAGGTGATATGAGCATTTAAAAATTGTAGGACGTCCACTTTACAAAAAATTGCCCAAATCTCAGAGGTGTCTAAGAAAACCAAAAATACACAACGGTTACATGTTAAAATATACATAGTCTTAATAACCATGATTAATCAGAAGTTAATCAGTTTTTGAAAAATTAACTTAAATGGAATTTAGGCGTTCACTGTGTCGAAGATTGGCCAGCTTAAACTAAGTTTTTAGTATATTCAGTTAAGTTTTTTACTGGCCTCAGATCAGTTGGAAATACCTTAAAATTCACCAACTTTCATGGCCACATTTGAAGCTCATGTTGGATGTTTATTTTTATCTTTAAACCCGAGTATGAACTCATCCGGTTGAGGAATGGAAGAGCGAAGTCCTATATTGGTAGGTGGTGTAGTGGAGACGAGCAGAGGAAATTCTGTTTTTGTAGTAATGTAAACTACATGTCACGACCAATCATTGGCGCCCTAAAAAAATACCAAATTAGTATCAGTTCCGGGGCGGCTGAAGCGGGCGTCTGAAGCGGGTGTCTGTCTTGTATCAAGCGGCTCGCTATAATATAAATGTGTTCAAGATGATTTACAAATGGGAACAAGACCTGGAGATCTCCAAAACTTTAGAACCAGGCAAAGAGTTACACATCAAACGTACTTGCACTACAAGAGCTTAGATAGTCTAGGAGTGTGATCCATGACACCACCAGTGTTGTGCCGTATTGTCTGCATCGCGTAGACAATTAATCTTCTACATGTGTAGATAATGTATGTAGACAATTAAAAAATGGCGTCAATCATGTAGAAAATGTAGACTATATCGAAAATGATTGTTTTCGTTAGAAATCAGCTTAGTTCTGTGTTCTTTGTTAATTGAACCATTTCGGCATCATGGAGCTTCATTTCTAACTCACATTTGAAAAATTTGAACTTAAGTTTTTATGTATGGCAATGCCGTACTTCTTAGATGTATTTTAGCTGGCTTAGTATAATTTTAGAAATATTCCAAAAAAGGTAAAACCTATGTTATAAAGTGTAGGGCTATATACACGTTAAACTTTTAAACCAAATAAAGAGCTGTCAAAATAAACTGCTCAAGCCATGGTACTTCAATGAACAAAATCATTACCACGCACTAAAATGTTGAAGTACCAATTCATGAATGAATAATAACGGCTATCACAGTACAAATTTAATTTCGGTAAAATCGCTAAAATACCCCAATATTTTAATGAACCTTGTAAATCTAACGTGCACAAATATTTGATTGTACACATAACCAATTCGTATGGCCGCCATATGTGTATGTCACCCTTTTGCTTAAGAAATAAATGTTAAATTTGGGTGATGAAGGATGATACAGTATCATTTTCAAAGATGTGCATATAGACTTTGCATAGAGAATTGTTTTTAGATCAGCGCATTTAGCTTCGTTATGATTATCGAAGAGATACGCAACCACATTTTCTTTGGTCTCGTTAAAATATATCTTGATGAACTCGATTCCGACTAGAATTGCATTTTATAATTTCTGGATTCAAAAAAATGTTTTGAGCTTGTGCCGATTTTACGGGTTCCTTGACTAACTACTCGAAGTGGATTACATCGACAACTGTGTTGTATCTATGATATATTAAAACAGGGGTTAAACACCTGCGAGGTTAAAATTAAGCAAACTACCGGTGTATGCTTATTTACCGATATGCAAATCACACGAGCTACTGATTCTACGGCGTTTACCGAGTGATAAACAATTAATAATAATTTCAATTAATATTATTCAACAGATTTGTAAACCAACAAATTTTTAATTTGCGAATGGGGATCGATATATATTTGTATTGGTGCATAAACCCGGAAAATTAACATAAAAAGAAAAACGAAAATTTCCACTAAAAAATTCTTCACAAAATGACCCGAGAAAAATTTCCTGATTCTTCATTGGTTCAACTAAAGTGCTAATAAATTTGTTACTTTTCCAAAACCTTTCAACCAAGATTGTTTTATACGTCACATGATTTTATTGGAACGAACTAAATGTAACTGTTTCCAGCGCCACAACAGTAGTTTTGAGTACAAGCGTGCTTCAATTTATTTTGGAACATTCTTCAAAACCTTTCAATGATATGAGATACGTTTATATGGTTAAACAATTTGCTACCAGCGCCAAAACTCTGAATTTTAGAAATAAATTGCTGATAAAAAATTGCCTTCGTCCAAAATCTAAAAACGATACACATGCGGCTTATCTATGAAGGATTTCGTTGCAGGTTATGGTAAATTACAAAAATCTCAGAGATTGGCTCCCCTAGTCGCTATACAGGTTTCGAAGGGCATAGATTGTGCAATTAAAACCACAAAATGTGATTTCAAAATAAGCCGTAGGGCTCCCCTATAGAATTTTTAAACATTCAGGCTATCCACGATTTTTGTATGGGAGGATGTCGTTGTAGCTTATGGTAAATTACACAAATAACACGGATCCGCTTTTATAGTGGCTTCTATAGTGTGAATGTTCATAAATTGTATGCGAGGGCTCTTCGGCTAATTTTGAAATGGCATTAGGTGATTTTAATTCCACAATGTACTCCCTTTCAAACCTATATAGCCACTATGGAAGCCAATCTCTGAGATTTGTGTAATTTACCATAAGCTACAATGACATGCTTTTATGTGCATACTATATTTCTGATGATTAAAATAATTTCTGAAAATAATAATTTGAAATATAAAAATTTAGTCTGAGTAGTTTATTAAATGTAAAAGCGGTGGTTTTGACGTGAGAAACGGAGATCGTGGAAGACTACCAAAAAAGTTTGAAGTTTTTTTCCATTGTTGGATGTGGATATCGCCCAAACAATTCGTGGATCAATTGAATGTGTCACGAGAAGCCGACTCCATACGTTTAAAGACCATGGAAAAGATCCAAAACCTTGGAAAATGGGTTCCGCATAAACCGAATGAAAGGTAACAGAAAAATAAAAAAAATAACTTGCGAAATGTTGCTCGCCAGATACAAAAGAAAGTCATATCTCCATCGCATTGTGACTGGCGATGAAAAATAGATCTATTTTGAGAATCCAAAGCGCAAAATGTCTTGAGTTGATCCAGGACTACCATCGACATCGACTATAAGGCCAAATCGCTTCGGACGGAAGACAATGCTCTGTATTTGGCGGGATCAGAAGAGTGTGAGTTATTTTGCGCTGCTAAAATCTGCGGTGAATCCGTAAGTTCTGAACACTGCCAACAACAAATAATCAATTTGAATTGAGCTTTTCGTGAAAAACGATCAGAATATGATAAAAGACAACGCAAAGTGATTTTGATTCAAGAAAATGCACCATCACACATGACAAAACCTGTCATTGTAATGTTGGAAGCACTTAATTGGGAAATATTCCGGTTTATTCGCCACACTTGGCTTCATCCGATTATAACTTATTTGCATCGATGGGGCACGGGCTTGCTGAGGAGCACTTCATTTCCTACGAAAATGGCTCGATAACTGGTTTTCCTAAAAAAGAACAGTTTTTTTGGCATAGCATCCACGCATTGCCAGAAAGATGGGAAAAATGTATAACTAATAATGGGCAATACTTTGAATAAAATACTCTTATTCATTATCATATGATGAACGTGTATAGGGTTATTAAAGTTAGCCGAAAATGTTCAGCCGAAAAATATCGATAATGTAGATTCAAACTAATCAAACGAAAATGACAGTCGACAATTGTCGGTAACATGTTCATCGGAAACTCCAGTCGAAAAATGCCGATAATGCAGATACAAGTTTTATGTCGGAAATCAATTAATTATATCAAAAATGTTTATTTTGCTGTTCCTAAAAACAACTACAAAAATTTAAGTAACAATTTTAAATTCGAAACATTTAAAACAAATACACAAAGCAAATTTTTCTAAGCGTTTTATTAGATGTTTGAGGTTAAATGGGGAATGCATCTATAGTGACATGTCCAGATAATATTTCAAATAAAGTTCCTTCTATTGAATATCACTTTAAAAACGTAAAGTCAATTTTCATGTTGGGAGTCCGGAAAACCTCGATTGAATATATCGCACACACAAAATTTGAAAATTTCTAAAAACTTACCGTTTAAAGTGTCATTCATGGCTGGAAATAGATTCAAATGATAGGTCTAAATAATACTCAGATGCCCAGAAAAATTCAGGTCAATTTTCATGTTGAAAAAAAAATTGTTTGTATCTGCATTATCGGCATTATTCGGCTGTCATTTATTCTTAATTAAATTTTATCTGCATTAACGGCACTTTTCAGCTGGGTTTTTCTTTGAATTTCTTAACCATTTTATATGTTTTATTCAACCGATTTTTCCCGAACACTCAACATGAGAATTGACCTGAAATTTTTTCCAGGCATGAGCATCATAAAAACCTTTCATTTGAATCTATTTCCAGCCATGACACCACGGTCAACTTTTAGAAATTTTCAAATTTTGTGTGTGCGATATATTCATTCGCGTTTTCCCGGATTCCCAACATAAAAATTGACCTGAAATTTTTGAGGTTTCGCTTCATTTATTTTTTCGAGTTGTCTCAGTGGTAAAATAGTTTTGTATTTTAGTTTTAATGCATTTAATGCAACGAACTAAACATTTTGGATTAAACAAAAAATTACTATTTATTTATCTGAATTAACGACATTTTTAGGCTGGCTATGTATACGAATCTGTCTTACCGACTTACACTAGCGGATATCCATATTTATCAATCTGCATTACCGATATTTTTCGGTGGGTAAATATTAGTAGTTACAATCGAATCTGCATTATCGACATTTCCGGCTGATTAATTTTAGGTGTTACATCCGAATCTCCATTATCGACGTTTTTCGGCTGGAGCGAGTCGGCTAACTTTAACAGTATGTACTTTTAATAAAAAATTAATTTACAAGCTGTTGTTCCATGTGCATCAATTTTAATGATGGGTGTCGATAAGCAATATTTACGTCATTGCATTCTATTGTTTTCAAATGAAAAAAATTCTGCTTTGACTTTGAGTGAACATTCTGTTAGTCATTCAACAGTAAGAAAGTGGTTTCCAAGATTTCGTGATGGCAATTCTAGTCTTGAGGACGATCCACGTCAAGGTGCAGTAAAACAATTTAAAGACGAAGAATTTAAAGTTTTACTGGATGAAAATACGTGCCAAACTTAAAAATAACTTGAAGAACAGTTAGAAGTTACTCACCTCATGCAATGGGAAAAACACAGAAGGAAGGAAAATGGGTTCCTCATAAACTGACCGAATTCAACAAAAACCGAATAGTTGACATCTGCATGATTTGCTTTCTCGGTACAAAAGAAAGAATTTTTTACAGAAAACCATTACGGGTGATGCAAAGTGGACTTTATACGATAATCCTAAATGCAGAAACCCATAGGCTGATCCAGGCCAGGTATCAACATCAGTTGAAAACACGAATATTCATGCAAAGAAAATGTTACTGTGTGTCTGGTGGGATTGGAAAGAAATCATTTACTACGAGTTTCTGGAACCTAATAAAACTGTTACAGCTGAGCGATACCAGGCCCATTTGATCAAATTAAGTAATGCTCTGGAGGAAAAAAGACAATTTATGGGTCAAGGCAAGCGGAAGGTGATATTGCTGCATGACAACGCACGTCCACATACAGCAAAATCAACTCTGGAGCTCGTCTTCTCCTTAGGCTGGGAACTTTTACAGCATGCAGCGTGTTCCCCACACTTGCCTCCTGATCCGGATGAGTGTCTTGAAATGCAGTAATTGTAAATATGTTCGTGTTCTACGTTGGTGTTGTAAGGAAAGGTTTCTTTGATATTTTACCGGTAAAATCATTGAGACAATGGGCGGTTTCAGGCCACCAAAAAGTTGGAACTATGAAATTTTCAAATAGAATTGGCAATGATATGGCTCCACGATTCCTGCATTTTTTGTTATTTCTCTAGCGCTACATCCCATGTAGGGATTTGACCGGAAAAAAAATTCATTTAATCCTAGTCTTTTCTAGACGTAGAAATATTAGCAAACCGTTTGCACTTTTTCGTTTTGAGAAAACAATTACTAGATCCGACATCGTCAAACGTCTTGACCTATAAACAGAAATTTTTACAGAAATTTCATCTTGAAAGTAAACTTAAAAAAGCAGTGTTATTTTTAGGCAATGTAGTACAGCTGTTGGGAAAACCTGCGGGGCTTGATTTCCATTACATTATGATTTACCTATATGTTAGGATGGTTGTCTGAGATGTTTCCGATCTAACAAAGATACAAGACATTTTTTGCAAATATATTTTTATTTTTCTATATTGTCGCCTGCTCTTCATTCGATGAAAATATCTGTCCTCCGAGCGCAACTTATCAGCTTAGAGCACAAAAGAAGTCGCTGGGGTTAGATCTGGCGAGTAAGGTGGGTTGGCAAGCAGCTCAAACCGTATCATATCAGAACGAGAAAAAAATTATTTGTGATCAGCGCCACAATGGTATTTTGGAGTATTAATCAGATAATTTGTGACATTATTCAAGACCTTTACATTTTCTATAATAAATCTATTATTTACTCTCAGTGCCAAAACGGTGGATTTATCAACTAAATTGCTAATACAAAAATTGTATTTCTTTGCAAGACCTTTCAAATGATATGTTACATGATTATATGGGGATGAGAAAATTTTTAACTAATGTGCTTCAGAAAATTTTACGGCATTCTTCAAGACTGCTTCAATGATATACGATACGTATAATTATGAATAATTAACAAGCTAAAACATGATGTAGAATAATAAAAGTTGTAACTGTTTCCAGCGCCACAACGGTAGTTTTTAGTACTAAGGTTTTTTTGGAATTTAAGGTATTCTGCAATGCTTTTTCAAAGACATACTTCAAGTACATATTTTATGATAATCGAAAAATTGGCTACCAACGCCAAAACGGTGTATTTATGAACCAAAGTTTAATAGAAACTGTTGTCTGATCCAAATTTGTTCAAACGATATACTTCACAAGTATATAGGAAAAATGTAAAGCAATGTCGTGGTGTTAGGTGATTTCCTATCGCAGGTATCGACCCCCTTGAGGTAGAGATCCAACAACTTGGCGAAAGAGAAGAAAATTCGAATCGCACAAGCCGTTCTTGAGATATCATCGGTGAGACATCCGTTTATCCATCCATCCAGGCAAAGGATAGACTTTTTTGGAATTTTTTGAACAGGAATCTTCGAACCTCGAGAAAATTGGTTTTGTACCAGAGTCATTTTTTATCAGGATTTAAATAACTTGATCATGACAGACCGAAGTTAAAACAACAAAAAAGTAATAACCTACATTGTATACAAATATTCTACATACTCTACGCATTATCGACCACTTCCACGTCAAATGAATTGTCTACACTATTGTCTACACCAGCATGTCGATAATTCTGAATTACGCGACAGCGTCCAACAGAATGGAGGAGAATTTGGAGTTGGGTTTCTCATCCATTGACGCGTGAAGCAATATATCATCGACTTCCGCCTTATTAATATGCGGATATGCACCCACCGAAGAAAATTCAGAGGGCATCAAAGATCTATTCTTCGTCGAGTTTGAGGAAATCAACATTACGCACCACCACATTAAAATTATCGTGAGTAATGTTAATGCAAATATCGGTATACCGAAAGGAGCGAAGAAAAAACATCGCACATCAGTCCTTACAGTTTGCACCTCACTAGTAACAAAAACGGCCAACGCGTCACTGATCTAGCAATAATATACAGCTTAGTTATTCGAGGATCCAAGCAATTGGAATGGAATTCGGTGAAGAATGTGGACTAACTCAGTCCGAGGTTTCCGAAAATAACCGCAATGAAATTTCGAAAGATTAACATGATTCTCCGACTGCAAGATACTACGTGGTTGAGAGAACTATTGAACTAAAATATCTAATATTATTGGCCGGGAATGCGCAGACATATTACGGAGTATATCAAAACATGTATTGAGTGTAAGAAATACTATGTTTCCAATTTGAAACCCGCAGGACTGCTAGTCTTGGACTTATTCGGCCCATTATTCGAATCCTCTAACGAGTAAATCTCAGTTTATTTATTGTTGAAGATACAACAATCAGATGGGTTGAATTGTATCCTTTAAAGCAGGCAACTGCCGAAATATATTTAAAGACTAACCAACCAAATTAGCTATTTTAGTCGATAATGATCACAAATTATGGGTCTAGTATCTACCTTCTATCCGTTTCGCAATGAATTCGACTAAGTGCGAGTCCATTGGATTCACACCTGCGTACCTAACTTTCGGAGATCTTTAGGATTCACAATTTGTTGGTACGTATCACGTATCACAAATTACTGTGTATGACGGTTTACAGAATGATTTTATTCTAACTCCAATCAGACCTCGTGGCGGACCAAAACAAGATGCCAAATCTCACGTACCTATAGAACATCGACATCGGTTGTCGTTAATAGTACAGAAAATGTAATTCCAGCTGGTCTTACCATTTAACCGACGAAAACGGAAGAAAAGTAGAGGACATCGTGTCTAGGAGTGACCATTTCATAATGAACTTGCGGGGGCACCCAACGACGTTCTCGTCCTATCGGAACTCCAACATCGACCTAGCCATGATTAATGGAGCCTTGCTGGGCTCGTTAGTTGAGTGGGTGCGTAAAATAAAATTGCACATCACGTTTAATTTATCAAACTCGCCACAGAGCAGTCCGCTTGCAAGTAGCTAAACTCCGAGATTTGTCATTAAGATAGCCGACTGGTGTCGATTTGCTAGACACTTGGTTGGCTCTTGGGACAGTGTAGAAGCACTTCCGGAAATAGATTCGATAGATGAAATTGATGCTCGTAGGGAGCTGATCTCAGCACAGTTAGCCAGTCTTTGCAAAAACGCAATTCCTAAGAAAAGGAACAGTTGGTGGAACTCTTGTCTAAGGAAACTTAAATGTTCTATGCAAAGCTTAGAAGAGCATACCAGGCGGAAAGGAACCAAATAGCAAAAGAATTAAAATTGTCTCGCTTTAGAGTAGCAAGAAATAGATATTTCCATGAAGTATTTTTGCAAAACAAAATAGTTTCCAACGGTACGTCACGGAACATGGTAATAAAGACCCATAGGGATTTGGATACAAATTTGCCGCTCGCAAAGCAAGGCCTCCAGAAATTTTGAACAACATCAAGAAGGCAAATGGAGTTGGTACGGATACGTGGCATGACACACGTTTGAAATTACTTAACATACTTCTTCCGGACGAAACGCCAGACGAAACTGGGCCTCAAGCAGAAATGCGCGAGATCGCTACCAACAGTAGTTGGAACGATGCAGAAGACCCCCCATTTACGTGGGAGGAGGTCACCAATGCCATAATTTGCTTAAAGCGTAACAAGTCCCCCGAACTTGACAACTTGAACGCTGAGATAATCTTGCTGGCATGGTCCATCATAGGGTCTAGCATAGTAAAATTATTAAACAGCTGCCTAAAATTTGGTTATTTCCCTAAGGTATGGAAAACGGGTGAATAATCAGGAAACCTGGAGATAGAGATCCACTATGTTAAAAATCTTATAGACCCATAATTCTACTACCAGTTATGGAAAAATTCCTACAAAGGTTGCTTGCCACTCGCATTTCACTGCGAGTTGAACAGAGCGGACTGTTCTCGGACAAGCAATTCAGATTTTGACGTAGCATGTCTACTGAGGATGCGATAATCCGCCTAACCAACCCTGTCAACACCCAAAATTCTAAATATGTTATGGGTATATTCTTGGACATTGCCGGAGCATTTGATAATCTTACGTGGCCTAGTGTCATTACAAGTTTATCGGTCTATAATCTTCCTAGAAACACGATGAATGTTTTTAGGAGCTACTCCAGCAATCGATATGCAGGAATCAGAGACATGTATGGTTCTGTTTCAAAGCAAATTATAAAAGGATGTCCTCCGGGCTCTATTTTTGGTCCTCTACTCTGGAATATCGTGTTTAACACAAGCATGATCAACGACTTTGAGGAAATTGCATTCGAGGATGACAAAGTTATTCTGGTGCACGGCAACTCAAGACTTGACCTTCAGCGCCAGGGTCAAATCGCAATAAATAATATGATCCAATGGTGTGAAGCAAATAAGATGTCACTATCAGCAGAGAAAACAGTGATGCTGCAACTAAAGGACAAATTTGACTCTAGTCGACCAGCAACAATATCACTAAACGGTAGAAACATGAAAATGGTCAAGTGCGTTAAATATCTAGGTGTTGACTTTGATGAACGAATGGGCATAGCATCCCACGTTCTTAGAGTCTGTGAAAACGCTAAGAAGCGATTCCACTCTTTGGCGAGAGTGTCAAGAGAGGGATGGGGACTTAATCACAAAACACTTAAGTTAATATACAAAGGTGTGGCGGAGGCGCTTTTCACGTATGCGGCGGCTGGTTGGTATGATAGGTTAAACTGTCACCATATCAGATCACTAGAAAGCATCAGGCATACGAGCTCGATGTGCCAAGTTATCTCTGGACATGGTAAGTTTAAAGCATACCTGCAGAGATTTAAGATAACAAACCAGTGTCAATGTCAATGAACTATTCGAATGTAACGAGGTAACGGTTCTGTCACTAAAACACAAGTGGCTTGGTAATATCAACATACAAGAATTATCACAGCATATATTTCTAAGCAACGATTTACTCCCAAAATTTCAGCCAAATTGTGCTGAACTGATCAACGTTTTAAAAGAACGGAACAGTGTACAACAGTAGATCGGTAAAACGGAATGTACATGTCTCCCAGTGACTAGTGACGGTAACTTTATAATTATAACGGCTGAAATGTACAAGCACTGGTATCGGTTAACAACGCTAATTGATTAACATGAAATATTGGTTAAGTAAACTGATACAAATTTGAATAATTCTTAGTTTAAGGTTATACCTAGGTATAAGAATTGACGAATATTTTTCCGGAAATGTTGACTACGATGAATGAATGAATGAATGCTCTTACCGAAAGTGTTCGAAACGATCTACATTCGAATACCGGGTCACAATGTGATGGAAATCATAAACAATTATAACACCTGAGTCTGTTGTAAAAAAGCGAGACCTCTCGTGAATTAAATAATAATTCGACATTAATTGATGTCGGAAAATTGACAATTGAGAGTAACCCAAGACATTCTATCTGATACAGGGAAAAGGAAACCCAATCTTCGATTCAGAGGGGGGAGAGCGTAACAGGAAGTATCATTTATGTTTACTCGTCACCTGTTATAAGCCTGAGTAGTGACTCTCCATAAATTGCCTAATTTTCCTATGCTCATTGCTTCATTTTTGAGAAGTAAATACTAACTCTCCGACTTGAAACTTTGTGACATTAGGATTTTTATCATAAAAATTTTTCGATTTTCGTTTAGCCCGAATAAGTTTATTTCTTTAATTAAAATTGTTCCCCAAACGTCACATGAAAGGGTTCTAATGCAATATTCGGCTGTGGAAGGTATGCAGTGTTGCTTATTTTCTTTATCTTTAAAATTTTACACACACTCGAAAATAGTTCTGCCATAAAATTTGAACCCGTTTCAGTCACGATTAATTATGGAGACTTGTTTCCTTATTTGTAAGATCAACGAGCAACTTTTTTTCAGGTCATCCTGAAGTGTTAAAATAAATTTATTTTCATTTTCAGTTATGGGAAGTGGCTTAACTACACATGAAAGGATTGCTCTGATGGCAACAACATTTGCGCCGGTCATGACTATACAAGGGGTTGTGAAATCGGGATGAACACAAAATAGGTAGATATATTAGGACTTTCTTTGGTTTTTGGTCTCTTCAAAGGGCTCAAAGGGACCATCGAAACAAATCTCCTTTGGAAGAACTGAAGCGTCTATAATAGCTAGCAAGGCCAAGAAATTATTTTATTTTGTCTTTTGGATCTAGGGTAAATTTAATTGTCGAAATTTTGGATGGACCAGGTATAAGATTCCCTTATCATAAATTGTATGGCCTAAGTAACTGATTTCGTTTCTCAAGCATTTTCACTTTAAAAATTAAAATTTCGTATCCAAGTAAAAACTTCAACTAATTTTTTATTATGGTCCTACGTAAATTAAAATATCGTCTAGGTATAACATTTATACCTTTCAAGCAAGATAACACCGAATTCATCATTCATTGAAAAGTTACTGGAGCGCCGGAAGTCCAAACGGCATGCAATTTAAGTGACAATGGCCCAAAATTGTTCAATTGCCATTGAGAAAAAACTGTGGTCTAAAGGAGAATCGTTCGCAGAGCATTATTGCCAAAGAGAGAGTTGCTGTGTGAAATGTGTCGGAAAGCATCACTCCAAAGTACGACCAGTTAAAGATGACAATACTTCTACATTAATATGAGTTATTAAAAATTTTGGTACATTTATACATCTGAACAATAAACGTTTACTTGTGAAAATACCACAAAATAACGGCCTCTACTTATTTTGTCAATTTAAACATAAAGTTTTCGAGTCGACAAAGCTAATTATATCCGCGTGAAGTGATTTAAATTCATAACCTAACATAATTTTCGGTTCATTTACCAAATGAACAAATCCCATCCTCCGTTCATATACCTTTTGCAAAGAAAACGGAAACCTTATTAAACCCCGATTAATTTAATTACCCCAAATTTCGACAAAAAAAAACATTTAAGGAGGTGGTACACAATCTGTGTAAATTTACGGAACGAGAGACAACAACCCAATTATATTGATTAACCCAATTTCAAAACCTTTAATTAGCGTCGAATGTGCGCACCTCAGTGTTAAATCATTCAATTATCATTGAAATGATACAGCACACAAAAGATTTAATACTAATTATCTAATTCTAGGTTTGAATGATTTTTATTGTTTTTTATATTTTAACCAAAGCGCCTTCCTGGTTCGGTGTGTTAGAAGAGAAACAAACAAAATAATTTTCGGGCTATGGCAATAATTTTTTATATACAGTCAAAGAGAAAATGGCTCGAGGCCATTTAAAATCACTAACAACTAAAATTATTGTTTTACAGCAAATTACTATGATTAGATGGTGCATTCGGTAATCATTAAGCTTGAAAGCAACTTTCAGCATTTTATTAGTTTTCTTGTGAAATTTGTAGATTAGGAATTAGCCGCCTATTTTTCATACTATACCCCCGTTTAGGTATAGAGTATTGATCGCTATTTCGTAATCAAACTGAAAAAAAAAGTTTTTGGCCGATTCACAAACAATAAACATTTTTATTGTTACTTAACAACATTTTGACTGTTTTGTTGCAGTAACAATCAAAATAAGAACAAACCAAAATCGTTGTGCTATCGCCTGCAGGTGTATTTTGTTAATTTGAAAACAAAATTGCTAACTGCGGTTATGTTTTTCTGTTTCGATTTGTGTTTTTAATTTTTAATTGTTTTTATATTTACTGCAAAATGACTAACAAAACGATTGAAGTTGCTACTGCTAAGAAAATTGGAATTATCAACAGTTTTGAATTGAATTACAAATGATTATTTTTCGAAACTGTTTAACTCGAAAAAACATGCTTCTTCTATATTCTGGTTTAAATTAATTTATAAATTGACACCTAGAACACTTAAACTGAATCAAACCAACCAGAAGAAAATTCTGTTTTTCGGTGAAGCTGGTATCGTTTAAAGAGCTCCACTTTGGGGTTGTCTTTTTATTGAAACTAGTGTCGCCTGTGGTCGATATTCGACCAAACTTATTCTAATAATAAAACAAACCCATCCAAAGTCATTTTTACGATGATCCACCGATTTTTTTAAGTTAGTACACCTAAAATAAAAACATTTATTCCGTCCCACCACTCTATTGTGAACCATTTTGAAAATCTTCTCATGCAATGAAATTTGAAAGCAGCTTGCTAATATTTTTAGTAAATACTCTTTCATTATTATACAAATGACCCTGTTCAGAAAAATTTCAAATATAAAATGTTAATCCATCAAATGATCGAACTCGACTGGCTGTTACATACAACTGACCATGTGTAAATTCTGCTTGTCGTAATAATATTCCGACCTTTTGAAATGTTTGCGCCTGCGATTTGTTAATGGTCATAGCAAAGGCAGGAATGACCGGAAATTGAGTGCGTTCAAAATCAAATGGGAAAAGTGTACCGGAGTACGCGTCAAACGAATGCGAGGAATTAAAATTCTCTTTCCACGTGTAACTCCAGTCAAACCTCGCAGTCCAATGAATTTCTATGCATTTGTTTGATTCTCATTCTTGTATGGCATTTACCAATCCACATTCAATGAATTTAAAAATTCAACGGAGAAATCATTGACCCGACTAATATCATCACAAATAACTCTATCATAGCTATAATAGGTTTTAGCTTGACCTGGTATTTGATTCAAAATATCCGAATTAATTAACAAACAATCTTCATTTCTCGGAGCTAATATGACGGATTAAAATATTATTATTTTCATTATTTTATGAAATATCACCAAAACAAAAACATCTCGAATAATGTTGCTTGGTTCACCAATTAAATCGTGTAGCATTTCAATCAAATCTCTACCAAAATCATTAAAATTTGGTAACGCTCCACTTCCAAGTAGTTTAAGAAATTCAATAAATTCCACTTCATGCAACAGAGCCCGCACGTTCTGCTGTAGAGTAAACCTTCGAAATTGTGGGAATAAGCTCCACGAAACGATACAATTTTCAATTAATTCAGTACGTGAACTGTGAGGAATGACAGGCAAAATTTGCTGAAAATCTCCGCACAATAAAATAGTTCTATCACCAAAAGGTTTGTTTCTATTTTGAATATTGCTTAGATCATTTAACAATCGATGAATGGCCTTCAAGGTATTAAGTAGACACATAGATATCAATAATAATTAATGAAGCGGATTTTATGAAATTTGCTTGATTACTATCAAGTGATATACTCGAAACCGAATTCTCTAAAATTGGAATTAGTAATTTAAATATATTATGTAATGTTCTGCCATTAACAAGTAAAGTTGAAGCAATTCCACTAAATGCAGTAGAAATTCAAACTAAATTTAGAGAATGTAATTTGTGTATGAGCGCTGTTTGAACAAAAGTTTTTCCACAGCCTGCATGAGATGTTAAAACAAATACGTTCATACCGGTATCATGATGCATCACTTCACGCAAAACTGCGTCTATAACATTACGTTGTTCATTACTTGCAACATCGTAAAACTCCGTAAAATGAAAAGCAGCTTCATCTGTGTCAAATTCATACATAATTCTAAAATCTTGCACACGTAGTGCTGGTGGAAGACCAACTTGTTGACATGATGAATTCTTCTAACTCAAGTAATGCAAAATTGTATGAATCATTTTCAGTTTGATTTCAGACAAAATTTTCACTCAGATCTTTTTTAAATTCTTCCCATAATGCTAATCCATTCACGTATGTGAAGCTGGCCCGAAAACCAGCCCGAAAAACGCCTTTAAAATTTAGGTGTGTTTCTCCGCTAAATTCATTAAAAGGCTTTTCAGCCCGAAAAATTAAAAAATATGGAGAAAATCAAATTCCATCCCGAGGAAATAAAAACAATCTTACGTACACACAGCAAATTTTAAGTATAAAATTACCTTACAGTGGGGATAAGAGACCCCCCCCAGCTGATTTAATATTCGCTTCTGTGAGATTTTCATCGGAATTATGCTCATATGTCACCATAAATTTCTCCGTTTAAGTGGGTTTTCAAAACCAAAAGAGATAACGGAGGTTTGATTATCCGTCATAAGGCTCGATTAGTAATAAAAGGATACGCGCAGAAGAAAGGCATTGATTATGAGGAAGCGTATTCACCAGTTGTGAGATACAAGTCGGTGCGTTTTCAAATGGCTTTGGCAGTGAAATTTTATCTGACATAGACCAGATTGATGCTGTGACGGCCTTTCTTCTAAAGCAAGCTAGCAGAGTTTTGAACGCAAAACTAGATAAAGTTTTAAAAGATGTTAGACTGAAAAAATCAGATGCTGATCCACGCGTATAATACAGAGTCGCCAATAAGTAGATGCTTGTAGTCACAATCTATGTCGATGACATACTCATTTGCGGTTTCTACACCTTTAAATCAAAAGTTGACAAAAATTTTGTCGCCACAAGATGAATCACAGAGTAATGAAATGAAGAATATACCATATCAGGAAGCGGTTGGGATCTTGATGTTTGCAGCACAGGCAACGAGACCCGATATTTGTCATGCTGGTGTGTTCAGTAGGTTTAATAGTAATCCGAGAAAGGCGCATTAGAGAGCAGCAAAACGTGTTCTCCTACAGGGAACAACTGGTGCCTAAGCTCGAGTTTAGTAGTGATGATTCTTCGGTTGTGTGATATGCTAATTCAGACTAGGCAGGAGACTTGGACGGCAGAAGATCAACTACTGGTTGCGCGTTCAAGATGCAAGGAGGAACAATAACGTGGAACTCCAGGAAACAGCAAACTGTAGCTTTGTCTACAACGGAAGTTGAGTATTTAAGTTTGTCTTAAAAATCTGGAAATGGAATTACTCCCTACAACACCAAAAGAAACTGTACTGTATTGTGATAATAAAGGGGCCATCGATCAAGCCACCAGTTATGCTCATCATCCGAGAACAACGATATAAGGCATCATTTTGATCGAGATCAAGTTAATTTAGGAGTTGTTGACCTTCAGTATGTTGCCATGAGATCATGATTGACGACGCAATGACGAGATCTGTATCATCCAGCAGTATGATTTCCTGTCTCAAGTTTATGGGATTGAAGCTCAACAAAAATTAATTCAGTGGGGGTGTTGTAAATTGAATTAATGTTAATGCTTATGTCACGTTATAGTGTTATGCACATTCACTGTGTATACGAACGCACTCAATATGTATATACGTCATTATGTATAACCACGTCATCTTGTATTAAAACAAAGAATATACATTCGCTCTCTCTCTCTCTCTCTCTCTCTCTCTCTCTCTTGTGCTGTATTAACTTGAACCAACTGCGTTTTTATTTTCTCTTTATTTACGACAAAACCCATTATAAGCCCAGATTATTTTTCCAAAATTCTACCGGGAATGACGATTTTTGACAAAAAAAATTTGTGCAACAAAAATTCGGCCCTGTAACGCCCAGACGAAGTGAATGATCGAGATGAAATTTAATACTTAATCTTTTTCTACAAATTAAGAGGTCCCAGTGATTTTTGGCCGTAGTCGGGCCCCTGGAAGTGGCAGCTTCATAGAAGCTTTTCGAGTTCGAAAATTGTTTGAAAAGCATTTAGCATTTACAAAAAACGGTTAAACTGAAGAGATTGTAAATTAAATTTTAAACAAATTTGTTCAGATCATATTTTAAATTTTACTGGAAATGGCGAGTTTTATAAAAAATACTTTATTTCTCCAAAATTCGGTATCCCTACAGACCAGGTGGGTTGACTATTTAGAATCAAACTTCATACTAAAGGTTTTTCCATAAATTGGGAGAGCTATGTGAATTGTAATGGATATCGGCGTACCAGAAATCGTAGCTTTCTTTGGAGTTGTTTCAATTTTTGCAATAAAGATTGCATTTTTAACGAGGGTTGCACATTATAGATTTTCTGAAATTTAAACAGGAATATTGAATTTTGATTACACATAACAAATTTTATCACAAGCCTTGGTAAATTTGAAGAAAAAAGAGAATTTTTTATTCGCCTGAAATTCATTGATGTTGTTAGAATGTCATATTGAACAAGAAACTATGAGCAAATTATTTATTACCGATTTCGATTGGACCCTAGGAATTGCTACATGATAAATTATTTTTTATTACTCTTATCTAACATTTTTAATTCTGAGGTTTTCCTTATTCCAGGTTTCAAATTTTCAACAAAAATGTTTACGGGATGGCAGATCTCAGGGTTTTGGGTCGTGAGGAAGTTGAGGCTTGCATATTCCTGGCCTATACCGTGGAACAGTACACAAAAATAAAAAAAACAAAAAAAAAATGGAACTAAATTAAATTTACACCAGAATTAAATGAGAACCCCCTCCCATCATACCAATCCGAAAAATTTAGCAATTCATTTTATCACTAAAAAACCAACAAAACAAACATAGGTAAAATAATCATATTAGAAACGGGACCAAAAAAATGAGGTCAATTCGAAAGAAAAAAATTAAGCCGAATGCCAGGAAACGCCGTGCTGTTTTTTATTAAAATAAATTTTCAAAAGGAAAACAAATGGGGACGAAAGAGGAAAAAACAAAAGAAAACATGAATCGAACGAAAAATGATAGCGAAACGTGAATGACCTTGGTAGTGAGAATCAATGTGCAAAATCGATTACAAAACAAAAATTGAAGAAAAAATTTAAAAAAATTAAAAAATTAAAATTTGAAATTTAACAAAAAGAAATTGAAAAAAAAATGTAGTATCTTTTGACCTCATTGAAATGAATTGGGCGTCTTCCATCCGTAAACCGTAGAATAAACCGTTGCCGTCTTCCCGCCTTTGGCCAAAAGTAAACCGTTGGGCGACTTTTCGCCGTAAACCGTAGACTAATGTTGGGCGTCTTCGCGCCGTTAATCGATTTTGTCTCGATAGGCCGCCGTATGTTTGATTCCACGAGACGGCAGGTCCGCAGGAAAATTTTACCTTGGTGGGCAACCGTTGCATATAATTGCGGTGTCCGTTATTAAATTGGCATCCGTCCATATAATTGCGGTATCCGCGCATCAATTGCCCACTACAAAACGAGAAAACACAACAAAAAATATTTCTCTACTTCTTCGCCGGTTGCACACACACACAAGGAGTATACATTCGTCTCGCTCTTTATATCTTTCAACATTTATACAATCCCAAAGAGTAACAATTTTAATATAAATGGTACAATACAGATGTCGATGCCATCAACATTAAACAAACGATCATAATGAAATAAAATAAAAATAAAACTAAAGCTGAAAAATAGCAATGTTATGACAGTGGAGTTGTAACAATCTTCCTAAAACTATATACACTCCGCGACACTTGATTACCCTCACTTGAAAATTCCCCATAAAACCTAAGATAATACGCCTAATTACTTGAAAATTTATCATCACCTTTGTTTTTATCTTATCTAACTTTCCAATGACTAATACGCATACTTGCATGCAATGCGAAGTGGATCTCCCCATTTATATTCTTTTGATCGACACTTGATTACCCTCATCTGTGAAATTAAGTAATAAAACCCATTGCGTTCTATTGTTCGGATATTTTTTCTTTATTTAATAACTAGTGTGTCCTCCATTTTACAACATCATAAATTATATTAGGCAAAGACCTATAAAAATGTTGTATAAGTTCTATTGATACTTTCTCGAAAGCATCATACACAGCTGCCATAAGGTCATTCCGGCATTCGTATTGTCTTCCATTCAAATAAATTTGTCTCGATAACTATCCCCAAAGATTTTCAATAATATTTAAATACGGAGAGAAAGCCGGCCAATTCAAAACTGCCACGTTGTTTTCTTCAAATCACTGTTTCACTCGTGCAGCTGTTTGGATTGCTGCGTTGTCCTGCTTTAAAATCCGGCGATGGCCTTCAAACATTTCATCAAAATTGACGTTTTGCACTTCTAGGAGCTCTATGCAGCTTTGCGAGTTTTGTCGGCCTTCCAGGACAACCAAATCAATAGCACCATGAAATGAAATTGTTGCCCACTCCATGATGGAACCATACTGGTGTAGCGGCGGGACAAGAATTTCTCCAATTTTCTCAAATCATGTAAGTAATGACTAAAACCATCTGGTCCATCTAAATTAAACTACATTCTTCCTTCCAATGCAGATGTCCATGGCAGTATCTCAATCAAGCACTTCTATGTTGCTGAAGCAAACATTTTTTCATAAGTTTTTGTCGCCGGAGATGTGAACACTTTTTTATTAGCCTCTGAACAGTACGGACACTGGCTGAGACTCCAATTTTCTGCTTTATTTTTTGGCAGATAGCATCAAATTCGAAGCTTCGCGCAAAATAGCTCCATGTTCCCGTTCTGTTGTTGCCCTTGCTGTACGACCTCTTCGAATTGTTTCATAATTTTGTGGATCTTTGGGATAGTTGTTGATGGTTCAAGAGTTGCGACCAATTTTTTTGGAAATCGCACGATTGGAATAATTTTTTTGTTTAAGCGCAAGAATCTTTCCAATTTCTACCGTTGTGAGGGTTTTTTCTCGACGAATTTTCACCACTATTAACTGCAGTTGGCAATAAACTTAATAAATTGATGATAAACTATTAAACTGAACACAAATAAATTTATTTACACGCACCTTACGCCTTCGACGTCCAAAACAAAGGGATGAGGGTAATCAAGTGTCGCAGTTTAAATAAGCAAAATAATCGAAATGCGGCGTTTCCAGTTCGAATTGCATGCAAGTATGTGTATTAGTCATTAGAAAGTTAGTTAGGATAGAAACCAAGGTGATGAAAAAATTTCAAATAATTAGTTGCATTATCTTAGGTTTTATGAAAAATTTTCAAATGAGGGTATATTCGGGGAAACCTGCAATGTATGCATTAGAGATGTTTTGATAGAACATCAAATCATAATTTTAAAATTGTTTAAATTTTCTTTTAATACTGTGTACGTTAATATTCTTCGAGATAAATACCACAGACATTTTCGAGAACGCCTCGTCTCATTCACATGTAGTTACCTTTTAGTCGTCATTAGTCCGTTGCTATTACTTCTCTGTGGTTTCCAAGTCCTGTTTGCTAGGTACTTAAATTGAATGAATTGTATGATTCCTTTGTATGAATGCTTCACCCAAGTATCCATACATAGTTAAATGTATTAAATATATTAAATGTGCTACTTACCGATTTTTGACCTTTCAATTTCAAAATATGAACAAAACTTATATTGCGGCATTGTATGAGTTTGTTCTTGATTATTCCATCATCGTTATGGCGACAAGACAAACAAAATGATGATTTTTTTCGCGGTTTCGGTTATCATCACTAAAAAATCTTATTCTGTGTTAAGATATAAAAAGTTTGTTGTGCTGCTTTAAACAAACAAACCCCATTTTTATTATGGTTTTCATTCACATTTTTTTTTACTAAGTCACGAAAAGAAGAAAAGTAAGAATAGCGTAGTTATAATAAAAAAAAATTATGTATAAGGTAGGTTCTTTTGATCACGCCTCAATTTCTCTATTTATAGAAAATAAAAATATATTGCATGTGGTTTCTTCTCCATTTCTTAAACAACAACAACATCGTGTCTGCGTTACTATTTTGCTGTAAATTACATAACTGTTCTGTTACCAATTCTGTAAGTATCTCGTTAAAAATGGCATTAAGAAGCATTTAATGTGGTATTTTACTAACGGCTGTTAATAAATAAACACTCAATTCTTTCTAAAACTGAACTAACCTGCGCTTGCCTCTGTAATAGGTTAGAATTGTTTGAATTAGAATCAACTCAACACGTCATGTTAGTGCGATGATATTTTCTTCTCTCCGTTTGTTTGTTCACTGGAACAGAAAATTGTTTGTTCTGTTTAAATTAAATTAATTATGGTCGATTAAATAATTAACAGAAACTTTTTTAGTTTTTACATACATTTATACTGTAATGATGACAAGGGTGTTGAGAATTTATAAGCTTTCTGTAATTTTATAATAATTTACAAGATGTGGTATTCTTCTCTATTTATTTGAATAGAGGATTTTATCTGTGGTTGGAGTCGCCTAAAACTAAACCACAGCACCCACTGTTTATTGTAAGAGGCGAAAAAATAGGTTGATGGTTGGGCTTCACCCACATCTGTACAACCATTTTCTTTTTCTTCTACCAGTTCGAAGAAGCATTCGCAACAATTATAATCAAGTGGAATTGGTCAATCCTTGTGTGTTAACAAAGATTAAAAACACGAAATACGCCACAAGCCTAAGAGTCACTAACGTATACACTTCCGGGATTTGTTACCACAACCAGTCGTAACGCTCGTCATCAGTAGCAGACGATTGTATGCCAATCTTAACGGTGCGTCACAAACCAACGATATCGCCAACACTATTGTCGATGATAGCATGCCAAAGCTGTCCACCACATTAGAACTACCATACGGATTCAACAACCAGTCAACGGTTTCCAGCAAATTCTATCATCCCAACATTAGCTTATTTGATAAATCCAGTTTCAGCCGTTAATCCACTAAATGACCGATTGTCCACACCATTGCAGTTCGTTTGAGTAAGTAACCAATTTTATTATTTAATCAGAGCACTCATGCGGAAGAATAAATTGTGCTAAAAGCACCCCAAAAATAAATAAAAGCTTCTTAATTATTTAAGATTTGCTTTGTTAATTTTATGTATATAAATTCCATATTATACGTCATTTATTAAAATTGATCCCTCACATATTCGGTTTGTTTTATACGGTTAAATTTCGCTTATCGATTAGAATCAATTAAGTGATAATACATCGAGTATAATGAGTGATGATTCAGAAATTTCACCTCAATCCACTCCAGCAATCAATCCAGCCATGTTATCACCATCAGACTTCCGCAAATGCTAAGCGGAAACGTTTCATCACTCACGTTCAAACTAACCCCATTAGTAGCACAAAATCCAAAAGTGTGCTTCCATGTCGTTGAGTCTCAAGCGGCCCTTGGAAAAATCACTTTTGCCTTGAACGATCATGTCATTGCTGATGTAAGCGATATCATTATCGGACCCAAAAGTGCCACACCAAACACGGACTTAAAAAATGCTGTTTTGGAGAGATTAGGTGATTTCAAGCAGACATAGATGTATCAACTACTTCAAGGATTGGAACTGGGAGATCTTAAGCTGACTCAGCTACTTCGAAGGATGAAAACGAACGGTGGAGCCAATGTCGATGACGAATTAGTGAAAACGATTTGGTTGAAGTGGAAACGTCCAAGAGCTCAATAGATTTGAACGCCAACAGCGGAAGCGTTAAACACGACAAGATTAGTTGATCGTTTAATGGAAACTATGTTGCAGAACTTTACGTAATGCCTTTGTCCATAATCGATCAAGCATATAAAATCGAGTCGTCAATATTAAGACAAATTACCGAAATTGCTCGTCGATTAGACCAAATGGAGCAACATAGATTTCGAATTTTTTCTCGTAGTTCCTCTCGTCAGAAATCGCGTTCGCCTAGAAAGTTCGATACCCGACAGAATCTCACACTACCTAAGGATTCTGATTCATCTGAGTGTTATTTCCATAGGTGCTTTAAGGACGATGCTAATAATTGCAAACCGAATTGCTCACGTTTGAGCGAATTCAAAGCAAAAAACTAGATTCATTAGAGTTAAACCTCGGAGCAACCTCGGTCTCCGAAGACATTTCATTTGGACTATCATTTTGGGGGACGTTACGTTGCCAATCATAGGCGCGAGTTTTCTAAAATATTCAGGTTTGCTGGTCAACATCCAGAACAGTCGTCTGGTCAATCCGTTAACTTCCTACACTAAGAGTAATTAACACTAATACCATTGACGTTAGAGTGGTACCTCTTCTGGAACAATTTATTGAAATAACGCGCGACATCCAAGGAAATACACCAACTAAACATCAAGTCACACATCATATATATGACCACTCGTGGTCCACCAAACGGTTAAGTACCGAAAAATTGGCAATCGCAAAAAAGGAATTGAAATACATGGTAGCTCAAGGTATCTGTAGGCCATCCAAGGATCCTTGGTCTAGCCCACTACACTTGGTTGCAAAAAAGAATGATGAATGGAGACCGTGCGGTGACTATTGCGCACTTAACAATATTACTATACCTGACAGATACCTCATACCGTATCTACAGGGTTTTTCACATCAATTGCTGTGGTTGTACAATTTTTTCAAATAGTGATCTAGTTCGAGCAGATCATCAAATACCAATCGAGAAAGCAGATACGGTTTGTTCGAGTTTACTCGAATGACTTTCGGTTTTCGGAATGCTGGAAACACGTTTCAAAGATTCATTCACTCGATAGTTAACAATCTGAGTTTCTGTTTCTCGTATTTAGACGATTTATTGATCGCTTCACGATCGGTTGAAGAACATTTACAACATTTAAAACTAATCGAACTAACGAAACTAAAGGAAGCTGGTTTAGTGATCAAAGTTACAAAGTGTAATTTTGCAAAAAACCAAATTCTATTTTTGGGGCATGAAATTACGTCCGCAAGAATTTTACCATCAACCGAACGCATTAATGATATATTAAATTTCAACAAATCAGAGAATGTTAAGCAACTAAGACGCTACTTGGGCATGTTGAATTTTTATAGAATTTTTATTCCTAACGCTGGCGGCAATCAAGCCATTCTCTGCGATTATTTAAAAGGAAGTAGGAAGAATAACTCAACTGGTTATACGAAGCCGTAGATTCGAGTTCAGCAAAAAACAACTCAGCGAAGTTGCTATGTTGACACATCCATTACCTAATGCTAAACTCGCAATGATGGTAGATGCATCGGACAAAGCCAATGGAGCAGTTATCCAACAACAAATCTAGAACGCTTAGAACCCCTGCAGTTTTATTCATTAAAGTTAACCGACACTCAACTACACTACAGTGCATGTGACAGGGAACTGTTAGCCGCTTATTCTGCCACAAAACGATTTGGGCATCTAATCGAAGGCCGCAAAGTTACATTGTTCACAGATCACAAACCATTAATATATGCGTTTCAGCAGAATCCTGAAAAAGCATCATCTCGACAATTCCGTCATTTATACTACATTAGCCAATTCACCACAGATTTACACCATATTTCGGGTATTGAGAATGTAGTAACAGACGCACTTTCAAGAACCGAAGTCATATCATTGCCAGAATCCAACGATTATCAAGCCATAGCAAATGTTCAACAAACCGACGAGTTAACCCATCTAATCGAAACTAATAAATCGCTAAAATTCGAAATAGTTCCATTTGTATTTAATTCCTCAATAACTCTGACTTCAACAGGAAAAAATCGACCATTCATTCCAACAGATTTTCGCAAATTGGCATTTGAAGTAGTACACAATCTGGCACATCCTGAATACCTAGCTAGCTGCTTTGACAGATAAATTATTTTGGGTCAATATTAAAAACGACGTAAAAAATGGCTCTATGCTGTTTGGCATGCCAAAAAGCCAAAGTACATCGTCATAATAAAACTCCATTAGGAAGTTACACTCCGGTTGTAAAAATATTTGCCGAATTCCATCTTGACATTATAGGTCAACTTCCAGAGTATGTAGGACAACGTTTCTGCGTCACATTGATAGATCGATTTGCTCGTTGTGCAGAAGCAGCACCAGTTCTAGATATCAAATCCGAGACTGTAGTTTCAGCCATTTTCAACACCTGGATTTCACGTTTCGGCATTCCAATTTCAATAGTAACTGATCAAGGCTCACAATTTGAATCATAATTATTTACGAAATTCTCAAAATTGTTAATGTAAATCCACAGTGCAATGGTTTTATAGACAGATGGCATCGGACACTGAAAGCCACTATCATGTGTCATCAGGACAAACAATGGACACGTGTTCTTCCATCGGTATTGTTGGGCCTTTGTATTTACAACTTATCGGGAAGACTTCAAAACTTTTTCTGCAGAACTCGTCTTCGGCGAACCCGTACCAGAATTCGTACGGCAGCTCAGAGAACACTTCTCTTACGTTCGACCACCACCACCAGCAAGACATCAACAAGATAAAATCTTTATCTCTACAGATTTGAATACGTGCTCTCATGTATTAATACGCACCGATTCAGTTAAAAGGTCGCTGCAGACTCCATACGAAGGACCGTTTTTGGTAATCAGACGTCACGAACAATAGTTTACTCTGGATATTCGGAGCAAGCATTGTAACGTCTCGATCGATAGACTCAAAACATGTTTTATGGAAGAGAACGCGACGGATGTTTCGCCAAGTGAGCCGATAGAAGACGTCAATAAGACGCAACCAAAATCCGCCAAAACTCACCGAAAAGTCAAATTTAACTCCAAACATAATCAAAGTAGTCCTTTAGAGCTACCTTAATTCAGAGGTCTATGCAAATAAGCAAACCCGCGGCGGACATTTGATCGACGTTGTATTTTATACTTAATGTTTTAAAATATCCGCTCAAATAAAAAAAAATGGGTGGGTATCTCACACACATTATTTAATTCAAAAATCAAGCGTCCTTATTGAAAGACGCTTTATATTTAGTATTTATGGGGAACCTTCATTTCAGCCGGGTTCCATTATTAAATTTTTTTCATGCACGATATTGGTAACAATTCAAACGGCGGGAATCGATTTCGATTGGTTCTAATTTCGAAAAAATTCGTTTAATTGGTCCTACGGAGGGGCCCGGGTCGGTTTTTTTATTTTTTTACGGTTTGATCGATTTTCATAAAAATTGCTATGATAAGGAATTTCTAATGTCAAGATGAATTGTTATGAGTCCTGCTTTTAAGCACCTCGCCTCCGATGAGGCCCGGGTTCTATTTTAAGGAAAATTTGTTGGCTCGAACGATAGAAATAGTGAAGGGTAGTTTTCGTTTGACAGGAATCGATGGATCATTATTCATCTTGGTTCTTGTTTAGGCTTGGAACCTTATTTTAATTTGTTTTATGATTTCAACGAGTTTGATGAAAATTGGCGAGATAAGGTTTTCTATAAGGAATGGATTATAACTAGTTGTGTTTGCTTGGAAATTCATTTAGGAGTCCTCCAGATGGACCGTCTTGTTGCACCATATTGTGTAATTTGCATGTTGCTGCACTAGGTTACGTCTATTCGAGGGGGTTATACCGAGACCATTTTATAATTTTTTCGTCTCAAACGATTTTCATAAAAATTGCAATTTTGTAATGCCAGGCAGCGATGATATTGTCGGTAATATAATACTTTTTTCGACACGTTGACAGCAATTCGTTTACAAACAAGATTTTAGAAACTGGATGTTCTACTTTTATGATTTGAAACTAAGATAATTAATGTGTTAATGCTGGATCTAAAATTTAGTAAATTGATTAATTTATGTGGCCGCAATCACTCTATAATAATAACTTTATTTTAGATGTGGACAATTTGCCGGATAGACAGATTTCAGAATTTCGTCCATTACTTATCACAATCACGATCCAGTCTTATAAACCAATTTTCTTTACAATTGGTTAAGAAAATGTCGAGTATACGATCTAAATTTCTACAACCTTGGTTAAGCAGGTAAGATTCTTAAACTTCAAACCAAAGTTCATCAGAAGCTGTATTTTGTTGAGACGTAAAATATTAAAGGCCAATTTTGAAAGCTACTGTTTCTGAATTTGCCATAGTAAAACAGATTCTTGATCATAGTTGGCGTATTTATCAGTAATAATTAAATCGAGTTTGGTAAAATACTCTTCTGCTAACATAAATTCAGAAACCAAAACTGACTTCTAATATTTTATTCCTCAACAAAATACACCTATAATTAACTAAGAATGGCCGGGTTTCGTCTGGTCGTCTACCTAGATTGCAAAATCAACTGAAACATTTTATTTTGTGAAAAATTATTTGTGAGCTGAATTAAACGTTTCAACTGATACTAAAATACCAGTAAAAATTTTCGTTTATTGCTACTTTTTGTGTTGAGTAGCTTAAACTGTAAATTGTATATAAAGCTTCTATAACAGCCCATTGTTTTTGTGTACTGTGTGTTCGATCGATCAGCAAGAGTACGAACTATATATACTCGCTTCTTATTGAATTACAAATCAAAAACTCTTTCATTGCACTATCCTTATGTGACTGTGTGATTCGAACATATTAGATCAACAAATTACAAGATCAATAAAATAGCTCTTTAATGTGGCTGTGCTAAAGAACTTACGAGTATCTGGGCTGCCGTAACTGAATTTTACAATTCTCGTACTAGTTGAAATTGATTCCGATCTTGACATCTCTGGCGCAATTAGTTTAGTTCGAATTTCAAGTAAGAGTCCGTCTGTTGAAATTACGTACCCATTGTCTTATATAGACAGTGCTGTTATCATTCATCGACGACTATCGGTCACAATCAGTTTAATGAGAGTAAAGTTTAATGACAGTGTACGGATAACATGTCAACTTTTTCTCCAAAAATTTCGATGTGAACTGGCCACTAAGATCATGCATATTTTCAACACTATTTGCCGTAGGCACTTGGCGAGACATTGGTTAACGCTTTGGCGTTTGGATCGGGGAGATACCGGTTGGAATCCCGATAGGGGCAGGATGTAAAAAAATATGCATCAACAGATTACGATCTGTGATTAAAAGGATTAACTACGACCCCCTATCAGCGTGCATAACTCATGGGCCGACCAATCATCCATGTCCAGTACTAAAGGCAGTCATGGAGCTATGCAATGCGCAGGTGGTAACATAAATTGGTGCTATAGCCGTACGTCTTCGATTTGGCAGGAATTGGGTAAAGTAAAACGGAAAAATGAACCGGGAAAGAGCAGGGAGTGCTTCAGCCCCAGAAAAAGATGGCAAACGGGAAACAGGTGCTTAAAGAACGTGTTTATTAAGTGCATTATAACTCCATTTAACTTTTCCTTTGGGGTTATTATGTTTAATCATTGGTTTATTCCAATACACCACAAACACTCCTTAAAATCATCATTATTGGTGTTATTGTATCGGTGAATTGGTGAAATAAGTGCAGATTTATGCGAAAAACTGGTCAAAAATTTGCGTTCCAGAATCAAATTTTTAAAAAAATCCAGAGGCGGTCATTTAGATCAGTATTTCCCAATAAGGTTGGGTTTTTTTTTACATCTTAACTTCATACTCATGTTACTGAAAAATAAAATGTTTATGGCCTGTCTGTACAAGGCCCCCTAATTTATGAATTTAGCATATGGCCTCTCAGATATATGGTGTGCCGTGGGGAAACACTGATTAACATGAAATCAATTTAAAATAAAATTGTCATGAACCAATTTATCATATTCCAATTATCAAGAATATTTTAGTGTATTCTATTAACATTTACTCCAAGACAAACTGAAAACTGCTTTCAGTATGAAATTTGAACCTTCATTTAAGGGACTGCAGTCGAAAATTAACAGAAGTTCTCACATAATAATCGAAATTAAAGGTAATCCAGAAAATTATTACTTCTACTGAGACGAGAAATAACGAAATAATTGGGCATAATTGAGGTTCTGTGCCGTTAATGTGCCGTTAATGTGCCGAATTTTCTCATCCTTTAGCTCTTGAATTGTTGCTGGCTTATCGACGTACACCTTTTCTTTCAAATAACCCCAAAAAAGAAGTCCAACGGTGTCAAATCACATGATCTTGGCGGCTAATTGACATCGCCACCACGTGAGATAATACGGCCATTGAATTTGTCGCGCAAAAGAGCCATTGTTTCGTTAGCTGTGTGGCATGTGGCACCGTCCTGTTGAAACCACATATCGTCCACATCCATATCTTCCAATTCGGGCCACAAAAAGTTCGTTATCATCTCACGATAGCGAACACCATTCACAGTAACTGCCTGACCGTCCTCATTTTGGAAAAAATACGGCCCGATGATGCCGCCAGCCCATAAACCGCACCAAACAGTCACTCTTTGTGGGTGCATTGGTTTTTCGACAATCACTCTTGGATTATGATTCGCCCAAATGCGGCAATTCTGATTATTGACGAATCCACTGAGGTGAAAATGTGCCTCATCACTGAAGATGATTTTCTTCGAAAATTGATCATCCACTGTTGCCATTTCTTGCCACCATTCTGACCATTGACGACGTTTGGAATGGTCAAGAGGCTTTAGTTCTTGAGTCAATTGCATCTTATAAGCGTGTAAATGCAAGTCTTTATGCATAATGTTCATCAACGACGAGCGTGAGAGATGCAATTGTTGGGCACGACGACGAGTTGAGGTGGACGGCTCTTCAGCCACACTATCGCGAACAGCAGCAATATTTTCTGCTGTACGAGCTGTACGAGCATGCACTGGTGTTTTAAAATCTCCTACAGACCCGGTTTGCTCAAATTTTTGCACGATTTTTCCGATTGTACGCACATTTGGACGATTAAATTGACCGAAAAAATCACGAAGTGCACGATATGCATTTTGATTTGAACGCCCATTTTCATAATATGCCTGAATAACTTTAAATTAAAATTTAACCACCCTTTATGACTACTGCTGTTGCTTCATTGTGACTAAAACAATGATCGATAAATGACTTTGGATAGAATTATATATTCACTCATAATAATGAAGTTTTATTTCAGGAAATTTACCAATTAACATTTTTTTAGGATCTTGATTGCTGATTATTTATATCCAGAAAACAAAAATAATTGTGCCGTCTTGTGCTTTACTCATATCTAATAACCGTTCCTATTCCTCCGTCTTGTTACATGTAAATAAAAGGGGCGTACGTTAGGCCCGGCGTATGCAGGATCCCTGCTTAGTCTTGGCCGTACATTCTAATCCATAAATCAATCAATCAAAACATTGACAGCAATTCGTTCCCAAGCAACATTTTAGAAGCTGGATGTTCAACTTTAATGAAATGAAACTAAGATAATTAATCCGTTTTAATGACATGTGAATGGTAGATCTAAAACCTAATTAATAAATCTAAAATATAATTTTAATTATGCACGGCCGATTTCCCTCTCGAGTGGATCAATCAAATACTTCTATCGCTTATGAAACCACATTGAGGGTAAGTAAAGGAGGCCTTATGGCCTTATGATTAAAGTACTGGCGGAGTTTACTGAGACGTTGTAAACAATTTGTCTAGCTCATTAAAACGAAATGTTTAATTTTCTAAATCGGTCGGATATGCAGGGTTAAGACAGAATAATCATAAACCCTCTATACAGCATTGGCCAAAAGTATTGGGCACCCTATAAATTTCGGGCGTGCACGATAAGTATAGCAGAAAGCAACCAGTATTGTTTATTGATTATTTTTTCGACATCTAAAAAGGGTTAAAAATAATGACTCAAACACCGCAGGTGTGGCAATAAACCATCTGGTGCAATAAAATTGGTATTTTTCCATTTTGTATTTATTCATCAGATCGCTACTTTCGTTCATTCTTTACACATCCAGTGATCTAGTGCGCTTTTGGTGTTTGTTAAAATTAGTGATATGCCAAAACCCTTAACAAAAAGAGTTAAGTTTAGAACAAAATGTGCAGATACAACTTCTGCATGAGCAAGGGAAATCACAAGTAGAGATTTCTAAAACTGAAATGGTCACGCCGATCTATGCAATATACTAATGAGCGATTCTCCGCTGGTGGATCACACACTATTAGGTACAGAATCGGGCGCAAACGCATCACCACAAACCGTGAAGACCGAAAGTTAGTGAGAGAAGTTTTAAAAAATAGGGAAAAATCGTCTTCAGACCACGCTGCTGAGTTGTCAGATGAAATTAAGAAACCAATCTCTGCTCGCACCACTCGCAGAAGGCTCCAGGAAGAAACCATGGCTCTCTGAAAAAACAAGAAGGCTCGATATAAATGGGCCCTAAAATGACAAAGTAACCGTAAAACACGGCGGAGGCAGCATAATGGTCTGGGGCTGCTTGACTAATTCTGGAGTTGGCAAAATGTTCGTGTGTGGGCCACATGAACTCTTCAAAATACATAAACTGCGTTGTTGCTTTCATTTTTATCACTTTTTGGTGATACAAACATGAATGGCGTTAAATTCTAAGGGGATAACGCGCCATGTCACAAGTCTGCCCGCACAATGGCGTGATTTCGAAAAAATGGCATTGAGGTTCTGGAGTGGCGTATCCCGTCCCCTCAACATTTAATGACTTTATTAAAACGCAGAATCAGGGGCCACACAATAAATAACAAAGGAGACCTAAAACGCAGAATGTAAAAAACTTGTAAGCTCTCTACCCATAAGAATTTCTGTCGTAATTAAGACAAAGGGTGAACCCACAAAATATTAATTTTATATAAATAAATAGTAATGTGAACCTATAAAAATTGTTTCAATGTATTTCAAATTAATATCCCAAAAAAAATTTAAGATATGATGGCTGCTCAATACTTTTGGTCAAAGCTGTATTTACCACCCGTTTTGAAGATAAATTTACAATCTAATTTATGCCTTTGTGATAGGTTAGGGAAAACCTGACCCATGATTTAAACTGTCACTAAATTTAATGAATATCTGTTAAACTAGTTCTTATCAGGTCGCACAGGCTTAGATTCTTAAAAAATCTGGTCAAAATTTCATGATTCAGAAATTAATTATTTTGACTCGTCGAGAAGATCACAAAAGGCCTAACCTTTTCAGTAGTTCCCTGACTAAACACAATATGCCTAAGGTGCTTCGTTCTTGATTTAATGGCAGTTCTTATAGATTTAACGTTAAGTTCAATATTTCTCGTAAATCGAAAATTTAAAAACCACAAAAAAATTTTCTTTATCGTACTCAATTTCTAATTAAGATAGTCGAGTCATATCTTCCAAGGCAAGTACAAATAACCCAAGGCTAAATATTTGGTGTCAAAGAATTAGATCACATCTTGAGGCCTTGCGGGGCTTTGAAATATATATTTGATAAACATAACTCCAAATATGGAAAAATTCGATACTCTAGAATTCTTGCCAATAACAACTCTGGTGCAGAAATGGATTGCGATGAGAACTGATTTCATGTCGCCGTAAACTTATGATGGTACAGCATACAATATTTTATTAGTATAGTCCGATACAGGTAATCGATTCATGAAGGTTTACACTTGATTTCGAGAAGCGTGCTGAAACCAATTTCTGCAAATCGCCGGCGCGCTGTGAAAAATCTTTCATCAGAACGAGGCAAACAATCGTTCACACGTGTTACTATATTTTGAGATGGGCGCAATAGTTGTTGCGAGATGTCTGCTGTTTGAAACTATTTTAAAGTTCAGCCTTTATCGAATTGGCGATAGTATTTGATCGCTAAATAAATAGCTAGACGTTTTCATCAGAGAGATAACATCAAAAATGGTTAACAACATCTTTTGTTGCGTTGTTGAAAAGTAAAACCAATTACAATGAAAGCGTTTATAGTAACTTTCAACTAAAGATTTAAGACGTTGAAAGATACGAATTAAGACCCTTATGACAGTTATCACTCGACAGTTATCACAGATTTCATAACACTACTCTCTACAAGAACACTAATCCTTGGTAAGGATACCAATGATGACCATCGGAAGCCGAACCTGATTCTATCAAACACTCTACGTATTGTGCCAACGAGCGGTGCGTTTTGATATAGCCATTTGAGCGGCTGATGTGATCCTAGAGGCTTATGCCCAAATCAACGAACTGATCGAAAAATCAGTTACCCGATATTCAGCTATGTCAAGAAGTGATAGAACAAAACCACAATGCAATGGAGTCCGATTTTGGCATGAGAATCAAATGTTCAGGTTCATTATATTCTCCAGATTATACGCTCTTCAATAAAAAAAGTTATTTAATGATTAAACACAAACTATATTTAATGACTCAATAGTTGTTTAAATCAAATTCATATTCATCAGTTTCTTGTAAAGTTTTATTCAGAAAGATGTACGACCACAATACCATCAATACGCAACACATCAAAATAAATGCTATTTTCCATTTGTTAACGGAATTATCCAGCTTCTTGGGCGTCGGTGTTATAATTTTTCTACACAGCGGACATTTCGGATGGCGTTTCGTTTTATAGCAAACATACTCAATGTAATCCGTAATACAATTGGTACAGTATGAATGGCCACAAGGCAGGGTGCTAAAAATGTGCATTCTATCAAAGCAAATCGTACAGATGTCATTTGAAGTCAGCTTTTCTAAATTTTTATTTAAACAATTCATTTTAAAAAACGGAGGATCACCCGACTTTTTTATTAAAAGAATTATTTACCTGGTTTACGACGTAGCTTGTGAAATTCCATGTCAAAAATATGTTCGCGTCTACGATGTCAGTTGGGTGACATAACAATAAATTTTTGATGGGCTACTACTTTTTACTTTAATAATTAGCTCAATACATAATTAAACTAAATTCTGAGGAGGGATGAAAAAATCGCCCGGGGTTACAAAATTTTTTATTACATACTCGTATTTGTATAAGACAAGCATTTGATAGTATCGAGAAATTTTTATCGTTTAATTAGGTCCTGTTTAGCAGTTACAGTTACAATAGGGTTTCACTTCACCTTCGCTGAGGCAATCACATCATCAAAGTACAAAATTATATACACACATAAGAAATCAGCCTAAGCTAACAACACGGCACGGCCAGGTATCCATATCGCCAATAAGCGAAAATACCAACTGTCAAATGGGAAAAAATTCTCAAGCCTGGAGCCACCTAGAAAATATCAACAAAAGCACGCGGCAATAATAATATTCAGGGACCGAGTGTAATTTTGTTTAGCGTCAACTATAAGATGCTTAGTGAGGAGTACTGAGGTATGTGGGCCCTCTCCGAGAAACACGTACGGGTCGGTCTGTAAATCGGGGCTTCAATGTAAGGAGTTTTGCTAGATGAACAATTTTATTATTGTTTGATGGCAATAATAATGATAAATTTAATTTTTTAATATGAGTGTTTATGACACAACAGCAAACTCCTTACCACTTAGGTCAAGGTTTTCGTACAAAATCAGTAAACAGAAAGTAAAATTAAAAAAGCGAAAATGGTCTTTATGGAAGCCCTTCCAAAAATATACGGGAAGCAAAGTCCTATTGCAAGGCTTAATCAAACATGCTACATAACAAATGCCATCTACTTTATTACAAATGTCTTGGCTTTTCTTTCATCGCATTCTACCCGCAATATTTCCGGGAATCGTGAACTATATTTTACGGTAAGTAGATTTTAATTGATTGTACCTAAATTAATGCGAATTAAGCCTAGAAAAACGAGAACAAGTCGTGGTTTTACTGACCAAAATCTGTTCATATTTTACAGATTGCAGAAAAGGTAACGGGATATGAAACACCCGAGACTATTAAAATGCGGTTAAAAGTCTAAAACTAAGGTATTAAACTTTTATTGAAATGGAAGTTCACTTAATTGGAAACCCAATTCACAAACCGGTCATCGATGAAGTATATGAAATATGTTTTAGTTCACCGCGGTTACTGGGTAATAACATTCCCGGAAAATTTATATCGAATAGTCAGGTGATTTAGTGGGCATTATTCATAACTTACTTAAAATTACAATCACAGTTTTAGTATTGTAAGTAGGTAGCAAATGCTACAGAGTTTACTTGTACCAGAAATATGTATACGCAACTCAACGAAAAACAATTCCGCAGCGAAGTAGTGAAACTTCTTTTGAAATCTTTCGTGGTAAACAACGCAAATTGTTGCCTAAATCTTCTATCATTTGGCGCTCTTAAAATCTGTAATGCCACACATCCACGAAGTGAAACAAAATCCAAGTCTGAAATCATTCGTTTTGTAATTTGTTTAAAAAATCTAACAGGAAACAATTTATGTTCTGATTCTGCTTAAAAATTAGTCGCATATTAGTTCTAAGTGATATTCTAGATTGTAATAGATGATATGTAACAGGCGACACTATACATTGATTCATCAACACTAAAATGAAGGTGAAAGAGGTTCTATGTCAACAAACTACCACAAGCCAACGTGTGTAATATTGCAACTAAAATATTCTATTGTAAGACAGAAGCAACACGACGAATTTTATGAAAACTAAAATTTTATATCTTAGCTTGTAGTTCCTCTCAACAAACCGTGAAAACAAGTCGCTGCGCAAAAGTGCATTGCTTGCCGTCACGATGCTATACACACAATGACGCCCTTATATATGGCGGATAGCAAATGGAAATTTAATTAAAATTTACAATTAAATAAATCCGACCACAACGACCATTTTATCTTTAATGCCGGATGAAGTGTTCAATGTATATGTTGTTCGTTTCTAATGAATTCCAGAACTTAATCTAACAATGTGTGCTCAGCCCAACAGCTGTCTACTTAATCCAACGCGTTCGTACGTGTAAATCGCTCTATTATTTCGACCATTCGTGCCTACGTAAACGGCGATCACAAAAACTGGGACACTCAACAAGGCCCAATAGCGGCTCTGAAGTTCAGTTCATGATTCAACCTGGTGTTCACCACATTTCGCTTTATTTGGTAGACATCGCATTGGACATGGAAATGAGTACAAAACTTAACAACAATATTCTAATTATTTTAACCCACGTTCGAGGGCAGAATATTTTCAGCGTAAAAAAATTTCACGTAAAAAAATTATTTCTAGGAGAAACTGGAGAAAGCAAAGACTGCTAGACTTATTTTGGTTTTAAAGTGAACCAAACCCATCAAGGAAAATTATTTATATAGTTTTGTTTTTGATCACCCCGTAAAATCAAAGGCCTGCCACAATCTTATTTGAAATTTTATGGAATTAATTAATTTTTTTATAGTTAGTGTTTCTTTAGCGTACACTAATAGCTTTCGTAACTTTCATATACGCCGTTTACATGATCCTGTCACATTTACCGATCATAAATAGATTCTATATTGGCGGTATCCTTGCAACAGAAATCCGGAGAATGGAAGAATCTTCTAAGACATTTTTCTGTATCCAGTGGGCTTTAGAGAAATTAATAATTTCCATTCTGGTTCAAATCGTTCAGTTTTGAAACGATATCAAATAACATGTTGGTTTTCAATGTACTTTCCAGAGCTTAATGGATTATCATAACACTACACGAGGCTAAACTCGGCTATAGTTTAAAAGAAATTTGCTGTGCCAAATTTGCCGTCTAGTAAATAGCAGGTAGGGTTATTACAAAACTTATAGGGTAAATCATTTTTTTGATAGATTTTACTATTTTTGGATGTGTAACGACCGAAATTAAACAAAAATAAAATGTGGCGTTCAGATAATGTTGTTCTTCCAGACAAAAATTGTCTGATAACTGTGATTTTTCTTGTCTTGACCAAAATTGCAGATGGGGATGTTTTAATGTAAGCGATATCCATTTTGTTTAGGTTAGCTCAGGATTACATTATTGTCCGAGACATACGAGTACACCGATTGGTTATCAGTCGACGTTTGTTTTTCCTTGTCCTTTTCCCAGCAGTTACCTTGCTTTAAATGGGGGCCAGAGGCAGGCATAGATAAGACAATAACAACTTCATCACCAACATCAAGCAACCATTGCTTGGGTTAGTACAAATTTTGGTCACCGCTTGGAAACATTTTCAAAAACGAATACGACCCTCGGCTATCGTACACAGACACGAATCGGAAATTGGCACATCAAAACTAACAAAGCATCAAGGCTAAGACAAATAGAGAAAGAAATGAAATGTTAAAAAATCAGAATTCTCAGTGAAGTGGGATGGAAAAACAGTGACGAATTATGAAATAAACGCACAAGCGAAAGAAATTACGACATTAATAAGGTGTGGCATATTAACAACAGCTGAAGCGAAGAAGACACTATTGGAATGGAGATCAGTTAATAGCAGAATAATCGTTTAATCATTTAGCAAGATTTCATTGAAAATTAGAAAACACAATCATAATATTCAATGACATGCAGATGAAACAACTAAGTATGAGTTCTATAAACAACTACAAGCCACAATAACAAGGACCCACCGAAAATGATCAACACAATACAAGAAAGAGATTTCAATGCGAGAACTGGATAACATCGATAACATAGAAAAACCTAACATCGGCAGATTTAAGATGCCGACACAAGAAACCGGACACAAGGCACATATTCTGGAAAGCTCTTAAGTTCTAAACCCCTGGATTAGTCATAAAATTTGGAAGCAAAATTGAAGAACACCGGTTGAGTTGCAAATGTGGCAACAAAATCCGTTGGAGCTGAAAAATTATTACGAGTATACGGAATGAAAAGAAAAGAAAATGCCATGAAAATGGCAAGGAGTGGTCGTTGGCAATACACTGAACACATTCATTTTCAAGGCAGTGGAAGAGGCAGCAACAACCCGAAACATGCGCGTAAAAGAAAATCAGCGCATGCGATGGGGAACTCGATAATTCACCAACATCCCTAACAATAAGTTATGCAGCTGGTCAGGAATGTAAGGAATATCTCAGAGACAATAAATACAATCAACGATACACAAATCTTCGAATTAAAAACTGGCTTTAATAATGAACCAGTTAACACTCGCCCACTAACGGAGCGGGAAGTCAGTTCATTTTAGCAATGACACCATCAAAATTAGAATGGTGTCATTGCTGAAAATGAAGAATAAATAACAAGGCCTCTGTAGCAATAGCAATGGTCATTCTATATAATATTAACACAACACGAATTCACCAATATATCTACTCTGCGTGAACTTTGAACGTTCACTTGACATAATATACAGGAACCCAATGTGGAAGGCACACAAAATTATAATCGAACTCATAATCAAACAGGTAATCGAGACAAGCAACGTGAATCATACTGTAACAGCAAAGGAGGAAGACAAGGATGCGTACCCTGGCCACTTCTGTTCCTAATAGTATAGAAGAGTAGTGGGGATTAATGGAGAAACCAAATGATCTAGATTACGCAGATGACATAGGCCTGCTAACACAAAACACGCCGACATGCAACGTATAAAGTACAGAAGCTATTAGATCTAGCAAAAGAAGTTGGCCTCAAATAAACAGACGATGAAGAAATAGAAGAGGTCAATAAATTTATATACCTTGGTTGTACCCTAGCCAAAATGGGTGACACAGATGAAGATATAAAGAAACAAATCCACAAAGCCTGAACAACATTCAACATGTTACACAAAGTCTGGAACACATCTGTCCTATCCCGCAACACCAAGCTAAGAATGTTCAATTCATTTGTAAAATCAGGGTTGCTGTACTTTTGTAAAACTGGGGAGCGAACGCATATACTGAGCTACTTCTGGTCCAACCAAATAACAAATGTTGAGCTCCTTAGGCAAACGAATCAAGCAGTCATTGAGATCGAAATAAGAAAACGGAACGAATGATTCCAGCAGAAGAGAAACAACTCGGAACGTCATGGATGGAAATCAAAACAATAACCCACCAGAGTTAGATGGTCCAGCCCTGTCATATTTTGGCATTTATTAGTATTATGAATCTAGGGACTTGGATGATCATTATTTGCCTGAACATTTTTTATGTTTTACAATTTTATTATGTTAATGAATGAACATTTATTGAAATTATACTGAAACTGCTAAATCATTCAAATAAAAAACATGCATATTTCCGACGTACTCCAATTTCCGAGCTCATAACATTATTTGGCATGGTTTTAATACCTAGTCAGCAGGAACTGTATTGGTTAACGGCCGACATAAGTGTCACCGGCACGCGTCAAGTTCATGCATCTCCTTACCGCCATTTAATTTTCCCAAGGTGAATACACAAAACTACGGGCATTTGGGTGGACAATTTCGGACGTTAACGGTAACATATAATGTGCTTCATTACCATAAAAACTTGGGTTTCATTAACAAAGAAATCATAATTTTGATAATTGCTAACAGAAATAATAATTTTCGACATTGTCTGCATTGTCGACGCCGTTTTTTTATTGTCTACACGCGTAGAATATTAATTATCTATGCGGTTTAGACAATACGGCACAACACTTGTACTTAGTAACATTCTTGTACTTAGTAACATAAAGTAAAATTAATCAAGAAAAATTTTGACCTTGAGATTTTTGTAGTGTGTGTCGTGGTGTGGTGCCGTAAAAACTAAATAAATTAAATGTTGTTAGTTCTTTACAGCTCAGACAGATTGGCTGATCAGGGTCAACCTTCAGACTTAAGCCTTTTCCATAAATGGGAGACTCCAGTGATTTCTGGCCGGAATCGGTCCACCGGAAGTGGCAGCTACCGTAGAAGCTTTTTCGTTGTTTGCAAATATTTTGATTCACATTGATTTTTGATTTTATCACGAGAAAAAAAACAAAATTTTAGCGGAAATTATATTTTTTGACAACAAAACTGTTTTACGATAAAAATTCGGCAATGTATTGCCCCGACGAATTAATTGATCGGGGAATGAAACTTCAAAATCAAGCTCTTCCCACATCCCACTATCCCAGTGAATTTTCGCGAAAATCAGTCCACCGGAGGTGACAGCTTCCATACGATCTTTTCCGTTTTTGTAATCATTTTGAAAAGTACAGCATTTACGAGACAACCGGCTACAAACTAAGAGATTTTAAATTAAATTTACGACCATGCCGGTTCTAATCACTTTTCCAAAATTTAAGCGGAAATGATGATTTTCTACAAGAAACTGTTTTTGTGGAAAGACGTGGTTGTGGAAAATTACATCGCTTATGTGTCCAACATTAAAATTCACCAGCCTGTAGTTTGTTGATATAGACTTTCTCCTTCAGGTAGTCTCACAGAGAAAAATCTGGAGCCGTTAGATCAGGTCGATCGACTAAAGCCATCTCAAGTCGCGATATTTTAGATGATAAGGTTGGAGATTCTTCCCGTAACAAGTCCGATGCCGCACGAGTGGAAAGAGAAAGCCCTAAAGCATTGTTCTCTAGCGATCTCCATTGATCATAATGCTTGTACCTGCAGCATTTTCATAGAAATATTGCACGAGGTTATGCGACACCAAACAGTCACATGAAGTGGGTGGAGGATTTTCAGGATTATATGTACCCAAAATTTTGCAGTTTTGCTCTTTCACCAAATCGCTCTAATGAAAGTGAGCCTTGTCGGTATCAGATATTTTTCAAAAAAACTTGGTCATTCTCGGCAAAATTTATGGCAGCTTTTAAGTACTCTAAACGGAATGTTAGGTCAATAGAATGGGCCTGTTGGTCCAAATGAGTTTAGTAGGGTTGGTGGTCTGTCTTTTTTCAAATTCTGACAAATCGGGCCACGCGATATGAACACGCGATATCATTAGCATGAAGCAGAACGTTCTCGTTAGCATGAATTTTTGAAATATTGCAAACTCAATAAAACTACTGATGTGCACGTTGAGTGGCAATTACTGACCTGCCGGTTTCTAAAAATCATAAGACCATTTTGGTTCGCTCTGCAATGGTGTCCAGTTCTAAAATCTCCCAAGTTTAAGGTCTGAAATAAAATAAAACACTTTATATAACCAAAATTCGGCATCTCTACAGTCCAGGCGGATTGACTATTCGGAATCAAATTTCAGATTAAGGCTTTTTCCATAAATTGGGAGATCCATGCGAGATCTGTGTATCGGAAGATTAAATTTTCACGCGTTTGAAGTTAGACCTAACTTAATCCTAACCAACAAAAACAAACGAAAATTTGTATGTATTGGTAAAAAGTAAAACAAGAATGTCATTTAGGCGAAATATTGAATTTGTGAACTAATTCCAATTTCAATTTATAATAAATAATTAGGTTCAACATTTATTAGGATGAAATATAAGAATTTAGAATTTTCTTAAGAAATTGAATATCTCGAAACCTAATATGTTAATCAAAAATGTTATTATGTTTTTCTGATAGGTCTAGATTAGGACCATTTACATTCCAAGCCATTTGAAAAGATAATAATTTTTGCGCGATCAAATTATTTTTTGGTAGGCTTTGCTAACGTCAGAAGTTAGGATTTTCTTAAGAAATTAAGGTCTCGAGATATTCAATTTCTGAACAAAATCCTAAATTCTTATATCCCATCCTAATAAATGTTGAACCTAATTATTTAGGGTGTACTACGAAATCCCTGTTTTCAAAATTCCGGTTTTCTTTTCTAAATCAAGACTTTAGAACTAATAAGTTCTAAAGTCTTGATTTTGAGTGCCCAATGTGTCGAAGGGCCGAAAGTATCAAAAAGGGGGTTGGGGTCATTTGATCGTTTTAGAAAGCATCGAAACTAAATTATCGAATGATAAAATATCGAAAAATTATTGATATAAAATAAAAATGTCGAAAAAAGTTAGTCGAACGAGAAAACGCTGACTTTTTTTAAGTCGAATTTCGACTTTAATATTTTAAAATATTATATTATATTATATTTAAAGCAATAATTTGCTAATGCAATATTTTGAAATGCAATATTTTATATCGATCCCAGAAAAACTTTTTCACAAAATTTCAACTAAATCGGTTAAAAAATGGCCAATTCCATAACGATGGCCATATTTCAGAACTAATCAAAAAATCATTTTAGAAATCCATTTCCATCGGACGTGTAGAATTTCAACAAAGTCGGTTTAGAAATGGCCTAGTTCCATCACTATTGACCGCTTATTGACCGCTTTATCGAAAAATCATTTTAGAATCCCATTTCCATCGCACGTATAGAATTTCAACAAAATCTGTTAAGAAATGGCCAAATTCCATCCCTATTAGCCATTTTATAGAACTGTATAATTTTGTCAAAAAAAAAATAATTTAAGGCCCATTTTCCCACATATCAAATTTGAAAAATTCAAACCGGAATTTCCTAAAAATCGGGATTTTTTTTATAAATACAAAACCGGGATTTTGAAAACCGGAATTTCGTTGCACATCCAATTATTTATTATAAATTGAAATTGGAATTAGTTCTCAAATTCAATATTTCGCCTAAATGACGTCCTTGTTTTACTTTTTAACCAATACAACAGTACAAGCGTGTGAAGTTTGTGCTAAACTAGTCCTACCGTTAGTTCTCTACTGGTAAGGTCTAACTTCACATGCATACATTTTCAAAAAAGGTGAACTTGCTGGATTTCTAAAATTCAATCAGAATTATTCCTGCTTATTTTTATTATTCAAGACATTTTTTATCAAAAATCCGGTAGGTTATATTTTTCGATTTAGAATTTAAGTGTGGTGCATTGAGTGTAGTGTCGAGTGTTGGCCAAAGTAAAACATTGCTTTGCAAAAAAAATTGTAAACTTCCATCACTGCTAACTAGCTCCAGGGTTATCAACGGCAATGGAAAAACTCTATTGCCGCAAACGTACTTCATTTATTGCTGAAGATTTTCTGACTCAATATTGGCATTATGTATCAAGCAAATAATTGTTGCCTGCGGGACTAATAATAAGAATATATAACTAAACATTTTAAATTGTGATATTTGGAAGCTTTATGTTTGTGATAGTAAGTTACGATCCGTTAAACACCTAAACTCCATGCAGAAAATTCCAGCCAAATAATTGATCAAACTGGAATAGTTCGGTTTAGTCTGAACAGAATTGGTCAAAAACGACAAACCAACAAATACCAATGAAACAGTTCTAGAATAAACCAGTGTCTTACCGGAGAAGTGGTGCAGTGGTTAAAGCTTCAGCACTTGGACCGGGAGGTACGGAGTTCAAATTTCATCAGAGGCGGATGCAAAGCAAATTTTCGTCATCGATTATGATCGGTGATGTCAATAAACACAACTATGACCCTCTGTTGGAGTGCAGAATTCAGCACCGACCCACCGTTCATGTCAGTATACAGGTTGACATGGAGCTTACAATGTACAGGTAGTACACTGTTGTTGTGTGAATGGGCGGTATGTGCGTGAATGAAAAGGGAGTATTAATTTAGTGACCTTCAAAGGACAGTAAATCCACTGGACAGCTTGAAAGTCGAAACTGAGTTAGTGTATGTGCTGCGGTTTTATAGACTTTCAACTGGGATAAGGTGTATATGATATCAACACAATTTCAACACGTAGTGCCAGCTGAGAATGTAATTATTCGGCTTATTCAATAGCAGCAGTTTTCTGTTGAGTTAAGGTTCAAGTAATATTCGGAACAACGAAGTAATCAAAATTGAGATCTAACGTGATACATTTTCCTTGATTGAGAATGATGATATACTTAAAATAGGTGAACGTTTAATAAACTTCATGCTGAAATATTCCAAACTACATCCAGCTTATCGAGAGGAAATCTATCGAATTATTTTCGACTCCAACTAAAGATAAGAGTGATTCCAGAAACAACGTTAAAAGGTTTTATATACAATTTTGCTACTTGTATCCGATTTGAGCAATCTTGGATCTCTAACTGTGCTCCAATGAGTTTTAAATTATTTATAGAGTTAAAATTGCTGATACCTAAACCACGAAGTTACAGGTAGTCTAGACAAAAACTGTCAATTGCAATTTTGATTAATAAATCATATCGATTATACATCAATCGTCAAACCTAAAATTATGTAATTTCATGGAATTTTAGGTCCCATAAAGATAATAAGTTATCCCCAAGAACCATATAATTATAATTAAACGATTTTATTGTGGTCCGACGGTCTCAGTAAATGATTACAACAACAAATGGGACAACAATGAAAAATCCCTCTAACGCCTTACCGAAATTTTGGTTTATTTTTATTATTCTGCGGGTAAACTAGAAAAAATAAAATAATTGAAATGTAAATGTCCCTTTATTATCAAATTTGCATAATTTTTAATGTTTTCCATTATCATCGTAATCACCATCATCATCACCATGACGATAACCATCAAGTTTTAAGGTTTTCGATTTATTTTTCTTATTTGCTTTATATAGTAGATGCGTACATCTACATACATGGCACGAAATAATTTGCTACTTTGAACTTCATGTTAAATTAATATCGAAAACGCAACTCTTTCCCCATCTCGTCATACACATTTTACGGTTTCGATCATAAATCAATCAAATGTTTGGAAAGATATAACATCCAAAAAAAAAAAAATGTTAACGTAACAGCATGGAAATATTATAAGGAGAGCAATTCTATATAATTTTTGGTAACCGCTTCGAAATTATAGAGCTTCATTCAATAATTTGGTGAGCTACGTAAATTTCTATTGAAATGGTTAAAAATAAACAAATTTCGGTGATAAAAAAACGGAAATAACCTTTCTGTGTCTATAATTTTAGAAAAACGGGTGCCTAGGGCCATATTCTTGAAATAAAATCGAATAAAATCACCCGAAACTGATGAAGCATCCTCTGCGCACGTGGAATAAATATTGACATCCTGAAACTGATGTTTGGCATCGACCTACTAGTTCCGAAATGAGTTACATTTCGATGCGTTATGGGCGAGCGTGCTTTGTGCCGTATTGTCTATACCGCGTAGTTAATTAATATTCTACACGAGAAGACAATCGACGCTCTCCAGTCCTGTATCATGATCAGTGGAAGCAACGCAGGTTTGATTTGAAAATTTGACAGTGTGTTACGATTACATGATCGTAACAAGCGCTGTTTGATTAATTTTATTCCCCTCGGTTTGCGTCCTCGCTTTCGAAGTTGTGTAGTGTTTGTACATGTCGTGGTGATGGCGCGAGGGTGAGTAAGATGATGGGAGAGAGAGCGATGTACATCGAGTGGTGTGTAAAGCAAAACATTCCATAAGAATGTTTTTCTTATATGCCTCTCGTTTACATCAATGCGAATTGATGTAAACGAGAGACAGAGAAGAAAGACAATTCTTCTGGAATGTTCTGCGCGTCGTGTGTGTGGTTTTCGAGTTTTGATTATTGTCTGGATTAGAGTTTTGATTTTTGTAATATTCGAGTGGTGATTTTTAAGTCGAGTAGTTTGATTTTTTGGAAACGTGAATGATAATTTCGTTTGCGGTTCAACTTAATTAATTAATTATTTTTAATGAAAATACATTATGCTGTATTGTTTAAGTTAAATACAAAAATTGGAAAATTGTTTTAAAAGATATGACTATGTATTAAGTGGAGTATATTAAAATTTAAAGTTATACGTTCACGAATCGCATTTTCTTGTTATATTTTTTGTGTAAAGTTAATTAAATATAAAATAAAATTGTTGAAGGTCATTTGGTTACGAGTGTTGTTAATTCCATTAATAAATAAAACGGGTGCCACATTTATATTTCATCGGGTGCCGTATATTTTAACGGGTGCCACATATCTCATCGGGTGCCGTACATTGTTTAACGGGTGCCACATTGTTCAACGGGTGCCACATATTTCAACGGGTGCCACATATATTTTCATCGGTTGCCGTATATTTCGTCGGGTGCCGTATATTTTAACGGGTGCCGTATATTTCATCGAGTGCCACATATATCAACGGGTGCCACATATTTGGTGCCGTACATTGTTTAACGGGTGCCACATATTTCAACGGGTGCCACATATTTCATCGGGTACCGTATCTTTTCAACGGGTGCCACATATTTCATCGGGTGCCGTACATTGTTTAACGGGTGCCACATATTTCATCGGGTGCCGTATATTTCAACGGGTGCCACATATTTCATCGGGTGCCGTACATTGTTTAACGGGTGCCACATATTTCATCGGGTGCCGTATATTTCAACGGGTGCCACATATTTCATCGGGTGCCGTATGTTTAACGGGTGCCACATTGTTCAACGGGTGCCACATTGTTCAACGGGTGCCACATATTTCATCGGGTGCCGTACATTGTTCAACGGGTACCGCATTTTTTTCAACGGGTGCCGTACAAGGCCAACCGGCTGTTTTGGTTTTGGTATCGGGGAGAGGCCCCGCAACGGTATTAGTTTTTGTAAGGTATAATTTTTATTTATATTTTTTTTTAATTTTATTTTTTTTGATTTTATTTTTTTTGATTTTTTTAATTTTATTAATTCTTGTATATTTTTGTAATCGAGCGCCGCATAACGGTCGCGCGCTCGATGTGCATTGTTGCTCTCTCTCTCTTTCTCGTTACTCTCTCTCGTTTTCCCTTTCTGGTGTTTTTTGCTTCCTTTCTTTAAAATAGAAATGAATTACTAAATTTTTTTCGGTGTGTATGATGGGAGCGGAGACTCCCTCTGTGTCGGCGTAGTGTTTGCGGTCCCTTGATGCCCGCATCCGATTCCGTAACCAGGGCTTGTCCCCGTTTGAATACGGATGGATGCGCTCATCAAGGCACCGCTCTCGGTTTATAATTTCGTTGTGTTCGTTCCTCAGGTTCCGGCCGACGAATTTTGGCGGAACTCGGTTTTTATTATTTGCGTTCCCCTTACAATTCTGTATGATCACGGTGTAAGCCAGGAGCCCTGTATGCCTCAAACCCCACGACCCTTAGCACTTCTCCCTGAGAACGTAGCCGGCAAAAATCACCGTGGAGGCCTCTGCAGGTGCTTAGTGATATCTGCAGGTTGGCAGTAGCCAGCCTGTAACAGTGGCGCCCAAAGAAAATTTTCGCGAATTTTTAAATTTTTTGATTTTTTAGATTTGATTTGTAGCTTCACTCCCTTTGGCGTGCGCGTCCAGTGTCGAAACCAGTGCTTCGCACTGTTTGAATTCGCATGGACACGCACACCAAAGCCAGTCTCCCGGTTGGCATTCCCCATCTGCGATCGTAACCAGCACGGGCTGTTTGATTGCGCGTAGATGGGGGTGTCATACCCCTATTCTTTGGACATCCGACTTACGAGCTCTTTCCCATTTCCACTATGTTGTGTCAGATTGTGGTGGAGCTCGGATGTCATTTGTCCAGGGTTTAGCTTAGCTTCATTTCTTCTTTTCCCCGAAATTTCTCGACCGAAATTTGAGGAACAGAACAGAACATATTATTATTATTATTTTTATTTTATTTTATTATTTAGCTGACACGGAGTGGGGTTCCCACTCTCATCATACCAACCGTCTTGTCGTTCTGATCTAAATTTTTTTTTTTTTTTGGTATATATATATTGGTATTTTTGATTTTTATTTTTTTTAAATTTTGGGTTGTATTGGAACCCGCCGGTACTTATTAGTACTTCATTTTATATATTTTTTGTATTATTTTGCCTGCATACCGCTGGGTGTGCTGGTAGTTTTGGTTTTCTTTTTCTTCTTTGTATCGTTTTGCAAATTTTAACGAGCCCCCCCAAAATAGGTTCTCGTCGAAAAGCGCCATTTTCGGGGGTATCTCGCTCTATTCATCATAGACCAAAATTTTTTTTCTTCATCAGGTAACCATTCCTTTAAATTTGTTCTATTCTCATTACATATTTTAAGTAATAATTTTGTTTTGTTTGATTATTATTCTTTATTGTTCTTTACGTATCATTTCCTTTATAATTATTATTCTGCCTGCGTATCTTTTTGGGTGTGTTGGTAGTTTCAGTTACAATTTTTTTATGGTCGTATCATTTATATAATTTTTTCAGCGAGCCCCTCCAAAATAGGTCCTCATTGAAAAGCGCCACTTTGGAGGGTATTTCGTCCTATCCGTCGTTAAACCATCGTGGGAGTACGGGCCCCACGGTACTAGTGGACCACGGCTTCACCGTCCCTAGTACCAAACCTACAAGGTAACCATTCCTTTTATTTTTATTATTCAAATTTTTTTTTACGTTTTATATAGTTATAGTGGGTGTGGAATCATTAGTTGTAAATACACTTTATTCTGAAACCTTCAGTTCGAGTAAAGTCGTTTTGAACTAAAATATTTTGTATTTTTTAATAAATTAATAAAGACTACGTCACCTTCAACCGAACGAGCTTATTCCCTTATCCCTACTTAAATCAATATGGACGTCACCCTATTAACACCGGATGAGCTGGAAGTGGAGTGTCTCCTTCGTGATATTCGTTTCGACACGCCAGATGCCCAGCATCAACTCGAGGAAGCGATCCGAAGTGAGCAGGGCGATATAAAGCTAATACCATCCAAAATGCATACGAGTGCGGCAAAGAGGCCCGATATCGAAATTAATGCGTGTCAACGCAAACTGAAAATTTTAAAGGAATCGATCACGCAATTGGACAAACAAACCGAGGATCCCGTTGAAACAGCTCGTCGATACCACTCTCGTTTACTGCATTTGTCCGGTCGATTAAGTCGAGCCCTAACTTCTCCAAAATACCAGGATTTCGCACGACAGGTTCTTAAAGCATGTGAGGATCTACAGACGAGTCTGCAAATCTATCTGCAAAATCACGACAAGCTGAATGAGTCTATCGAAAGCGCTAAAGGCATCCACCTCGAAATGGATATGCTTCGTTCAGATAACACCCAGGGCAGTGGAAGTGCTGGGATGCAAGTGCAAGACCTTGGTGACGAGGCGGACGAATCGGAAAACCCACATCACACGGAACGCAGATACACGTTAGAGGAATTGCTTGATCAGGTTCAGGCGAGAAGTCTGGCGGCATCACAATCAAACGCCCAAACGGCTTTGTTGGAATCCATGCTGCAAAAATTCGAGATTGTGTCACAGCAGTTGGTATCTTTGGATCAACGGCAGACTAAGTTGCAATCGCAGGTGGAAGGAAATCGTCAGTCTCATCCCGTACTACCGACTCATACCGCACATGAACCTACCAGTTTACCAGCACAACCGAAATTTATCGATCGACGTTTATTGTCCGGAAGCGGTCTAAGCTACACTGGATCCCCCTCGGGCATCAACATAGACATGTTTTTATTTCAAGTGGACACCATCGCGTCGTCTCGGGGAGTGTCCGACCAGATGTTGCTATTGGAGTTACACACCATTTTGAAAGACCTAGCGTTACAATGGTACTGGACATTTCGTAAACACAACCCGCACGCTACCTGGTCAGAACTAAGAAGCGGTATGATCGAGCGTTTTCAAGATCGTCGCACCAATTACGAAATCCGCAGAATGGTCGAGGCTCGTAAACAACAACCGAACGAAAGTTTTCTGGATTTCTACAATCATGTTTGGACGCTTACCCTACAATGTCGCACACCGTACTCTGATGAAGAGCTCATCCAAATTCTCATGAACAACATGAAGCCGACACTACAATACCATTTAACTGATCGTCAATTTGGCAGCATCAACGAGCTGATCAAAAGCTGTTCGGCTTGGGAGGAGTCTTTCCGGCGGCTCAAAGCTCCGGCGGATCCTGCAATCCATCCACGACGCGTGATCAATGAGTCATCAGGCAGTCCGTATGATGATGTTGGAGCATATGACTCTCATGAGAATTATCTCTTGACTGATGTTCTGCCCGATAACTCAGTATCCGCAATTCACAAGGGGAGCAGGTTTCCGTTGGCAGCGGCGAGACGTTCTGGCGGACAAGTCCCAGCAGACAGTTCAGGATTAGTGTACAAGCAGCATTCAAGTTATGGTAAAAATATGGTCTGCTTTAATTGTTCGGATATGGGTCACACGTTCATGGATTGTCAATTGGCTCCCGCTGGATTGTTCTGCTATCGATGTGGGTTAAGAGGTACGATTTCTGCGCGATGTCGACGTTGTGCTGAAGAACGAAACACGCCATCAAGATTGTCGGAAAACCAGAACAGTGGTTCTTGGAGGACTGGGCCACGAGAATCACCACAACCACAACTGCCACCCAGACTGATGCCGCAACGGACAAGTCCACTCAAACCGATTCAGGAGGACGCAGCGAGCAATACGGACGCGGAACTCCGCTCCCAATCGAATCCGATCAGAAGGTAAACTCGTCTGCCAGTCATGATTCCCTTCCCGATCCTTCTTCCTCACCAAATTCCTCTTCCCTTCCTGTCGCTCTAAAGTTTTTCTATAATTCTCCGTCGTTAACCAAATTAGATCGTTTAAAACGTTCCAAGAAATACTGGAACCACCGCGTTGCAATGAGAAACGACGTGATTTCCTCCGTTTTGTTCTCCGAGGGTAGTGACACTCGGCCTTACGCCCAGGTCTTTATCAATGAGATCCCGTTTAAGGGTCTTCTCGACAGCGGGGCGAGTGTCAGTGTTCTCGGGAATGGATCGGAGAAAATCTTGTCCAATCCCTTCGTAGAGTTTCATAATTTCCCATCCACGATAACTACCGCGAGTGGTCAAGTCCAACGAGTATTTGGTTACATACGAGCTAACGTCGAGTTTAATGGAATTACTCAAACCATGAATTTTTATGTTGTTCCTTCCTTAGAACAACCGCTTTATTTGGGTATCGATTTTTGGAATCGTTTTGGAATTTCCCCAAAAATCTCCGCGTTAAATAATTCGGACGAATTAGGTGAAACTACCAACACACCCAAATTTCATATTTTAACCTCTAATGATCGTCGTAAATTGGATCTTATTCGCGAATATTTCCCGAGCAGCGATATATTAGGTTTGGGCCGCACATCCCTCATCACTCATATGATCGATGTCGGTTCCGCAAAACCAGTCAAACAACGTTTTTATTCCGTGTCCCCAGCTATCCAGAAACTTATGTATGCCGAGTTGGATAGGATGTTGTCTTTGGGGGTCATCGAGGAGTCACAAAGTTCCTGGTGTTCACCGGTCACGTTGGTGCGTAAGGCCAATGGCAAAGTCCGTTTGTGTTTAGATGCTAGAGAACTAAACAAGGCCACCGTCAAGGATGCGTATCCGCTGCCAATAATCAACGGATTGTTGGGTCGTTTGGGACACACCCGATTCATTTCGGCGATTGATTTGAAGGATGCCTTTTGGCAGATCTCACTCGACCCAGCATCCCGCGATAAAACAGCGTTTACGGTTCCTGGACGGCCCTTGTATCAGTTCAAGGTGATGCCGTTTGGCTTGTGCAACGCACCACAGACGCTTTGTCGCTTAATGCACCGCGTGATCCCGTACCAATTGCACGATAAGGTCTTTGTGTACCTCGATGACCTTCTGGTCACATCCTCCACTCTGGCCGAACACTTCGAGTTGCTACAGCAGGTTGCTGGATATCTGAAGGATGCCGGTCTAACAATCAATTTGACCAAAAGTAAGTTTGTGTTGAAAGAAGTCGACTATTTAGGTTATATTGTGGGTGATGGTTGCCTCCGTACAAACCCAGATAAATGTAAAGCTATTCTGGAGTACCCTATTCCGAAAACGACGAAACAGATTAGACGTTTTCTGGGGATGTGCGGATGGTACCGTCGCTTCATTCCAAATTTTGCCTCTTTAGCTTCTTCTCTCACCGATCTTACTGGTAAAAACACTAAAGTATGTTGGTCTGCAGCTGCTGATTCTTCTTTTAACGCTCTCAAAACCGCCTTGTCAACTGCCCCAGTTTTGACGCATCCTGATTATACAAAACCCTTTTTTATTCAGTGTGATGCCAGTGCCGTTGGGGTCGGTAGTGTCTTATTTCAGGTGGACGCCGAGGGGGTGGAGCGGCCCATTGAGTTTTATTCACATAAGCTCAATGCGGCGCAGCGAAACTACTCGGTGACCGAGCTGGAATGCTACGCTGCCGTCCTCAGCGTGCGAAAATTTCGTCCCTACGTGGAAGGCTATCCGTTCGTCATTTACACTGACCATTCCAGTTTACGCTGGCTAATGAGTCAAAAGGACCTATCCGGACGTTTGGCGAGATGGAGTCTTAAACTCCAAGCGCTGGATTTTCAGATTGGATACCGAAAAGGTTCAGTTAACATTGTACCAGATGCGTTGTCTCGAGCTTTTCCGGATGAATCCGCTCCTTGTGCGGATGAGTCTGGGAGTAAGAGCACGCCTGATCCTGGTGCCCAATTTGAGGATCCAGCCTTGCCGAGTAAAAACATCGACTCTTCTGTGAATGCGTTAATACCTTCTTTCGTCCCCATTTTGCACGTTGATCAAAACTCGGTTGCGTTCCAAGATCCAGATTACGTCGATCAAAACGCGAAAATTCGTAACTTAAAAGATTGTTCGCACAACTGCAAGATTCAAGATGATAAACTGTTAATATCCCCATTGTTTGTTTTAGGCCCGGCTTATGAGACATCTCAGGGTGTGGGACGTTCCCACGTTTGTTACGATTACATGATCGTAACAAGCGCTGTTTGATTAATTTTATTCCCCTCGGTTTGCGTCCTCGCTTTCGAAGTTGTGTAGTGTTTGTACATGTCGTGGTGATGGCGCGAGGGTGAGTAAGATGATGGGAGAGAGAGCGATGTACATCGAGTGGTGTGTAAAGCAAAACATTCCATAAGAATGTTTTTCTTATATGCCTCTCGTTTACATCAATGCGAATTGATGTAAACGAGAGACAGAGAAGAAAGACAATTCTTCTGGAATGTTCTGCGCGTCGTGTGTGTGGTTTTCGAGTTTTGATTATTGTCTGGATTAGAGTTTTGATTTTTGTAATATTCGAGTGGTGATTTTTAAGTCGAGTAGTTTGATTTTTTGGAAACGTGAATGATAATTTCGTTTGCGGTTCAACTTAATTAATTAATTATTTTTAATGAAAATACATTATGCTGTATTGTTTAAGTTAAATACAAAAATTGGAAAATTGTTTTAAAAGATATGACTATGTATTAAGTGGAGTATATTAAAATTTAAAGTTATACGTTCACGAATCGCATTTTCTTGTTATATTTTTTGTGTAAAGTTAATTAAATATAAAATAAAATTGTTGAAGGTCATTTGGTTACGAGTGTTGTTAATTCCATTAATAAATAAAACGGGTGCCACATTTATATTTCATCGGGTGCCGTATATTTTAACGGGTGCCACATATCTCATCGGGTGCCGTACATTGTTTAACGGGTGCCACATTGTTCAACGGGTGCCACATATTTCAACGGGTGCCACATATATTTTCATCGGTTGCCGTATATTTCGTCGGGTGCCGTATATTTTAACGGGTGCCGTATATTTCATCGAGTGCCACATATATCAACGGGTGCCACATATTTGGTGCCGTACATTGTTTAACGGGTGCCACATATTTCAACGGGTGCCACATATTTCATCGGGTACCGTATCTTTTCAACGGGTGCCACATATTTCATCGGGTGCCGTACATTGTTTAACGGGTGCCACATATTTCATCGGGTGCCGTATATTTCAACGGGTGCCACATATTTCATCGGGTGCCGTACATTGTTTAACGGGTGCCACATATTTCATCGGGTGCCGTATATTTCAACGGGTGCCACATATTTCATCGGGTGCCGTATGTTTAACGGGTGCCACATTGTTCAACGGGTGCCACATTGTTCAACGGGTGCCACATATTTCATCGGGTGCCGTACATTGTTCAACGGGTACCGCATTTTTTTCAACGGGTGCCGTACAAGGCCAACCGGCTGTTTTGGTTTTGGTATCGGGGAGAGGCCCCGCAACGGTATTAGTTTTTGTAAGGTATAATTTTTATTTATATTTTTTTTTAATTTTATTTTTTTTGATTTTATTTTTTTTGATTTTTTTAATTTTATTAATTCTTGTATATTTTTGTAATCGAGCGCCGCATAACGGTCGCGCGCTCGATGTGCATTGTTGCTCTCTCTCTCTTTCTCGTTACTCTCTCTCGTTTTCCCTTTCTGGTGTTTTTTGCTTCCTTTCTTTAAAATAGAAATGAATTACTAAATTTTTTTCGGTGTGTATGATGGGAGCGGAGACTCCCTCTGTGTCGGCGTAGTGTTTGCGGTCCCTTGATGCCCGCATCCGATTCCGTAACCAGGGCTTGTCCCCGTTTGAATACGGATGGATGCGCTCATCAAGGCACCGCTCTCGGTTTATAATTTCGTTGTGTTCGTTCCTCAGGTTCCGGCCGACGAATTTTGGCGGAACTCGGTTTTTATTATTTGCGTTCCCCTTACAATTCTGTATGATCACGGTGTAAGCCAGGAGCCCTGTATGCCTCAAACCCCACGACCCTTAGCACTTCTCCCTGAGAACGTAGCCGGCAAAAATCACCGTGGAGGCCTCTGCAGGTGCTTAGTGATATCTGCAGGTTGGCAGTAGCCAGCCTGTAACAAGTGGTAAACATTTTATAACGATGGCTTCGATTTTACTCAACATGTCCCCAACTGTTGGGAACCCTGAAAGGGTCGAATGTATGTAAATAATAAAAACATTGGCGTCGACAATGTAGAGAATATAGACAATGTTGAAAATTATTATTTTTGTTGACAATTCGCAAAATTCTATGTTTCTTTATTACTGGAAACATTTCAAGATGGATTGGTGTGTTGTAGTAGTCGCATTCGCAAGATTTTATGTTTTGTTTGATAACCATGTTGGAAAAGTATCTGTGCCGTGTTAACTATATTGGATATTTAGTGGAGGTTATATTTGTTTTGGTAGGATCTGTGATTATTTATTTGTATACAAAATGAATCAGGGAATTTAATTAAATTTTGCTACAAGAATGAAAAAAGTGCGTCAAAGATAATGTTAAATATTGCTATTCGTGACTACGAAGGCCGTGAAGACGTTGAAGATGGCAGGCGCAATTGACCACTCAGTACATCAATAACCGTTGAAAACGTGGACAAGTGGAAAAATTTATTATGAACGGTCGTCGCATCACAATCAGAAAAGTCGCTGATGATGTCGGCATATTAATTGGTTCATGCGATAACATTTTTTCAAGGCGACTTTAGAGTATAAAATCTGTGTCACCAAAATGTATTTTAAAATTGTTGATTTTCGAACAAAAACACCAGCGTATGGTACGTAGTTGGTCAACGATATGCAGAACTACAAAATAACCTTCGCTGAGAGAGCTAAAAGCTTCTCAAAGACAGAGTTGTAGGAGGTTTTCGGCGATTGGAAAAAACGGTCGCGTACGTGTATGTCCTCTAATGAGGACTATTTTGAAGGGGATCACATTGATGTAGACGAAGACGAATAAATAAAATTATTTCCTCAAAACGAAAATTTCGGTTGTTTTTCACCATACCTCGTACGTTATGACTAAAGTGCAAAATCATTATTGTGCGAAATTTAAATTTTTAAAATCGTTTAAACGGCTTGAAAACGTATATGCTATACTGGCGTGTTGCTGATCCCTTCACTTAAATGGTAAATATACCCGTAGTATTGTTTCCCGCGTAACCGAGACAGTTAAGGCGGCCGTTAACCAATAAAACTCCTGTTGATTAGCTAATAAAACCCCCTTGTGATATGCTTGTGCCTATGTGGCATTTTGCACCTTGTATCAAATTATTATTTAAATTTATTCGTAATTAAAATGTATTTCGCCTTTTCAATATTTGTGTTTTCGGTATTTTTTTTTATTTTTTGCTTTTTTGTTTCGACGAGTGGTGCAAGGTGTAAATCAGTTTCCCTTTTATCGACGAACGAGTCAGACACGTCAGCAGGATCAAGCAGCGGTAGAACAGGGGAGTACAAAATGTCGTTAACGACAGCTCAGCTGGCTGGTCTGATTAATGGTGCTGTTGTCAAGGCTGTCTGACAATTAAATATAAATTCAAATGTAATACCGAAGATTTCGCAATCAAATATTAATTTGCCTTCCGGTGCTGGACTTGTTGCTCGAGTGGCTTTCAAACCCCCACAGCTACTGCATTCTCGAAATTCTAATGTGTGGTTAGAGATATATGCTGGTGCAGCAGTTTACATTGGCAGGGGTTACTATCGAGGCTACTAAATATGGTCATGCGCTGGGATAATTTCACAAGCCCGAAGGGAAATACACCTTATTCTACATTCAAGGCTGAGGTGATGCGAGTACTTGGTAAATCAGAAAAGACTAAGCTTAATAATCTGATGAATGGCTTGAAACTTGGGGCCAGGAAGCCGTCACAATTGTTGAGTTTAATGAAATTGAGTGTGAGTGACAATATTAACGAAGCGACACTTCATCAATCTTGGTTGAAGAGATTACGCCAGTCAGTTCAAATGGTGCTTATACCATTCGAAAACGACATCTCTCTGTCAGCCTTTGCAAAACGGGCTGATTATGAGCATGAGACAATGACTCAGGCGCAATTAAATTCTATCGAGACATCTGCATCTTGTTCTTATAAACCAAATCCCATTTTTTCACTAGATAATACACTTTCGGATTTCAAAAAAACATTGCTATCGGAGATTTCTGAAATTTTGTATCAAAATTCTAGATTACGATCTAATTCAAATTCACGTAGTTGTAACAATTCGCGCCATGGAAAAACTCGCCAAATTTTCGAAATACTTTCAATCCATTTTATGGTGAACCTTCGGTTGAGAATAATTTCATTTGCTTTTATCATCATCATTTCGACACAAAGGCCTTCGTACTCATTTTTTAATAGATGCAGATGTCTCAGTCTTGCCAGCCCGCTTTGTTCGGAATCCCAGGGTCGACCCATCATTCAGGTTGTCCGCAGCGAACGGTTCTTCGGTAAATGTGTACGGGGCTAAATTTTTAAGACTTGACATCGAACTGCGTCGCGAATTCACCTGGGAGTTCATAGTTGCTAACGTGTCGATGCCTATCATCGGCGCGGATTTTTTGAGGCAAACTGGTTTGCTTGTGGATATACTGAGACAGAGGCGCATACATCCGTTATCTTCTCTGTATTCGTTAACCTCTTACTGTATCTAGGATCGACAAGTCAACAATGGATCCAGGAGTTTTCAACATGATATCAACATTTGTAACAGTCATTCACATAGACATAATGTGACTCACAAAATTGAAAAGAACGAACCATCGGCATGCAAACCACGACGACTAGCATTGAATAAATTCAATATCGCGAAGACAGATGAACGAAAACATAATGAAACTCGCGATTTGCCGACCTAGTAGCAGTTCTTGGCCCAGCCTACTACACTTATAGTACCCAAAAAGAATAGAACTTGCAGACCGTGTGGAGACTTTCGTGCGTTAAATAAAGTCACAATTCCAGACAGGTATCCAATTCCACATATTTAAGACTTTACAAATGACTCGAGGGCTGCACTATATTCATAACGATAGACCTTGTCCAGGCTTACCATGAAATTCCTATTGAACCGACGGACATTCCAAAAACAGCAATTTCGACACCTTTCGGACTATTTAAATTTTGTAGAACGACTGTCGGCCTTAGAATTGCAGCACAGTCCTTCCAGCGTCTTATGCATGCAGCACTGCGCGAACTCTAATTCTGTTTTGTATATTTGGACGATGTGTGACGAACGTCTTGAACAACTTAAAATTGTTTTTTCTAAATTATAAGAGCATGTACTCTGGTTATAAATGTGGACAAATTGCGTTTTCGCAAAAACCGAAATTATCTGTTTAGGCCATTTAGTAACTGGGCCAGGTATATTACCGTCGCATGAACGGGGTCAAGTCATCAAAGATTTCGAACGACCACAGACTGTTAAAAAACTGAAACGGTTTTAGGCATGATTAACTTTTATCGACGCTTCATTCCGGGTGCCGCTGCTGACCAGAAATTGTTGAACGACTACCTAAAAGGTACACTAAGAGCAGTCAAGTTCCAATACAATGGTCAACGGTAACTGTAAAATTAAAACTACGGACGCTACTTTACTTATTCATCCATCATCATCAGCAGCTCTGGCCATCATGGTTGACACTTTCGATATGGCGATTGGAGCAGTGGTTCAGCATTTTGTATCAGACACTTGGCAACCACTCGGTTTATTTTCAGTTCGTCTCAGTGATACGCGAAAAAGATACAGTGCTTATGATCGTGAACTTCTCGCGGCTTATTCGGGAATTAGACATTTTCGACATCTTCTCGAAGGTCGTTTAGTCACGCTCTACACCGATCACAAGCTACTTGTCTACGTTCTTAATCAGAAATCGGAAAAAGCATCTCCTTGTCAATTTCGACAGTTAGATTTCATTGGTCAATTCACGACCAATATTCAGTTCATCTCTGGTCTGGATAACGTTGTCGCAGATACTCTTTCACGCATTAATCAAATTTCTATTCCGGAAAGTTATGATTACTTCAAGAAATTTTAAGGAGTAAGTCTGTTCTCAAATTCGAGAAATTTCCCGTTTTTTTCAATTCAAAAAAATTAATTTATTGCGATATTTCTACCAATACACCTAGGCCATTCATTCCCCTTAATTTCCGAAAACAAGTTTTCACGGCTTTTCATAATCTTTCTCATCCTGGCGTCAAAGGTTTCTTCAAACTTTTGACCCAGAATGTCATCTGGTCACCGATTAAAAAAGACGTTCAGAAAATGGCTCAAAGTTGTGTAGCTTGCCAAAAGGCTAAACTCTCCACTTAGTAACTATAAATTAACTTCTCAACGCTTTTCGATTATTCACCTCGATATCATTGGTCCTTTACCAGTTTCTGATAATCAGCGGTATTGCGTTACATTAATTGATAGATACACCCGCTTTGGTGTTCCAGAGTCCATTGTCACGGACCAAGGCATGCAATTTGAATCACAACTGTATCACGGGCTGGCTAACTTACTTGGTTTTGAGCGCAGAAGAACAACTAGTTGTAATCCAAAATGTAATGGCATGATCGAGAGATGGCATCGAGTCATCAAATCTGTCATTATGTGTTACGGCCGATCTGATTGGGCTAGTGTTCTTCCTGCAATCTTACTTGTGTTACTTTGATAATCAATCATAAATTACGAACACGCCAACTATACAAACTGGATTGTTTTTACCGGCTTATGAACCAGAAGTTATTATTTCGGCTGACGAAACTTTTAGTCAAGTACAAGCTGACAGCAGCCTGCAATGTAATGTCTAGTTTTAACTGCGATGTAATCCTGCGACAACTTCAGGGGCAGTTCAACAACTTGATCGAAGACGATCATCTCCTATTAACAAACAATAAGGAACGGCGACGAGGAAATCGAGGGTTGGGCGACTGAATGAGTATTATTTTAGTGGAGACATTTCGAATTTCCACCCAGCGCAAGCCAAACGGTATGAAGCCAAGTTTGAGAACATTAACAACAACGAGAATTTCTTTAATGATAAACCAGACCTTAATAATAGGCAATGCAATCAAACTGATGAAGTACAATTCTATTCTTTGAATTGATTAAGAATTGAAATGATACAACTCAACGAATATCAAAAATACGAGGAAAGGGATCGCTTAACATATAACAAGCCTGATAGAACTGACCCTAATACTAAAGTACATAGAGGATACGCATCAGAGCTTACTTGTACGTAGCAGGGTAACACACCGAAATGTGATAATTGAAATCATCATACCGTTATTCATTGAACTAGATTATAACGTGCTAGCCGTAAATCCAGTTCCGGATATTAATCATAACAATACTCGATCACACGTCGTTACGTCAGTAAACAATCATTGAGAACATTTCGCATCTCTAACAACAGAAGAAGTCAACCGTTGCCACATATTCCAACCTAAACAATTTTCATGCGAGGTATCACCAATTTTCAACACAATGACGACCAAAAGCCAGTGCAAAGTAGCAATTTACAGTAGAAACCAACATTATGCAATGTTGAGGCAACAAATTCAACCAACGGATCAACTCTTGCAAATTCCATGGATCTGGATTAGGGGCGATAAACGCTAAGACACGAGAACCTCCATGTCATCGCTATCGGCACAGCCGATATTAGTAAATCGTTTCATAAACCATTTAATACAATAAATGGAGCCATCACTCTAAAGGAATTCGGTGTACAAGCATAAACCAAAATCGCATCTTAACTGAAAGTAAAAAATTATTCGTCATGTTATTACAAATTAATAGCGGCGCTTAAAGAACCATCTTCTTAGACCTAACAAATCATAACAATAACCATATAAATGATTAATCAGCTACAACTCAAAACATTTCGTTACAACTCTTATGTATGTATAAGGTCAATAGTACGATATAGTTGAGGTCATTAAAATTACTCATCCTCAGCTTAACCCAAATAATATTGAACAAACAATTCGTTCCCCCTGCATATTTCGACGTAGTAAATATCACACAACAGATTTGTTGCTTTTCTCCATTTCGACAGTAATGAAAGGGTCAAAGTGTTTTCGTATTCTTTAACGGCTTGTGTGTAGGAGATTGCCATCCATGTAACAATGATGCCTTTCTATATAAATCAATGATCCATTCGTCATATTTTCTGTTTTGTCTTGCTCAGGCACCCGATTCATTTATCTTTGTACATAACAAGATGCATTGAATATTTTTTTTTTTGGATTGAGTTAATCATTTGGTTCTCAAAATAAAATAAAAATGATCTCACATATCGCGCACAGCTTTAATAGCTTAAATGTCAAAACGAAATTATTTTTGACTTTGATTTATTTTGAGTTATTATTAAACCAACACACATCTTACATTATTAGTACACTTACACGGCACAGATAGACGATGATCATTATCTAATCTTATAACAGAAAAAACGTTAAAAAGAAATTAAAAATAATACTTTTGATATGCGTAACAGCACCGTGTAAATTGAACTTGTTAGTTTTGAATGTCCGCGAGTATAAAACTTAATTTCACACATTTTTCATTTAAATCAGATCAAAAGTTCAAAATGTAAATACTCATACGTCGTATTGACAAGTATTTGCAAAATTTTACCAAGTTTCAGGTTTAAATGTCCTCAAATTTACTTTATCGATTACTCGTACTGTTTTCCAAATGTAATTCGAACTTCAAAACAATTAAAGCATTTTTTAATGCCAAACTGAACTTTTAAGTGTGTGAAGCTATTCCAGTTTTTCATCCCAGGAAAAGTTAAAATGTTCATCAGGCAATACTACAGGATTCTTAAAAACACCTCAGCCCAGGATTTATAAAATCATCCCATCCCATTAATTAGGACTCTTAGTAAAATACTGGTAAAAGGTCGCGAGAGTTAAAAACACTTTAGGCAAACGACTAAAATTGATTATACGCAGGGTGTTCCAAAATTAATCACCCATTTTTTGTCAACAACGGGAACCTACTGGCCAAATAATTCGACGTTTAGTGGCTTGTCTTGAGCAAGACGGAGTCGACCATTGGAAAATATTCAGCGTATTAGGGAAAGTTTAGAAAAAGAACATCAAACATCATTAAGGCGACGATCTACACAAATGAAAAAATTAATAATCCTCTGGAACCTATACAGTACCTAAAGATTTGACAATTGTTTTTGACTCTTCATGAAGTGTACCTACTCTAATGATCATTTAGATGTCAGCCGCAAGTTAGGATTTGCGCTTTAGGTTCATTTGCATATAGCCGAACACCATAAGAAATTTAAAGCAAAATACTCAATAAAAAATTATTAATTCTCCTCCATCTATAGAATGCCTAAAGATGTGACTTGTGTTTTTGACTCGTCATTACGTATGCCAGCTCTGGTATCATCTAAGCTAGTGAACATCATCTCAAGTCGAAATCACAAATCAAATCTTTAGGCACACTATAGTTTCCGGAGCATTATTAATAACCAGCAGACCCGGCGAACTTCGTCCCGCCCCAAATTACTTCGTTCCGAGCAAATACTTTTATCCTTCACGAAATTTGTTTTTGATGAGAGAAAAAAATCAAACAACTCAACTTTAATTTTCAATACATCTTTTCATCGAATTCAACACTAGTGTATTGAAAAGTGAATGAATGTCGATTCAAACTCAGGCATCTATCAAAAATTGAGTTGATTTTTGTATTTTTTCTCTCAGTGTGGAAATGAATTGGAGTCAGTTTGAAATTCAAAAGAATTCAATGTATTTTATTCGAGTTTATTCGAGTGGAATTAAAACGAATACAGACACAAACCAATACAATGCATTGTGGTAAACAACATTTTTCGTTTTGTTCTCCTGCGCGTCAATGAACAACGATGATGGTTTGCCAACTCTCGAACACGCGACGTACAACTGAAAACACGGAAATTCCAGATTTATTCCGCACACTTCAAACGATTGACCTTGCGATTTGTTGATAGCGAACGCCAAACGAACGAGGAACCAAATGCGCTTGAAGTCGAACGGAGTGTCAGTTAGAATCAGAGGTTGATTCACGTTGTGCATTAGTTTCCTCACAGCCAATCGCGTTCCGTTACACAATCTCGGATGTGTTAGATTGCACAGCATGATTATCACAGATCCGACCTTGAGCATCAAGTTATGCGGTGGTCCGACAAATCAAGCGCATTCAAAAACTCGGTCGGATAGTTGGTTGCCTCATCTTGATTGGTTATACAGTCAACGGATTTGTTATAATGCATTTCCCCAGCGATTTGGTTTTAAATCATATAATTTCGACGAGGATCTCTTATTTATCTCGTTAACTTTGTGGATGTATAAGTTTATTTCACGATTTTCCGCGGTTTTTCAAGCTTTGCATCGACGTTTCACGCTTTACAGCATCCAAAATCATTAAAACAGGCAAACAATTCAAAATTTCATAGAAAAATTCTAAAAAAGAATTTGGAAAGAATGGCTACATAGCTCGCGTCCGTAGTAAGGATAAATTCTTTAGGAAAATCTGGATACTGTGATATGGTTCCTTGCATAACAACTCTTTACAGTATATTCGAAACACTGGATATATCTAGTGTCAAGTGTGATCTTTTGATCTTTTCTCAAGCATTTCCGATAATAACTTGCGATAATATTCTAACAGGCCTAAAAACTCTTTAATTGCTTTTATCTTATCGGCAATTTCTCTATGGAGAAATTCCGACTTATCCATTTGTACATTTAGATTGGCTTTCCTGATTTTGTTAAAAACGTGTTTTAAGCTTTCCATGTGCTCCTGGAGCGATGTGGAAAAGACGATAATATCGTTCATGTAGCACAAACACGATTTGCCTTGTAGTTCACCAAGGACATTGACCATGACTCTCTGGAATGTCGATGGTCCGTTTTTAAGCCCAAAAGGCATTCTCACATATTCGTAGTGCCCAAGGTCTACGGAGAAAGCCGTTTTAGGCCTATCTTATTTCTTGACCTTAATCTTGTGAAACCCCACTTTTCACTCCGAAATAACGAAAAACATTTTGAACGTATGGTTTTGGATATTAAAAAATATCTGCTAACAACTGCGCCACGTAAGTTCACACACAACTATTTATTAATAAAAAACAATTTAATTTTTAATTGTTTTATTTATTTTTTATTTATTTAAACTTTTTAATTAATTTATTTAATTACAATTTTATTTGTATTTAATTGTTTCCTGATCAAATGATAACTTAATACTAAATTATAAAATGTGCTTAAATTTATTATGTTGACACCCGATCTGACTTGTCAGCAAAATATGCATAAAGGTAATTATGCATATTACCTTTGTTGCGCGTGGATTTGTATGGTATTAATCCGCGCGCTTTTGAAAAGCAGATCCCAATTCCATGTGTTTTTAATTGGCGTCATGTGCAGAGTATCGTAACTGGTGACTTATTTGAATAAGTCGTTGTTCACAAATAATTCAGCCTAATGCAGATTTTAAAGTGGAATCACACACTGGGCTAGTCACAACAGAATGTTTTGGTCAATTTTAAAATAAATAAAACAAAATTATGAAGACAACGGAAAACTACTAACTAGTTGCCCGACGACAATTCGTGCAATTTTTCCAACGTAGCCAACGCCTTGTGATCAAACTTGTGCGTGCATTTTCTAGGTGAAGGAACACCTTTTTCTGTTGCATTTTGGACTGTGTTGATAGTCTTTCTTTTCTCTTCTGATATCCTGAAGATGTCCACTATCTCACGTAACTTCACTCTACGGTCTTTCAAAACGATTTAATACATTTTTTTTAACTTTTCTAGAATAGCTGAAGAATTCAGGAGACCAGCGCTTATCATCCGTGTTAATCCGGCCATGTTTGAACTCAGCAAACCAACGTTCAACGGTTTCTTCCGGTGGAGCAGAGTTTTTCTAACACTTATCAACCAATTGCTTTGCTTAAACGGTATTACAAAATTTATTTGTATCCATTGTGGTGAAAATAACAAAGTTAGCGTTACTAAAACAACGATTATACATCATCCAACTATGCGAAATTACATTCCACCCGAAGCAATTGCCAACGAAAAATCAGTATCGTCATTGAAACGAATTTTATTGAAACACATAACACCATTAGCAGAGAGACAGCTACAAGCCTTGCTAAATGGTAAAAATATTCCGTCGACCCTCAGAACCATAGCGACATACACACCGTACACACCCTGGTGTACCAGGTACGTCACAGCAGCAAGGTAACCTAGCAGCATGTAAAGCTCCCATCGTCCTCCACGAGTCAACGTTTACAAGTCGTGTTCAAACAGTAGAAGAACCAATACCACGACTCAAGGGCCTACTCGGGTATATTTATAACTGTCACGATCGCGTTGACAATCAGGCACACGTTCACCTCCCCGTGGTACCAACGCAAACCCAAACGGCATTTGTTTGTATCAAGAAACATATAAGGGAAACTCTAGAAAATGCTGAAACGCGTATAGTTATTCGAGCAACAACAATGCCAAGTAAACTAACTAATAAGTCACCCGATCGGTCAGTGGCAAGATCAAACATAAACAACAAATGTGCTCATTTGCTTTCATTCTAGGATTTATGAATCATCCGATCGGTTCGTATTGGATGAATATACGGATTGGATACGGATCGTGGTAAATCACAACATTATGACAGGTCATCATACCTGTTTCCTAACAACGACGACTAGATCCGATGAACACAACTTCAAATAAATATCTTATATCTCACAAGCCAATACCTCGCTTACAAAATTTCTCTAAGCACTTGCATGGGTGTACGATTTATTTCAAAATTGACTTTGCCATGCCTTATCATTTAATTATCGCTCTTGAATATGTCCACAACATGGTAATTTCATCATTATTTGGGTTATTTGAATTCACAAATACCACTTGGACTACGCAATTCTGAGCAAGACGTCCGCGATTTCGTCCTTGTTTATATCGACGATATTTCTGTAGCATCTCAATCGTCAGAACCTCAGGAACGTTTTTCCAACACCAAAACTCAAGATTGAATTTGCTAATATAACGTTGTTTGATTATTCGCTGAAGCACGCCACATTCTGCATGACACTGTCGTCATTTTCATCGTATAAATTAGTTCAAACAAAAAACTAGAGTTTTTTAAATTTTCCGGAAACAAAATATTCTGTGGAACATCAACGGATACAAATCGCCTCTAAAATCGCTTGCGTCGCCGAAAAATCAGTAATTCTTTACACAAATATTTTCATATACAAAATAATTTATATATCGCGGGTACCCTGCCATCTTCCAATGAATATACTTACTTTTAAGCCTGTGCCAACCGATTCACTCTATGGCTAGAAGCTCACTGCATGATTGACATGTAAGAACGTCACATTAAGAATTCCGATTTCGCGTTGAATCACCATGAAAAATCGTTTCCCTACGAAAACTCGACAATCAAAACAAAACGTCCGAAATCGCTTCCAAAACAAATAACGTTTAATCGCCCTAACAAAGTGTTATTATACCGCTTATGAAAATAATTCGTTATCTCGGTTAAAGACAATTGCCAATCTATCTTGTTTGGTTGTTTTTAACAAACTGGAGCCAAAACCCCTCCCTACTCTTTCGCAGTTTGCTGTTCACATCATGCCTTGCGCAGTAGCCAAGATAACGTAAGGTACAATTTACGTAGAACCATCTGCGCATTGCATAGCTCCCATGTCAGTCTGTAGTACTGACTATGACGATGGGTCGGCCCACGAGTTCTTCTCTCCGAGAGAGGGTCATAATTGTGTTCATTTTCGTCACCGATCGCAATCCTTACCTTATTGTAATAAATTCCATTGTTCATTGGTTAAAACTATATTGGTTCAAGCGTCAGATAAAATCATTTTCGTAATGATCTTGATAATGACAGCGAAAGCAATATTTTCAATATGTGTTGAAATACTAAATAACCTAAAGCATTATATGTAAGATCGCCACAATATTTTTGTTTACTTAGATCTGTCCACTTTTAAATTATTTACTTAATAGAATGCACGCTACTCTCGTCTACAGTTGGTACCGACAACTTAATTTTAGTGCTTCGTTTCCGCAAAACTGAATTTAATTGTAAATCATCTGAGGTATTTCTAGGTCATCGATGAACGATTTTTGTACATATTGGACATTTAAAATAAACCACACAAATCTACCACCCATAATGATTCTGTTATTTTCGATTACAGGTTATCGCACTACCATCCAATGGCGCCAAAAATCACAGAAGACTCATAATTTTACTATTTTTTACAATTACAAATCATCTTTTTTTTATCAAATCATTATTTGAAAATTAAATAATTTCATAAAACAAAAATACAGAAATCAAATCAAAAACATGAACACAACGAAAGTAACAAAATAAAAAAAATGTTTCTTGATTTGCCTTTCTTCGGCACCAAGATCAAAAGAAACTTCAATAAAAACTTCTTAGAATGAAATAAAAACTAATTTTTATCTTTTTTTGAAAATATCCTGAATCATCAAAAATTAATCAATTTTTTCTATTTTTTTATTTTATCTTACTACTTCGCTTGTTTTATACGTCTATTACTATTTCTTGGCTTTTTGTAGTTTCTTATTCCAAATATGTTACGTTATGTTCGTACTGTCTGTGTGTTTCAGGTGCTTTAAATATTAATTAAAATTTGGAAAATGATTCTGTCTTTTTAAAGCTCCTGTATGTAAACTTTTAATTTTCATCTTAGCCATGAAAAATTCATGCGAAAACTTTTCAGAATTAATGGGAATGAAACACCGGGAAAATGATTTATCTACCCATCAAAACGCCAACGCAATAGTAATCTCAAACTTGTCTCAATCTGTAAATTACAGAAGGCTACTAACCTAATATGTAATTGGACAAAGAAATGGCGAATTAAATTAAATGAAGCAAAATCAATCCAAGTGAACTTTACAAATCTAAAAGTTAATCATATACCAATAAAGATAAATTTGACAGTAGTACCACATGCAAACACTGCTAAATATCTCGGCATGATTTTAGATGCTAAACTTAGATGGAAGGAACATATAAAAAAAAGAAAAGAGGAACTAAACATAAAATTTAGAAAATGCAATGGCTCGGGAGACAACCTGAACTAGCGATCCATAACAAACTGCTGTTATACGAACAAATCCTGAAACCTGTATGGACATATGGTAGCCCACTCTGGGGGTACAACCTCCATAGAGATCTAAAGATCGTGCTTGTCGCTTATGAAATCAAGCATCATGCAACAAAACACCAACAATGTCTGCACCAGCATGAAAATCTGGACATACGCTGTATGCTGACTACCACACCAACAAGAAGACTGTAAAGAACCAAACCACTGGACTTATCGCGACCAGGAAGTCAGTAGACTGAGGAGAAAAATCTGAGGAGGAGTTACACGCAACTGGGGATAATCACTTGATTACGCCGACTTATCAAATACTTTATCATGCAAAGTAAATTACTAAATGGGTACAAGACTCAGTCGTAATATAAATAAATATATTTTAAAAAAATAACGCTTTAGTCGTTTTTAACGAATTCAAGAAGAAATCATTATTAGGGTGTTTTTATGTAGCTTGTAAAATTTATCTGTTGAGTTGGCCAATTATTTAAGTTCCGAATTAAACCAAGGATTTTATAAGAATTTACTTTTTTTGACAGTAATCTGTTTAGAATATGTTTTAATTAAACCCATCAAGTATTCGTAAAACATATTAAAGTCGATCGTGGTTAGAGTAGATTAAGTTTTATAATTTTTTCATAGTCAGTTATAATTTTGGTAAATGACAAATTTCGTCAAAATATACCTACGATCACTGAGATGTGTTTCTCCGTAAAAACAAGAACTGTGTTTTGATGCAACGATAAGTTATCCGTGGATGGGTACGCGTACCATTTAAACAGAAAACCTTTAATTTGGTTTGCAGCAAACAAAAATTATTATCGTGTAAAGGACGAGTAGTCAAGTCACACATAAAGTTGAAGATAAACACGAAATTTTAAAACTTTTGGCTACTATTCTCACGAACCCTTGGCTTTCGAAAAAACTATAAGCGTTGCCAACCGTTCTATCAAAATTCACGCCAAAAATTTCGATGCTGCACCGTCAATTATTATTAGAGATAGCATTACTTATTGTCCAAGAAACTCACGGGTATACTTACCGTCGCGAACAGCTCAAAAAATCAAAATTCAAAGAACCCAAAATAAAATAAAAGAACCGAACAGTTTGCAGGCTAGAAATATACCAGTTAAATATAGTGAAGGTGAATTATTTATCTTTTGTGATGAAGAGTTTGACGATGAAAAAATATATAATAATAATGGGAACGGCTTCATCGTTAGCATTACAATCGAGGTGCTGGATCATGAATGGAACTTTCGACGTAATTAATATTTTGCTTAATGAGCTTTTTGCTCTCTCTGCAGATCTACAATCGTTTTTTATTTAACTTAAAGAAAGTCTCCTTTGAACTTGGAGTATTAATTTAAAACCGAAAAGAGTAATAACCGATTTCGAAAAAGCAATTTTGTCGTCAGCATCAATATTTTCCCCGAAGCAACCTTTAAGGATTGTCTTTTACGTCTTTTTAAGGATGCTTAAAAGCTTGTCTTTCGTTAGCTCACAATGCTGGTCTATTGCAGACGCCGATAAGAGTTCAGAAATCTTCCCACGTACCCAAAACAGTATCGAACTTCAACTTCGATACTGTTTTGGGTACGTGGTAAGATTTCTGAACCCATATCGGCGCCTGCAATAGACCAGCATTGTCGACTATATCTGGATAAAAAATTGTCTCCGCCAATATAGTTTTTTAAAAGTTATCAAATATAGGTTAAGTTATTAAGTTATCAAATAAATGAAAATTTAGTGAAGGAGCTTATTGTGGCAAAGGCTCAAATTATTAAGGTGAAATCCGGAATTCGCCTTTCAAACAAAAGGAAAACTATAATTAAAAATAAAAAAAGTAACGAATCACTATAAAGGGAAAGACTCATTAAAACTGATTTTTTTAAAATAATCGCCCATAATATTGTTCTTTTTAATTACCTACATTGGCTACGTACCAATAGTCGGGTAAAAGTCAATTTTAAGTTTTTTCCTAATTACGTATAATATTATAACAGCTACTTCTCTTACATTTGTTTAAAATAAAATGCGATAACTTTCTAAACTGAAAAATGACTTATTGTACAATATTTTTTAATTGAGAAATCGTTAATTTTTATGAACAACCAAGGTTGTATCGCAATAGATACTAAAACGCCAAAATTTTGTACTTGCAAGATTTTGTAATTGCAAGATTTCGAGGCGCTCCCATACTGATCTTATTAATCAACCATCACTCATTTTGGAAAATCCACGTTTTTTTTTGTTTCAGTAGTATTTTGTTTTACAGTTTTGTGGTAAAATTGTACTTGTGTAGTGGTTAAATTTGTGTATATCGTATCTTTCGAAATAATGTGGAATTTCTGATGTTTGTTTGTACGAAATTCTGCATGCCCCAAATAATTTAGTTCACGTCCAGAACTGGCCACAATCGGTGCTAGGAAGCCAATTTATTTAAACTACAACCTTAAATAAACTCCGATTCCCAGGAATTTTTTACACACAATTTTTAAAAGATTCAACTTTTGAAATTAGAGTTGAAATAAGGATTTTATATTAACGATTCTGGTCGATTGGGACAATGAATCTGAGTTTCATTAGGTTAAATAAATAATTTACAGATTAAATTATTTTACTGAGTCTAAGAGATTTTCTTACATAGCCAATCAATTTCGACAGATTCTATACGTAACGTAACTTAACGATTAAGCATTGGCTTTTAGAGACCGATTCAGGTCAATTCTGGTACAACTAAATTGGTTTTACCATGGACAACTTTTGCATGACTAAACTAAAGTAAGATATATAGTTCAATGTTTGAACGGATCCATGGAATTTCAGGTGCGATAATGACGCATAAAATCGCATACTATTAAACTTAGTAGAAAGCTTTCACCCGAAAGTAAAAAATGGTAATGTAGATAGTGTCCATGGTTTAACAGTTGAAAATAAACAAATCCGTCAATGATGACATTTTTCAGTCGCAAATTACCAGCCGATATTTAAGTAGAATTAGTTTTTTAACTGCAATGAAGTGTGTTATTTTGATACATAGAAAATTAAAAAAAATCGTATTTCACCTTAAAACCAATATGTTTAAAGCGTCTGTATTGCCCAACTGTGCAGAAATTCTGATGCGATATTCTGATGGATTATGGTGCCACTATGGTCATTTGATAGTTTTCAATAACGATTAACTCTCGTGAACCTGTAAAGAAATTCTGAGGAGGCTACGGTAATGTAATTTGACAAGATTTCGGTGGTTCAATTTCTTGCAAAATCATTGAATAGTCCGGTGGGCATTTGATAGTCCTTAACGCCTGTTATCTCTAGTGAAATTTTTTGGAAATTATTATTTGGCTACAGTGGTGTAATGCGACTGGATTTTGATGGAGCAGCACTCTAAATTAGCCTACATTCACATTGATGTCACTATTGTCATTTCATAGGCCTTAATATTTGATAACTCTAGCCGATTTGTGAAGAAATTCAGATGAATCTACGTGCGTATAATTTGACAAAATTTCGATTGTTCTTTTTATTGTCAATTCGTTAACAAGTCACTCCTTAAACATTGCTGTGGCCCAATCAGAAATTCTTCATATTTGGGCCAAAGTTGACAGACATTAAGATCTATCAAATAGCCATAGTAGCATCAATGCGTAATAAAATGAAATAAAATCGAAATATTGTCAAATTAAATCATTGAAGCTTCATCAGAGATTCTTGGGGGGAAGGGGAGGGGGTGGGGGTAGACAAAAGTTAAGAAGCATTAAAGCTTATGAAATGGTGATTGATGCAGATTTTAGTTAACCTAGTACCGGATCATTTCATTGAATTTGCAAGAAATTGTACTATCTAAATTACATTAAATTATAGCACCATTAGAATTTCTTCACAACTGGGTTAAAGTTAACAAACATAAGGTCGTAGCAGGCGGCCATAATGGCATCAATGCTGGTTTTGATTAACTAAGAGTGTCGGACCATTCAATGAGTTTGTAAGAAATTGAGGTATCTAAATATTGTCAAATTAGATCTCAGTAGTCGCATCAGAATTTCTTCACGATTGGGCAAAGTTAACAGGCTTTAAAGCCTAACAAATGGTCTTAGTGGTAGTCATACGAAACTAGAGCGCGGAAACATTCAATGAATTTGCAAAAAAATGTACTAATGAAATAAGGTAAAATTATCCCTTACCCCGCAACCTATAAGATTTTCTTAACAATTGGGTTAATGTTAATAGGCAATAAAGCCTGATGACCATAGTGGCATCAATGCGAATTTAAGTTAACCTAGAGCGCCGGACTATTCAATGAATTTGCAAGAAATTGAATTATCGAAATCTAGTCAAATTACGCCACGGCTGTCGCGTAATCTGGAGGTCCAATTTTTAGCCTTATCTCGCTAATAACTCGCCGAATGTTGTGTTCCAAGTGTTCAATCGTCTCTGGCTTATCAGCATAGACAAATGACTTAACATATCCTCAAAGAAAATAATCTAATGAAGTTAGATCACGCGATTTCGGTGGCCAATTAACAGGATCATTATGTGAAATTAGTCTTTCATCAAATGTTCCTTTGAGTAGATTAATTGTATCCCGCGCTGTGTGGCATGTGGCAGCGTCCTGTTGAAACCACATATCAGCAAGATTTATGCCAGCGAATTGGGGTACAAAAAAGTTAGAAACCATATCTCTATACCGTTCACCGTTTTTGACAAACAGTGATTTTCTCTGGATGTAATGGCGTTCCGGCAAAGGCTTGAGGATTATTTTCACTCCAAATACGACAGTTCTGTTTATTAACGTACCCATTCAACCAAAAGTGAGCTTCATCGCTGAACGAAATTTTGTTTGGAAAATCAACATCAATATTAATTTGTGCATCAGCCCATGGGTCAAATTGGCGGCGTATGCGATGGTCGGATGGCTTTGATTTGGGTCTTCCTCAATGCTACGCTGTACAGAGTCTATCGCTAGTTCGGTACGCACTGTTTAACGTCTTACTGGATGCGTCTTATCATTTAGAGAATACGCGGTGCGAAAACGATCCATAGTTATCCGAATTACCCGCTCTGATGGACGATTATGACGACCGTAAAATGGACGTAATGCACGATGAGTTTGGCGAATAGAACCATTATTCTGATAAAAACAATTTAACAATTTGCAAGCGTTGCTCTGGTGTGAAGCTATTCATTATGGAATTGTAAATCAAACTAATGACAAAGCAAATGTCAGCTGTCAAATCGGTTATCAAACAAAACTGTGTTGCCAACTTAAAGATGTGAACCTCTAAAAAACATCCTTTAATTAAATTAAAGTTAACAGGCATATAAAACGGTCATCGCAGTGGTGCGGAATGCGGATTTACAAAAAACTTAAATATTGAATTTTTTTTCAAAACAAACCATTGAAGCTTCATCAGAGATTCTTCAGAACTAGACAAAAACTAACAGACATTAATGCTTATCAAATAGTGATAGTTTCATTGAAGCGGATTTAAATTAACTTAGAGCGTCGGACCATTTCATTAAACTTGCAAGATATTGTACTATCCAAATTGTTTCAAATTATATCCCCACAGCCCCATCAAAATGTTTTCACAATTGGGCTAAAGTTAACACTAGGGCCTAGCAAATGGTTATAGTGGCATTAATGCGAATTTAGGTCAACCAAGAGTGCCGGAATATTCAATGGTTTTGAGAAGAAGAGACCGTAGTCCATCAGAAATGTCCATAATTGGCTAGAATTATCAAGTATGAAGGCGTATCAAATAGTCATAATGACATCAATTTAGGTTAACCGCGGGCGCAGAAATATTCCTTGAATTTGCAAAAATTTTATTAAATTACGAATTAAGGTTAACCTAGTACGCCGGACCATTCTATGAACTTTCAAAAAATTGAACCATCGCAATATAGTTAAATTACTCCCCCGTAACCCTATTTCTTCACAATTAAGTTAAAGTTAATAGATTTTTAAACCTATCAAATCGTCATTGGAAGTCACTGTGGATTTAGGTTAACCTAGATCGATGGGCCGTTTAACGAATTTACAAGAAATTAAACTATTGAAAATTCGTAGCTCCATCAAAAATTCCACACCTTTGTGCTACAGTTAACGGACATTAAGGATAATATTGAATAAAAATTAAAAAAAAAAAAATACTCAAAGTGCGAAATTATCACTAGAATAAAAATTAAAAAAAAATAAAATACTCAAAGTGCGAAATTATCACTCAAACATTCTATTAGAATCATAATTTTTCTTATTAGATTTTGGTTTAGTAGTGTAACACACATACATACACACAGCCGTGGAATCCGTGGAATACTTCACACCCGTGAAAATCTATGGGATAAATCACGAGCCTGTTCCCAACTATTATTGGGATATGGGCTGATTATTTCACTAGTCCGGTTTGCGAAAAAATTGCCTAGCGCCGTGGTATCGCGTATAACAAACAATTTCACCACAAAAATAATTCAATGCCTTCAAATGCCTTTAAAAATTAAAAACATATCTGATCTCATTAGCAAATTATAATTTGCCTGGCCCGAGTGTCCTGACTGAGTTAATAAATAAATTAAATATTTATATTGTTACAAAACAGCACTGTAAAACTCGATTCCTAGACTAGTGGCTCCTAGATTGTGAACTGCCAATTTGACGTATGTGAAGCTGGCCCGAAAACCATCCCGAAAAACGCCTTTAATATTTAGGTGTGTATCTCCGCTAAATCCATTAAAAGGCTTTTCAGCCCGAAAAATTAAAAAAATATGGAGAAATCGAATCGTCCATCGTTGGCTCAAGAACAAGTTTTGCAATACATGAAGCAAGCACGAGGAAAAAACGAGAAACGATACAACTTGCGATCTCGGATTATAGATTTTAAACATGGACAAATCATTTACGTTAGGAATTTTGCTCAAAGCGATGCCGCAAAGTATTTCTCCGCCAAACTCGCCCCAAAATTTGTCGTTGGACGAGTGAAACGTATTGTCGGTAATGTAGCCGTAGAAGTTGAAAACCTAAAGGGACAACCACTGGGGAAGTATCATATGAAAGATATTAAGACGTGATTTTAATATTTGCCCGGCACAATGTGCTGACGTTGTTATATTACTTACCTCTGCTATGCCATCTTAATTATGCTATATAACCTGTTGTATACGTTAATGTTTCTATGTACAAAAACAATACTACTGACAATGCGAGTAACCTGACTCTTAAATAGACAAACGTTCGTTTTCATGTTAGGTGATCTATTTTGTGTGTGTGTAAATCTATACCGGGTAAATACTCATGATATGTACAGGTTCTCTACGCATACGAATGTGCATACCAATTAAAAAAAAATATTAATTTTAGAGAAAATACTCAGATGACACGGCATTCAGTATCCAAAATTAAAACGAAAAAGATTGTGTATAGTACAGTGTGACACAGTGATAAAGTACCATAATTTTGGAAACAAAAAAAAAATTTAAAATTAAAATAAAAAGCCCGAATCATTATTAAGTCCATAGTGTGAACAAGCACCTAGTTTACAAAACAAAGAAAACCACCAATTCCAAGTTATCTAGCGATTTCGAAGGCCGCTTAGTCGACCAATTTAAGTCGAAACCCGTAGGGGTCCGGAGCCGTATTGGTGCGACTGTGAATGAAATATTGTATAAGGTACGTGTTGTGTGGTTACATTGTGCTGGGTGTGTGGTTTCACGAGTTCAGTCGTTTATTCTTTTCGTTTGGTTTCTGATTTATTTTAGAAGACACAAGGATTTCCACGTGCGGCCTTCGGATAAGCCGTGTACATTGGGTTAAGTGCAATTTGGAAGATCAAGTGTTGGATAAATCGTTGGTGCTCGATAGGGCACAAGAAAACCAGAAAACAAAGGAGGAAAAAAAATACCATATTGTGATACTGTGAAAACTGCCTTGGGCCCGGCAAGGTGCCTGAATTTAAAAAAAAGGTGGTATTTGTGTCGTTAATTATAGCACATGGGATTCAACCTCTTTAACGGGTTACATAAAATTCGTGTGCGGTTATATAAAAAAAAAACTATATCTAACAACAAAATATATGACAAATAACTTGTATGTGTTGTTGTATAACCCTTTAATGTAACGATAACTAAAAAAAAAATTTTTTTTTTCGGTTTTGTAAATTTTTACTTTTATATTATATTTACTCGTATATAGGATTAAGATCGATTTATTTTTGTTGAACTAAGTTTTTTTTCCTTTTTTTTTCGTAATAATTATTTGTTTTTATAATTTAAGTATTTCTGTCTTATGTATAAATTATAGTGTTTGAAAATAACTGCAACTTTCGTGTAAATCTCGTCGCGAAACAAAATTTTGATTTTCTTTTATAACAGGACCAGCAAGACCAGGTGAAAGTACTTTCTGCTGTGGAGCTTTGTTGGCCTTGGGGTAAGTCATTTCATATTTCTTTAATTCATTTTTTTTATGGAGCTTTATATTGGGCTCTGGGTTATTTTCAAACCATGTTCTACTCGTAAATATGCGTATATTTTAATCTTAATGGCCTTTACCAAATTTAATTTAATTTAATTTAAATACATGAAACCGATTATTGATATACTAACTTAATTTCTTTCAATTTCTTATTATTTGTTGTTATATTCTTAGTTGGTTACTTTGATTTCTTCGGAATTTCTTTTGTTTCTCTTCTTCTGATTTTTATATTTGTTTTGTGTGTCGTATTCATAATGTCGATATAAGGCTATAATTCGAATGGGATATAGTCAGTATTTCAGGTGGAAACCCTTTTAGTTAAAATATAGTGGAATATTTTATTCAGCTAAATTTGTTATATGGTGTATTATTATGATTATCTTGACGGTTTATCTAGATCCAGATCAAACTAGTAACAACACCCACGACAACCCTGAGCTTAGCCGCGCAAATAGATGCCGTCACACAGTCCCTGTTCTGGATAAACTCAAAATCTACGTAACGGTCTAAGCCGCACGTTACAAATTCAGATACCTAATCTCACAGAAGCGAATACTAAATCAGCTGGGGAGGTCGCTTATCCCCACTGTAAGGTAATTTTATACTTAAAACTTGCTGTGTGTACGTGAGATTGCTTTTATTTTCTCGGGATGGAATTTGATTTTCTCCATATTTTTTTTTTATTTTTCGGACTGAAATGCGTTTTAATGAATTTAGCGGAGAAACGCGCCTAAATGTTAAAGGCGTTTTTCGGGATGGTTTTGGGCCAGCTTCACATACGTGCCAATTTGACGGTTAACAACAACATTAACTACTTTACACCACATACATATTCTCGAAAATACCGATAATTACTTTTGATTCGTCTATTCATCAAAACTCAACAATAATTTCGTCAAATTTGTTAATTTGATTTAATTATTTTATAACTCAATTGACCTGTTTCAGTCACAATCCTTCCCCCCCCCCTCCCCCCCAACAGGCAAAATTATAACAATATATTGATGTCACTTGCAATAATAATCTTAGGCATTTAAGCCGGTTTTAGGTTTTTAAGCCAATGTTGAAAACTCCATATACCGTTACCAGTACAACATCATAACAAAATGACAAATTTGGTGATTATGCTGGTAACAAGAATGTTGTTTTACCTGTAGAATAAATCTATTGACATATTTAAATCTTCTAAAATTGAAAGATATTTTCATATTACATAATGTTTTCTTAAAACTAGCCATAATTCAAACGCATCATAAACACCTGCCAATTTACCCCGGACAAAAAGCCGCTTAATTTAGTTATAAAATCAAATACCGCTGACAATCGGCATTAATTCCTGTAGAAACTGTCGAAACGATATGTTTAGTATTTTTTCTCTATCTACTCGTATCTATAAAATACATCACGCGTCAACTAAATTCGTCGCAGTTTTACATTACGTTATTATTATTGTTCCATAACAAAGTGGTGCTCACCCAATAAATTTGGTTCCATTGACACGTGGCTCAAATTTGCTAAACTACATACTATGTAAACCAGCGGCAGCAGCAAGCATTTAATTTATTTCATTTTATTATAACCAAAATTTAATTTTATGGTCTTATGTTTATGCTGATGATGCCTATTACATATTATATACATATGTATAAAACATAATAAATTAATAACTTATGATGAAATTATGGGGTTAGTTTATGATATAAATTTGATGGGTTGGCGAATTTTTCGGTTTCGTAGAAAAAAAAGTTATGAAGAAAAACAAATAACATTTATACATACTAGTTGAAGTTGGAAACAAAAGATTTTTAGTTCTTGAGCCAAATGTAATCCAAGACAAATTGTTATAATCATGGTACATCATAAGTACTCCTAAGTAATAAGGACTTTATTCAGGATCCAATTATCTTTTGCGATGATTTCGTTGAAATAAGAAATTCCACTAAGTAGAATTTCCTTTTTGGGTACAGTAATCATATGAATCTGCTTACAACATAAAATGAACTTGGCATTAATTTGTTTTTTTTTTTTTTTCATTCTAATATGTAGAATAATAATATTTAGCGAATTCATCATTATTTCTGTAATCAAATTACGATCAATATGGACTTATATAAAAGATGATGAAGAATATTATAAGTCGCCACAATAATTGATTTTGGCTAATGCAAAATCGCCAAAGAAACTAGTCACTTTGTCATTTAAATACCCAGAGAATTCATCAAATTTTATCCAGAATATTGGCATTTGGTTTGGGGTTAGCTCCACTCATTCCCGAAGAAGGCAACTAAACACAGGCAAACACACGTTTTCCATGTAAAGTAGCTTACATTTCGGCTTTGTAAGTCTGTGGTTTTTTCAACTTAAAAAATGCAAAATATGTGTATTCATCGTAAAAGGAATCCGGTAATCACATCATACAAAGTCAACAGCGAAGGGCTGCAAAGAGTCAATGAGATTACGGATTTGGGTGTTACATGTTTGGATTTGTTAAGCGATGGACAGGCAGTGTTGTGCAGATTAATTGCGTTACATTAATTACGGAATTATTTACACGTGTACTGTGCTAATTTCGCGAAATTCTTACGTTACATGGCGTAACAAATGTAAAAAATGTAATTTATTAGCGACATCTGCATGGAAATACTTAAGTTAATAAAATAATTGAAAATACGTCATTTTCTAGTCGATAACACAACCATTCCAGGCAACTACATTAATTGAAATTTTGACATTTGTATTTTATTTTTATTGTTGGCTAAAATCATTTTTTGTGTTTCTAATTTCCCTTGCATACCAATACTCGTAAACCCGGGTTTTTCAAATTTTTTTAAATGCATGTATTTTGTGTAAAACTGTACACACAAACACGCTAAAAATCTAATTGGGTGATTCCATTTTTTTTTAATTCGAAAAACAGTTGTAAATAAATCACTCAGCGTTATTCCAACATCAGTAACCATACCACACAATCTACCTGATAAATTCAGCCAAAAGCGCCACATCCAGCATTTCATAGCGAGATAAAATTATTTTTTTTAAAGTAACAGAATTTTTATTACCGCCTAAGGTGATTACCTGAACTATTAACGATATATTTCAACCTTTGAATCATAGATGGATCTGCTATTAATATGCGCCTTCCCTTATCCAAATATCAAGTGAATTACGCTTTTAAATAATATAACATGCAACTTTATTCAAAAATGGATTGATAGTTCTGTTAAAGTTAGCCGAAAATTTCCAGCCGAAAGATGGTAATGCAGATAGCGTCGTTATTATCCGTTATACTCCGAAAGATGGTAGATATTATGTTTTCCGCCCTAAATGGACATATTTTAATGTGTAGATATTGCAGATTCTGACGATATTGCCGATTGCGTCGGTAAAGAATTTAAACTTCAATATTCAACCGAAAAATGTGGTCAATACAGATTTAAAAGTAACAAATGAATCATCAATTTTGTAAACGAGGTAATAGGTTATAGGTTGTATTCTTGAAATGTTACATTCTCACTTCACTTATCGGGATTTTGCCAAATAACCAGTGTCGGTCTCACTATGAATACTCTATAAAATTCGACCTAAGAATTAAATTCTAAGTTTGGGCTGAAAGATTATGAGTAAAAAATTTATTGTCCCCATGTTTTATCGATAGAATCATTCATCGACCATTCATTCGATTTCTATCATCAGAAGAAGGGAAAAATAAAACTTTCACTCCTATAACCCCATCAGACTGACCCCTAACCTATATCAATATCTATCTATGGTCATGGGCTATCGAATCAGTATAGTCAGGACGAACGATTTTATCGATTAATAATGGGAATAATCTAAATTTCACCTCTATAACCTTATCAGACCCACACCTAACCTTTAATCAAAATCTACCTATGATCAAGTGCCATCGAATGAACATAGCCAGATTGGTGTCCATGTTGCAAAATCCCAAATGATGGGCGATTTATCGTCAGAAGAAGGGAAACATAAAATTTTCAACCTGATAATCTCATCAGATCCACTCCAAACCTAGAATCAAAATCTGCCTATGGTCATAAACCATTGAATTAACTTAGTCAGATTGGTTTCTATCTGACAAAACAAAATACACATCTACTTGGGACTTTTTCCAAACATAATAGTTAAAAGTATAAAGTTATAATAAATTTTTGATAATTGGTCGAATGCTGCTATGCAGGGTGCCCCAGAATGAATGGATACGCTTGAAGCACCTTATTGTAGAGCTACTGGGCGCCAGAAATAAAATTTAAAAGAAATATATCCCAAGTAGTACCTAAGATGTATCATTTTTCTAAAAAAAAGTCCATTTTTTCACATTACTTTACGTTTCCGATCACCACAGCTACAAATAAATTAAATCCATCGGGTTTTTGGTGTTAATGAGCCTTGGATCTATACTTACGACCCGGAAACAGACGATCAATCGGCCTAATATCGTGCCAAAGGTGAGCCGAAGCCGAAAAAACCACGTCAAAGCAAGTCAAAAATCAATGTGATATTGACAGTTTTCTTCGATTATCGAAGTCGAGGTGTGGTGCACTCCGAATTTCTTCCGACCGGCCAAACTGTCAACAAGGAATACTATTTGAGTGTTATGTGTCGTTTGCGCGAAAATATTCGTAAAAAGAGACCGGAATTATGGGTCGACAACTCTTGGTTTTTGCACCACGATAATACACCTTCTCATACTGCATTGGTTTTACGTGATTTTTTCGCCAAAAATTCCACCCATATCGTTCCGCAACCACCGTATTCGCCTGATTTAGCTCCGTGTGACTTCTGGCTGTTCAGCAAATTTAAACGACTGCTCCGGGCAATCCGTTTTGAGTCAATTGAAGACATTAAACGTGAATCGCTACGCGCATTGGAGGCTATTCCGGAAATTGACTTTAACAACTGTTTCGAGGATTGGAAAAAACGTTGGCACAAGTGTATTGAGGCCGGGGGAGATTACTTTGAGGGGGACGAAATAGATTTGGAGAAATAAGTATTTCGTTTTTATTAATAAAGAAAGAACAAAATTCATACAACATAACATTAATTTCATGGCGTGAGAATCGGTTACAATAGCCTCTAAAATTATTTTCTGGTTAGTATACAGGTTGAACACAAAGTGATGGGCCCTACAGGTAAACGTAAACCACTTATAATGAATTAAAAATAATAAGCTACTTAAAATTAGCTCTACTAGAATCTTGATGTTAACACTCACAATTACAAATAACAATAAAATTATTTTATGAATACATTTAAAGTTGGTTGTTTGCGAATTATTTATAAACCTGCGGCCTAAGTTATGGGCCTAAGTTGTGGTCACCCTGTATTATAATTAAAAATATTAATACGAACGGCCAATTTCTCCTCTTTTGATGGTGTAAATCCAAAATTGTCTTGCAAACAAGCTGCCGAATAAGACACAACATTTCGGCGATGTGTGTCTTTTAGACAACTTGTATTTTCAAAATGCGATAGAATTTTTGAGCCACCAGCCTTTTTCGCAAAGTATGCTTTAAGTGACTATATTGTATTTTAAAAAGAAAAATTGTAATTAATTTGCAGGAAGTAAAAATATGAAAAAAATGTACTTCCGAAGTTATAAGCGTTAAGCCCATTGCGATATCACGCCTTTTGACACCCCCTTCATATATGTACGGTATTTCATCGGCCAGTTTTAACATATTATTCAATGCAGACGTTTCGTTGAATTCAGGCGAATCAGCTGATACATTCACATTGAGATCCATGTTTAAAAACAGTTTTGTTTGTACATTCAGTATTAAACAGGCACAACGCGTATGAACAAACTGTTGCATATACCTTACAAATATGTTCTCTTCGATACGCGCACCATGCACGTTGAGAAAACAATCAAATTCTTGTAATTTAATATCACTGTCCAGAAGTGCTGTAATATGTTTTTAAATTTATATAAATACACAAGTAATGAATCCATTGCGTTGACACAAAGTTTTCAAGATGGAGTCACATGCAACCAAATCCCATTACACCACATTTTAATTTAATTAACTACACCACATTTTAAATTACTTAAAATATAGCTTACCTGAATATACTCAAAACTTGGCGGTTCGCGTATATACATACGCGGTTGGCGTATACTTCATAATTTCAACAATTTTTTTATTGTTTCCAATTTGAACTGTTACAAAAAATTCACTCATTTTTAAACGCATAAATGCGTTAAATTGTATCAATAAGTTTTATAGGCCCAAATATATAAGAAATTATACTCAAATTTTTAACCGTGTACAATCGAAGGAGTCTTCATTCAAGCGTCAATGGACTATTTGGTTACCTCCATACATCGTGATGAATATTACATGATGAAAAATGACGAGTTTAGCCATTGCAAACATAGCAACAGCGAATATATTTGTATGTTGCTACATCCCATTCATTCCGCATCCAACAACAATTCTATCACAACAACCATTCAACTGCCACATTGTAAAAAGGGTATCGCAAAATCCAAGAGATTCATGGATAAAGTTGAGAAACAATAAGTGGATTTTCTCAATCGGTCAAAAGCGGCAGGCCACTATAGCCTGTGATGGAGATTTCGTAGCAGTATCACTACGTCAAACCGTAATTGACTCGTCATATTTACCGAAAGTCAACCGATCGATGAAGTGGATGAAATCTCAACTCTAGCGGATGACATAACTGAGCTGCACAAGCGAATACAACAGATACAAGAAGAGTAGCTCCCAGTATCACACCATGACATTCGTCATTATTCTCGTCTCTATGCAATTATTGCTTTTAGCATAATCGCCTTTATTATCTACAAATGCCGAACCAAAAGGAGACCTCCACCGAACGAAGCCTATAACGTAGAAAGCACGGCCCCGGAGAATGTTGATACTCAACAACGTAAATAACATAATATTTTCAACTTTAGTAATTTTGCTTATTCTAAAGGCGGTTTTATGGTTGGTGTTCTTTTCTTCGTTCGTTCGTTCTGACAATTTTTTCTACCAATCATATTGCTCCAAAATGACGATTTTTTTCTCCTACATTTTTTCACAAGAGAATGTTGGTCGAAAAAAATTGTCAGAAAGAACGAACGAAGAAAAGTACACAACCATAAAAGCGGCTTAAGTATTTTTATATTTCGTCTTCTGCTTATTAAATATGATGTATGCACATAATACACCTGTCACCTCATGTGTAACATATTGATTGATAAGCAAAATTATTGTATTTACATACATTACATACATATAATAATTTATAAGATAAGTATAAAATTATAATTGTTAATTATGTTTAAGTAAACAAAATCAATGTATAAATATCAAAGAAAACATAATAAACGGGTCAGTTGTAAAACAAAAACCATTTAATCTATTTCTGAGCCCTCATCAGTGGTAGGCCACAAATATTAAATACTACAACGGCACGAACACTATTCTTTATTCTACTCTCTTTATTCACTATTCTTGCCCCTTAGCCTAGAGTACTCAGAGAGCTTCGGCTGTCTCTGTGTACACCTAGGTAACACCAAGGTAGCCGCGTCCTCGTCGCGGGTGGCGAATACTGCTTCGACAGTAGCAAAGTGCTACCGGGGACCAAATGCCAGTGGTATAAATTGGCTAAAACAAACAATGAGTACCACAAATACGGAATGTAATACCCCAGGTGGTACAGCAGCAGATATGCTGCCAAATCCACACTCTTCGGAGGCGGGCCCAACAGATTCTGGGGTGGGCCAATCGTTGTTTAACCCATTTGGACAAAGTTCCAAATTATCCAGATCACCAAGATCTTCAACTGGAAATATATTTCAGTACGAGAAGGAAAATGCCGAACTCCGTGAACAACTAAGAGAAATAAAAGAATTTACTACTAAATTGAAAGAAGAATTTACAATTTTAAAGAAAGAGAATCAAGAACACAAAAAAGCAGTTGAAACACGTGCAGAACTTGGGACGACACCTAGCCCAACAGTCGATGATGACATTAATTCATTCCATACGGATGAAGAAGAATTAGAAAGAGAAACAAATTGGATGTTGAACCGGAATAAAAGACCAAGTGGGAAAAGGAAAGCGCAACACTCACCAGAAATGACGGAGACTTTACCATCAACTTCAAAAGTGGTTGCCAGAAATCAGTTAATCGTCAAGAAACAACTAGCTCTAGAACAACAACCAGCTAAACCGAAAGAAAAATCACCTCCACCAATAAATGTCGTCGGGATATCAAATTTCTCCACTATACAATCGATTATGAAATCGATTACGATAGCCGAGTACAAACTCGTATCTCTAAACAAAGGCGTCTGGAAAATCAATGTTGTAGACTCTGAAACTTATAGAGATTTGGCTACAAAGCTTAATTCCGAGGGGCATCAGTGGTTTACCTATGAGGATAAGAATGATCGCCCAATTAAAGTTATGGCTAGAGATCTTCACCCAACCTGTGCAAAAGAGGAAATTATTGAGGATCTCAAGCAAAAGGGTTATCAAATAGAAAATGCCGTAAACATTATTAAGAAAGAAAAAATGGGAACTAAACAAGGAGTTCAAATTAACAAAAGAGGGCTTCCACTATTTATGCTCACTTTTAATAACAAACAAAAAGTGGAAGATGTGTATAATATCAAGGCAATACTTAGCATGAGAGTTAAAATAGAGCCATTGAAAAAGAATAACGGATTAATACCGCAGTGCAAAAAATGTCAAGGTTTTAATCATACGCAGAAATATTTACAAAGAGAGACTAGCATCATACCCAAGTATGCCCGGTTAGTAAAAATATTGCTGCAAAATGTATCAATTGCAATAAGTCACATCCCGCAAACTACCGGGGATGTGAAATAGCTAAGGATCTACAAATAATAAGAAATAAAACGCGAAAACAAAGTCATGGAATATCGGTAAAAAATTATCAAACTTCCACCAAAGTGGAACCTAAACCTCATGCTAGTAAAACGGGAGAACCAAAACCAAAACTGTACTCGCAAGTAGTCATGACAAAACCAATTATTTCAGAGGACACTACTGAAGGTACAGCAGTGCTCCAAAAGATACTAAGGAGCATGGAAGCTCTTAACATTTGTCTAGGTAAACAAGAGAAATGCCTTCAAGCTCTAAGCAACAGGTTAGATAAGCAAGACTCTCTAAATAAAATGAAATACATGCTCTATTAAAATGATGCAAACAACAAGAAATAAAACATTAAGAATAGTAATCTGGAATGCAAATGGGCTAATGCAACATATTCCAGAATTAGAAATTTTCCTAAATAGTGAAAAAATAAATATATGCCTAGTATCGGAAACCCCTTTTACTTCAACTTCATATCTTAAAATATATGAATACAGTTATTACCACACCATTCATCCAGCAAGAAGGGCAAGGAATTTATGCAAGTAGTCACCTTAAAAGTATTTATAAATAACAACAAAGAATATAGTGTATCGTAAATGTATTGACCACCCCCCCTCCCCTCCCCCCCCCAAGATATAATTTAATTAAACAAGACTATTGCACGTTATTTAAATCACTTGGATCAAGTTTCATAATCAGAGGTGATTTTAATGCAAAAAACACCTACAGGGGATCAATAATAACCTCTAAAAAAGGAAGAGAGCTGTTTGCAGCAGGAACACTATGCAATTGCGATTTTCATTCTGGAGATCAACCAACTTATTGGCCTACGGATAGAAACAAAATACCCAATATCATTGACTTCTTTATCACCAAAGGTCTAGACGAAAACTACATATACCTAGAAAGCAGCGAGAGGATTATGTCGGATCACACGCCTGTTATTATGACAATCAGTGCATCGATTGTTAAAAAAACCCGATAGAGCTAGAAGAAGAACTAGAACAACTCAACAACAGTATACAAGAAGCGGCGTGGAGTAGTACCCCCTCAAGTTCAAAGGAAATGCGCCGAAATGATAATTATCCTCTAGAAGTTAGGGATGTGGTTGCAGCAAAACGAAAAGCAAGAAATACCTGGCAAAGAAGTCGATCGCCAGAATATAAAACAACTCTTAATTTTTTATCCAATAAACTAAAGTTGCTAATTAAAGAAATCAAAAACAATACTTGAGTGGCCTTACTGGGGAAAAAGATACCGAGTACTCCCTTTGGAAAGCAACAAAAGTTTAAAACAACCTAAACTACAAATTCCACCATTTAAAAATGAAGATGGCACGTGGGCTATAAGTGCAAAGCAAAAAGTTTCGTTATTTGCAACCCACCTCGAGAACACGTGCCAGCCTCTACCTAGACAAACTGCAGAGGAAAACATACCACCAGTATATAAAATGGATAGAGGAAATCAATCTTAACCTAAATACAAAGAAATCTCCACGATATGACTTAATTACAGGACAAATAGTAAAAGCTCTACCTGAAAAAGGACTACGTGAACTACTCCAAATAATTAATGCAGTGTTCAGACTTAAACACGTTCCAAATCAATGGAAAGTAGCAGAAGAAATTATGATACCTAAATCCAACAAACCACTGAATGACAAAAATTTGTATAAGCCGATTTCCTTACTCCCAATAATTTCAAAATGATTCGAGAAACTACTCCTAACGAGACTAAAACCAATAATCGCAGAAAGAAATCTTGTTCCTCCACATCAATTTTGCTTCAGAGAAAATCATTCAACAATAGAACAAGTACACCGAATTACAAACATAATTGAAGACGTATACTTGATCAAAAGAAAGTATGTTAAGCAACTTCTTGCATGCAGCACAGGCCTTTGACAGAGTATGGCATAAAGTTTTGAAATATAAATTACAAAGAGACTTACCAAAGCAGTTTTATGAAATTCTAAAATCTTACATATCTGACCGACACTTTCGAGTTAAATTAGATGGCGAATACTCAGAAATAAAGAAAATATCAGCAGGGGTACCACAAGGTAGCGTTCTGGAATCAACTTTATATGTTCTACACATCTCGGACCTGCCAACGATAGAGGAGACTAACATAGCGACGTTTGCGGTTGATACGGCCATCTTAGCAGTTGCTAATTGCATAGAAGAATCTACAAGCAAATATTGTCAGTACCTGGACCAAGAGATGGCGAATAAAACTTAATGAAACAAAATCTGTTCACGTAAACTTTACCAACAAGAAGGTCAACTGGATACCAGTAGAACTGAACTCCCAGCAAATTCCCTATGCAAATACGGCAAAATATCTAGGCATGACTTTAGACGCGAAACTAAAATGGAAAGAGCATGTGAAAAAGAAGAGTTAAACATCAAATACAGAAATATGGATTGGCTCTTAAGAAGAAATTCTGAGCTAACTCTACATAATAAATTGCTACTATACCGGCAAATCCTAAAACCTGTGTAGACTTACGGTATTCAGCTCTGGGGCTGTACAAAGAAAACCAATGTCAATATCATCCAGTCATTCCAAAGCAAAGTCCTTCGTGGAATATTTAAAGCACCGTGGTACATAAGAAATGACAACCTCCATCGAGATCTGAAGATGGATTTCGTTAGTGAAGAAAAAAGCAAACACGCGAGAAAACACATGCAACGTATTAGTCTACACCAAAATGCTGAGATACGTCGTATGTTGGATGATTCAAACTCAGTAAGACGGCTGCGAAGGAAGAAACCGCACGATCTACAAGATCCAATCAGGATCGACTAAAAATATAATAAAATTGTAAAGTGGACTAGCCAAAGGGCTACAACCATCCAAACAAGAATGGAAATTATGAAAGATAAATTACTAGATGATTTGTAAATCAGTTGTAATAAATAAATATATACAGTGCTGGGAAAAAAAATTGGGCAAACATATTTTATTGCAAATTGGAGTCTTTTTTGCTAAAATTACAAAACTTTTGAAAGCAATTGGCTTATTGTTTTTCAATTTAGGGGCAAAACCCCGAAAAATGCCAAAATATTCAAAATACGTTGATTGGAGTTAAAGTAATGGAATAAATTTAATATTAATATTTTATTGGATCGCCATTTACTTTTATTACAGCGATACACCTCCGATTTATTGAATTTGATAAATTTTTCAAAGTCGAAGGAAGTATGGAATCCCAAATCGTCTTCAACAAACTTTTTCAAGCTTGAATCGATTCTGGGCACTTTCTTGCTACTTCGATACTTCTTTCTTCGAAGTACTTTTTTTCTTTTAAATGAAGAGATAAGAAAAGAAGAGAAGTTTTTAACAAATTATTTATGTCTATCTGAAAGGCAATTTTTCTATCTACAATTCAAAATTAATAACACACAACTTTGGCGGTATGGCACGGAACGTTGTCCTGTTGAAAAATAAATTTGCAAGTGTCGCCAAAAAGCTTAAAGACAGAAGACTCAAATTCGTTGTGTAGGACCTGCAGATAAGTAGCTGCTGTAATACTGGAACTAGGAAAACACAATCGACCGGTTTCATTTCCAGAAAAGCATCCCTAGACCATACCTCTTTCATTTTTCGGTGAAAGTCTTAAAAGACATTCGTTGCTAAGCCTCTCGCCCGGTTCTCTTCTTACGAGAATCCTTTCATCTCCACCATGCAGCTTGAATTTTGATTCATCGGAGAAAATCACATCATTCCACATCTCTGGAGTCCAAGAAACATGCTCCTGGGTTCATAGCAAACGTCTTTTACTAGTAATGTGAACTCAGGCTTCTGGACTGGTTTAAGTGCTCTCAAACCAGCTTTAACAAGTCTTTTTCTCACTAAGCTGACTGAAACTTGTTTTCCTGTTGCTCGCTCAACATCCCGTCTTATGTCCGATGAAGTTTTAAAACGGTTCCGACGACACTGTAATATTATGAAACGATCTTCCACTGGCGTCGTCTTTCTGGGCCCGCCAGAGCCTTTCTTTCTTTGTGTACTGCTCATCTCTAGCATTTTTTTAATATGCCATGCGAAAGTACTTTTAGGAATGTTTAATCTTTCTGCTATTTCACGCGTGGCTAAATTTTCTCGCGCCAAAATCAACACATTGCTTTTACACTGCACACTAACTTTTCACATTTTTTAAACTAAAATTGCACATTATTTTTTATTTGACTAGGATCACTTACAGAATAACTTAATCTTACAAAATATGCACTATTAATACTCAAAAAAAATTACAGGCAATAAAACATCTGCACCCTAATGACGGCCAAGAACGGTAGGCGTAAAATAAAATAATTGCTTGACCAATTTTTTGCACATCAGTTGCGGGGTTGTACCGATGTAATAAAAACAAAAGGCGGTCCAACAAACTATTAATATTAAAGATAGAACTTCTGTAAATCAATAAAAAACAAAACAAAAATTAAAAAATATTCAACGTGTTTTGAATATTTAGGCATTTTTCGGGGCTTGCCCCTAAATTGCAGGTAAATATTTTTTTTCAAAAAATTACATCATACGAGTGCGGATTGAAAATGAAGCTACCTAATTAGGAAAACAAATTTTTTTTTTGCCAAAAACCATTTATTTCTCAACATAGTCTCCATTTAGTTCGACACACTTAGCAAGACGATATTCCAACTTTTTTATACCATCTGAATAATACGATTTCGGGAACCCCTCAAAATACGCGTTAGTTTCGATAATCACTTCTTCGTCTGAGAAGAATGTTTGTCCTGCGAGCCATTTTTTCAAGTTTGGAAACAGGAAAAGTCACTAGGAGCTAAATCTGGACTATAAGGTGGATGATCAACCAATTCGAAGTGTATATCACGTAATTTTAGCATTTGTTCGAATTTTAGCATTTGTTTAGTTTTTGTTCGACGCTGAGCAAACGCGGCACCCATCTTGCCGATAGCTTTTTCATATGCAAATGTTCATGCAAAATGTTGAACACACGTTCATATGATATGTTTACCATTTCAACAATCTCACGCAACTTGACTCGGCGATCATTCATAACGATATCGAGGATTTTCTTGATATTTTCTTCAGTAACCACCTCTTTTGGCCTTCCTGTTGATGGTATTGTTGCAGTGCTTCTTCGGCCGCGTTTAAATTCAGCAATCCAATATTTTACCATGTAATCTAACGGAGCAGACTCACCGTGATGTTTATCAAACTTTTCTTTTGTCTCTTTTGCCGTTTTCCCTTCCAAATAATAGTGTTTAATCACTGCACGAAATTCGTTTTTTTCCATTTTTCAAGAAACACAAAAGTTGTTTACTTCAAACGACTACAACAAATAAATTAATCGATGAATTTGGGTGAAATTTTAACAGCTGACGTTTGACAGATCGCAATTTCTAGAAAACAAAAAAATTGTGTGTTTGTGCTGCCATCTAGCGCTAGGTAGTTTCATTTTCAATCCACCCTCGTACATGTATTTAAAATGAAACAATAAGCCAATTGCTTTCAAAAGTTTTATGATTTTAGCAAAAAAGACTCCAATTTGCAATAAAATATGTTTGCCCAATTTTTTTTCCCAGCACTGTATATAAAAGAACTATTCTTTAAATTCCTGCTTGGGAATAAATTAAAAAACACTCATTAAAAACAGTAGAGTATAGAAGAAAAGATAAATATAGACGATCTTCACTGAACCGACCCCAATATGAAACAAAATAGAAACAGACATACATTGAAAATGAACACATAGCCATACAAAATTATAATATCTAATACTAATGCAAACGATCCTATCGTAAATAATAAATTAGGAAACAGTGGTACGCAATACTGGTTGTACATCTTTGCACATGTCATCAAGTTAAGACAATATTCTGGTAAAAAAACTGGTAACTCCCTGAATGTTAGTTATGCTGCTACACGTTCGGTCGGTTGAGTGTTCCACATCTCACAATGTACTATATACGTATTGGTCCTTTTATCTAAACAGAAAATTGGGTTTACTTTCCGTCTTGTGCAATTTCAGTTACTGTAAAAAATACAATTTTGAAACAAATGATAGCATCTGCCTGTTGCAAAGTCATTTTACGCTTCAATGAATTTCACATACATACGAGTACAATCTAATTTCTGGTTTTCTTCTTTTCCAAAGAATAAAATACATAACGTGTTACTCGTATTTTTTTATAATACGGTTCTCGAACATGTTATTTATAAAGCTAAGTCGATAACAATTTATTACTGATGCGAAATCCCATTGGGATTCGGGCCGCAACGCAATACTTCAAAACCCATCCCTCCCGTGTATTGACAAATCCAAATTAAATCTCCCCCGAGATACAATATTATGACATTCAAAAAAATAATTCAACGAAATCTATTTAAGACGATTTTCCGATCAATACATTTTTCTGTATAATATACACAGTCCTCTTATAAGACGTCGTACGCGACTACGGGTACACAAAAGAAAACTAAATCGTAGAAAATTATACTTTGATCACCGGTTATCGATAATAGTGGAGGTATATACAAGCGCTAATTATAGGCATTACATCAAAAGGGGTCATTTTCATAATCGATTTTGAATTTTATATGCACATATAATTTCGTTGGTGCGGCTATTTTATAAAAATAAATATGATCGGATCAATTTTACGGTACGGACAACAGACATATACACCAACTGGTATAATTTGATAATCATCACAAAACAAAAAATATTTTAAAACTTAAAAAAATAATCCAAATTGGTGATCGAACCATCCAATTTATAATTTTTATTTCCGTTGATCGAGGGTAACCACCTTCATTGCATTTGGCATGTGCACTCACATTACGAACAGATAATTTAATTTGAGTGATGACTTACTTAAAACACATAATGTATTCATTGTGTTGTGACAGATTAAACACAAAACGATTCAATCAGTGTTTAGATGGTTTGAGTAGGTTTTATTATGTTCCATCGATCCCAATATGCTTAAAGTCGCGCACCGAAGTTCTATCAAATAAGAGGATCTAACAAAATATATAAAATTGATCACGCTTTGTTTCGTTTATATACCAAATATTTGAGCGAACGATCACTGTAAATCGTATTCAAAAGAAAACGATAATGATTATGTCTTATAATTTATAATGTACGACGAAAAATAATGATCGAACATTGATCAATTACTGTCATTATGTATATGGAATAAATATACCATCAGCAACTTGAACCTACATTAAAGGAGCGGTTCGACTCGTTTCCGGTGGCTTCATATACACTAATCGGACAAATTATTTATTTTACATGCGCGCTTCTAAAAATTTGAACATACATAAAAATCTGTTTCTCCCAACGAACCATTATACGTTCCAGATCAATCAAACTCATTTCAAAAATTCGAAATAATTTAACAACGTCACATTGTGTATATGTACGAGTATCAGGGTTGCAAACCGTTCATGATTAGCAGACTTGCCTTCGTATCATTTTCGGATTGAAAAGTTCCTTGTACATTTAACATTTATTTGTAGTGTGAATGATTATTTCGGAAACCTCGCGCACTATTTAGAAAAGGGGGCAGCCCTGATATATACACCCTTGACAATATAATATGTCTTTATCTGATATACGAAATCATCATCATCCAACATCTACACAAAAGCAAATACAAAACTCAAGAAGGAACGGCAACTATACCAACAACAACAATGACAAAAATGAAAATAGAATAAAAGAGAGAAGCTTTAACGATAAGCCATCAGGATTTGAATTCATTTTCATTTTCCTTAAACTCAAATAAATAAGGAAACGCGCTCTAGCTACAATATACATACATACCGAGCAAATGGAGGAACAAAAAAAGTTTCCGGGGAAAATCAAGTAACACACCAAAGTCGTATAATATTAAATGAGACATCCAACAAAAATATTACGAAGAAGTTGTAATAAGTTTGATGGAAGGGCGGTAAATTATTTTAATACATTTTGTTCTAGGGTTAATTCTTCTTATACCTATTTTCGTCTGTTTATCTTAACGGACAAAATTTTTTTTAGAAAAAGTTTATAATAAAAAATTGCATGGGCAATTATATTTTGCCAATCATTTAAAAAGTCGGTTGGTATCGGCATTCTGTTCTAATAAAGAGAAATGCGAGAAATATTGAAAGACCTAAAGTTTTAAAGCATATTTTCATTCAATGTAGGTAGAAAGAATAAAAGTGCGACCTTCCTTGCCGTGTATAGTAAACCTGAAGATAAAAAACCACAAAAAGTGCAAACAGTTCTACAAGGCATTCAAAATAATTAGAGCAAACCAGCGTAACCATCATCCAGGTTAACGAACATAAAACTCGTCGAACTTTATAACCAAAACTAAATTAAATGGCGATTTTAATTGCAACGAGTTTGATGGAAGCACATTTGATGGAAGACCAATAATTCCAACATCGTTTTGAATTGTGCGTTGAAATTCTCTATCCATATTGAATAGTAAACTGGGCGCATATTATTGAAATTGAATCGAATAAAATCGTCGACGATTTCTTGTCAAAATACGTCATCTCAATCGAAAATTTAAATTTCGATTAAAAAGTACGCGAACATTTTCTACTGGTATAAAATCGGTGAGTTTCATTTTCGCATACGTTTATCTGTCAAGTCACATTTTGTATTGTAGAAAAAAACGAAAAACATTTTGGCATTTTTTTCTTAAATAAATATTAAAAGGCAAAATGGAAAAACCAAAACAAAGATTAGGGCATATCTCTAAACAACAAAAAGAGGCCCTCATATACTTTGTAGAGGTAAAACGGGCTTTAATAAAACAAAATTTATCTAACAGCATGACATATAAACAAATCGCACAATTATGGGAAGATGCGGCAAAAAATTTCAATGCAGTTCCAGTGGGCAAATTCCGGTTCGCTGGTAAATTTACCATTATGGTTTTTATTAGTCGAAAAAATGTAATTGGTATAAAAACCCAGAAAAGCGATTCCTATTAAATGACTGAGAAAACAAAACCCATAACTAATGTCAAAAGACACCATACAAAAAGTTTTCGTGGGAACCATTAAAAATAATAAATAATTAAATATTTAATATAAAATTAGTGGTTTATAATACAAAAAAGTCAATGGTAAGTAATAAAACTATGTATTCGTTTTATTTTACATACGATTTTGTTAATTACCCATGCACATTTTTTTCTTAGATGGCGAGTACCGAGAAAAGGAAGAAAGCTAGTAAAGAACAACAACTATACCTAATTAACTATTTGGAAAGTGATTTATGCTTGGCGCGCAATCGGTATGTATTTATTCACATCTCTATGTACAAAACGACTGTATTGATATTCTAATTATAGATTTTCAGCTGTAAATGGTCGACAAGCCAATAACAAAAAATGGGAATCGATAGCGGTTACCTTAAATGCAATTGGGGGTTCAAAAAAAACGGAGACCAATGGAAAAAATATTGGGAAGACTTTCGGTAGGTATGTTAAAACATGCCTCGTAAATTAAAATTTAATTATTTATGAATTACAGAATTCGAACGAAAGAAAAATATATGAAAATTAAAACATTTTAAAATCAAAGTGGGGTGAATGATGGAGGGCCACCCGAATTGAATGACATAGAAAACAAAATAATTTCAATAATTTCGCCAGATGCAGTAGACGGCGATCACGTCACACCGGAGTTGGGAACGGGTGATGCTGTGCCACTCCGTCAATCACTAGACCCCATTTTATTAGAAACCGAAACCCAAGTTTGTATTATATATACATATACATACATATATACATATATATATATATATATATATATATATATAAAGGGTGTTTTTTTAAGAGGTTGCCGATTTTTTTTTTGAATAAAACACATATAAAATTATGAAATGACCAAAATTTTTTTTTATTTGGTAGATAATTTTTTGGCATTTAACATTTAAACACAATTTCTGGCATATGGCTACCACGACTATTTTTCACAAATGTCATTCTGGAGGTCCAATTTTCCAGCACTTTTTCAAGCATTTGAGGGCGTATGTCAGCAATGACACGTTGAATATTGGTTTCCAAAGCGTCAATCGATTGAGGTTTATCCACATAAACCAATGACTTCACGTATCCCCACAAAAAGTAATCGAGTGGCGTCAAATCGCACGAACGCGGAGGCCAATTCACCGGACCATTTCTCGAAATAATGTTGTCGTTGAAAGTTTCTTTCAATAAGTCGATTGTTTCACGTGCTGTATGGCAAGTGGCACCATCTTGTTGAAACCACATTTCATTCATATCCATATCTTCAAGATTTGACAACAAAAACTCATTTAACATGGTTCTGCATCGATTTCCATTCACGGTAACGCGTCGTCCTTCCTCATTTTTAAAGAAATATGGACCGATGATCCCACCAGCCCATAGACCGCACCAAACAGTACATTTATCAGGATGCATTGGTAATTCTAGAACGGCGTGTGGATTATCTTTGCTCCAAATGCGACAATTTTGTTTGTTGACGTATCCATTTAACCAAAAATGCGCCTCATCACTGAAGAGAATTTTACGGTAAAAAAATGGATCTTCGTTCAATTGATTTAACGACCAATCACTGAATTCACGGCGCAAACGATGGTCGTGTGGCTTTAATTCTTGCACCAATTGAATTTTGTATGGCACCAAACCCAAATCTTTACGTAAAATTTTCCATAAAGTCGATGGACAAAGTCCAATTTGCTGAGCACGACGACGAATCGATAAATTGTCGTTTTCTTCGACACTGGCCTCAACGACAGCAATATTTTCTTCTGTACGAACTCTTCTCATTCTTGTCGGTGGCTTGGCATCCAAAAGAGTGAATGTAGACCGAAATTTGGTAATTACGTTCTTTATGGTGGTCTCTGACGGACGATTATGTGCACCATAAAATTCACGAAGTGCTCTATAAACATTTTTAATTGAACACTGATTTTGAAAATAAATTTCCACGATTTGAAAACGTTGTTCTGGAGTTAACCTATTCATAATGATTTGCCAAACAATACTGAGTAGAAATGCCACTTTGAGCTGTCAAAACAACTCATAAAATAAAACGACATCTATCGGAAAAACAAACCTCCTAAAAAAACACCCGTTATATATATATATATATATATATATATATATATATATATATGTGTGTGTGTGTGTGTGTGTGTGTGTGTGTGTGCATTTTATGCTAATTTTTCTCAACAGGAAATACAGAAGCCTGAAAAAAATACCAATCGAAAATCAGCAAAGTATGAAAGGGAGGCGCAAGAAACTGATTTTATGCAAGAGGCACTTCGGATCAAAAAAAGAAAATTAAAAGTTTTAGAAAAATTGTTGGAAACAAAAAAAAAAAAAATTTGTTGTATGAAAGATTTGAGACCGAACATATAGAATTAAAAAAGAAAGAATTAGAACTTAAAGAACGGGAGCTACTTTTAAAAGAACGTGAGGCCATTGCTCTACAAGGAGAATACATAGATTAATAAATTAAAGACATACTCGTACTATATGTATATGAATTTACTGTGATAATAAAATTGAATTTATTGAATTATTTTACATAAATCCGTTGGCGATGCCATTTCTTATATCTCTTCCTATTGCAAGGATTGTTGCAGAATCAATTGTCTCTGGAACATCTACTTCACTTGTTGGTTCCATTTCGAGAGTTATCTCTTCTTCTGGGGCTAGCGGTACTCCGTGCAGCATTAATATGTTGTGCAGAACAACACAAGCATTTATAATTAGTCCGGCTTTCTGCGGACTATACATTAATATTCGCAGGCGACTTAGGCATCGGAAGCGAAACTTTAATACGCCGATGCATCGCTCTACTAAATGTCGCGTTTTTTTATGGGCGATGTTGTACGCCTCTTCAGTTGGACCTGTTGGATTTGCGAATGGCGTCATTAGCCATGACTGCTGGGCATAGCCACTGTCACCTGAAAACAGAAGTAACAAATCAAATTATAATGTAAATCAATAAATAAATTTACCTAGCAATAAAGTATTTCGACATCCACTTTCATAGTTATCCATCATCTTTTGCCTTATAATAGAATTATTCCAAATGAAGCTGTCATGTGATGATCCTCCATAACGAGCGTTTACATTTAAAATAATTAGATCAGCGTCGCATATAATCTGCACATTTTTCGTATGTGCCGCCTTCCGTGTACAATAATATACATGTTCAATGTTGTTATCCGGCTTTTTGATGGAAATATGAGTCCCATCTATCAACCCTATGACGCCAGGAAATTGATACATAGAATAGAATTTTCTTTTCATATCAATTATTCGATCGGAATCCAAACTGAATTTAACATATTCATTTGACAATTTGGATTCGATTATGTTGCATACTTCATCGAGGCAGCGCGATACCGACGTTTGCGACATGGCAATAAAAAAGTCCTGCCCAATTGGGCGCTGGTAGCAGCCAACAGCTAAAAACCTTAGCGCACACAAAATCCTTAAAGTTGAACTTAACCCATGAATACGGGTTCTTTGCCCCATATGAGGTTGAATTAAAACAACCAACAACCTACATATGCTCTTATCAAAACGAAACAGTCTCTGAAACTCTTCGTTCGTGGTTGCCTCGAACGGGTCACTAGCGTCTCTTAAATCCCGACGTATTTTAAGTAGACGAAATCTAAAATACAACGATCTCGATTAATAAACTGCTAAAAGTATTTAGTAAAAAATTGCAATAATCTTACCTTTGACTTAATCGTCTCCTTCTAATTCTACGAATAATAACATAATCCATTTTTATTCAAAGAATATCCAATTTTTATTTACTTTAATTAATTCTCCAAGACGTTATGTTTTATAAATTTTGTAAACACAGAAAAAATAATAATCTTCTGTCAAAATATAGCCCAATGAACCAAAAACCGTAATTCATTAAATGTTTCCCAGGTTAAAACCCATTTGTTCAACCGGAATCGAAAATTTTATGGTAATGGTAAATGACTGGTCGAAAATAAAACCATTACCATTTCCCATTACCATTTCCCATTACCATTTATCATTGAACCGGAATTCAGGTGCAGGAGCAACAACTAACAGCAAAAAACTAACAATCAAAAAACAAATTTTTTGCCATAACAATAATTACCACACGACGAGAAATTGACTGCAGTATGAGGGTGGTGTATAAAAAATTTAGTATATAGTATATATGGTATAGTATATATGGTCGAAATTAGATGGCTTCCTGATCGAATCTGATTTAACGGCTGAATTACTGCTGCTGGTGGCTTTTGTATTCGGTAATTGACTACTACAAGAATTAATACTAGAGTAATATGCAGAACTTGATTTGTTCTTACTATGCGAGTCGTCATTATGTGGAATAGTTGTCGTAATATGTTCAAGTGATCCCTTATTATGCACATGGAGTAACGTATGATGTGCTTGTTGACAGATGTAACATCGTGCCTTTGGTGAACAGTTACTACCAGTATGGTTCGCTCTTAAACAATTAAAGCATAAATGATGCCTTTGCACGATATCTGTCTGTGATGTGATTTCTAAATTTCGAAACTGGTTGCATCGGAAAAGTAGATGGTCATTGGAACAGAACACAACGTACATGAATTGTGGTCAAAGCTGGTGGTAAATAGTTGTGCCTTATTATTGTTGCTCTTGATCGCAGTGTGTTTAGGTGTGGACGGTGTTAGTCGCTTGGGAACTGTACAGGACTCGAACATGCGACGCCTCAAATCCAAAAAATTTAAAAATTCTGTGATAGTAGGATTCTCCTTTTCATTCGGCTTTGACTCTTGCGCCCATGCTTGTGGAGTGTCCAAATCAAGTTTGCTCAACAATATAAAAATGAGCCATCGATCCTTAGATTCCCACTTGCTGCCCATTGCACGAATTGCCCTTAACACTTCATCGGAGGTGTCATATATACTTCGTAATCGGAGGTGTCATATATACTTGGTTGATTCATAAACAGTTCAATCAACTCCTTTAGGCAATAATTTTTCCGATCATAACGGTCCTTTAACTTGCTCCAAGCTTCGTTGTAACTGGCTTCACATAATGAAAGATGTCGAATCAAATTCGCGGCTTCACCTTTAAAAAATCCTTTCAAATAATGAAGTTTCGCTTCATGTGATAACGAATCGTTGTTATGAAATGCATCGGTAAATTGATCGTCGAACGTGCGCCATTTTGAATAGTCGCCATGACGTCACCAGGTGTAACAGTTCGATCGAAGAACCCTTCAGTATTGCTTCGATTACCAAAGTTTGCTAATGGACCAGGTGGAGCTAGACTAAACGACCGAATATTTAATATTTTCTTCAAGTTAGATTCTGCTTCAAAATACTTGTCTTCAAACTCTTCTGACTGAGACGGTTACCTTGCCAATACAATTTGATTGTCGATCTCATGAAAGTCACGCCATGCCTCATCAAGTTTATCCATACGTGTTTCAATTTGTTCACGGTTTACTGCTTGTGTTTCTTCAGGAGTCATTTCTTTCATTAATCTGTCAATCCATTTTGTAATGACCGTTACCGTACCCTTGATTGAACCACATTTTTGTATATTAAACAGTCATTTCGATCATGGATTGTATAAATAAACGTTAATTATTGTGTGTGATATACCGTAATGAAGTAACGGCCCGGGTAACAGGATGTGATTTGTGACTACGGGGTACTACGGTAGTACAAGCCCAAAAAAACTTTGTATAAGCGTATTGTTTCGTTCACCTTCACACAGTTCAAACTTCACTTAATTGTCACTAAACGCACCACGATTATCTTGATTAATGATTACACAATTCACAGTTAATAAAAAAACAGTAACCAACCACTACGTCCAATATGGCCTGATTATTTACTTGAAATTTACCCAATAGTTTTTTGGTAATGTAATTGAATTGCACTTGCGTATATTTTACCGCATTCGATTTGATAAATTGCTTAGACACAATTATGCTTCCGGGTTTCGGCACCAAAATGTGGCAATGTGTTGCCCCTAAATTCCACACTCGGCACTCAGTGTTCCGATAATTCTTCCGATAGACACCATGCCAAGTTGAGAACACTAAATTCCACACTCGGCACACGTTGTTCTGAAGATTTTCTGAATTAAAAAGACTTTAAAATTATTTTTTTTCTAAAGAAGGTATATAAACTTATTATTGAAGGACTGTGATTCTCAATATTTTTTATTTACTTTTAAGAAATTTAATTAAACCACGTATTTCGAATTTCAAACCTTTTTCTTTTGCAGCTACACATTTTGATAATTTGTGTAACTACACTTTTTGAGTCTACACTTTTCATTAAAATGTGTAGCTACACTTTGTATTAACGTGAAGTACTTCACACCGGTAGATGATGTCGTTTTGTCCCGAGAGAATCTAAACTGTCTCATCAAACAGATCGAAGCCGTTTAAATTCAAGGCCAGTGATTGCATTAACATGGTAATTTGCAGGTTGTGGTTTTAAGGAATGCATGGCAGGATTCTGATTATTACAAGGTTCTGAAATTTTTAATAAACGGTAATTGTAATATAACCGAAGGATTAATATTGTGCTAAAGCAAACAGAGCCGATATAATGAAACAAGCACGATTTTAAGGTAAAACAAAATTTATACCAAACAGACTGACAAGTGGATTAGTCATGGATATGATTTCGCATTTGAACATGTTTATATCATATTTTCGTGCATAGGTATATATGACAGCTATTATTTAAAATATCTGTACATGTCTTGTTACCGAATGATTTATGTTGGGCCGATCACGTTAATGAAACATAAATCTTAAACCAAAACATCGATATTGTTTACTTTTCGAGCGACAGGCCGTCTGTATACCATACATATGCGCAGCATTAATGACACGCCATATTTATACAAAAAAATTAAAATGTCCCAAAAGATCACTAAACACAAAAAGCATAAATATACGAAACGTAAGTACAAAATCCAAACATCACATACAGATAATTTTATAGAGGCGAGAAAATAAAACTCACATGAGATTAACATAATTTGTTATAAATATGTAAAAAGGATAATCATATTCAAGTGGTTTTTTGGTACAAGGCATAGAAGATATTTTTTTGTTGTATTGCGGCGGTGCTCATTCCGTCATTTCGTTTCGTATGATCTGTGTTTTAAAAGGGTGTGACAAATACACAAAAACGAATTTTTGGTATACGTACGTACCTACATATATCATTTGTTGTCATGTCTATCTGAGTGTAAGACGGTCGGGCATCGTTTTGTTTTGGAAAGAAAATATACAAACGGACCGCAAAACCAAACCAACATTAAAATATAAAAAAGGATCTGAATTGATTTGTACATTTGTACATTTGGATATATTGATGTTGTTGCCACTGTGTCTGCTAGAGATGAATGTGTTTTTTTTTTATTACGATTATCGGGTTTCGATGATTTTTTTTTTATGTATCCCCATGCACAATGCGATTGGGTCCTTGACCCTGTCCGCCTTTATTTAAATCATACATGTTTATAGGCAGAGTGATTTTTGGTTAACCAGTTTATGTTTCATACGTAGATACCGAAATGAAAAACCGTGAAAATGAATTACGATTTACACAAATTTTATGATTTTCGGTTTTATTTTTACTTTTAATTTCATAGTGCATTGGAAATGGTATGGTAATTTATGATTTTCTTATGTTGCACCTTCTCAAACAGTTTTTTTTTTTGTAAATATGTATTGTAGATGTTGGTGATGGACAATTTTTGGTATGCGTATTTAGTGCATGTGTGGGAAAATGTGCCTTTGATGTTTTCCAAATACAAATTTGGCTAAGTAATTATGAAATTCATCCGTAAAGCAAATCGCCCAATTTAAGGAGGTCTTTAAAATGAAGTACCCACTTCAGTTCTAAATGTAATCAGTTCTAACTGTAATAAATAATTAGTATTGAAAAATGGAACCGAGTACTCGGTTTATAGAAGCTTCTGATCTCAGACATGATCATATATGCACTTGTTCTATTAGTACACGGTATTTCTAAATCCAGTTTGTTTGCCTTGTTTAAATATACCCAGATTTGGAAGGAAAAATCGTTTTCCGTCATTTTATGATTTGTTTGAGGCATCGATACACAATATTATTATTATTATTATTCTCTTTATTTAGAAAAACAGGTTACATACATTAATACAAATCATAAACTATTACTAATAAAGTTAGAGCTCCTAATAGGTTTTTAGAACCTGTGGGGGAGCAAGAAAGAAAAAAATCATGAAACTTAGGTTGCCAAAAGTGTACAAATAAAAATAATAAATTAAAAACTATCATAAAAGAATAAATAAATAATACATACAATAAAATTAAAATTCCAGCTCATATTTAGTGAATACAATACAAAAAAGAAAAATTAGAAGTAGGTTTCAATGTTGCCTATATTAATCAGCCAATGTCGAATCATTTTATCAAAATAGTGTTTGCGGCCAATAGGAATGAATTTCAACTCTATTGGTAATTTGTGAAACCAATACAATCCCATATAAAAGTAAGACCTTCTGAACCTTTCATTATTTCAACGTAAACCGGCAAAGTTGTTCGGATTCCTTAAAGTATACGTGTGATGAATACGACTATGGAAACTGGAACTCCGAACAAAAAACATCTTTAATACCTTATAAACATACAGATAACTTAAAGGTAATAATTTCAAATCTCGAAATAAGGGAATTGTTGGAGTTGTTAAAGGCCGTTTTTGTGAAATGTATAGGTCCTCTATATTGGAAAAATAAATCCCACCCCAGCTTGATATACCATACATAATAATAGATTCAACTAGTGCATGATATAGAACTCGCAGTGTTGACGGTGGGCATAATTGCTTCAGATGGTAGAATTTATAAGTCGCAGTAATAACATTTTTTCTGACAATGGTGAGATGAGAATTCCATTTCAACTGCGAATCGATGGTAACTCCTAAGTACTTAAACTCATTTACGAGGGAAATTTCAAAGCACTGCGATGAACATGAGTGTCCAGAGCGAAATGGAACATGATACAAAACCTTAAAATTGGGAGATGCGGCCTGACCAAAAAACATTACTCTGGATTTATTACTAAGAGCCAGGCGATGGTAGTAAAACCAATTACCAAGATTCACTAAGTCTGTGCAAACTAGGTTCTGTAATTCCGAAGGGTTTGCTGAAGTGTAACTTAATGCTAAATCGTCCGCAAATGCCGTGGTGTGCCCCAGAAGATCGATGTCGAATATAGAATTTATGTAGATTAAGAATAGAATAGGTCCTAATACTGATCCCTGCGGAACGCCGCAATTTAAGTAACCAGGTTCACTAAAATTATCATTTATTTTAACAATTTGGCTACGATTGTTGAAATAACTAACAAACCAGTCAAAAACTTTACCTCTGATACCTATATTTAATAATTTGTTTGCAAGAACCTCGTGATCCACCGTGTCAAACGCTTTTGCAATGTCTAAAAATAACGAAGCGGATTTTTGCGAATTGTTAAAAGCCGAGTAAACATAACTGAGGTGATGTAGTAGTGCTTCTTCAGAGGATCTTCCTGCTAAGAAACCAAATTGACTACGGCTAAAAAAATTGATTTTCTCCAGATAACCGAGCAATCTACGTTTTATTATTTTCTCAAATAGTTTGGAGAAGGAACTTAGCAACGAAATAGGTCGATAATTATTTAGTAATAGCACATCACCTTTCTTATGAATTGGAATTACAAGGGCTGATTTGAAAACATCTGGAAATACACCACTTCCTAGGCTGAAATTGAAGAGGTAAGCTAAAACATCTACTAGATACCACACGCAATTTTTTAAGATTAGGTTGTCGATTCCGTCAATTCCACAAGAGTGTTTATTTTTCAAACTACTAATCTCTTTTATAATCTCTCTGGCGCTAATCGGATCAAACACACAAGACATACTAGGTGAAGTGGTCGAGCCTAAAACATATCTGCTATAGCCTGGAGAATTAGGCGAAAAGTTAGTGTTGTTCAAATTATTTGTTATCTCCGATGGAACGTTGAGGAAATAAGTATTGAATTCATTACTTATAGATTGATAATTTGAAATAAGAACATCAGATTGGTATTTGTAAATTTTGGTGATTCGGTTTTTGTCTTTATTTGTTCCCAAAACTTCATCAATAGCCTTCCATGTGAGTTTAGAACTATTTTTAACATACTCAAATTTCTTCTTGTAAAATGAATTTTTGACAAATTTAATTCTAGCATTTACTTCCTTGGAGAGTTTCTTGACAAATTTTTCCAAACGTGCATTAGTGGGATTATGGCGTAATTTTCTAGAGAATTTTTTTAATTTATGAACCTTCAAAAGGAGATAAGAATTCATCCATGGTTTCAGTTTTTTTTAATGTAGGGGCAGAAGATTCGACCTTAGATTCACGAATGTGCGATTTCAGAATAAATAAGAACCTATCAAAAGCGATATTGCAGTTATTCTCACCATAAACAGTCGCCCAACTTTCAGATTGTAGTCGAGCATTCAAACGGCTATAGTCAACTCTCGAAAAATTAGCAGCTACACTATTTTGAAGCACAGGGATCTGAGGTGCACAAATGTTTAGCTTTATTAAGTTGTGGTCAGATAGATGAATCGGTGTGTTTTCCACAGTAAAAATAAACGAATTTGTTGATTTGATGAACACATGATCAAGACAAGATGAATGTCTAGTAGCTTCATTTAAAAGACTTAGAAATCCGTGGGAGGCTAACATGGTAAGATAACTATAGCATTCATTGATATTAAGTAAATTTATGTTGATGTCTCCCAGAATAACTATGTTATTATTATTAATTGATAGAAGTAACTCCTCAATATCGACACAAAACGGGTTTACCGGTTTATTACAAAATCTATAAATGCAGATAAAGGTCCAATCATGACGCCCCAAGGTAACATTTAAAATTAAAACATCAGCTGTGGTCCAGTTGTAACAATGAAAAGAAGATACAGTTAAATTTTGATTGATAAACACACCAACACCACCAGATCTATAATCATCATTACAGCAAGCAATGAAATTATAATTTGGCAGTCTGTAATATGAAGATTCGTGTGAGTAAATCCAGATTTCCGAAACAAATATTAATAGTGGTTGCACTTTTAAACTAGATAAATAAGCATTGAACATGTCGAAGTTTGCTCTCAAACTTTGAATGTTTTGGTGAATTACACTACACATAATATGAGACTAACAATTCAATATACATACAACAAATACCGAAAAAGAAATTTTGAAGAGTGAGAGCAAAGTACAACATTTTCAATACAGCCAGATAAATCACAACAACGAATAATCTATTCCAAGTAAATTTCAAAATATTCCGACTAATTATAAGTTTTTTGAGTAAATTACTAAAAAATAACTCAAACAGTGTTTAAACATCATCCAAATCATAACAAACACTACCACCATAAAAAAAATAATTACCGGGATCAAAACAGCTGACTGATTAATATAAACAAATATTATTTTTGACAACAAAATGTATAAAGAGTTAAGCTGGAATATGGAAAAAATATATAAAAAACAAATATGAGCTAATAAAGGTAAGATAAAAAAACTACTTAACTTTACTACATTATTTAATTCTAGATACCGAAGCAGCAACCGCTTTATCCAATTGCTAGTGTATGATGTTCTGGATACGAAAAATATCGTTCATGGAGTGAATACGATAGACGTCAGAATCAGCCGATTTCTTTAGGTAAATTTGTCCGGCTTTGCACCATAAATATTTAAAGTTTGATGACAGTTTTATGTTTTTAGCCTCATGATACAGCTGTGATTGGAATTTTGAAAGGCGGTGCATTATATGGATTTGATGCTCCCGGTGGTTTTGTGGCAAGATGATATCCAGATCTATAGTGTAAAGTGTTTTAATTTTGCGCATTTGCGTTAAAACTTTTTGTTGTAGATCGATGGATTTTAGTTTTACAATAAAGAAGTTGTGACGAGTTACATAATTGTTGGTTTTATTCAGTGTGGTTTTGCTAACGTTTCTACGAATGGGTTCGATCGATAAAATATCATCCGGTTGAATGGAATTTTCGACTTTACTAATTGTGTTGAAAATCATTCCACTAATGTCAACATGTTCCATCGGCAAGCCACTGATTGTAATGCTTGAAGCGTTTAGCATTTGAGCTGGTTTGTCATAATCAGCCTCCATTTGATGTAATTTTGCAGAGTGGATACTAAACTGGTCTTCTAGATGTTTAAGTTTCGAAGTGAGAGCATCGTTCGCAGTTTGGAGAGTATGTACTGCGTCTTTAACTTTGTCCAGGGCAGATAGTTTCTTTTCCATTCGTTTTAATTGAATCATAATATCGGCTAGACTCACGTTCACATCACATTCAGAGTCCGAGATTTCGTTGTCAATCACAGATTGACTGGATTGTAGACGACAGCTTTCACATAACCAATTGACAGTTCGATTATTAATATCACTTAACAATTCCTGTGAGATACAAGCGCACTTAACATGGTAGAAATTTTCACAAGGACCGCTACATTTAATACCAGGAAGTCGTCCTTTTTTTGTGATATTGGCCCCACACGAGCGGAAGGTTACGGTCATTGTTTTACAAAGGCGCGAAATTGATTGACAATAAAATGGTTGACGATGTTGTACTTTGCTATGAAGATGTGAATCACGCACGAATAAATTAACAAATCCCTTATATTTTTGGTGAACTATATTTTAAATATGACTTAATGATTTTATTAATATAAAAATTAAAGCAAAAATTAGGTAAATTTAATTATTTTATTTAATTTTTATTATTTTATTATTTTAGACGTATTTTAGATGTTTACACTTTGACAACTGTTTGCTGAATGATAATATACCCAGATTTGGAAGGAATAATCGCGATTTTTCGTCATTTTATGATTCGTTTGGGGCATCGATACACCAAATTAAAAATTAATTGACATCATATAAATTTCTGGGTTATTTATCGACGAGGCAGTGGATCTTATGAATCACGTGCATCTGACTGATACTAACTATCCCTTGGCTTGAAAAAGATTGAAGAGCACTACAACAGAAAATTTTATAATACAGGGTCTTTCAAAAGTCGCGCCGAGACGTTTTTTAAAAATAAAATATGGAAATACTTAGATTTTTACTTGTGTTTTTTATTTTTTGTAAAAATATGGCTTTTAACAATAATATGTGGAAAAATACATCATTTAAATGTCCACCACGGGCACGTCTACAGGCTTCTAAAGGGTGATTAAATTTTAAGGGCCGATGTTGATTTTGAATGAAACACAAATTATTTAAGAAATTATTGTCAATTCTTTTTATTATGAGAATATGGTATGGTTCAATTATGTATGGAACAAAATATTGGCCAAATGGCCGCCGCGACCTCGGCGGCTCACCTCCACCCGATGGTCCAAATTTTCGATGACGCTTAGGCATAATTGAGGTTCTATGCCGTTAATGTGCCGAATTATCTCATTCTTTAGCTCTTGAATTGTTGCTGGCTTATCGACGTACACCTTTTATTTCAAATAACCCCAAAGAAAGAAGTTCAACGGTGTCAAATCACATGATCTTGGCGGCCAATTGACATCTCCACCACGTGAGATAACACGGCCATTGAATTTGTCGCGCAAAAGAGCCATTGTTTCGTTAGCTGTGTGGCAAGTGGCACCGTCCTGTTGAAACCACATATCGTCCACATCCATATCTTCCAATTCGGGCCATAAAAAGTTCGTTATCATCTCACGATAGCGAACACCATTCACAGTAACTGCCTGACCGGCCTCATTTTGGAAAAAATACGGCCCGATGATGCCGCCAGCCCATAAACCGCACCAAACAGTCACTCTTTGTGGGTGCATTGGTTTTGCGACAATCACTCTTGGATTATGTTTCGCCCAAATGCGGCAATTCTGCTTATTGACGAATCCACTGAGGTGAAAATGTGCCTCATCACTGAAGATGATTTTCTTCGAAAATTGACCATTGACGACGTTTGGAATGGTCAAGAGGCTTTAGTTCTTGAGTCAATTGCACCTTATAAGTCTTTATGCATAATGTTCATCAACGACGAGCGTGAGAGGTGCAATTGTTGGGCACGACGACGAGTTGAGGTGGACGGCTCTTCAGCCACACTATCGCGAACAGCAGCAATATTTTCTGCTGTACGAGCTGTACGAGCATGCATACTGGTGTTTTAAAATCTCCTACAGACCCGGTTTGCTCAAATTTTTGCACGATTTTTCCGATTGTACGCACATTTGGACGATTAAATTGACCGAAAAATCACGAAGTGCACGATATGCATTTTGATTTGAACGCCCATTTTCATAATATGCCTGAATAACTTTAACGCGTTGCTCGATTGTGTATCTTTCCATGGTTCAAATTGAGTTAATCTGAAATTGAGAAATGTTAAATTAAATGCAGAAAAAACTTGACGTTTAGGTGTGGTTCACATTCAACGTCGGCCCTTAAAATTTAACCACCCTTTATAAGAAAATCAAAATTTTTAAGAACTCGCTCACACATTACCGCATTAAGTTCATCAATTTCGGTCCGACTATTGCTTTTCAGCTGTGCAATTGTTGTTGGTTTATTCACTCAAACTTTACTTTTCAAGAAACCCCAAAGAAAGTAATCTAATTAGGCACATTACACGATCAATAGTAATGTCATTACTTTCTGGGAATGACATTAATATTGATCGTGTAATGTATGTTATTGAAGAATGATGATGATTGTGAAATACATACCAAAAATAATACCAAAAATGTACACTGTTAAATTTAAAAATATTCCAATTGAATTTGTTTTGTAGTGAAATTGAAACATTTTTAGATAATCTGTAACATTTATACTAGAGAAGTCATTCAATCCCTAATAGTGTCATCATCAACGATTAAATAATTTTCTAACAATTTTAGATAAAAACGAGAAAGTTGTTTTTTTAATTTTAAAGAAGGTTATTTTAGACACTGTCTCTACTTTTATATCTCCAAATCTAGAAATGTTCACGAGGTCTCACCTATGGCTGAATAGCTAAGTCAAAACCTCACGTGTGTGGTAAATAAGATTGAGATATGATGATTTTTAACTTGTCAACCGCATTTTAAACAATAGTGGTTTTTGATTTCAATCCATTTTCAATTTTTTCTGTTACCCCTCCTTGAGATGTTCGTAATTTTTTAAATGTAATTTAGGATAGCATAGACAAAGTTCTAACATTGAAATGAACATGGTTAATTTATGAAGATATTAACTGTGCCATATACGACTTAGAAGTTTCATGAATTACAATAAATTTTCAAATTTTATTTCACCGATCCTAGAAATGTTGACGGGGTCTAACCTACATGGTCAGATAGATCAGTTACGGTTATATTGCCCATCCCAGAAATGTTCACGGGATCTCTTTCATATATTCGAATAGGTCAGAAAATTTTCTATCAACATTGTGAAAATGGGACACGAATGATGATGTTCATCATGTTTTCCAAAATTTACACCTTCTTCGTTTATAATTTTACTCTACTACTCTAATTGACATTCCCAAATAAGCTACGAACCCAACTTATTGTGAAAACAATCAAATAACAAAAATCCTATGGATGTTCACAAGGTCACGTTTATACTGTTGGATAGCTCAAAGATTCGACTTTCGATAGTTCCAAACAGGGTTCAATTGTGATGCTATTTACTGGGCAATCGACTTAGAAGTTTCATGAATTTGAATAAATTTTCAAATTTTATTTCACCGATCCTAGAGATGTTCACGGGGTCTCACCTACATGGTCAGATAGATCAGTCAAACCCCTATGAGGGTAATGAACGGGATCTAATTATGATGATTTTTAACTAGTCCAGAGCCATTTGTACGTTTACGTATGGGACGATATTAAATTATTACATATTAAATGGGACGAAAATGGGACACGAATGATGATTTTCATCATGTTTCCAAAATTTGAAACTTCTTCATTTTCAATTTTACTCTCAATTGGAAATTTTTGTATTTTTTCGAATAGAAGAGCAGCACAGAGAGAAGCATTAATTCAAACAAATCTGCAAAAACTGACGATACAACAACACAATGCTTATAATCGCATTATGAATGCGATTTCACAAGAAATTGACGGTTTGTTTTTCCTCAATGCTCCCGGTAGAATAAGCAAAACATTTCTGTTATCATTAATTTTGGCGACTATTTGCTCACAAAATAGCATTGCATTGGCCGTCGCATCTTATGACGTTCTGAAGATCTGACGAGCAGATCTTTTGGGTGGTGGTAGAAATGCAATTTACTGCGACACCCACATGCAATACAAAAAAGAATTCAGGAATAGGAAAAGTCTAGCAAACATATGAACTAGTAGTATGGGATGAATGCACAATGACCCACAAACAATTTTCTGAAGCAATCAATCGCACGCTCCAAGATTTAAGAGGTAATACAGAGCCATTCGGAGGTGCACTCATTTTGCTGGCTGGCGATTTGCGAACCAGTTATACCACATTCCGCACCAGCCGATGAACTAAATGCATGTCTCAAATCATCTGTTCTTTGACAAAATGCTTCGAAATATCGATCCGCCACGACTGTGCAATGGCACCAGACTTGCAGTCAAAAAATTGATGAATAACGTTATCGAAGCAATAATATTGGATGGCCAATTCAAAAGAAAACTTTTCGTATTACCGCGAATACAAATGGTACTGGCCGATATGACATTTGCAATAAGCATTGATAAAGCACAAGGATAGCCGCTCCAAGTTGGTGGATTGAACCTACAAAATCCCTGCTTCTCACATGGACAGCTACACATGGCTTGTTCACGTGTCGGAAAATCCGCCAACTTATTTATGTGCGCACCAAATAGCAAAACCAAAAATATCGTTTTGCAGCGCACGCCAGGTATCCGCTAGTAAATCAACAAATGTAAAGCCAAAAATCATCATTTGTGTCCCATCTTCACAATATTGATAGAAAATTTTCTGACCTATTCGAATATATTAAAGATATCCCGTGAACATTTCTGGGATGGGCGATATAACCGTAACTGATCTATCTGACCATGTAGTTAAGACCCTGTGAACATCTCTAGGATCGGTGAAAAAAATTTGAAAATTTATTCAAATTCATGAAACTTCTAAATCGTATATGGCACAGTTAATATCTTCATAAATTAACCATGTTCATTTCAATGTTAGAACTTTGTCTATGCTATCCTAAAATACGGAGCGGTAACAGAAAAGTTTGAAATGGATTGAAATCAAACACCACTATTGTTTAAAATACGCTGGACAAGAGGCGTAAATGGGATGAGTTTGTTAAAAATTTTCCTTCTATAAAATTCTTGCTTGCTGAACCTCAGATTTCCACCTGGATAAATGGCAACCACTTAGTAACTTCATCTATTTTAATTTGTGTTGCCTTAGATGAGAAATTGGAAAATTATAATTTTAAGAAACACTTGTCGCGAAACTACACTACATTAAATCAGTCATGCAGTTACAAAAGTTTATAAAATTGAGAGTAAATACGTTATTGTGGTTAATCATCAATCTAAAACTGATTGTAGTGATGTAATCTACGCTCTAGAAACTTTAACAGGTTACTTGCAACAACGTAAAGATGAGCCTTTCACAATAACTTTAGATGTTAACCACCATGTCAACAAACTTATGTCAGTGTTGGATTATATTACAAACTATCCATCTAACAACATCAAATGGATTTTAAACATTCCATTCAATATGTCAACCCAGTATGAAAGAGCGCTATCTTCCCGTTGGATTACTGGTGATCCCTCGAAATTTTCACATAGTAACTGTGCGAATTTCCCAACTACATTTCCAGCATTTTACAAAGTGTTGTCCGCAGAGTCCAGATATAAAAATTCGATCATGGAATTAATATTTTACATTAAACACTCAGACAGCCTAATTAAAAGCCACTTAAAGGACCATTACATCAAGAACATGCATCTACTACCTTTCTCTGCTTCTGCGTTACGACAATTGAACATATTTATATTTGATAACGTCGCCAAACAATATCTTGAAGAACCGACCATAAAACATCACTTTGGTTTTGATGGGAATAATCTGGTGAAACAGTGTGAAGACACTAACACATTTATTACCCAAAACAGATATATTTTTTGTTCATCGGGTACGGAAACTATGTTGGATCACCAGACATACAACTCGTTAAACAATATCTATCTTAAGGAAAACATAAAGATGCCGGATTTTACAAATATTCAGGGTGTACCTGGATGCGGTAAATCAACCTGGATTATAAACAAGCATAAACTTGGCAGTGATCTTGTTTTATGTGCTACAAAAGAAGGACTTGCTGATATTAAATTAAAGGTAACATCTCGTTGTGAGCACGAAAACATCGATTTTAATAAAATCAAATTAAGTTACAAAACGATTGCCTCGTATCTAATCAATGGAAATCGGACCTACGATACAGTTGCATGCTGGATGGTGCATGCTGGATATATAGAACTCGTGGTTATCCTTAGTAACTGTTCTAAAATATATCTTCTGGGTGATACAAACCAAATGCCATATATTGTCAGATTACATCATGTCAACGTGCAATTTTCCCATGCAAGCGATACTTGAATGTGACGTATAGATGTCCGTCCAGCTGATGTTATATCTGCTCTAACGGAATACTACCCTAACATCAGTAGTAGAAATACAGTGCAAATTTCAGCCAAATTTATAAACGTGCCGTCAACTTTAATGTCGATACCTCTGTTGGATATCACATTCTATCTAGCCTTTACCAAAGCTGATAAACAATTAATTTCCCAGCTTAAGATACCAGAGTCTAGTAAAGTCATGACTATCCACGAAGCACAAGGATTAACTTCACCAAATGTGATATGTATAAGAATCAATTTTCAACCACTTGGGCTGTTCGATTGTGTACCCCATGCCATAGTTGCAATTTCAAGACACACCCAATCATTTAGATATTTTCGCCAGTGGCTAATGATAGACTACACTCGCTTTTAATGAGAGCTCGAGCCTACACTACTACTCTAAAAGTAAATCATCCCATATAATTCCAGGAAAGGTTGGTTTATGAGAAATATGCAATTTACTATTAAAACGTCAACAAAATAGCATCAAAAGCATCTAAGTTTCATAACTTCGTTTTAAAATTTAGAAACTACCTAATTTATGTAATTTGTGAAACTTCATTAAAACCCGGCATAATGAGCAGGGAAGTTGTTGGCCATGATTACGTTGTCTACAGATGCATTCGGTTTCTCGAAGCTATAGGTCAAAGAAACCGGGTGGTGGCGTACTGATAGCAGTGCATTCTAAACTCTGGAATGCTCCAGTAACTTTAGCCCCATCGAGACTCGAACAAATTGGTGTAAACATCAAAAATAACCAAACCAATCTATTCATTTACGCAGCGTGTATACCACCTCAATCAAATAGTGATCGTTACGCAGCTTGCCTCGATGCGATTGATGAAGTTATTAATACCACAAATTCGTGAGAGTTAGTTCTTGTGCTTGGTGATTTTAACCTTCCAAATATAATGTGGAATCTGGACCCGGAACTAAATTGTATTTTTCCAAACAATATAACAACAGATGCTGAATCTTTATTTGTGAACGCTATGCATGGGAACCACATAAACACAATTACTAATAATCGTGATAGATTAATGGATCTTGTCTTCAGCAACGACATTGACACTTTCAAAATTTCAGAATCCGTGTTATCTTTTGTAATTAACGATATCAATCACAAGTCTTTAGATATTGTATTTGACTCAACTAATTTAATGGCGAGTTCGGAACACATACAACCAATCAAATACAACTTCAGAAAAACAAATCGTGCGGGGCTACCTAGAATCCATCAACTGGCAAACAACTCTCAATTCCAATGATATAAACGAAAATGTTGATAAATTTAATAACATTATGCAGCAAGGCTTCGAACTGTATGTACCTATGTGCTGTAAACCACAAAATGCTCACCCTCAGTGGTTCGATGAAAGACTAGTTAACTTAAAAAATCGGAAGTTGAAAGCGTATGCCAAAATGTTGAAAAGCGGGTTAGAAGACGATAAAACAATGTTTCTACAACATAGTAACGAATTTCAAATTAACTTCAAATCAAAATACAGGTCGTATCTCGATCAAATTCAAGGAAAAATCAAAGTAAATCCAAAAAAATTTTGGAAATACTTTAGGAATAAACGGAAATTGACGGATACCCTGCAAATATGACATATAACAATACCAGCTCCTCAAACTCCAAAGATATAGCTGATATGTTCGCGAAGTTTTTCCAATCAGTATATAAACCAAGCGTTACTTGTGAATTGTACGAACAACCCAGCAACACCCACGTAACAATAACTCCTCCTTTTATTTATGAGGATAACATTTTATCGGCTCTAAAGGGATTTGGAGACGGTTGTGGCCTTGACAATATACCATCTTCTATTCTGAAGGAGTACGCTGACATTTTAGCAATTCCATTATGTTACCTATTCAACCACTCCTTAAGCACCCGGGTGTTTCTCGAAAAATGGAAAATTTCAAAAATTACAGCAATTTTTAAATCGGGCAAACGAGATGACAGAGGAATATCAAATACATTATCAATTCCAAAATTGTTTGAATTAGTTTTATGCAACAACTTTAAATCCACAATTGCACGTCATATATCAACAAACCAGCGTGGGTTTATGCCAGTATAAAATTCACCAGTAAAATAATTAATGAGATAGAAAACCATCATCAAGTTGATGTAGCGTACACGGATTTCAGTAAAGCATTTGATTCCGTCTGCCATCAAAAAGCACAGGAGTTTATTTGCATTTGGGTTTTCACTCGTTTACACAAATTGGTTCAAGTCTTATCTATCAAACCGGCGACAGTTTGAGATGAGAAAAATGCGAAAAATGAGAAATCAAACGTTAATAAAGTTACGTCTGGTGATTCCCAAGGACCTCACATCATGGCCATGGATTTTTATTGTTTTTATAGATGAAATAACCGAGATAATCAAAAACTCAAACGTGCTCATATTTTCTGATGACGTGAAAATTTTTCGAACTATTAATGGAATGCTACATACGAAGAAACTTCAAGAAGACATCGATAGATTAAGTGAGTGGTGTGATCGAAACTCGCTTTACTTAAATATTAAGAAATGCAAGATCATGTCTTTCCATCGTAAGAGAAATCCGCTAATTACTTCCTACAAAGTCAACAACGAAGTATTGCAAAGAGTTAATGAGATCATAGATCTAGGTGTTGCATTTGTCGAGAATGCTAGTTTCAATAGGCATATTAAAAATTGTATTGCGAGAGCTAATGCCATGTTTGAATTTGTTAAAAGTTGGACAGGTAAATTTAAAGATATTCAAACCTTATGTTCACTCTATTTCGCTTACGTTCGATCTCAACTGGAATACGCTGTACCGGTCTAGAATTCATACTATGCTGTACACATTAAAAGAGTTGAAAACATTCAAAAGAAGTTTCTGATTTTCTTGTTAAAGAAAAGTGACTGGAATTACGACCATTAAATCCAATACTGGATTTACCATTCCATGAAAATCTGGCTCGGTTACCTCCATACTCAAGATGCACGGATTACAAAATATGCACGCTTGAAAATAGACGACTTCTCTTAGGTGCGACTTTCATTGGTAACGTTTTGCTTGGTCACATTGATTCAGCATGCATTTTGGAAAACATATCACACCATTCCACAAACTATGGAGAAAATAACCCTATTAATAGGTCGTCTAAAGCGTTCAACATCGTCGACGACCTATTTGACTTTGATTTATCAAAGGACAAGTTCAAAAATATACTTAAGAATTATTTTTTAAATTTTTAATTGTTAAATCAAGATTTGATTTATATTTTTGTGTTTTAATTTTCTTTATTTTATTTTTTTAATATTTTTTTTTAAATTAAATTCTGAAATCATACATGTAAATCACAGAATAGAACTCTTTAAATAAATAAACAAGTTAAAAATCATCATATTTAAATTTTATTTACCACACACGTGAGGTTTTGACTTAGCTATTCAGCCATATAGGTGAGACCTCGTGAACATTTCTAGATTCGGAGATATAAAAGTAGAGACAGTGTCTAAAATAACCTTCTTTAGAATTAAAAAAACTTTAGTAAATTGTATCACAACTTTCTCGTGTTTATTTAAAATTGTTAGAAAATTATTTGATCTTTACAGGGGCACTATTAGGGATTCAGGGACTTCTCTAGTATACATGATAACGATTATCTAACAATGTTTCAATTTCACTACAAAACAAATCCAATTGGAATATCTTTAAATTTAACAGTGTACATTTTTGGTATTATTTTTGGTATGTATTTCACAATCATAGATTGATGTAGCAATAGTAAATCTGGAATTTTTGATTTGGAGTCATCATTACTTGTGTTTGACGGCAATACTACCATTATTAATGATAGTGTAGGATTTTCGTCGTTACTATTGTAGCTGCGTTTTTCTGAATAACAATCGGGTTGAGTTCGCGATAGCTTTTTTCAAATTTGTCCAATTTAAAGTTTAAAATTTATTTATTTTTTAATTAAATAATTTAGATTTAATAGTAATCTACGTATAACTGAAAAAAACCTATCATTAAAGTTGTATAGTTTTCTTGTAATATCGTTGTTCTGTATAGTTCTGAACTACTCCGATATTATACAGAACTATACAGAACAACGATATTACAAGAAAACTATACAACTTTTATGATGGATTTTTTCGGTTAAACGTAGATTACTATTAAATCTAAATTATTTAATTAAAAAATAAATAAATTTTAAACTTTAAATTGGACAAATTTGAAAAAAGCTATCGCGAACTCAACCCGATTGTTTTTCAGAAAAACGCTGCTTGTATATCATTACATACTTTTCTCTACTCTATAAATAATTGAATCTGTCAAATTTGAAAAATTTTATTCTGACAAATTTTTCTTTTTACTTTTGTTTTCAGTACTCTCGAATTAAATACATACACTGTCATCGGAAATTATTCCATTTAGCGTCAATCTGTGTGACAAGCGACTAGGATAATCAACACCTACTTATACACAATCAACTTCCCAACCACTCCATACTTTATCGTCCTTTATCGCTGGACCGCGGATAAATTTGAATTTTTGACTCGTAGATGGAAAATTTGTAGAATCCCAACAATCAGTTTCGAATCGATGGAGTTTCACTCCAGGAAAAATTTCACACTCCTGCACACAGCCGTGAAATAATTAATAATCCTATGTATGGTAGTGTTAGTGATATCAACATAAAAGCAAACATTCAGGTGAAACGATATTTTAACGAAACTCCTATCTAGGGAATTAGCAGTTACAAACGAATTAAAAAATCTAAATTAAAGTTAAACACAGAAACCATTTTCAACTAAACTCATCAATTCCGCTATATTTCTCGGTTAGCCTATCAAAAATCGATTTCATTTATTGAAACACCATCCACCATCAACTATACTTTCTACTACATATTTCAATTTTATTGAATCATCAACCATGATGGTGAAAGAGAGAATCTGAAGTAGAATCTCCTTCAGATATAAGATTCGACTGTACTTTAGATAGAATTTGCACTGGAAGATCTATTAAACGCCAATGCCCACGAGGACTTTTGAAATTTTGTCATAGTTCTGGCATGGTCAAATATGGCCTCGACACGTGTGAGTTGTGATTTACAATATTTTTGCTATTCAAACGATTACTAATCGAGATTTACGATGGATAAAATTCAAAAATCAAATCGTTATTAATTAATATCTATTTTCTTTTCAGTTTTGTGAAAGCGATGGTCTCTAAAGTGAAACGTAATGAAACGTCCACTATCCGCTCCTCATACTGCGTCACGCTCAAATAAAATGTCACCACCACCACCTGAACTAAATAAACGACGAATGAGCACCAATTCAATGCAAAATGAACTGCTCCCGTAGACTTGTAACTATATTTGGATAATTCAATTACGGCAAAAAATAACATTCCAGCTATTGCGATAGCTTGGGAGGAGTCACTCACACAACTAGATTCAAGGCAACGAATGTTTGTTGAGTAAGCCATTAGTGACATTATCTTTGAGGCAGGACAGCAAAATTTTCATAAAAATTCGGTTAAAATAAATGAGGGACCATGGACAGGTTTCACCAACCGGCTTCAGATTAGGATTTTTTTACAAATTTTGTACCTAATTAAAATATTCTTTCCTAATAAATAATTTGAATTACATTGTATAAGTGTGTTTCGTATACTTTATTTTAATAATCATATTGTAATTTAATAAACAAGACGGGAGTGAACTTTTTACAAAATCTTACTAAATGTCGCTTGCTATTCATTTGCATATATTCAGGGGTTAATATTTAATTTCATTTAAAATATCAAATATATTTTAATTTATTTTGTCAACATGATTTAAAAGTTTAATAAATACATATTCATTTATTTTAAAGTGATTAGTTAATCAAAATAAATTATGTAAATTTATTTATTTAAAATTAAGAATTAATTGACCTTCATTTATTTATTAACAAGCCTGGTTTTGTTAAAAGAACAGAAAAATACGCAAAATAACCATCTATCTCACAGTATTTTTACGTTAGCTAATTAGTAATACGGCAACAGTAAAAAATTTTCAAGACAATTTCTTGAGGTTTACTACACTTGCACTCTAAATAACTGAAAATAGCGATTATTTAGTAAGTTTAATCGTCAATACGTTGAAGAACAAAATTTAACCTATAAATTATTTAAAAAAAATTAAATATCTTTATTTTTAATTTTTGACAATAAACTATATATCTTTAAAATTTCTTATAAATTTTAAAATATTTTTGGGATTGGCAGAATCATGTTATATCATTTCCATATTCAATTTTCGAAAATAAATTAAAAGTGCAATTAAGACATTCTAAATGCAATTAACACATTCTGTCTGCTTAAGTGCTCTGAACTTGCCAATGCACCCTATCAACTTTCATAAGTGTTGATCCGATCTGAGTTATGTAACTGTTTTTATTACAAGTAAATGTTGTATTTATTTCTATAGCGGAAGTTATGATGGTTTCTGGTGATTTTCAGTAATAACAATATTAATCGTTGCACCTGACCAAATCATTAGTGCGGGAGTAACTTTAACAATCTTTGGAAGTTGACTCTGGTACAAAATTTCTGGTGAATATGGTCGTATTAATATTAAACATCATTACAACGCAGCATACAATAGCACGCAGAAAGGCCAAATATAGAAATTGGAAGCATAGTAAACAAATGATCAGCCAAATCTACTGGCATCGCAATGGGTTCTAGACATAATCGATAAAAGTTAACTAATTTTTTATAATTGCAGTATTACTAATTAACTGACATACAAATAGCATGAGACCGATGGTGTTTTGGCGGAACTGATTTTAGTATTCTTCATTGTATCGAAGATAAAACTTAATAATTAAACAATCGCTATTTTCAGTTATTCAGGCCGTAGGGGTAGTAATGAGCTAACATAAAGATACTGTGAAGCAGATGGTAATTTAGCCGAAATGTCTGTTCTTTTAACACAGCTAGGTTTGTTAATAAATAAAATTGAGGTCAAATAATTCTTAAATCAAAACTTAAACTTAAATAATTTATTTTGAATAATTAGATTCTTTACAATAATTAATTATTTATTTAATAAATTTTTACCTCATGTTTACAAAATTAATTAAAATATATTTGATATTATAAAATAGTTGCCCCTGAATCTATGCACATGAATAGCAGTGACATGTATTAAGATTTAGTAAAAAGTTCAAGCGCGTACTAAAATAAAACTAAATGATAATAGTAATATTTAGTATAAACTTCAATACCAAGGCTGATTGGTTTTTGAAATACTCCGAATCTGAAGGATTTCCGGGAGTACGGTTTCAATAAATTAACGTTTACTGCAAATGCCTCGTCTGCGATAAACGCATATGGATATTCTTCATTGCAATCTGGTAACGTGTGAGGTTTTGGTAGATTGAATGCTCCTTGATTCATGAGTTTCCCAAATTTGGACAAAAACATAACTCCCCCATCGGGTATTCGTCCATTCATCCCAACGTCTACCATTAGAAATGGTTTTCTTGCATTTACAATTGTCAATAAAACACGTTTGTTAAGTTGGCCCAAAAAAATATATTTTTATCGCTGGCAATACCGCCATCTATTTTGATAACTATCATGACAGAAAACTATAAAAACATTGAATTTCAGATAAATTCGAAGATAAAAAATTAATTTGAATGAAATGAATATAAATAATACAATTGTTTTGTATTTCAAATTTATAAAATTATACTAAAAATAAATTAAACATACACATTTAACTCAAACATGTTCTTGCTAATTGGTTTCAAAATATTCTGTTTACGCTATCACGATAGTGCTTTAAATGGAAGAGATAAAGCAAATTTGTCAAAATTCTAATAATTTTTTAATTAACGAACATTATGTTTCTCATCTTTGTTAAAAATATTTATTCTTAAATATTATTTTTGTTAAAAATATTTTTATTGTTAATAGTTGATTATTAACGTTTAGTTTTACAATACAATACTGAAGGTTGGTTTTTTTTTTTTTGGTTTCAGTGGTTGCTTACTGCACACTTAGGCCAATTTTTAGGCCCATTGTGATACCACTCATTCACTCCACATCATTAACCCACCTACTTCACCTACTCACACAACTACAGTATACCACCTGCACATTGCAAGCTCCATGTCAACCTGTACACTGACATGGAAGGTGGGTCGGCGCGTGACACGGAATTCTGCACTCCATCAGAGGGTCTTAGTTGTATTTATTAGCATCACCGATCGCAATCGATGATGAAAATTCGATTTGCATCTAGCCTCTGATGGGATTCAAACCCAGCACCTCCCGGTCCAAGTGCCGAAGCTTTAACCACTGCACCACTTGTCCGGTTACTGAAGGTTAAATCTAGAAATTTTAAAATTTTGAAAATGATATCATTGTTTCAGTAATTTTGTGATGTGTCAAATGCGTTCAGCCCCTTAGAATGATGATTTTACAAATCAAATTGCCAACAGCTAACGGATCTGAAAGAGCTTGCAGTATCATGAAATGTTTAAAAAAGCGAGCAATTTTATTAAACCTAATTAAATACTTATTTAAGGTATTTGTGATTTATAGTATTGGCTGCGTTACGAACAACCATAATATTTAGTAGAATTTGAAATTTTCGGTGTTGGCCATCGGTCTCAGTATGATTTTTGGATAGATCTGGTTCTAGCCTCTGCGAGTAAGAAGTTTTACGAGGTTGTGATGGGGTCTTCATACCGAAAATGGCCTATTCTCAGCCGCTTTCCGAACAACCATAATATTTAGTGGAAGTTGAGATTTTCGGTGTTGATCATCGGTCTCAGTATGATTTTTGGATAGAAATGGTTCTAGCCTCTACGAGTAAGAAGTTTCAGGAGGTTGTGATGGGGTTCTTAAACCGAAAATGGCCTATTCGCAGCCGCTTTTCGAACAACCATAATATTTAGTGGAAGTTGAAATTTTCGGTGTTGGCTATCGGTCTCACTATAATTTTTAGACAGATCTGGTTCTAGCCTTTACGAATAAGAAATTTCAGGTGTTTGTGATGGGACTCTCATACCGAGAATGGCCTATATTCAGCCGCATCACGAACAACCATAATATTTAGTGGAAGTTGAGAATTTCTGTGTTGGTCATCGGTCTCAGTATGATTTTTGGATAGATCTGGTTCTAGCCTCTACGAGAAAGAAGTTTCAGGAGGTTGTGATGGGGTCCTCATACCGAAAATGGCCTATATTCAGCCGCTTTACGAACAACCATAATATTTAGCGGAAATTGAGATTGTCGGCGTTGGTCATCGGTCTCAGTATGATTTTTGGACAGATCTGGTTCTAGCCTTTACTAGTAAAAAATTTCAGGAGGTTGTAATGGGGCTCTCATAACGAGAATAGCCTATATTCAGACGCTTTTCGAACAACCACAATATTCAGTGGAAGTTGAGATTTTCGGCGGTGGTCATCGGTCTCACTATGATTTTTGGATAGATCTGGTCCTAGCCTTTACGAATTACAAGTTTCAGGAGGTTGTGATGGGGTCCTCATACCGAAAATGGCCTAAATTCAGCCGCATTACAAACAACCATAATATTTAGTGGAAGTTGAGATTTTCGGTGTTGGTCATCGGTCTCACTATAATTTTTAGACAGATCTGGTTCTAGCCTTTACGAGTAAGAAATTTCAGGAGGTTGTGATGGGACTCGCATCCCGAGAATGGCCTATATTTAGCCGCTTCACGAACAACCATTATAAATAGTGGAAGTTGAGATTTTCGGTGTTGATCATCGGTCTCACGATGATTTTTGAAAAGATCTCGTTCTAGCCTTTACGAGTAAAAAATTTCAGGAGGTTGTGATGGGACTTTCATACCGAAAACGGCCTATATTCAGCCGCTTTATGAACAACCATTATAAATAGTGGAAGTTGAGATTTTCGGTGTTGGCCATCGGTCTCAGTATGATTTTTGGATAGACCAGGTTCTAGCCTCTACGAGCAAGAAGTTTCAGGAGTTTGTGGTGGGATCCTCATACCGAAAATGGCCTATATTCAACCGCTTCACGAACAACCATAATATTTAGTGGAAGTTGAGATTTTCGTTGTTGGTCGTCGGTCTCACTATGATTTTTGGATAGACCAGGTTCTAGCCTCTACGAGTAAGAAGTTTCAGGAGGTTTTAATGGGGTCCTCATACCGAAAATGGCCTATATTCAGCCGCTTCACGAACAACCATAATATTTAGTGGAAGTTGAGGTTTTCGGTGCTGGTCATCGGTCTCAGTATGATTTTTGAATAGAACTGGTTCTAGCCTTTACAAATAGGAAGTTTCAAAGGGTTGTAATTTGTCCTCATACCGAAAATGGCCTATATTCAGCCGCTTCACGAACAACCATAATATTTAGTGAAAGTTGTGATTTTCGGTGTTGGTCGTCGGTCTCACGATAATTTTTGGATAGATCTGGTTCTAGCCTCTACGAGTAAGAAATTTCAGGAGGTTGCGATGGGGCTCTCATACCGATAAAGGCCTATATTCAGCCGCTTTACGAACAACCATACTATTTAGTGAAAGTTGAGATTTTCGGTGTTGATCATCGATCTCACGATAATTTTTGGACAGATCTGGTTCTAGCCTTTACGAATAAGAAATTTCAGGAGGTTGTGATGGGGCTCTCATACCGAGAATGGCCTATATTCAGCTACTTTACGAACAACCATAATATTTAGTGGAAGTTGAAATTTTCGGTGTTGGCCATCGGTCTCACTATAATTTTTGGACAGATCAGGTTGTAGCCTTTACCAGTAAGAAATTTCAGAAGGTTGTAATGGGGCTTTCATACCGAGAATGGCCTATATTCAGCCGATTTACGAACAACCATAATAATTAGTGGAAGTTGAAATTTTCGGTGTTGGCCATCGGCCTCACTATAATTTTTGACAGATCAGGTTCTAGCCTTTACGAGTTGGACTAACGAATATTTCCTGGCTTCTATGGACTATATCTCACATAGAAACATTCTAAAAAAAATCGTACGTGGTCGTGAAACATTCACCTATCAAACGATGTGCACTGCTAATTGGGCCAACAAATAATTCTTGACTTCGATGGACTATATTTCAATTCTAGACTTAGAAAAATTACATATAATACATTTTTACTCTCAACCCCGAAAATTTCGATTATTATGACATTTTTTAACTACCGTGATAACCAGTTTTTTCGGGGCTGAGAATAAAAATGTGGTGATTTTTTGCGCTTAGTGTAGAAAATGTTATGATATCAATAACTTTGTTGCCATCGCATTCGTCTGAGACGGAATTTAGCCTATATCTTCACACACATATGAAAATTGGTCTTACTTCGCAAACATGTTTTTATAAATACATATTATATATACTATCAGGCCCGAAAATTTCAGCTGTCATGACAGTTTTTACTATCGTGATAGCATTTTCGAGGCTGAGAGTGAAAATGTTCGGATTTTTTGAACTGAAAGTAAAAAATGTCATGATAACAATAATTAGTACTGCCATCGCATTTTTCGGTGATGGAATTTGGACTATGTTCAAATACATAAAATAAGGAATCATAAAAATGTATTCCAAAAGTTGACAGGTAGTAGTTGACACTTCGAATATTTCAAAAAATTATTAATTTAAAAGTTTAGTTTCGAATATGTTTTCGAAAAGAAATGACCACAAAGTGATTGACATGTGAGACAAAAATTGTAATTTCTTTGGTATGCGAAAGGTATATAAAATTTGGTAATGACCAAAACAGATTACAATATTTGTAATATCTGGAACCATTTTAAACGTACTAATCACAACCACTTGTTTTTTAAAAATTATTTTATAATTCGGAAAACTTCATTTTGGACTGGAAAACTATAAGAACCTTACATAGGACTGAAAGAACGCAATGGGAAAAACAAAAAAAGGAATATTATACATTATCTACCAATTATCTACATACTCTACCAATTACCGACATTGTCTGATTTATGGTCCCGTTAAGGTTGTGAACAACGAGTACCTGATTCGAATGAAACACGAAATAAAGCGTCTAATTGGAGAGTATTTCCAGATTTATTAAAGTGAACGGAGTTAGATAGCTGGGCTCTATCAGAACGAATATACGAAGAGCGCTCCATCAACAACCAGTTGGCTCGATCTAGACTACGTTGTCGCCATGAACAAAATATTCGTATATTAATCAGGAGGTCGGAACTGGAGGAAGTGTGCGTTGAACCGATACAGTTGGATGACACCGTACATATAACGAGTACATATAATTTGAAAACAGTTACTACTACCATAATAGGGATTCTTACTTTGTACCCTCAGTAGCTTTGGGTAAATCGGAACTTTTTTTGGGTTCTGTCTACCTTAACATCATAAAATAGCTCCACGGTAATTATAAATGCTTTCGAAAATGGTGACCCACGTATCTCTATAACGAAGTACTTATGTTTAAGCCACATTCATTCAAACCAATTCCAATTTAAAATTGAAAATTTTCCCATGTAATAATTTTCTACACCGACTTCAATCAGCACAATACAGAATACACCATTATTGATTAGAATATTAGATTTTGCTATGAATGCAATCTCTTTATGTACCGATAATGTTTTTGAACTTATATCGTCTGTATAATAAGATTAAGATTGTTAGTATTGTTCGTGCATAGATATAGACGAACTATATATGGTCATACCTATATGATTATATTTCTGATTATGGTTATGTTGATTGGTTGGAATAATAATAAAATTAAACAGGTAACAACTACTCGTATGTAAGAAAATTTTGATTATGATGCCCCATTATGCGGTATGATTACTTTAATCAAGAAAATTTTCCAAACTGATTTTGAAGCAATTGTTTCGTAAAAAATATTTAATTTAATTATTTATCTGAAAATATACAACAATAAAAAAAGGATTTTGATAAGAAATCTCAATCATTGGATGTATTCATTTAAAGCAAGAACTAGAGGAATTTATTATTTGCATTATTATTTACCTGTTAAACCTCGATCAAAATATTATGCATTAGTTGGATACACAAAAAATCCCAAACAGCAACGTTGAATTTTATTTTTTTCCCAGTTTTCATTAATAAATTAACCCTTTTCTCGGGATGCCTTAAATATTCATTCAAAAATTAATGAATGAATATATTTTTGATTTACGAAACCAAATTTCCAGCGAAAAACTCATCTCTAATCCTCTTGCGAATTTTTAAAATTAAAAAATTCTTGAATGAATAAAAAAATACAATATGTGATGTGCCTGTAGGCCACAAGAGCAAATCCTTCTTCCTTTTCGCTTATATTCATAAAAAATTGATTTTTTTTTATAAAACCAAACCAAAATATTCGAACGAATATTAATTGAGATTATGGAGCCCCATAAATCTTATTTGGTCTTTGTTTAACCGTTTTGAATGCGCTGTATAAGGAGCCGACCTCTAACTATTCGTATACCAGAACCCCATATACGACATTACATTTTAATTTAGACGCAACACCGAGATAAAATTTCTTTTAACATTACATGACTTCTAATTTTGCTGATTAGATCGTAACAAATAATTCTCGTACCTCTACACAAAATAAAAATCATTCGTAACGTAAGGCTAATTAAAATTTCAAACTTCAATTTCATTGTATTCAGTCCCGCGATTAAAATCAAATAAATAACAAAAAAAAAAATAAAACAAAACTCGAAAATGTTGTATACAAAAGAAAAGTATTATGTACCTTAAAAGATAAGAAGCTTAATTTGTGTCGATATTTATTACAACATTTGTTTTAGGTACCTGTTCTAATAAAAAGCGTCTGCAATAGAGTGCGCGGTATTTGAAACCTGACTCAACATTTTAATGTTCTACATACGAGTAGGATTTTATTTTACATATTCGGTTTGAATTTTGTGAAATTTGTTGTTGTCATTACTCGTATGCTTGGGTGGAGTATTTTTGTGTATCGATCGTTTGACAACCGAATCTAATTTGTGATTTAAATATAAAATAAGTTATAAAACCTAATTAGAATTTTTAGTTGGGTTCTAAAATATTGTGTACATATATGAGAATAGCCGATTACCATTTACAAACTGCCTAAACACCAAATACGATAAAATACAACATTTTAAAATTGGATTTTTTAAATTACACATTAGAATTTGTGGTTGATATGTGAAAACGATTTCATTTCGTATATCCTTTTATGGTAGATTTGGTTTCGACGTGATAATTGCGTTTCTGGTAACACCATGGACAAATCCATCAGCAAAATGAGATGGTTAACAATATAAGTGACCTACTTAACATCATTGGAAGGTGTTTGTTGTATCAGTTTAATTGAGATCTAACAGTTGTATTCTTCTTCAACTACGGCCTCATGGGCAGAGTGATTAGGTTCCCGGTTGAAGCACGGCCCATCCACAAATCCGATATAATGAGATGGAAAAATAGCACAGGTTCAAATTGAATTAAATTGGCCCGGTTTCAGACAGCTAACTATTAACGTCCCTAAAACTAGCAGCTCTTCCAACTAGAACGACGTTCTGCAAGCTTTAGAAAAAAAATACGGAACCCATACCAAAAAAGATTTACAACAATTGGACAATTAAAGGTTAATTTTAGGCTAATTAAATGCCTCATTACAATTTTTCTATTCTGCTCGTTCTAGAAAAATCGTGAGGCTTTTATCACAAAACTAGTAGAACCGAAATCAAAAATTGGACCAAACCGGTTAAATGGCCTAAAATCTGGTCAAGAACGATTGGCTCTGCAATTTTTTAATGTGTTTAATTTGATTAGGCCATCATGAGCCTAAAATTATTTGTATGACGATTGATCTTGTTATTAGTCCAAAGTCCAATTTTGGTCCGATTTTCGGTTTGGTTTCTGCTAGCTTTAAATTAACTGACCTGAAATTTGGTCATGAACGAGTGGAACCCAAAACTACTTAATGGGTCACTTTATTAGGCCATAATGAGCCTAAATTTATTTGAATGAAGATTGATCTTGATATGCGTTCTAATTTGAGTAATGGTCTGTTTGTCGATTTGGGTTTTGGTAGCTTTAAATTAAATGACCTGAAGTTTGGTCAAGAACAAGTGTGTGAGGGGTGTGAACCTTCTACAGAGGCTTGTGTTGAGCAACAAATATATAATTTCAAAAGCTCATTGCTAACACATCACTTATCACCTTGAACGTGCAAACAGAGTAAATGCATCAACAGATGTACAACGATCCCAAAAATCCCGATTTTTTAGGAAATCCTGGTTCGAATTTTTAAAATTTCATGTGGGAAAATGGGACTCTTAAATGGATTTTTTGACAAAATTCAAAAATGAGTTTGCGGTAAAGTTTTAGATAATGGCTAATAAGGGTGGAATTTGGCCAATTTTAAAAAGATTTTGTTGAAATTCGATAAGCGCGATGAAAATGGGATTCTAAAATGATTTTTCGACCAGCGGTCAATAGAGATGGAACTAGGCCGATTTTTTCTAAACCGATTTTGTTGAAATTCTACACGTGCGATGGAAATGGATTTCTAAAATGATTTTTTGATAAATTTCTGAAATATGGCCATTCCTAAGGAACAAGGCCATTTTTAACAGATTTAGTTGAAATGCGACATGTGGGTCCTAAATGGGATTCAGAAAATGCGTTTTCGATAAAGTTCTGGAATAAGGCGGATAGGGATGAATCCGAAAATCGACGTATCGGATCTAAATGGTATTTTAAAATGATGATTGATAAATTTCTGGAATATTGTCATTAGGGACGGAACTAGGCCGATTATGTTTAAATTTGACACGATCTAAATGGGATTATTAAATGATTTTTTGATAAAGCTCTGCGTATCCGGACAAAAAGGGCGATATATCAATAAAAATGATTGATAAATCAATCGTCATACAAATAAATTTAGGCTCATAATGTCCTAATAAAATATCTTGTTAAAAAATTTAAACTCCACTCCTTCTTAACCAAAGTTCAGGTAATTTAATTAAAGCTAGCAGAACCCAAATTGAAAATCAGACAGACTGAAATTTGGTTTTGGTCCGATTTTCGATTAGGGTTCTGCTAGCTTTAAATTAAATGACCTGGAGTTTGGTCAAGAACGTGTAGATCCCAAAATTATTTAATGAGCGATTTGATTAAACCTTTATAAGCCTAAATTTATTTGTATGACGATTGATCTTGTTATTAGTTCAAAATCCAGTTTGGTCCGAATTTCGATTTGGCTTCTGCTAGCTTTAAAGTAAATGACCTGAAGTTTGGTCAAGAACGAGTGGAGTACAAAATTTTTTAATTTAGCATTTTATTAGGCCATCATGAGCCTAAAATTATTTGTATGTCAATTGATCTTATTGATTCCACTAGCTTTAGGGACGTAACAATTAACAATAGGCAATAGTTAGTAAGATGTTATTTTAATACGCGATTTGCACCAGACAGCACCATTCTGAAATTTTTTTAATTAATTTGCTAAAATTTCATATGTAATTGTAATTTTCCTAAAATTAAACTTTCATTATTACAGGTTAATATTTCACTATTTAGAATAATGGAATATAATTTAAATAAGATTATTATAATTTACATTTACAACAACTTTCCTGTAGGCCGGTCACTTCTGAGGTCGGGTGCTTTTGCTGGCCAGGTTATATTACAGACAGAGGGAAAGCTGCAGTCTCAGGCAACTACTCCGTGATTGGTTAGGCTAAGTATGTGAGGGTTGTGGACCTTCTACAGGGGCTTGCGTTGGGCTATCAGCCTGTAGCGGTCAGAATATTGCAATCAAAATATTATAATCACACATATAACAAATATATAATTTCAAAAGCTCATTGCTATCTCCACCTTAAACGTGCAAACAGAGTAAATGCATCAACAGATGTACAACGGGTGTGTAACGAAATCCCGGTTTTCAAAATCCCGGTTTATCAAAATCCCGGTTTTGTATAAAAACTTCCGATTTTTTAGGAAATCCTGGTTTGAAATTTTAAAATTTCATGTGGGAAAATGGGACTCTTAAATGATTTTTTGACAAAATTCAAAAATGAGTTTGCGATAAAGTTCTAGAAAATGGCTAATAGAGGTGGGATTTGGCCATTTCTTAACAGATTTTTTTTTAAATTCGAACTGATGGAAATGGATTTCTAAAATGATTTTTCGATAAAGTTCTGAAATATGGCCATTCCTAAGGAACTAGGCTATTTTTAACATATTTAGTTGAAATTCGACATGTGGGTTCTAAATGGGATTCAAAAAATACGTTTTGAATAAAATTCTGGAATAAGGTAGATAGGGATGAAACCTGGCCTAAATGGGATTTTATAACGATTTTTGAAAAAGTTCTGGAATATTGCCGTTAGGGACGGAACTAGGCAGATTATGTTTAAATTTGACACGATCTAAATGGGATTATTAATTGATTTTATGACAAAGCACTGCGTATCTGGACAAAATCGGCGATATATTTCAGAACTTAGTCAAACAATCATTTTCAGAATCTTATTTCCATCACACATGTCGAATTTTCGCATAATCTGTCAAGAAATAGCCAACTTCTGTCGCTAATGGCCATATTGTAGAGCTTTAGTAAAAAATCAGTTTAGTATCTCATTTAGGCGTAACTTGTAGAGTTTTAATATAATAAATCAAGAAATGGTCAAGCTCCATCGACCGTATTCTAGAACAGTATCAAACAATCAGTATTGAATTCGAATCATTCACTTAGAATAAAACTAGTAAAACTGCTTCTTTATTCCCGACATGTTTTCGAAACCCGCTGTGCTGGAATATTTTTCTAAAGGCCCTCGGAGAGCTAAACGAAGGGAGAGGCGCGATACGAATTTCCGCGTACTCGTGGTTATTGAAGCCTCTACAATTTGGTATGATATCAAACGGCTGAATGTCGGAGGACCGAATGTCGAAGGGCAAAATTACCAAGGGCCGAATGTCTCGAAGGGTCGCATGTCTCGAAGAGCCGCATGTGTCGAAAGGCCAAATGTGTTAAAGGGGTTACTTTTCGGTTATAGAAATATAATTTTTTTAATTTGTTTTAAGGAATATTCCGTAATTTTTTTTATATCGTATCACTGACTGGATACGTGGAATTTTGATATTCGGCTTCCGCCCCTATAATCAATTATAGTCGAAAACAAATATCAGAATTACAAAAGTCAAAACGAAATAAAATATTATTAAATGTTAAACAGTATTTCAAAAATCTTTTATTATTTTATTTACTTTCCATTTTATAAGGACGGTGTTCTCCATTTAAATATACTACGCATTTAAAAATGACAAATATAAACATACGAGTACCTGTTCGATGGCAATTACAAAATCTTGCAAATTTTGCAATTGTTTTTCTTTTCAGTATGTGCCATTAATAGATTCGATATAATCCGCTTCTAAGTGTGGCACGCAGTGCGACATGTTTGCTGGTCCCGGCTCCTACCTCCCCCGAAGTTCAAATTAAAATCTAAGGAGGGCTAAGAAGGCGGAGCTTGTACACCAAATAAATAATAATCTATATCTATAAGAGAAACTGCAGCGAAATTATGAAGCTTACATAGGTGTTACTACTAGATGGTTCTAGTATAGGTTCGGGAAGCTGAATTAAAACCAGTTATCAACTCAACGAAAGATTAATCGTAGTATGTACATTACAAATCACATTTGGCACAAACGGGCGTTACATTATTCCGCATCCGAGTTGAAATCAGTCCAGCGGAAGTGGCAGCTTCCGCAGAAGTTTTATCGTTTTTTGCAAATATTTTGAAAATAATATAATTTACGAGATAAACGATGACGAATTAAAAGATTCTAAATTTAATTTGCAACAGTACCAGTCTAGTTCAGTTTTTCAAAATTTAAGCTGAAATTACGATTTTTCACAATACAAATTTTTATTCATTAAAAAATTGGTCCCTAGGCTATTGGGGTGTCTGTAACGGGTCGAGTCAACCAATTTTGGTTAGGATGCTGAAAAGTATTAATAGTATTAAATTTCAGGAAAATTCCAGATGCATGTGAAATAATAATATTTTTTCTTAGGTTGCCGTTTTAAAGAAGCAATTGTTGAAGACCAATACCATCGTTATCCATTAACCTATTAAGCCTTTATCCTTCATCTAGTAGATTAGAATTGTGTTGTCTTTGTGTTACTAACTATCGGCTATACCTAGGTGTCTGTAACCGGGCCGATTCTGTCCCACTTAACTAACCTATCCAATCCTTCGGTTTTGTTATGTGTAAAAAAGGGTGTACGGTGGACCCGGCGTCATCCGGGAACTCAAGCCTAAGAACTAGGTCGTACATTCAAAATCAATCAATCAATCAATCAATCAATTAAAAAATTGGTCCCTAGGCTATACCTAAGTATGAAACTTCATACTTAAGCTTTTTCAGAAATTTCAAGACCCCAGTGAGTTTTTGCCGCAATTGAAGCCACCGGAAGAAGCAGCTTTTTTCGTTGTTTGCAAATATTTTGAAAAGTTATTTACGAATAATTTTCTTTTCTTACAAAATCTGTTTTGGAACGACACGTTAACTCATTTTAGTGATCAAAATTTACATGTTACAAAATAATCTTCACTATTTGAATATATTTTACATTTTAAATAGCCTTTTCTTGAAAGTATTGAAATTCTCAATCTACCGGCTAATTGGATTTGTTTTAATTCATATTCAGTAACTGAATAAAATTTTAAAAATCATATCTGTTCTCAAGGATTTAGTTCATTTGAAAAATTCTTTCGCATTGGTTATTTTACCTTCATACTCTTTTGTGAGCCTGGCTCTGGACGCCAATCTATTAATAGTCCTCCTACTTTGTCGCATGGTCCCAATACAAACGCAAACTGGATGCGTTCCGCTGCTTCTTGGTTGCACATATCCTTATATTTCCTTATAGGATTGTTGGGTCGTTTGGATCAAACGAGATATATATCGTCAATTGATTTAAAAGATGCCTTCTGGCAGATACTTCTCGACCCACAATCCAGGGATAAGACGTTGTTCACGGTGTTTGGGCAGCCCTTATACCAATTCAAAGTAGTGGTCTTTGGAGTATGTAACGCTCCGCAAACGCTTTGTCGCCTTATGCACTGAGTCATCCTTCATTACCTCCATGATAAAATTTACGTTTACCTCGATAACCTTCTGGTTACCTCCGCTACCATAGACGAGCATCTCGAGTTGTTGAAAGAAGTTGCTCGGTTGCTAAAACTAGCTGGTCTGACCATTAACGTCGCTCAGACCCAATTCATACTAAAAAGTGAATTATTTGGGTTATGTTGTAGGCAATGGATGCCTACGCACAAATCCAGATAAGTGTAAAGCAATTCTTGAAATTCCCGTTCCAAAATCACCGAAATAAATCAGACGATTTCTGGGCTTCTTTAGCCGTCCCACTTACAGATCTCACAGGAAAAACTACAAAAGCCCGCTGGTCCGCTGCAGCGGAAGTTTCATTCAACAAGCTAAGACTCGCTTTGTCCTCTACTCTCGTGCTTACCAACCCTGATGACAGCAAGCCGTTTTTATACAGTGCGATGCCAGTACCGCCGGTCTACGCAGCGTTCTATTCCAAATCGATTCCGAGGGAGATGAACATTCCATCGAGTTTATTTCTCACAAGCTGAATGCAACCCAAAGGAACTATTCGTAAACGGAACTCAAGTCTACGCCGCGGTACTCAGTCTTCAAAAGTTCCGGCCTTATATCGAGGGATACCCGTTTGAGATCTATACGGATCATGCCAGTTTACACTGGTTAATGAACCCAAAGGATCTGTCGGGACGCCTTGCTCGGTAGATCCTCAAATTACAAACCTTTATCTTTCAAATCGGTTACCGGAAAGGCTCCATCACCATTGTACCGGACGCCTTGTCCCGTTCCTTCTGTGACGAGACGCCTAACGAATTTGGCGAGTCAGCTTCTAAAACTATCACTAACATTAGTGCCAGTTCAGAAAGTGATATGCCAACACCAATTATAGTATAAAACTATGTTAATGCCGTCCACCTCTGTACATTGAATAAATCAGTTACGATTCCTGTTCTTTACATTGATCTTACTTCTCCGTCTTTCCAGGACGATGAATATATCAATTTGATTAACAAAATTAAACAATTGAAGAATTGGGAACATAACTTTCGAATTCAGGGCGACCAACTTTTTATCGCCTCTAAACTGTTATATTGTTATTGTACTTGATTATTTTTCTAAATTCGGAGTAGCGAAACCGTTACTACCGATAATAACAAACAATTCACGTCCAAACTGTTCCAAGAATTGCTCATGAAGTACTGAATCTCACACCTATGTACTCCAATTTATTCTCCCCAGAGCAACGCTTCGAGGCGCATTAACCGAACGTTGGTGACTTCACTTCGTTCGTACTTGAAGGACCACAGTCATAATGAATGGGACATCTATTTACAAGAAATTATAGCAGCTTTTCGCAATGTGGTCGACGAATCTACGCGTTGTTCTCCCCTTTTCCTGGTATTTGGACAACATATATCCCTCCACGATTCAGAATATGGGTTACGTAAAGTTTTATTTGAGAACGACTCAAACGAACTCAATGTTTTATCCAAGCCCGGCCGATTAAATCTAGCCCGGGACAAAATCATACACTACTTAAAAGTAGCCCATAAGAAATCTGCCCAGCACTATAATCTACGTAGCAAGAAGCGACATTTCGCAGTAGGACAGCCCGTATTCGTTCATTCGTTTGCCTTTAGTGATCCTATAAAAAGGTTTTTGGCGAAAATATTGTCAAAATTTACTCCCAGTTTTATCGATGCGAAAGTAGGCAACGTTGCTTATCGTGTCACGAATCAACAGAGAAAGGTTTTAGGTACTTTTCATGCCAAAAACCTTCGGGCTTAAGCATAACGTTCATCTTGGAACATCGTCAGATCGCCTTCACCTAGTTATCCCATCGAGGAATTTTTTTGAAGGTACCAATGTAGCCGGCTTTATGAGACTGTATCTCGGGTGTGGGACGTCCCACGTGTGTGACGGTGCCAGCATCGGTTGACTGCGTTACTGGTGAAGCGCCTCTTTAAGCGCTATATAAAAATTTCCTCTAGTACCTTTTAACTTTGCATACTGAAATATAGAATCACTTTGCTATTGATCGTGCAACCGGTGAAAACAAAAAAAAGAATATAAATATCGAATTGTGGTCGAGGCGAGGCGTTCCAAACGATATTTTTTTTTTAAATTTATAAAAATTATTCAAAAAATAGATGGCCACCATCTATTTTCTTGTAAACGAGTATAAAGAATCCCCATAAAAAAAACAAAGAAAATTAACAAATAAAACACGCGTGGGAATCGTTCAGCGTAATTTCGAGCTGTGAACATTTATATGTGGTGTCATTCGATTACAATAAAACGTATCAACCATAAAGGGATGTTATGTTATTCCTTTGTCTACTTTGTAGTCAAAAGATCATCGATTCTGGCGGTATATGCCAAGTGCTCGTGAGTCGCCTGTGAGACGAGATTCAAACGACTATTTCCAGATAATTCCAGATAGAATTTTTCTGCAAATCTCTTAGTTGATAGTCAAAACGTCAACGAATGCGGCTGTATATGCCAAGTGCTCGTGAATCACCTATCTTAAAAATACATAAAAATAATTTTAAAATTTCGGACTTAATGTCATGACGGGGAAACATGATACTGTTTACTGTCGCGATAGTGATATTTTTAGGGCTATCACGATAGTGATAGTTTAGTGTTGCCATCGCTTTTTTTAGGGCTGAGTATCGGACTAGCTTCATATACATAAAATATTTTTAAAATGTTGGGCTTAATGTCATAAGGCTGTATCATGATACTGTTTACTGTCGCGATAGTGATATTTTTAGGGCTATGATAGTAAACTCTCACGATAGTGATAGTTTACTGTTGCCATCGCATTTTTAGGGCTGAGTATCGGACTAGTTGCATATACATCTTATATAGCGACAGAAAATTAAAAAATATGTACAAAAGCTTTCAGAAAAACAACCGCATATTATGTAGCTTTGGTAGTTTTTGAGATATTAGCGACATTCAAAAACGAATTATTTGGCCGCAAAAAATCAAAATATTAGTTAGAGAATTCTAAAGGATAATATCCTTTAATTTTCTTATTCGATTCGAGAGTTTCCAATCCAAAATTCAGATTGTTGCGTAACTATTTTTATGTTTACCTGAAAACCCCGAATTCTCTCCAGCTCAAAATACAATTTATTTGTGTTGAATGCACAGATATTATATTCCCTACTAAAATTTATATTTCAATTAAAAATCAAACTAGAAATAAAATTTCAAAAGGATTGGTTATGAATAGGCCAAATTTAGTCTATCATGAACATGTCCTAGAATTTAGTCCAAAATTCACTTTAGAATCCCTAACCAATACTACTAACCAAATTTCTTCGTAATTTGTTAAGAAATGGCGGAAAGACGGAACATTGTTAAATTTAAAATTTTCATTAACCGAGTTCCATTACCTCGGAGAACAATCAATTTGTCATTTTAAGGATTAGGAAATCTTGTATTTTGTAAAAAAAGAGATTCAAAATGAATAAAAAATTGCCGCTGATAATAAAATAATAACAAAATTTCTCCTTTGTGACAGTGCTGCTACTTGTGGCGAGTAGTGTAATGTCTTATTTTCCGCTGTTTTATACAGCATGGCTCTCTCTTAGTACCACCATCTGATTGAACGAATTTCATAGGTCTAATCAATTTTTTATTGCAAATGCAGAAAAATCATCTTGTAATTACTAATTATGTATTAAAATCATCGCCTCATCTTTACATACAAATTTATATAAACCTCAGTTGATCAGTTCGGCAGCACTGATTTATGCGAACATTTTAATATTCGATTAATGCATTCACCTGTTCATGGAATAACATGATACACCATATAATTATTACTGCCTATGCAACATATTATACCACTCGTTTTTAATTTCGCTTCTGCATTCTAAAGCATGATATATTTCCTAGTTTAAGCAATTGAGGTTGCCTTACACCAAGTACGAATATTGCTTTCTGTTTTATATCGAAATAGATAAACTTTTAACCGTTTACCATATATTTATAATAAACAACATGCAACTCACCTTTTTCTTCTTAAAGTCAAGTGGGAGGTATAGTAAAGGTTTGATTAAAAAGATTAATTAAGACAAATCTAATTGGGATCATTCACCTTGCAATTTTCTTTCAATATACTCGTAATAGTATATTAATGTCTGTGCAATGGAATATAAAAACCCATAAGTAATATTTATCTCGCAAAATTGACAAAAGAAACACATAATTGGATACATAAATTTATTATATTGAACGTAATTTGATGTAATCACTCAAAATTTGAAGTAACACCTGAGTTCCAATATTTGTCTTACGAGTATAAATCTCGTACGCCAGAGTTTATAAGTATTTTCTCATAAATCATTAAAATGTACGTGATTCTCACATTTGGCATTCGATGTGGATACTAACGTGTGTGCGATCATCTCAATCGCGACAATTATTTTAATTTCATACACCAAAATTGTTGATAATCGATCGTAAAACGTAACTATGTACGTGAAGTATAATAATTTTGTTGCATTTTGATCGTTCGCTGGTATTATTATTTTATTTAGACAACAACAATCCCTAAAGAAAATCGACCTCCATTATATCATTATTATTTGGATAATTTTTAAAAAAATATATAACAAAATCAATTAGGTTTAGGTTTCTGATGTCTTATCGAGAAAACTCAACAGTAACGTTTAACAAGTTGTTTAATAGCCTGCGTAAAGCGATCATTATCAGAGCCGCACTGCACTCTCAAGGTATATAGGTTATATTTACCGGAAAATATTTTAAAAAGTTCGAATCTGTTTTGGAATTTGGGAGACATTAAACTGGCCGGGTAATTACCTACTTCCTTTCAAACCATTACATTATTCTTGTTCGATTGATAATCTTTTTGGTACTCGGTGTCTTGTATATGAAAATCCATAATCGCTCAAAGTCGAAGGACTATCACGTATTATTAAGATAATAATGTTTAATGGTTACAATAATTATGGGTACACTACTTTGAAGCATCATGTATTTTTTTAATATTAAAGTTATGTTGATTGTGTTATGGGTACGGAGTCACGTGCGGTTCCTGCATAATCGATTCTTGTATTTTTATTGTATTTATATAATTACCAAGTTGATGATACCAATTTAAATTATCTTAAACGACAACGATGATTGTGAAATAAAACCAAAAACTACACTGTTAAATTTAAAACTATTCCAATTGGATTTGTTTTGTAGTGAAATTAAAACATTTTTAGATAATCTTTAACATTTATATTAGAGAAGTTCCTGAGTCTTTAATAGCGCCGCTGTAAACATCAAATAATTGTTTAACAGTTTGAGATAAACACGAGAAAGTTGTCGTACAATTTACTAGAGTTTTTTTTAACTCTAAAGAAAGGTATTTTGGACAATGTTTCTATTTTGATTTATCCGATCCTAGAGAAATTCAAGAGGTCTCACCTATATGAACGAATACCTAAATCAAAACCCATAGTTTTCCATTACCACTCCTAGAGATGTAAACAGTAAGAATACCGTAGACAAAGTTCTAAGATTGAAATGAATATGGTTAATTTGTGATGCTATATAAGATAGCGGAAATTTGACAGCGAAAAATAAGGAGTTACACTACTCGTTGCAAGTGGCAGCACTATCACAAAAGAGAATTTATTTTGTTATATAATTACCAGCCGAAATTTTTTATTCATTTTGTATTTCTTTTTTCACTAAATCAAACATCTCAGCAGAAATGACAAATTGATTGATCTCCGAAAATAAAAGTTTGACAATATTCCGACTTTCTGCCATTTCTTAACGAATTACGATGAAATTTGGATAGTAGTATTGATCAGGGATTTTAAAGTAAGTTTTGAAAAAAATTCTATGATCTGTACATGCTGGACTAAATAAGCCATATTACGGATGACAAAAATCAAAATCAAGACACACACACAAATTTGTTAAATTAACAAAATAGTGCACTGGGTAAAAAATTGTCACAACCAACAAATTATCAAAACACCACAACTGTTTTTGGTACTAAAATATATAAATATTAAAAAACACTACTTGGCCATATAAGACCACATCCGCGGAATTACTCTGTGAGCTGGCCAATGTTTTTTCAACGGATCTCCCAATTTTTCGAAATTTTGTTTATTCACACACATCAACCAAACCTTTCTGATAATAGCATCCTTGTGTAATAAGTGTCGCTCGATGGAGCATTTTCTAAGATAACTCAGCTGGCCAATGTTTTTTTCAATCAATTACCCAATTTTTCGAAATGTTTGTTTATTCACACTGGAGGCAATTTCTAAGCTACCTAGCCATATAGGCCACATTCGCGGAATAACTCTGTTGTGAGCTAGCCAATATTTCTTTCAACGGATCTCCAAATTTTTCGAAATTTTTGTTTATTCACACAAATCAACAAAACGTTTCTGAACATCGCATCCATACGTTGATAGTGCCGTTTAATGGTCGATGGGACATTTCCTAAGCAACTTGGCCATATAGACCATATCCGCAGAATAACTCTGTTGTGAGCTAGCCAATATTTTTTCCAACGGATCTTCAAATTTTTCGAAATTTTTGTTTATTCACACAAATCAACAAAACCTTTCTGATTATCGCATCCATCTGTAGTAAGTGTCGCTCGGTGGGGCATTTCCTAGGATAACTCAGCTGGTCAATATTTTTTTCAAAGGATCACCCAATTTTTCGAAATTTTTGTTCATTCATACACATCAACAAAACGTTTCTGAACATCGCATCCATACGTTGATGGTGCCGTTCGATAGTCGATGGGACATTTCCTTAGCAACTTGGCCATATAGGCCACATCTGCGGAATAATTCTGTTGTAAGCTGGTCAATATTGTTTTTTCAACGGATCTACCAATTTTTCGAAATTTTATTCACCCACATTAACAAAACCTTTCTGTGCCCTAATTCGCTAAGCAGTAATTTGTAAAAGGGTAAACGATAGTTTATCATGGCTTTTTACAATATTCGCATTCTCTAATTGCACACCAAGATAAAATTTAAAACGGCTACGATAAATAAATGTCAAAACTTAAAATAGTCTTATTATTTATGTAGATTCATATTTAGACTTTGAGGGCCCATAACTACCGTTCCCATTTAAATCTCAACATTAATTTTATGGATAAAAGTTATTCTAAATAGCATCTATTCACAAACAATAGTCCAAGTTGTTATGGGTTGTGATATGGATAATTTTACAGGTGAAAGTTTTATACAATAAATTATCTTGGTGTTTTTAAATCGTATTTTCTAAACATTTTTTTTACCCATGATAAAAATATTGACATCAAGCGAACAAGACAACATTAAACGTCAAAACGAAATTTTAATTAATTTATATCCTTAATAACTCAAAAAATACAAGCTGAAACGTAAACTCTTGCATATACACTTCACAGCCATCTAGAATCACACATAGCCTCAAAAATTATATTGAAAATAGCCGAAGTCGGGAGTTATTTGATATTAAAATCAAGATACGGCTAGATACATATATAAAACAAATCAAATGTTTAAAAAGAACATTACAACAGTCAAAAATTTCTTTACTTCGTTTAGTAAAAACGTGTACAATATACTCGTAAGTCTTATTTACAACTCATCCGTTGAATTTTGATTAATATTGTATAAGCTAAACCCTGTAAAGGAAAGCTTATGCTAAGTACAAAATCTCATTATTATGTAATTATTATTTACGATATGTATTTGGAATTTAATCAAATCTGTGCATTTCATTGTTCAAAACGAAATGTCCTATTTAACACCTACTGGTCGTGCGAGTTAACATTATATAAGTCGGATCTTGGAATCCGGAATATTTACTGCAATCCCGGGATTACCGTACAGAAATTTTGGAATTTCGAGTAAACTACAAAAAACTATGCGTTTTAAGTAACGAGCTCATTTGGCCAATCAAATTTATAGTTAACCACTGCGAGTTTTTCGAACTCCACGAGTTCCTCATCCAATAATTTTTTTACGGGCCTGAGCACCGAAAATTTATTAAACGAAACCATTCCTAGTTATTGGATTTACGTCTAGTTATGGAGGGACGTTCTAGTTTTACTATTTATGTTTTCCCTTCAGTTAAGTTTTAATCTTTGTAAAATGTATGGGTTAATTAATCTTAAGGATCGGTTACGAGTACGAGGTGAGACTTGGATTAATTAACTATATAACTTAACTTTAAAAATCGATTTTATGGAATAGACATATAGTAGTTCCCTTAGTGCTAGTTAAAATTTTGTTTCAATACATAATAAAATTAAATTTTGTCCTCGTTCATTATTGTTCTAAATTTGTCCTAATCATCACTTTCTCATTTCTTCTCAATTTATCAAACACGGGACTAGAATTAATGCATTGTAAGATTTTAAAGATTGTTGAGAGCTACTAGTGCCTCTAAATGAAATATTAAACAATTTCATTTTCTTAAATTTTTTAACCAATTTAGATTTTCAAGCGTGTGCAAGTGTAATGATCAAGTAAAATATTACGAGTGCACAACAAGTTGAAAGCTTTGCTTGATATGTGGAGAACTGATCAATTAGATGTTGTCAAATTAGATACTTGAAACACTTGACTTTTATATTTGTACATTGAGCAACTAAAATGTTGCAGTAATCTACAGACCATCATGTTTTACGATATTCTACTCCTTAAGTCTCCTTGAGATGATCAAGTAAAATATTCGAATGTTTGACTTTACTTAAAGAATATTTTAATTCCACCGATAACAGTCCATTTTTATAAGTTCACAAATTTACATTCTAAATCGAAATAATTTTATTACTTTTTAAGTAAACTATCGCAGTTTATTAAATTGTTAGAGCTTGAGCTTATTTAGTTCCAAAATAAAACTATAAGCTAAAATATCAAAAATTCCAATTAATTATTAATAATATCCAAACGACAGCCTTTTATACATTCATTTGCTTGATTATTCCACGATAAATTATTTGTGATACTTTTTGACATAAATTTATCTTGCCACTTTACATTTTATCTTGAAAAAAATTTTGAGAATGCGAATTTACTAAAACATCACGATATCCAATATACGGTTGGGCTCCAATCTCTAAGGATACGTTCTCCATAACTTTTCGGCTAGTAATAAGGACAGCTTCTGTTTTATGTTCTGCTAGTTGCAGCCCAGCAGATGTTAACCACTGTTGAATAAGTCTGACCGCCCTATTACAGATGTCCACAATCTCCTCTCTGTGTTTTGCGACAACTACAATCGCGATGTCGTCCGCAAATCCAATCACCTGTGCATCACTTGGTATGGGCAGTCGAAGTACACCATCATACGTCACATTCCAGAGTGTAGGACCTAACACTGATCCTTGAGGAACTCCACCAGTCACCTCGTTAGTTTTCTTTCCTTCCTCCGTATCATACATCAAGATCCTCTAGCTAAAGTAGCTGGAAACTAGTCTCAGCAGGTACTTCGGTACGTTCATTCGCGTCAGTGCGTTAAATATGCAGCTCCAATTCGCCGTGTTGAATGCGTTTTTCACGTCCAATGTAACTAAGGCACAGTATTTTTTACTACCACGTAGCCATCGAGAACCGGATATCGCCTGATGTGCCGTATCTACACCTCTTTAATCGCATCCACTGTTGAGCGCGCCTTTCGAAAGCCATACTGCTGCTCTGCCAGGTTTCCTGCTCTAACTATAGCCTCTTGTAACCGGTCACATACAACTCTCTCTAGGGTTTTGCCTGCCGTATCCAACAGACAAAGTGAACGCCAGGACGACGGCTCACCTGGTGGTTTGTCTCCTTTTGGCAACAATACTGGTCTCTGTTCCTTCCATTTACTAGGGAACACCCCCTCAACTAAGCATGCAGTATATACTTCCGTGAAAAAGTTTGGGTATGCTTTAACCGACAACTTCAATGCAATATTCGGAATGTTATCCGGGCCAGGAGCTTTATTATTACCCACTTTGCCACATGCTTTCAGAACCTCCTCCTCAGTAACTGTTGGTATAACATCCTCCTCGTTGCCTAATACTTCTAACACACAATCGGGTTGCTGCGGGAACAAGTGACTCACTATGTAAGACAGCATTGCCGGGCATGTGGGAGCAGTGGCGTAATTGCTTCTGAGTTTTTTAATCACCAATCGGTAGGGTCTACCCCAGGGATCGCGGTCGTCCTTCTCGCACACTTCGCGAAAGCACTTTCACTTACTTGCTTCAATGGCATGCTTAAGCTCCGATCGAGCTTTACAGTATTGTTGTCGAAGGGGAGAGTTTTCGACGTGTCTAGCATGCTGATACCGCCTTCTTGCGTTCAGGCACCTTTTACGCAATTCAGAAACCTCGTCGTTCCACCAGAAGACTGGTTTTCTACGATTATCCACCATCCTTCTTGGCATTGCTGCATCACAGGCTCTTGTAACATGTCTCATAAGCTGGACGGTTTTGTTATTTGCGGTCCCACATAGGGTAAGATACTCCATCATGAGACGGAAAATGTTCTCATCGAACTCTGCGGACTTCCATCCTATTCTCTTCCTGTGTCTAACTATAGTCCTTTGGGGTTTACTATCCGCCAGTCCATACACAATAGCTTGATGATCACTATGCGTATATAGATCGCTCACTCACCACGCTACTCCTCTATCGGCAAGACAATGGCTCACAAACGTTAGGTCAACTATCGAGGTTACATTTCCTTTACAGAAAGTAGGTGTATTTCCTGTATTCATTAATACGACTGGCAATGATGCGAAGGCTTCTAACAATGCGGTTCCTCTGCTACTGGTTTCTCTACTTCCCCACTCTACGGCCCATGCATTGAAATCCCCGGCTATGAGCACCGGGTTGTGGCTCCGTGCATCATCCGTTAATTGATCGAGAAATGTTTTAAATTCGTATGTGTGTGTGTGTGTGTGTGCGTGTGCGTGTGTATGTGTGTGTGTGTGTGTGTGTGTGTGTGTGTGTGTGTGTGTGTGTGTGTGTGTGTGTGTGTGTGTGTGTGTGTGTGTGTGTGTGTGTGTGTGTGTGTGTGTGTGTGTGTGTGTGTTTGTATGTGTTTTTTGTTAATTTTGGTTTTTGTTGTTTTGTTGGAAACTTTACATCCGTAATATGGCTAAGTTTAGTCCAGCATGTACAGATCATAGAATTTTTTCCAAAACTTACTTTGAAATCCCTAATCAATACTACTATCCAAATTTCATTGTAATTCGAAAAGAAATGGCAGAAAGTCGGAATATTGTCAACATTTTATTTGCCGAGTTCCTGTATTTCTGAGATCAATCAATTTGTCATTTTCAGGATCACTTTTAATATTTTATTTCGCTGAGATGTTTTATTTAGTATAGAAAGAGATACAAAATGAATAAAAAATGTCAACTGGTAACTATGGTATAACACAAGAAATGCTCTTTTGTGGTGGTGCTGCTACTTGCGGCGAGTATCTTATATAGCATTAATTTGTGATGATATTTACTGTGCAATACATGCTACTTACGAGTTCTACAAATTTGAATAGATTATCAAATTTTATTGCACCGATCCTAGAGATATTCACGCGGTCCCATTTTAATGGTAAGATAGATCAGTCAAAAGCAAAATCTTATAAGTGTGGTGTTGTAACATTTTTTACATTTTTTACGTAAAAAATGTAAATAATGATTAATTACAGTAAAACTGTAATAAATATAAAAGATGTATTTAATTAGCGACATCTGCATGAAAATACTTAAATTAGTCAAATAATACAACCATTACAAGCAGGTACATCTATTGAAATGTTTAAATGAATTTATTATAGATAATTTTGTGGGCCCGACATCTGCCAATTAACGGCGCTACTACAATAACATAATGTGTAAATTATTACGTAAACATTCATTAGTATCAATATTTTTAATAAATATCTATGCACCTTCCTATACCGTTGCATACTAAATTATTTAAAAGCGTTTTTCACTTAATATTTGGATATGGAAATACATACTGACAGCAGATCCATCTATGATTCAAAGAATGAAATATATTGTTAATAGCTCAGGTATTCATTCACCTTAGGCGGTAATAAAAATTCGTAGGGAATCAGGGAGCTTATGCAAATTTGATTGGATTTCTGGAAGCACCAAATAATTATTACGTGGACGATGGAATAGTTATTTTAGAATTTCGATGTACTGTTACTTTCAAAAAACATACAGTATCGACCATTTTTATCTCATTATGGAATGCTGGATGTGGTACATTTGGCTGAATCCATCAGGTAGATTGTGTGGCATGTTTGCTTATGTTGGAATAACACTGAGTGATTTGTTCACGGCTATTTTTTAAATTTAAAGAAAAAGTAGGTATCACTCAATTAGAATTTTAGCGTGTATGTGTTTACAGTTTTACACTAAATACATGCATTGAAAAAAAATCGAAAAACCCGGATTTACGAGTATTGGTATTTAGGCTTACCTCCCACATAAAATGGGCCGTAATTTAAATTTTTTATTGAGAAAACCTGATAGTACCTTCACACATTTGGTGTCATCGGCTCGGTCATTCCTTTCGATCTGTCTATGTGATGGGATCCATTGTATGATCACATCACGTTGACAGAAACGAACACATCACTCAAAAATCATATCCACATACAAATTGCCTTATCTCCACTTTTTGGAAAGCAAGAATAAACCGCTCTTGGAATTGGAAAATGTTACTATTTTCGTTTCCCGTTCATTTACAGCCAATTTAATACATTCAAATATTCCAATCAATTCAGCGTTTATTATACGGATGCTATCGTCCAATTTAAAGCATTTTTCAACATTCTTACTAGGCATAAAAATACCAGCACCTACTCCATTGTTCCTCAAAACTAGCATATAAACAATATCTTGTTGCAAATACTGCTGACTGATATTCCCAAACAATAACTTCCTTCATCCCCTTGTTATATTCTTCCATATTCATACATACATTGAGATTATATAAAACGGGCTGCGGACCAGCATTGCCTATGCTTAGAAACATGTTCATATTTTCAATTGCAATGCTTGCTCTATATGTTGGTTGGTACACCGCCCTACTTTGTAATCTTAATTCATTTCATTCCAAAACTCATTTTTCTTAGTTATCATTCTCACTAACTCCCTCACTGTAATCCACTCTTTCTTGTACTCGAGAAGTGAATCACCCATTTTGGAGGAAATAATGGCCTTTCTCAACATATCAGTCACTCTCCGATGCGCGCCTCATTAAGGTTTGCTCATCCGTTTAATCAGATTTAAACGTTCCTTGCAGTTAACCATTGTTCCTTGCAGTTAACATTCATCTGTTCAAGTCTGTTACTATCCATATTAATGTTAAAATTTGCGACATTCGCTCTCAAACTCATATATCACACTTATTAGGATTCATTCACTCTCAGATTTAACATTTTATAAGTTTTCCCATTAATTCGTCTATTCCCTTTAGGACCTTTTGAGCCGTCGCATCAATACTTTTTCCATTTCCAATCACTACAAGATAGATTTAGATAGAGATATTTTACTTCACTCTGGAAGTCCCATATTAAGTACCTCCCTCCAACTTATACACACTTCTATTCAAATCAATTTTTCTCTTTTCCATTTCTCAATTCTTCTGTTATGGCCAAGAATACCGCACCCGTTTTCATATTATTCTTTTTTACTTCCCACACAAACTTTTACATGCACTCGATTACAGAGTGGTTCTTTCGAAATCCGAATGTTATCGCTGGCTACAAATTCCATACATCCTCAATTGTCGTTTTATGTGTCATTTGTGACACATATTCCCGCCAATTTGTTCATTTCTTTTCATACCAGAATTGTACTTCAATATTACACCACCCATGTTTACGAGTATAATGGTATGCAAAGGATATAAGAAACACAAACAATTATTTTAGCCAACAATAAAAATAAAACTCAAATGTCGAAATCTCAATAGATGTAGTTGCATGTAATGGTTGTAGTATCGACTAAATATCATAACGTATTTTAAATTATTTTACTATATGAAGTAATTTCATGCAGATGTCGCTAACAAATTACATTTTTTACATTTATTACGCCATGTAACGTACAAAATTTCACGTAATCACGTAATTAATCTGCACACCACATTTGAAAGGGATCAAATTATGAGTTTTAATGGGGGAACTCATGGCAATGTGTATGTGGAAATGCTATATAAGTATCTTCATCCTTGTAGGAGGGAGGTCATCCTTCAATGGATACCATCACACCTACAGATTGAAGGTAATGAAAGAGCCGATTTGTTTGCGAAACGGGGTTGTTTGATTGAGGATGTAAATGAATATGAATTCATTGATGCCAGAGACGTACTTCGCATGTTTCAGGTGAATCTGTGGAGAAAATGGGAGAGAGAGTTTGTTGAAAAATGTCAGGTGAAAGGTAAGAATTACTTTGAGTTGGTTAGGTCTCCTTTGAGGCAACCGATCTTTAAGGTGCTCTAAGGAGATACTAAAATGTTACGAACTATGGAACGAGTGAGATTGAATCATTGAAATTGGAAAGAATGTCTGAAGAAACGCAATTTGGTTGTGTGTGAATTATGTGAAAGCTGTTTGGTCGTGGATGACATCGAACATTTGATTCTGAAATGTTCTGCATTTAACCAGAGCAGACAAATGTTCGATGTTCTATTGAGTGCAAATAGTTTGACTGAATTATTATGAATGGGAATGAACGAATATAAGAATGTGTATGAATTTATTAGAACAAATCAGATAGAAGTGTGAAAGGGGATCGATGTGTGCTAGGTGTATGAAAAGAAATTAAAATTAAATTATGATGGTAAAAAGTGTAAAAATTAAATTTGTAAATTTTGAAACGAGCTATAGGGCACCAAATTTTAAAAAAAAAGAAAAAAATGTCGATTTACATTGTTGTACTTGTATAAAAAAAATTCGCTTTATCTTTACCAAAATAAAGCCATTTGATTTTTAGTCAATTGACTTGGTCTCCATCAGTATTCTTTTACGTATTCTTCAACGTTTTGGCAGCTAAAACCGTTAAATCGAAAAAATTGTTATTTAAAAGGGTTTCCACAATTTACGGCCGGGGTTATCTTGCTCCAGATATCAATATAGCCCACTCACGGGATATATAAAACTTTTTTTTTGTTTTCTGGCTGGTTTTATTGAATGCATGGAGTCAGCCTCTAAATATTATTATTAACCGTGCACAGCATTGCTGCCCACTCGATTCAATTGGTGAAGAAAGATATTTTAACAGGCATGTAGCTATTTCAGAACTCCATTTTCCTCCGTAAGGTTCATCCCACCGAAAACCCGAGAGCTTTTTCTATATTTAAATATGACATATTTGATCGTAAGTATTTTGAATTATATTTTTCAGTACTTTTAAATATCTGTATTTTAAAATACAATTTTCTGTTCAGTAGCAATTAAAATAAGAAAAAATAAATTATAGTTAAATATGTTTGGGGATTTGATTACTAAATACGAAAGTTATCGAAGATTATCTCTTCTTACTAGAGTAAAATTCCCTATTTTTTCGCCTTTCGTGAAAACAATACCCGTCCTGATTGTAGCTGTTATGAATAGTTAATATAAACATTAAGCTTCCTCTTGTAGTAAAGTTGGTTGTCTACATTAGTTTTATTTGGCCGAAGTTTGTCTATTCTTATTTTCGAGTGGCTGGAGGTTATTCAGACCTCAACATATAAGATAAAATTCCTGAAACTGTCACCCACTTGTTCAAATAAAAAATTATTTGTGTGCGGTGCCACTCTTATATTTCGGAACTCTTTAAAACTAGGCAATATTTTTCGGACTCACTCATACCGTATTTAGTGGCAGCACTATCGAGAAAGAGAATTGCATTTTTATTTGATTACCAACGGAAATGTCTTATTCATTTTGTTTCTCTTTCCCACAAAATAGAACAGAATATTAAAAGTGATCTTTAAAATGGCAAATTGATTGATCTCCGAAGTAATGGAACTCGGTATATGAAATTTTGAAATTTAACATTTTAACAGTTTAGCATTATCGGTTAGGGCCAGGGGTTTTAAAGTGAGTTTTGGATCGATTAGGATTTTCACTATAATTTTTTGATGTTTTGCGGCCAAATAAGTTCTCCTCAGTTTTTGGCCAATACCTTAAAAACTCCCACTAGCAACCACTTTGTCGGTTATTTTCCTAAAAGCTAAGGTCATACTGAGACTAATTGAAAAATTTAAGACAAATTATTTTGTTAGAACTTTCGCTATAATTTTTGATTTTGTGCTGCTATAAAAGATTTTTTCAGTTCCTGATTTTCCATGTCGACAGTACTGGTTACTAGTGGGAGTTTTTATGATATTGGTCAACAATTGAAAAAAGCTCCTAGAATTTTGTCCAAAACTTTAAAATCCTTAACCAATATTATTATCCAAATTTCATAGTAATTCGTTAAGAAATGGCGGAAACAAGTAAAATTGTTAAATTTCAAAATTGCAAACAGCAAGTTCTTTTACTTGGATATTAATCAATTTGTCACTTTAAAGACACTTGTACACCCCAATTATCATAGTCGTCTCACGTCATTTTAGACGACTAAAGTCACGTCACTACTAGTATCATAGTCGTTTCTAACGCCTATAGTCATTTTAATCGACAAATGGCACTTAAAATGACATTCTTGCCATTAATATTTGATTCCGATGGGATGTTTTATTTTGTGAAAAGAGAGATACAAAATGAATAAAAAATTTCCGCTAGTAATAAAATAACAAAATAAATTCTCTTTTGTGATGCCACTTGTGGCGAGTAGCGTACTCTCTGATTTTCCTTTGGTAAATTTTCGCTCTCAGTTATTATTCACAACACAGTATTTCTACATATTGGGCCTATTTAGACGTGTATGCACTACATGATGTATTTTCCTGGCCTCTTACCTCTTCGCCTATAAACTTATTTTGGAGTGGAGATATTTTTTGTTGCGGAGAGGTAAGAGGCGAGGAAAATACATCATGTAGTGCATACACGTCTAAATAGGCCCATTATGTGCAATTTATCAAGTTCTATTTTGAAAAGAAAGAAATTTGACAGTTTTTTAGATTTATTTTATTTACAATACCATTTTCTCCATCATTAATTTACCCACATTATAAATAATGTTATTTAACTTCTTGCTTTTTGTTTGGTCATTAAATTGCTCGTTTATGTTTGCGCATGTTTTCTTATGTTTCTTAGTCCGTTTCATCCATTTAGTTAATTTGGATACGCGCGGCATTGAAAATCGTCTATTAAAAAATTTCCTACTCTTAGCTGGCGTTTTAGTGGAGCCCCTCTCAATCGCACTCAAATTGGCTAAACTTTCTTTCAACGGATCTTTGTTGTTTGCGTAACTGGATTCAATAAAGCTGAGCACAAAATAAAATCTGAGCATGTCCGGCAATTGACAACTCTGGTATAAATAAGGAATTATTTTATTTTTATCCTCTCCATAGCGCAGTGATAGCGAATACATTTGAAACACTTTGTACGCGCGGCTTTCTAAGAATGCAGGCGAAACAATTATTATTAATCGATCACATCTTTTTAGTATGGTCCGGTGGTTTATTGTGGAGACATCATCTGGTAGAAATAGTTTGAAATTTAGACAACCTAATTTTTGTACTAAATTTAATGAAAATTCGCGGTCCACTTGCGCACATAACACCATTGCATCATATTTAACACTGTCATCCGGAATCGAATTAAAATTTTCGCAGCATTCGGCTATGTTATAAACCATTACACTATCTGCTTGCTGTGTTAAATAAATCAGCGCGTCTTCATAAAATAAATCGTTTGTTTTACCGACGACATCCCATCGCCCGATTAATCCAAGTATATTTTGTAATTTCCATAAATTTGCTTCTCTGATCGGCCGCCGTTCCCATATCCGCAGTATATTATCGATTCCATTCATTTGTGTTAAATCACCGTCAAAATGAACAATTCCGATTTTCAGTAGCAATTGCCGATAATCATTAGCGTTTTCGTTGGCCGCACCAAACCCAATATTTTGTCGATGCAATAAATTTGATAAAATTTTTCGGGTCTCTAATCGAAGTGCACTTATTGGAATTTCCATTAAATTTATTTCACTATAACCGTTTTCACTTGGATGGTTTTTAATATTATTTGGTGACATTTTTTTTGTTAAAATTTTACGTTAAAATAGTTTCACTGTGAGAATCGGACTAAATAAAATTTTAGCCAGATGCCCATTATATATATTTATAACGACGCAGTTGAAAAATGTGACTCACATTTTTTGTACCTGGACAATAGTTGGGTTTTCACGTTAACGTGTCTGGTCATAAAAAAATCTAAGCATCTTTCAACCCCTATTTTTAGGGGTGTAAATTATTTTAATATTTTGTAGGAGTAATTAGTTTATTCAAACCTGGGTGTCTCCGGTACTTACAGATTTATAATTAGACACTTGTCTTAAATTACGACGTATATAGACGCGTCGCGTCATAGACGCATTTGGTTGTTATACGTATACCAAGAACGGGTTAAGTATTTTATGAAGTCGACAGAATCGAACATTTTTCGTATGTCGCCCCAGGATAAAAATCACAAAATTTAAATTATATTACAACAAATCGTTGATAGTTGCTACTCGTAGAGCACAATATCTATATAATTTCAATTCTAATTAACTTTTTTTTATTCATTTTTCGTTTAATTTTGTTTTTGTCGAAACTATTCATCTTCAACTAATAACACCGTAATAACCATAGATAATAGAATCCGAATAGCATGAATAGAACTATAAAAAAATTTCGATGTGTTCTCCTCCCATCTGTGTATGCTGCCTACAACCATGTAACACTATCTCGACGGCGAGAGCTGTTGGGTGGGAGCGCAAGCTGCACTGGTATACTCGTATATTGCAAAATGTATGCAGAGATGAAAAATAAAATCGAAAACCTTGAAATTTATATAAATTAAAATATAATTTTGCTTCCGATTTTTCCGGTTTATTCTTTTTTACTTTTCTTCTCTCAATTTTTATTTTATTTTTTATTTTTCAAAATGCAATTTAATTTCGTTTCGATTAAATTCATTCGCTTCTGTTGGTGGAATAAAATAACACAAAATTATATTGGATATACATAAAATAAAATGTAAAATTAGCAAAAAAAATAGTTTTGTGCAGAATGGAATGGAATTTTATATTGCATGCATTCTGTGGTGGTGGTGGTACAGTGACAGCAATTCCAATTCAGAAAAGCGTGGGTGGTGTACAAAAAATTTATAAAGTTGTGTAGGATCATTCCGATATCCAATTTTTGCCGATTACATGTTCCTTCTTTAACTGCGAGACAGCGCGAATGATGGACAAACCTGACTTTAAACGAGAAAGATTATTGGGCTTTCGGTGAGAGGATATTTTTATTGGCCAGTGTTATGGTAAAAAATATTGCTGATCGTCAAATATGTTACTTGAAATTTAAAACTAAAAAACAATCTGTGTATTAATAATGTCGATCCAAAGCAAGTGCATTGACTTTGCTACGGAAAGGTATAAAAATAGTAATGGACGATGTGCTTTGTTTGCGGTGGTTCTGTAGTAAATGTGAAAATGGATTAAATACCATGCAATCCAAAATCGTCGAATCACTCAAAGAAATAGAGAAATCAGAGGAGACCAAACACGATAATTTTATCAAAAGAATGAATAAATTAGAAGAGACATTAACAACAGCCATTAAATCCTTGCCCCCTATTCTATTCAACCAGAAGGACGTTGGGTTACATAGCTGTTCCTAAAGTTGATACAACTGCTAATGAATTAATGGATCATTACTCCATTCGAGTAGCGCAAACTCGATAGTGGCTTTTCGTTAGCCGCATATACAATTCAGTAGCGGATGAACAGTTCGCCAAACTACTAACAATCGCGAATAGTGACGATCTATTTGCCCAACGCATGGTACCAAAACCAAGCTTTGGATTGGAATATTATTCCGTATCCGTATAAAATCAATATGCCTGGTAAAGTTCTTCAAAGCACCAATAAGGCACTTTGTGGCCAGCAGGACTGTTTGTCAAGGAAGTTTCTTGGGGTCAAAAAATGCGTTTTTTAGTAAATTTTATTCAGAACGTCACCCGCTCGCTAATGAGTTTCACAAACGAATCCGAAACTTAGACTCATGTTTCGCTTTAGCTTCATTCAACCTAAGCAATGATCGAACCATCAATAGTCGTAACATTTTTAGCTTCAAAGCAGCTGGACAAGTTTATCACAAAATTAATATGGCGGCACATCCGACACAAACCACTCAAGGTGATTTCGAACCATTTTCATATGGCCAAATGTACTGTTTAGACTCCGAAGATGCTGTTGACGAAAGCCTTGCACATCCTCTAAATTATGGAATCAGTCTTGAAGTAATGGATCTGTTGGAGGAAATATTATGAGAACAAAACATGTATGCCCAAAGTTACATGAGGATGCGAGAAGTGGAGGATGATATAAACCAACGTGGTGCTGCACTGGGAATACAACCTAAAAATGGGCAGCTCATTTTTACAGTGCCAAATGGTGTGCATTATAGACGGTTCAACCGTCCTGCATGTAATGAAGTATGCGTTGTTCTTACGCTTAACGCCGATCAAAGTTCCCCGTCAAATGAAATGGTTGTAAAACAACGTGGCAAAGATGTTGACATTTTGAAAAATATCGACCATCATGTGGAGCCCTTTACCTACCCATTGTTTTATCCAGCCGGAACCTCAGGAAATACCGTGGGTATGCTACTTCGAATAAATTATGCTAATCGTCCACATATAACACGACTTGAACTAGCGCAATATCGTATAGCTTTTCGACCTGAACACGCCGAAAGCCTTTCCTTGCAAACTAATTTAACACCCGACTTGCGTCAAACAGTTTTCAACGCTTTACATTTTGAAGGACGACTTTTTCAACAATACTTCGTCGATACTTTCATTCGAGTTAAACGTGATAGCATCTAATGGATCAAATTTAATCAAACAACTATTTTAGACGATTAGTGCGCAAGTGTTATCCGACTTATCAACGACTTAGCTGCGAAACAGAATGCAGTTATTGGTGAAAAAATAATACTACCATCATCATCCACCGGATCAACGCGTTACTATACGGAGCATTTCGAGGATGCATTGGCTATTGTTCCCCATCTTGGATCGCCAGATTTCTTCGTCACCATGACTTGTAATCCCGATTGAAGAGCATACCGATTTCGTCGCTAACAAAAATTTGATGAGATTATCAATGATTTGGATAAAAAACAGATATTTGGAAAGGTGGCCGCATATGTGTATACAATCGAATCTCAAAAACGTGGACTACCACATATGCATTTGCTGTTGATGATGAAGAAATCGATGATCTAATTTCAGCTGAAATTTCAAATACCGACGACCATGAATTGCGAGATATAAGTGTTAAAGTGGATGGATTGGATGATTCATAATCCGTGCGGAGTGGAGTTAAACACCGATGATACATGTATGTCAATAAAACTGGAAAATTGCAGTGCCGCTTCGGTTTTCCAATGCAATGAAAAACCAAAGTATCGTCGTCGTTATGACCCCAAATTGGACCAAAATAATCGAGAAAAATTTTCACATGATCTTGTAGTATATCGAAAAGATAAGGATAATCGCCGAGTTATACGAGATAATCGTCATGTGGCCACATATAATGCTTATTTGCCGAAAAAATTCAAATGTCACATCAATGTTGAATATGTGGGCAGGTTAAGTCCGGTAAAATATTTATATTAATACATCTACAAAGGACACGATTGCGCTTCAATAAAGATTGTCGAAAATCAACGGAGTTTGATTTATAATGATGCAGACACCTCTGTGGAAGATCGCTGCATTACGCCACCTGAAGCGTGCTGGCGATTATTTGGCCACGAAATCCAAAGAAAGAGTCATATCGTTCAGCGCTTGAATATTCATTTACGTGGTCAATATCGAATGCAAGATATTGACCAAGCCCAAGAATATCTACCAGATATTGGACAAAAAGGTTCAATGTTAGAAGCGTATTTTCGACATAACCAGGAGTTGAAGCAAATGCAAACAAACTAGAATTACTACTACTATTGGCAAATGCCCGAACTGTTTAAATGGGATGGAAAAACGAGTACATGGGAACCGCGAATCCGTCGATTGCGTGTCATTGGTCGAATACACAAATAAATTATGTTGCTCAACCAGAATGCTTACATTTGCGAGTACATCACAAGCATTGATGATCTCCTTACTGTGAATGACATTTGTTATGCGACATACAAACAAGCTTACCTAGCTCATGGCCTCACCTTCGACGATAAACAGTGGATAGATGGCCAGAAGAATCAGCACTGCCCAAAATGTCTTCAGTAATACGAATACTCTTCCTTCAGATTCTTATTTTTGGGTGTCCCGAAGATCGAAAAGGTCTCTGGGAAAGATTAAAAAATCAGTTAGCTGAATATTTTATTCTGCAAGCTCGACGAAATAATAGATCTGAGGATGCTGCAATCAAACGTGCTTATCGTTAAGTTAAATACGAATTCTGATGAGTCAGCTGCTACTGGAGAACGCATGTATCGGCTTCTGCAAGGAAAACAGATTGAAATTGTGGATAGTATTTTACGTGTAGCCAATGACTCTAACTATATTGAAACCAAATATTTTTTCATAGATGGACCAGGCGGTACCGGTAAAACCTTCGTGTATAAGACCTTATATCACTAACTTTGTGGCCAAAATCGCAAAATAAAATGTATGGCATTTATTGAAATCACATCAACTCTATTGCCTGCTGGGCAAACATCACACAAGACATTTGGTCTGATAGTTCCGCTTTTGCCACATTCAATTTCCAGCGTTCAACCTGGTTCAGTCAAAGCTACAGAACTCGCTCAAGTTGATGTTTTCCTTTTGGATGAGGCACCAATGTTACCAAAGTCTGGTTTATAAAATATGGATCGATTGTTGCGGTATATTGCAAATCCAAACTTGCTATTTGGAGGGAAATTTTTAGTCGCTAGAGATGATTTCCTTCGGTGTTAACCTGTTCAACTCCGAAGCAACCATAGTGAAACGTGAACAGGAAGCATTCGCAAAGTATATCCTGAAACTGGGAAATGGAAATCTTCCAAAAAATTACTTCAATTAAATCGAATTACTTGACGATATAATTTTCAGTGGTAATTTAATCGAAGAAGTATTTGGAAATTGCCTTGCGAATCAAAATTACGATGGAATGAAGGAACGTGTTATTCTCGCGCCGCTCAACAAAGAAGTCAGTATTATTAATGCTGAGGTCGTCGATCGTCCCCAAGGAGAATACAAATCGTATGTCTTGATTCTGTGACGGATAAACAGGAAGGAGGTATTGAATTCACGCAAGATTTTTTTAATTCGATTGAAATTGCTGAGTTGCCACCTCATGAATTAAAACGAAAGAAAACTACGAAAATTATGCTAATTCGTAATTTAGGTATTTCGGAGGGTATGGGCAATGGAACACGCCTGATTGTTACCGAATTATGTAACAACGTAGTTAAAGCAAAAATAATTACTGGGGAAAAAGCTGGACAAGAAGTACACATTCCTCGAGTTACGCTCGACTCTCGTAAAGGTCAACTTGGATGTACAATACAACGATATCAATTTCCGCTTCGACCAGCGTTTGCGATGACCGTGCATAAATCTCAAGGACAATCGAATTTGTTGGCGTCGACCTTCGTACACCTGTCTTTAATCACGGTATATTGTACGTAGCATTTTCCCGTGGTAAACGACAAAATAGCTTGAAAGCTCTGTTACCACCAAAAGAACGTCGCACGTATGTATAATGTTGTGTGGAAAGAAGCATTGAACGCTCCTGATGAAACTTCTATAAGTCTTGATAGTGACGGCGACGACGGTTACCTCGGCAAAATAGATTTTTATGTCTCAGCCGAATAAAATTACATTAAATTAAATTGGGATTTGCTTTATTCTATTCCTGATCCCAATGGAAAAGTTAAGTGCTTAACAAAATTTACTAGACCCTTGTTTGAGGAATCCGTTCCACTGAGAACTATAAAAGAGAGAAACCGAATTGAAAACATCATTAAGCGCGCCAAAGCAAAATATTTTTCAGTGGTTTTAAATCCGTCATTACCCTCGAAAGTTTTTTGGAAAAATGTAAGATCTGTTGGTACATTTTCTGCTATAAAAAGCAAAGAAACTGACCAGTTCTCTTCGGACGATTTTAGCAATTATTTTTCGTTTAGTAGTGTCGACCCAGCACTGTCTGATACCAATATTATGAATGATCTTATTAATTCTCCTGATGCTGAGGGAATCTTCAGCTTTAGAAATATTGATTTTGTTGAGTTTATTGATGCTTTTAACTCGATTAAATCCATTGCAACTGGTATCGATGAAATACCTATAAAATTCCTGAAGTTGCTCTTGCACCGCATTGGCTGTCATATATTGCATGTATTTTAGTCTAATAATGTTTCCCATTTTTCCATCTGAGTGAAAACATTCAATTATTGTACCTATTCCTAAAAAGAAGATGCCGACCAGTCTATCTGATTTTCGGCCTATTAGTTTGTTACCGGCGTTGTCTAAGGTATTTGAAATAATACTCCAATCTCAAATTTTGTTGTTTATCGAATCCAGCAAACTATTTTCGAAATTTCAATCAACCTACAGATTTAGCTTTACTTCATTTCAATGATGATATCCGCAAGGCCATTGACAAAGGTATATGATATGCGTCCATGAATTGCTAGATTTCAGCAAAGCATTCGACAAAATTAATCATTCAATTTTTATTAAGAAACTGCATTCTTATTTCAAATTCACGGTGGCTAGTCGATTAATTTTGTCTTATCTGCCGGATCGTTCTCAATCAGTTAGGACACATTCTGGTGTTTCAGATACATGTAATACCAACCGGGATGTGCTCAGTCTTAGGATCATTTCTATTTATGATGTACAACGACCCGCCATCCATAATTTCCAACAGTAAATATCACTTATTTGCTGATGACTTTCAAATTTACAAATATTGTCGCCCTACAGAAATCTCGAATTCCATCACTACGGTCAATTTAGATATTGAATTGATAACACAGTGGTCAATAAATAATAAATTGGATTTGAACAGTGGTAAAACGCAAAGCATCGTTATATCTTCTACAAATCGTACTACGGATCATTTCCCTAAAATTCATGTTAATGGATTAGATGTTGGTTACTCGGATGCTGTTGGCAATTTAGGCTTAATATTTGATAAAAACCATGTGTTGGAAGTATCATATTGAAGCTGTCTGCCGCAGATTTGCGTTATTATTGAGAATGTTGTGGTCTACTACTAGATGCTTCGACTCTAAAACAAGACTTCAAATTATAAAATCATTTGTGCTTTCGCATCTTATATGTGGTGACGTTGTTTTGTTTGAATTAAAAAAAAGTATTTCATTGAACTTCAGTCTATATTTAATTCATGTTTAAGATAGATCTTTGGCTTAAGGAAATTTGACCACATTTCCCATCTCACTAATTCATTACTGTTCTTTGGAGCAGTTTTACGAACTCAGGGTATGTTTGTACATTTTTAAGTTTCTGAAATGTTAACAATCTCTACCAATCGCCGCAATCATCTCTTGGTGCCTGCTATTAACATGTGTAGGCTTATGAATTCCTCGTTTTTTGTTATAAGAACTACAGCGCCGATTTCAATAAAAATTTATTTATATTTGTTCTATGGGTCGTTTGGAGTGATTCTGTAATTTTTAGCCGAAAACGATCCATCCGAAGTGGCAGCTACCATAGAAGCTTTTTCTATTTTGCAATTATATATTGAAAATTATATCATTATACGAGAGAAACTACTAAGAACAAAAAGATTTCAAATTAATTTTGCAACGATACCGGTCCAAATCAGATTTTCCAAATTTAAGCGGAAATGACTATTTTTGACAAGAAACTATGACATTTTCGTGGTTTCAGGAGTGCTAAGAATATGACATCCGTTTTAATATTCGAGATGGAGAAATTTCGTTTTAAGCAAGGCGAGATGGGGCGGTATCATTTATCGTACCTTCTAATATCTACGCCTATAATGTGTGTACTGTGTAGATATGTGTATCTTTCTGGGGATTTCTGGGGTACTGATTACGTTACTGACTTTTGTTTTTCGCAAGTCGTGATGAAGGAAGGGGTCACCGCGTTGTTTTGGTAACTACTGTCTGCGCCTATAATGCCGATATGAGTGTCATTTTCGGGGTTTGCTCAATGAGCGTGATGTCCGTTTTGGTGCCCACCTATACTATCAACGCCAATGTGGGTGTCAATTTCGAAGGTACTGATTACATTTCTCACTTTTCTTTTTCGTAAGGTGTGATGGATGGAGGCGGGGTCAATTTTATTACCTACCTCCTGTCTACGCCTATAATGCTGACATGGGTGTCATTTTTGGGGTACTGTCATTATCAGGTGATTTTAGATAGACACCTCGTGTTATAACACGATTAACTCCAGCTGATGAATTAAATGTGTTTAAAATCATCTAATTTATGGAGAAACAAAAACGATGAATCAGCTGTAACATTTTCAAAACAATTATTAGTCATTGGAATTGGAAAAATTCAAATTGATATTGCAACTGGTTTAATTACATTTCCACAAAATTTTTGTATTTTAAAAGGACCAAGAATTAGTTGAAAGCGTATACGTGAACGAGCAATATTGGCAGCAAAAAACAAGGACGCTAATGATACAAATACTGACATTCAAAATAAAATTGTTGGTGAAACATTTGCATACCAATCAATTAATGTGTTATAGATCAAGACGAGGTTGTAAATTATCCTACAGAATTTTTAAATTCATTAGATTTGCCTGGAGTACCACCTCATATTCTTCAATTAAAAATTGGTGTACCAATAATTTTAATACGAAATATTAACCAACCAATACTTTGTTGTGGTACATGACTTACTCTTAAAAAACTAATGACAAATTCAATTGGAGCAACCATATTAACTGGCAAATACAAAGGTGAAGCAGTTTTAATCTCACGCATTCCTATAATTCCATCAGATATCCCATTTTATTTTAAAAGAATACAATTTTCAATACGTCTAGCTATTGCTATTATCATTAACAAATCACAAGGTCAGTCACTTCAAGTGTGTGGGTTAAATTTGGAATACCCATGCTTATCACATGGTCAATTATATGTTGGATGTTATTTCATTATAATTTTAATTTAATGAAATACAAAAAATAAAAATTAGCTTTCATTTAAAATCACACGACCGGCAAAGCGGGCATTTCAACTGGAAATAAAATATTTGAGCACCATTAACTCGGTGACAAAGTTCAATATGGCTAACAATATGTACATATAGTGATAATCAATAACCAAAGAGATTCGATGTGCCGAGAACTTATCGAAGTAGTGCGCATGGTCACATCTTCAGTCCATTTAAAAAAACCGCACGCATTCCAGATTGCTATTGACCTCTTCTGCTTTGTTGACCGGCTCGATAATTTCATCAAACGTCAAATGGATATTAAATGCGAACAAGCTTTGCAAACAAGATGAATTGTTGACTCACCGGTACCAAATGTGAAGATTTCGGAAACCCCCGGCCGATACGCACAATTCCCACCTATAATATTCTGAAGAAACCGACGATTATTATTTCCGGAACCAATAAAGGAGATTTTACACTTAATGAAATTTTTCAATTCATATACGATAGATCATCTTTCGGCACTTTACAGCAAATTTATTACCAGTCTACCAGAATTTGCGAATTCTCAACAACTGTTTCATGTTTTACAACAATGATTCTGAAATGATGCTGAACAACATAATTTATGAAAGAATACATGACATTTCGTTACCGTTGGATAAACCGAACTAGAGATGATATGAATACAAGAAGTACCAGGCTGCAGTAAATTTAACGTGGATTCTAAATTCACATTCAATCAGAAAAGATCTTTCCCTCAGTGCTACTAAAACACGACATTCATGCCATTAAAATAAAGGTAGAATCTCGATGTAAAGACTAACTTATCTACTAAACGACTTATCTACTAAATGGCTCGCTGAAATATAACACCGTCTATAATGGTCACATGATGGTAGACTTTACTAGGTCAACATGCAGTATTTTGATGCTAATAAATACACCACAAGTCCTAAACATCTAAATATAACTTAAAGATGACCTGCTGATTTTCTTAGAGGACGATCTACGACAACCAATCTAACTGAATTTTTCTCGTACTTTGAACACTATGGTTTATGGAGACGAGGTTCATGTTATTACCACGAACTTCAGCAAAGCATTTGATAGGGTTTCCCATAAGATAATTTTGTTTAAACTCAGAGCTCTTGGTTTCGCACCTCAACTCTTACTATGGATGGACTCTTTATCTGCTCAGTTTATAGCTACTTTCGGGGAACCGCAAGGTAGCCATCTTGGGCCTATTTATTCATCCTATCTATCAACGAGGTCGACTGCTCGACTAAAAACTCGTCAATTTCCTTATATGCAGACGATATGAAAATTCATCGAGAAATTTGTTCCACCGATGTTAAAGTAATACAGAATGACCTTAGTCTTGGTGTGCTAAAAATAATCTTGATTTGAATACATGTAAATGCTAATTCAATACATACTCTAGAAAACGTTCAAATTTAATTCATCGAGAGTATACCATCAACAGCGGTATTGATGTCTGAGTTTTAGCCATACGGGACTTTGAGATAATTGAACGCGAACTGAACTTTAGAGACCACATCAATTGTATTGTCAATAAAGCAAACTTTGCGTTTGGTTTTGTCTATGAGGGCTATTTATATGACCTTGGTTCGGCCTTTGCTTGAGTAGCATACTTAGCCAGGTTTGATCGTCATACTATGAAGGGCACATACGAAGAATTAAGGCTGTACAATGTAGATTTCTGCGGTTTGCACTGCGTGGATTTCGATGGGTGGACATTTACAACTTGCCTCCTTATCTTGACCGTTTGAAGCTGTTGCAGACATCGTTTTCAAACATCAACCTTTATCTGATGTGGTAGATTCTCCAGCTCTACTTGAAAAGATAAATCTTAATGTAAATCCTCATGCTTTGAGAAAGATACTTGCTTATATAATCGCTCCTCATAGAACAGCCTACGGTCAGAACGAGTCAATTACAAGAATGTTGAACCACGTTCGCAAAATCGTTTTTATCGTAAATATTATTTGCTATCAACCGATAGACTAATAAATTTACATTTTTTGATTTTTATATATAAATTTAGAGAGATAAAAATAGATAAAAAATGGGCAAGACCGGACCTTGGACTTAATTTTTACTAATGAACCAGTTTTATTAAAAAGAGAAGAATCACCAACACATTTCGTTAATAATGGTATTCACCACAAGGCAATCGAAATAATATTGGAAACCATTGTGAATAGGCTAAATAATTTAAAGGCATTGATTTATTCAATCCCGCCGAACAAATATCCTCTATGGTATGATGACCAACTTACCAGTCTTAAAATCAAAAAAACTCAAATTATGTTCCCAGGATAGTAATCAGCAATTTTCTGTGTGTAACCAAAACTTTGAATCCTATTTTGGACTGAAATACAAAAGTTATATTTCTATAACACTTCTGGTTACCCAGCCTGGATGAGGTTTAAAAATCAAAGGTCTTGTGATCCACAGATAATAACCAACATGTTGGCTGAGTTTTTCCAATCTTTTTAGAAACCAGAAGACATGGATAATTACAAAGACAAAACCGCTACTGAATATATTACATTCATATTTACTCCACATATTGAGCCAGAAGACATCCATCGTCTTGATGATATTCCTGCTTCATTTTTTAAAATTCTATAAATTTGACAATTCCTCTATGCATTTTATTTAATTAGTCATTAAAATTCGCAACTTTTCCACAAAAGTGGAAAATAACTAGAGTGACGCCTATTTTCTAAACTGGATCTAGAAATGATGTTTAGTGCCACAGATGTATTACATTCAACTCATTCAAAGCAGTGCTTCGGCGGTATATGTCGCAATACCAACCTGGTTCTATACCCAAAAGATCAATACCGACGAATCTCGTATAATTTACCAGCTATTCCATTAAAGAAATTGAGAAGCATAAACGAGTTGATGTAATCTACACGAACTTTGCAAAAGCTTTCGAATAAATTAGTCACTGCAAAACTTTGGAACACATTTTTATGTTTCTATGGATTTTCACAATCTTCATTATTGGTTTACTGAAGTAATAGAGCATTCCAAAATCCTGATGTTCTCAGATGTCCTAAAAATATACAGACCCATCGATTCAGCTGACGATATCAATAAACTACTAGATGACATTGGCAACCTAGCGATTTGGTGCGTGTTTAATTCTCTGAGTCTCAACATTGAAAAATGAGAATGTCCGTCATTTCACCGAAAAGCCAACCCTGTTACTCAAAATAAGAGAAATGGTGTAATTCTTCAGATAGTTCATGAAAATAAAGGCCTAGGTGTTACTTTCGTTGAAAACATGAGCTTTACTAAGAACATTGAGCTGTGCGTTGTCAAAGCGAACTAATTTGTACGGGTGATATTTTTGGTTTGGAGACAATTAAAATCCTGTATCGTGTTTACGTTCGATTCCAGCTGGAATATGCAATAAATTTGGACACCACAATTTCTTCTACGAAGAACATATCCAAAGTATTGGAAAAATTCATACAGCGACAACCGCCATATTTAGCTGGATATGAATGGCTAAAAAGTACTTTTATTGGCAATCTCCCACTACGTCTACATTCAAAAATTTTAGTAACTAGTTACCAAAAGCAATAAAATGGGGTGATTGGTTAATATTGTTGTGAACGAAATTTCGTTGATGATCTATTGAGTTTTGCAGAAGTGTTTGACTGTGGGTGATAATTTGGTCTTAAAATATGCTTAATACAATTTATACGTTAAAACTGTTTGTCATTATCACTAATCAAAAATTCTGGAACACAAAATATAAGAAAAATACGATTTCACAAAAAATTTATTACGTTATTAGAATTAGCATTACGCTAGGGTTCTACAAACAAAAATCGAGAAAAATGATCTAAATGAACCAAATTAACACAATTTTCATGTCTTGATCTATGGGGCGGTACAACAAAATCAACATATGTTCTGGGCAATGAAAGTAGCGACGAATAATTTCAATATATCATTTTCAAAATAATCAGACGTTTGCTTAATAATTTGTGATCTTAATGGATCGGCTATTGGTATTCAAAATTAATTGTCCGATGCCAGATCTAATATTAAATAGTCGGCTATTGAAAGTGGTTTCATACTTGATGCACTTCTTGAATTATTGTTTAAATTTTGAATATCGGTTTGTAATTTAAATCAATGAACGTATCAAACTCCATATATGTGGCATTCGATTGATTTTCAATTACCTCATTAATTGATCATCTCAGTTTGATCTCGTCAGCGTTATTTCTAGAAAATGCAGCCGATACAAAATTATCTTTTCTTTTTGAAAAATTCCTTTGTTCCAGTAGCCACTTCAAACTTTGTGATCAGTGATAATGGTAAAAGGAAGTCTTTTTTCGTTCTAAATTTTTTCACAATTAAAAATAACAAAAAAATCTACAAACTCCAGTCGTAGAGGCACACACATTGGATGTAAAAAAAATTCGTGTACTCTGCATGACTCAAAACAGGATCTGTAAACACAACATTTTATTTTTCCTTAGTAAACTTGTCAAAGGTTCTGGCCCGGATCACATTCGGTAATGCCTATTTTTGGGTTGAGAATACAAAGTAGTAACCGAAAATTTTTCTGGATTTAATTTTACTACTCCTCCCTCCTACTATGTAACCAAAATAATCAACTTCCTTCAAGAGAAATTTACTTTTCTCAACATTAATTGTTAATTTATCTTTATTTAAATATTCATAATCCTTTGTTAACAAAATAAAATGTTCTTCGAAAGCCTCAGATGTTGGCTCTCTACGACCCCCTAGTGACAACAATAGCATGAGATTACGTATAGCTATATCAATACCATGAAGCAACTGCACCTTTACGCTTACCGAATCCTAAAATGTTAAACGATGGAAATTTGTATAAGGCACATTCGTGTGTATTTTCCCGTTCTAGGGATAAATAATGTTAATTGGGATTCTTTCTAGGAGAGCCCCAAATAAGTTAGATGTAAAATTTATAGAAGCAAATTTAAAAACGTTAGTACTTTTATTTAATATAATTTAGAAACTTCCTGATATAAATGTTGACCTAAATTTGGAGCTAAATGTAAACTAATAGTTGAAGTTCCTCGCAAACATATTCAGCACACAGATTTGACTAAGAGTTGGTACACAATTACCATTCGAAGTTTCGCAACAAAATACAAATATCGAAATTTAACACGAAGATTATTGATAAATTTTTCACAGCCTTAGCCAAAACAGAAATGTTAGATCCGCTGTCTAGTAATCCGGAAATAAAAGTAGTTCCTACCATCCGAACCAGACATTAGAGATACCATAATTTGTTTTTTTAATAACCTGCGTGATTTCCAATAATTAATGTTTCTGAGTTACTTTGAAATTAACTGATAAATGGTACTCGTATATGAATGTTGCAAATGATTTGTTAACTTCTTATCGGGTTTCGTGCGTGTATATTTCCAGGTCCGTATCGTACGGTAAATCTTCCAAAATCTTCTAAAATTTGTGAGCAATTGAAGTAATATATACATGCTTCCCTAATTACATTCTTTAAAAAAATGGTCACCTGTACCACAATTCCAGCAACATAGCTTGATGGAAAATTTTTCCTTTTGGTTTTAGATATAATTGTCTGACCTTGTGGATTACTAATTAGCCTTTTAAAATGTAATTGCAATAATTTTATTGGTGCTATAAAATCTATTTCGTTAACGTATTTACGCTGCTGTTGTCATAAAAGTACAGAGACCCAATCCGGCTTTTTACACGTAATTTTATATGCTATATACATACACGTACCATTGCGTCGATTATTGTCAAATTCGTACCGTAAATAAAGCACATTAATTCGGAAAGTAACACCGATTATTCTAGTTGCATAGATATAGACAACATTTCATTATAAAATTCAATAAAATTTTCGTTTTACTTGCTATTATCAATTTGTCGACCGATGTACATATCTGTACGTCGGTCCTGAAAACCTTTTACACTTGCTTATTTAGATTTTCATGAACGTCCAGTACCATTCCGAAGCATGCTTCTTAGAAAATGACTAAAATCTAGTACTAATTGATCCTCTAAAATACAATTCGCTATTCCCAGTTATGCTACTTTAAAAATAAATAATTTTTTCCTAAATTGTTATCAGAAGAAATGGCTTGGTTAGTGGATGTGTTGATTTGGAATTTTAATTTGCGTTGCCTGTACTGTTGAATTAGGAAAATTAGGGGGGTTGCAATAGTTATAAGGCGAACGCATTAAAGCCGCAGCACCCATGCAACAACAACAATAAGGGTCAAGTTTTGCCCCCACAAAGGCGATAGCGCCCCACGCAGGAGTAAACAATTCGTCAATCACGTGCCGGACATCGGCAACAACAACAACGATGCAAACAAAAATTGACAAAACAACAACGAGAGCATAGCGGTAAGAGCATCAACAATGCTGCAAAAGCAACGAGGATGAAGTAGCATAAACAACAACAAGGCGGGGGCTTTGAAATTTTTAATTTTTTATTATTGTAAATAAATAAAAAAATTTTTTGTGTATTTTTTACATCGATGGCGATCAGAGGCGCGCATGAGGTAGTGAACGACACTCCCATGACCTACGAGCACCCCCCCTCCCCCCATTCCACAGTTACTAATAAAAACCTCCACTTTGAAAGCAGGCTCGGAACTGCAGGATTGCCTGGTTCCGTATGCCTCGCTAGTTCAACTACAAACGCATGACATCAAGCAAACGAGAACCCACTTCTATCCACGATCTGCATCGAGAAATCTTCTTCACTGTCTAACTTATCTGGAGAAGGTGATGTAGTGGTTAGAATATTGCAAACATAACATCTCGCACACTCATCGCTAATTCTGTACGTGCATAAAGAGTAAATGCATCAACAGATGTACATCGGGGATGCTATTGACTGACGACAGAGACTTGAAAGTATTTTATCGACTTAATCGTTTATTTGAATATAATCCATGAATAACCAACAACCTAATTTAAAAAATAGTAGTTAACGATCCACAATTTTTTGTTTGCCAAGCAGTGGGATTTTAGCTGTTGATTGCCTCTGGTGCGTTATTGAAAAAGTTTCCGGAAAATTATTAAAACTCTGCCAATCATAATAGCGTTCTCAGCTACGTTTGCTGTTGCAGACCTGCATTACTCGTTTGGTTCTTATGGCGTCACTTATAGATCTTATCATGACCTCAGCAATTATTAATTATACTCCTTTAACTTTGGACTGCAACGAGCGACGTCAAGTAAGTCCTCTTTTCTGTTTACTTACGGTTTACTGAAAGAGTAGACATTTTGTGATCTTTCTATGTAATCCTGCTGTGGTAGGTTCTAAAATTATTAACCGCTTAAACATAAAACTATGCTAGAGCAGACCTGTTAGAAAGCAGGCCTCCGTGTCCGGACAACAATAATTTTAATGGAAATTTACCAAATTTAGTAATTGTTAAGGCCAAGCTACATAACGTGTGTCCAATTCAAAAGACCAACATTTGAAAATAAATATCTTTTCAAAACGGGTGGTTAATATGGCGGATTTTCTATGTACACTGTATGTGCTGCCCCATTTGCGAATGGTTTTATACGTGGTTTTATATGAGCATCACAAATATTTAACTAACAAACTACTCGAGAAACAAAGTCTGGACTTTAGGGCTATGATTTAAACCAATACATGGCTATTGTTGTGTTATCAAAGAGTTGCATATAAGAAAGAGTTGCGTCTCGCATAAGGCCTTTAGAAAATTTTACACTTGGTCCAAAATATTAATGGTGTAATTCACAAAGTGTATGTACGGTCTGTAACTGTAAGATTTCCGATATGTACTAAAATGGTATTCATAAAATGTGACTCGACTCTATAAACGGAAGTTTGTTCTGTAACTTTACAGCACCAAATTTGACGACGTAAAGTTACATATCAAGATTTTGATAGCGAGTAACTCGAAAAAATTGTCATTTTTACTAATAGCACCTCTATACCAACAAAAGTTGAAGCTAACGAAAATTGTAGTTTTTGAGCTTTTAGAAAAAATGTATTTGTTTAAAGTTTATTACTTTTCTTATATACCCCTAAATGTTGATAATGCAATACATACTCGTACAGTCGAAACAAATAGTTTTTCTGCGATATACACAGGAAAAATATTTTTCTTAAGGTATACAAACGAATGACGCCAACTGTACTAATATGTTGTTGGACAACTGCACAATACATTTCTATTTTTATTTATTTCTTAATTAATTTACGTAAAATTAAATATTGTTATGATATACAAATTAAGCAAATTTTATTTATAACGCGAGTTTATGTCAATATTTGAGTGCCGGCATCGAATTTGATAGAATATTTTAAAATTAGTGCCAATTAGGTTACAGTGGCGAATTTATTTTGCATTGATTTACAGCGGCGAAAAGTCTACAGTTTGTGAATAACAATTTTTGGAGTATATGCCAACTCCTAGACATATTAGAAAAATTCTAAAAAAAATTCGTACATGCTCCTTAAACTTTCAACTATCAAACGATGTGCACCGCTAGTTGGACCAACGAATAGTTCCTGACTTCTATGGACTATTTCTCAACTGTTAGGCATAGAGAAATTAAAAAAACATCATACATTTTGTTTAAACATTCATCAAACGATGTGCAACGCACAAAAAATTTCTACATTTTTACTCTCAACACCAACAATTTCGTTTTTAACTATCGCGATAGTAAAAATTTTCGGAGCTGAGAGTAAAAATGTGGTGATTTTTTGGACTGAGTGTAGAAAATGGCATGATAGCAATACTTTTGTTGCCATCGCATTCGTCTGAGACTGAATTTAGCCTATCTTCACACACACACGGGAAAATTGGTCTTACTTCACAAAAATGTGTTTATAAGTACATATTATATATACTCTCAGCCCCGAAAATTTCAGCTGTCATGACAGTTTTTTACTATCGTGATAGCAAGTATTTTCGGGGCTGAGAGTAAAAATGTGGATATTTTTTGGGCTGAGAGTAAAAAGTGTCATGACTTAGACTTTAAATCTGCATTCAATAAAATTAAAAAAACATTGGATTTTTTGACATTTTTGAACTTTTGTTGAAAATTGATCAATGTGCGAATTTTTTGCACCCAAGTGTATATGTTCAATTGTCGTAAGAAAGAAGCAGAGAATAGCAGTAGATTGATGTTTTTGATGTAGTGATCCTTTAAGTAGGGTTTAATTAGCTTGTTTGATCGAATTTTTATAGCTGGACTCTGCAGACTACACCTTGTACAAAGTCGGAGATGTAGATGGAAAATCCGTACATTTCATATATGAGAATTTCGAGGGATCACCAGTAATCCAACCTTAATAACGTTCACCCCCAATTTTATAAACCTTTGTAACTGCATAAACGGATTTAATGCAGAAGTTATGTAGTTTAAGTCCGTGGTGATATTTTCTCTTTTTGTTCTGCAAAACATTTACCAAGCATTAAAATGTAGGATTTGCAAGTTCCGCAACAACTCTGCGGTGTTGCAGGCTATCTAGATCTATTGTAAGTCTAAAGTTGCGTATAATTCGAATGGCTCACAGCTCGATCCTATCCAGTAACTGGAGAACAATACCACACTGGACTGAAAAATAACTTACAATTATTCAATTTACAAAGCCACATTCGGGACTCATATTGGAATCCATTTTTCATTTTATAAAGTGGTATTTTGATACTCCGGGATTTCTAGATGCATAAAGTATTTAATTCAGGATTCCGCATATACGCAAACATTTTCACTGAGTACCCTCCCCCCTTGTACAATACCTGTGAGAATTAAGGTGTTTTGAGCATGTACAATATAACACGTCCCATAGCAAATTATTTTCAAATTTCCTTCACTGTACACACGGATTGTTGAAAACTTTGATCTTTTTTATCTTACGTGCTAAAAGAAAATAAATTAATGAAATAATCCATAAACACATTAAAACACAAGAAACAGAAGTAGTTGATCGAATTTTATTAAAAAAAAATTGTTAGTTAATCTTTTATCTATTTTGTTGTAACGAATTTTCCACAATACAACAACAACAAACCGCCAGATTTATGTAAATTTTTATGTTTATTGTAAATTATTTTTATATATTTTGTATATACACATGGTCTAAAGGTTTTTATTTACCGAACCTGCGCTTATTAGCTTTACTTGATTCTTTTTTTTTACTTTGCAACACAAAATCTTAATACAAAAAAAAGTTTTAAATTACCGAAAATAAAGTTTACTTTTAAGTATGGCAAATTTTATTTATTTATTTATTTGCGCTTCTTTTGTATGCGGTATTAGTTGCACTGCTTAAAAATGGATGCTGCGGTATGCACAATTGTTCATGGTCTGCGCGTATTTTAGAAAGTGTTTAATTTACTCTGCTTCTGACGGTAGATATTTTATAGAGTAGGTTGTTTCATAGAATGCGAGCAAGATCAATTAGTAATGTTACGTATAATTGTTTATACAAATATGACGAATTGTTATGGTTTCGGAAATTAAATTAAATTGGCCATATTGTTTATGTGTTTCGCGCAAAAACTGAAATTATTCTAGCTGCAACATTTTACTATCGTCAAAGTACCAATTATATTATAAGAAAAACCTGAATTTGAAAGCGTCAGATGGCTATAATATACTAGTGACTAAGTCGGATATGTTTGATTATGCGTTAAACTGTACTGTAATTATACGATTAGACTTGCATTTAAGTTCGATGCGGAGCTATGTCTAAAGGTTTTAATATTTTTGTTTAATAATAGATTACCACAGGTGGGTTTTAGTGAGCACAAGCACGTGTGTTGAAATTTTATTTCATTCAGCTTTATTTTTAATTAAAAGGTCTTATCTAAGCAGTTTACAAGAAATACCAAATATACAAAGTAGTAACTTGCTTCTCTTGTCTACTGAGATAGACTCTTCAGTAATTATGTTATTTCTGCTTTGCCACAACTGAATTGGCGCTACCTCCGTGAAGCTAGCCCGAAATTAAAATTTTTTTACTTATGGCAATACAACTTCTGTCATGACACAAAATATACGCAAATTGTAAGCAACTATAAGTATTAATAAAATGTGTATAAAACAGCTACGAATAAATCGTTGCTTTTAAAATTTTATTAAAGTAATAAAACCAAATTTATTACTGATAAAACATCAAAGCAAAAAACTAAATAGGTCATATATTCAAAAAAATCACAAATGCTTTCAGAACTATACTCAGCTTGAGACAAATTTTATCGGGAATTATCTGGATATAGTCTATTAAATCCAGCCTCATGTGTGATTCACTTCAAATCAGAGGCATGTAGAAAAATTCTATCTGGAATTATCTGGATTAGTCGTTTGAATCTCGATTCACAGGCGATTCACGAGCACTTGGTATATACCGTCGAATTCATTAACGTATTGACTATAGACGAGGAAGTTTGTAGAAAAATTGTATGAACATATCTCCTCGCCTGTAGTCAATACTTTAACGAATCCGGCGATACTTGCCAAGTGCTCGTGAATCGCCCGCCAGTAAGACTAGATGCAAACGACTATATCGAGATAATTCCAGATAGAATTTTTCTGTAAATCTCTTCGTTTGTAGTCAAAAGTGCAATGAATCCGGTGGTATATGTCCAGCACTCGGGAATCGCCTATGAGTCGAGATGATGTATGAGTCAAACGACTATAACCATAAACTTCAATTTTAAATTTCGGGCTGAAAGCTCTTGCTAGACTCATAGTGGTCAATCACTTAATGCTAATTAAGTTTCCGCATGTCTCGGTTTTCCATCAATTGAAGAGATAATTTAAAAATACTTAAAAGTTATATTTATAATTTCGCGACAGTGCTATTTTTTCGGGCTGGGATATAAAATGTTCTCGATTGTTATAGTTTAGTATTGCTAACGGGCTTTTCTACTGAATATTGGGCAAGCTTCATATATATGAAGAGTTTGACTATGCCACCAAGCATAGTAATATATCTTAAAAATACATAAAATTAATTTTAATATTTCGGACTGAAGAATGTTATAAATGTCATGACATTCTATCATGATACTGTTTACTGTCACGATAGTGAAATTTTTTTGGGCTGGGATAGTAAACTCTCACGATAGTGGTAGTTTAGTGTTGCCATCGTGTTTTTTCGGGCTGAGTATCGGGCTAGCTTTATATAGATATTGACTCTGTCTTGTAATCTTTGCCTCGCGGTTGTTACGATTCTCTTAAATTTTATAGAACTTGATGTTTTTAGCGGTTGTTTGGCTTTGTATCTCACTATCGAATGATAATTTTTATTGTCTACCAGATATTGTGATTCACGAGTTCCGTTGTTGTTATTCTCCGACTCACGCGATCAGCTAGTTCATCATTTGACTTAATGTGGTGTCATTGATGTGGTTCAGCAAAATTTAGGATTTCTGACATTCATTGACAACGTAAGATTTGAACTTTTGAATATCACCTTGTATACATGAAAGGACAATCATGGAATCAGTAGATGCATAACCTCTTGCAATAGTTTCGCAACATAGCGAGTATTACTTTTTGTTTTGTTGGCGCAACTCTCGCTGCTCTGAGACTGATGTCAATTTGTTCATCAATGATTACTTTTAGATAGATATAAGTTGTACATGCTTGCTCCGATGGGTCGCTAAATACATGAATTTTGACGAGTGATTCACTTGTGAAATCTACACACCCCACACCCAGGAATTTCAAATCACTAAGCAAGATAAGTTCGTCTACGTAGACCATTGTTGAGAAAATTCTTCTATATAAAAAGAGTTCGTCTCATTGCCCTCGAGCCCTAAGAGCCAGAGTTTCTACAGCATAATTTTTGGAGTGATTGCTACTGAAGCTAGCCATCCTAGGGGATCAAATAACTTGGCTGTGGTAGAAAGGATCTTCCGGTCACTGATCCAGTAAGTACAGGAAAGTCTCTGATTAATTCCAAAAAATTTTTGTTCGAGGCGCCTAATAAAGCCCCAGAGTTTGAGGGTTTCCTCAACCTTAGTAGCTATTTTGGATTGCTTGTCCACTCTCTAAAATTCAAATCGCCTTTTTGTAGTATATAAATTAATTGATTTTGAATAAGCAGTGCTTCTTTTATCGAGCTGCATCCTTTCATCGACATAAAAATCTGTTTTCACCATCCGATAAGCAGATAAAAAGGCCCATTTTTCGCCCTCCGCCAATTCTTAAAGTTCTGACCGCGAGTATTTGTAATTTTGGGCCGACATGCGTAATATCATTTAGCGACCGACAACTAGTTCTATTTGCAGAGACTTCAAATATCATTCTTAACTTTTTTGTGGTGCTTATGGGTTTAAACCCGGAATGAAGCCACATATATTATGTGGTTTCAGCCATTGCATTGTTAATGACCTTGTGTAGATGCCCGAGTTGTTCATCTTTATATATATAATTCTTCTGTACGTGTGTATGTAATTAAATTTTGTGTGTGTGTTTGAATGAATCCCTGAATGGTTTAGATTCAAAGTCGTTTTGGTTTAAAGATTGCTCGCATATCAGAACACAAAAAATTTAATTAAAATTTCAGAACATTATTTAACAGAAAATTTCACCCCCTTCCCTACTACCCCCAATCTTTATAATTATAATTCTTCGGTACGTGTGCTTGTCACTGAACTCCTCCTAAACGGCTGGACCGATTTTAATGACATTTTTTTGTGTGTGGTTGAGTGAGTCGCTGGATGATTTAGATTCACAATTGAAACCGGTAGGTGGTGCTGCAATCGAGTTCTAGGATTTTTCTATTATTTGATGAAATTTTATTTTTAATTTTATAAGATTTTTCGCATATCAGAATATATATCCTCAAAATTTCCCCCCACCACTTTCCAATATTATATATGAAAAATATAAATTTGTAATATAAATTTTATATAGGGTTTTCCAACAAGAGGTTTTGTTTTGAACAGCCTGCTATTTGGGCAGCTATCAATTTGGAAGCTATCATCTTTTGACATTTGACAAGTAAAAACTACGCCATTACTAAAAATGGTACGATACACGCTTTAACAACGCATTAAAATTGTTAAAATTCACTACAAAAATGGTGAAAATTTTGCAGTCACAATAGTGAAACTGGTGGAAAAATTTGAGCTGTTGAAGCAAGTTAGTGATGTGAAGTATCAAAACCGTGTGCGTCGCTCAAGGATAACTGAGAATATTGCTGCTGTAGCCCGTAGTGTTGACGAAAACCCAGGTTTGTCGATTCCTCGTCGATCTTTGAAATTAGACATTCCACAAACAACATTACACCGTATTTAGCATAAAGACTTAGGTATTAAGGCTTTTAAAGTTGAGTTAACACAATAACTCAAGCCGCTCAATCACCATAAACGTCGTATCTTCGCTGATTGCTACGTTAATAAGAGGCTACGTTAATAAGAAGAATTGTCGCATTTGAGGCTCAGAAAACCCAAGAATGATTGTTGAAAAGCCTCTCCTTCCTCAGTGTGTCATTGTTTGGTGCGGTTTTTGGGCTGGCGGTGTGATTGGACCTTACTTATTCGAAAATGAGGCTAGTGCAACTGTTATAGTGAATGGATTGCACAATCGAGCTATGATTAAAGATTTGTTATGGCCGGAATTGGAGGATATTGATGTGGACGCCGTTTATTTTCAGCAAGACGGCGCTACGTGACACATAAGCAAACGAAACAATCGCAATTTTGCAAGAAAAGCTTTCTGACCGTGTTATTTCTCGAAGAGGTGATCACAATTGGCCACCGAGATCTAGTGATTTAACACCTTTAGACTTTTTTCTTTGAGACCACGTGAAAGATAAGGTCTATACCAATGGTCCACAATCGATTCAAGACCTTAAAGATGGAATTCGTGAAGTTATCGAGGACATACAGCCGCAAATGTGCGAATTGGTCATGGAAAATTTCATGAAAATGATATGGTGCTGCAAGTGTAGCCGTGGCGGCCATTTGGCTGATATCGTTTTCAAATATTAATGGCATACCTTCCTCTTTACAATGAAATAAACATTCATTGATTTCTCTTAAAAAATGCTCGTCTTTTTAATATCAAAATGAAAACTCTTATTGGAAAACCATTTATATGAAGACAATCATAAGTTCATAAATAATTTATTGTTAAAACCTTGCAAGACGTTCATGAATAATTGACCTTCTGAGATTAATCCATAGTTATGTCTGTCTACCATAGGTGGCGCTGAGGTCGAACTTTTTGGCGTTGTTTTGACATTTCAAATTCTGTTCGCTGTGATTCGATATTCCGTATATCACATTTGCGTACATATTGAGTGTATTATTCATCGACGAAACATATTGAAATAACGATTTAAATCATAAATGACGTGAACTTAAACACACATTTCGTGCAAATGTGTAAGATGCAGTGTTGAAGTGAATATCTTATATGACCTTCCATGAATTTCAATTATATACTTATATATTTATGTGTTGTGTGTTTATTAAAGAACAATGGTACGTCTTCGTGGATGAGGAGGAAATATTGGTTCACGTCCTCGGAATTCACAGATAGACCACACCCGTCGGTTGAATTGAATGGCAGAAGCTCAATTTAAGAACACACGTGCAAACGAAAGTGACGCAGCAACTCAACGAACGCCGTCGAGCATAGGCATTGCAACAAAGATAGGCATGTCAACGAGCCACCGACACACATGCATCACTTCTCCGCCTTACTTTCGAATATGAGTCGAACATCGACTATTCGTCACATTCACAAATTGTCATCGTCGCTATGGCAAAGAATGCCAACACTGCTATGCATTGAAATACACAGGTGAATCGGCCGGTTTCTGCTACGCGTCCGGGTAAGTTGTAGTGCGACCATTGAATTCACCGCCAGAACCACTGAAAACACTATTGCTGGAGTCACATCTCAATAAAAATTGTTTTTGCGTAAAATTCGTAAATTTAATTCTTGCTTCCAAATGATATCATTTGGAGCTACAAAAATCGTTCAGAATAAAGATGATCGCAATTTTGAATCAACGTTTAAGATTCAGAGCCAAGTGGTTCTTTAATCTCATTGCCCGATGTTGAGTCAAAATTCTTGCAAATCTGTTTTATAGGCGATGAGGAGCAACAAATAAACACAAGCTACCAAAACAACCACATCGAATAGATGGAGGACCGATAAATTGTGGCGACTTTGGAACCTATTTTGCAAAGTCACAACCAGTTGGAACAGTTATTCAATACCGTTTCAAACAGACTGCAAAACAACAACTACATGATCGTCTTCAAAGCAGACATAGTACCAACTGGCGAACACGCAGAGCGATACAATGCACCAACCGTTAATGAAGTTACAGTTGGCGACGCATACAACCGTCGAGATATACGGATCTAACGCAGAGATAACATGGTGCAGACAATTCAAGACAGTCATCGTTCTTACGACGCTTTGCAATATCCATAGATATTTTGGGAAGGAGGAGAATCCGTTTCTCGATATTCAAATGTTTATTTCAGTAAACTAATTGTATCGCGCGCTGTATGGCATGTGGCGCCGTCTAGTTGGAACTACTAGTCTCTGATGTCAATATCATCCAATTGAGTGACAAAAAATTAGCAATCATGTCTCTACACCGATCTTCATTTTTTCGGCCCATAAAGCACACCAAACGGTAACTTTTTGTGGATGTAATGGTTTTTGAACAATGGCTCGTGAATTATATTCACTTAAAATGCGACAATTCTGCTTGTTGACATAGCCATTCAACCAAAAATTTTCGATGGAAAGTTTGCATTGACGTCAATGATGGCCGTATGGTTCTAATTGCTGCACAAATTGAATTTTGTAAGCATGTAAATCAATATTGTTACGCAATACGTTCCATAAAGATGTTGGATCAAGTTCCAATTGTTATGCATGATGACGAATCGTTTCATTTGGATTCTCTTCAATACCATACGCACTTCAGCTACCACTCATAAGTCTATTCATTATGAAATGACAAACCAATCTAACCAACTGTCAGATGTCAAATCGGCTGTCGCTAAAAAGTAGTGTCAAAAATCGTGGGGTGAAATCTGAAAAGATAGACTTGAAACACGATTAAAACAAAAACGTCAACCATGTTCAGGTGTGTAATAAAATATGTTTGTGTCAGATTAGGCGGCCATGACGACACAAGCCTTTGACGATACAGGCGGCAGATATGTAATATAAGCGCCGACTTTATCACATTTATTAATTTATTACAACGGACTGCCACCAGATATTGGTCAAATGTTACCCTATGGGCCTTGTGGAGAGCATGCCAACCTTTTCCAGGTAATATATTATTTTTCTATCAAGTTAGACGGAATTTACTTCAAACGGTTAAGGCTTCAAAAAACTAATTTAAAGGTTGATTTTGTCACCTTTAATGATATGGTTTCACCAGACCATTTGGTGGCAGATATTGAGCACTGTGGATGGCAAGTTAACCTTTTCCAAGTGTGTACAAAAAAATGTTTTTTGTCAGGTTAGACTGAATTGGCTTCTGATGGTACAGACGTCAGATATGTAATAAGCTCGACTTTATGAAATTTATTAATTTATTAGACCAGACTGCCACCAGGTATCGGGTTAATTTTTACTCTAAAAGCCTTTAGAGGGCAGGTGAATCTTGTCCAGGTATGTAATAAATTATGTATGTTTCAAATTAGACAGAATTAGCTTCAGAGTTCACCACCTTTAATATTTATTAAACCCGACCGCCACCAGATATTAGGTCAAATGTTACGCCATGAGCCTTGTGAAGGTCAGATCAACCTTACCCAAGTGTGAAATAAATTACTTTTGTGTCAGGTTAGACGGAATTGACTTTCACCAAACACAAAAATAATTTATTACACATCTGTATAAGATTGGCCGAAGGCAAGTCCAACAACGCCCATGGAGTAACACTTGACCCAATATCTGGTGTAATAAATTATTAAAATTTGTAAAACTGACTTTTTAATTTCATATTCGAAACCTATATCGGCTGAGGCCAATTTCGTCTAAACAAATTCAATTTATTTACTTAATTCATTTTACAGACATCAAAATGTAATTTTACTCTGGTGGTACCCCAACATACTGGCCCAGTGACGGAACGAAGATACTACCTGACCTAATAGACTTTTATGTAGCAAGAGGTATATCCCAGAACTACATTCATTGAAGACAGTAATTCTTTAGTATCGGGTCACTCCCCGGTTATCATGACAGTCAGTAAAATAGTAATTACAAAGGGAGAGTGCACCCAGATTAACAAATACAAAAATAAACTGGAATCTTTGTCGTGAAGTAATGGAGGAAAAAATCAATCTTCAGGAAGAAATTCTCACCAGTTGAAAGATGAATTAGAAGAACTCAATCAAACAATTCACTATGCTGCTTTTGCATGCACCCCCATTATACAAAATAAGAAGACGGTTAACATATCCTACCCAATGGAGGTTAGAGAGTTGGTAAGAGAAAAACGACGGGCACGTAAAACCTGGCAAATAACTAGAAAACCGGAGAACAAAAGAATTCTTACCAATTTAGGTAACAGTCTCAAATCTCTTCTTAACGAAGTTAAAAATGCGTCAATCAACAGATATCTAGTTAGTCTCGAAAGGGACTCGAAAAACCGAAAATTCAAGTGCCTCCACTTAAAAAGGAGGATGGAACCTGGGCAAGAGGTTCTAAAGAGAAGGCTGATCTGTTTGCGGAGTATCTGGAAAATATCTTCCAACCACTACCAAGGCAAACGGCCAATGAAAATATAATGTCAATCCACAAGCTAGATGATTTTGATATACGCCCAGTACTAATCTAGCCTCTACCAGGTAAAGGATTTCGCAAGCTGTTACACATAATCAATGCAAGCGTTCGGTTAAAATATGTTCCGTGGCAATGGAAAGTAGCAGAATAATCATGATAGCAAAACCTGATAAACCACCTAACGATAAAAAATCATACATCACACAATTTCATTGCTGCCAATTATGTCAAAACTCTTTGAAAAATTATTACTAAAAAGACTTAAACCAATAATTGAGGACCGACAACTAATTCCTCCACTTCAATATGGATTCAGGGAAAAACACTCCACAATTGAACAGGTGCATAGAATCACCTTCGTTATTGAAAGAACGTTAGAACGCAAGAAAATATGCTCCAGCATATTTCTGGACGTCGCTCAAGCATTCGATAAAGTTTGGCACAGTGGGCTGGAATTCTAGCTGCATAGAGATTTGCCGAGGCAATTCTATGCCATACTAAAATCTTAGTTATTCTATAGACATTTTCGAGTGAAATATGTGTCTTAGGACCAATGCTGTATTTATTATATACAAGAGATATTCTAACAATAGATGAAGGAACCATATAGCCACCTTTGCAAATGACACAGCAATCATGACGATTGGAAGTGATGCCGCTGATAAAACGAGGAAACTCCAGAAGATTACCAATGCGGTTAATGAGACGAAATCCACTATATTAACTTTACATAACTAAAGGCTTCTCATCTACCGATAGAAATTAACTCACACCGATGCCATATGCAAACAAAGCTAGATATCTTAGTATGACACTTGATACCAAGCTCATGTGGAGTTAGCATGTGAAAAAGGAAAAAGAAAAACTTAATATTAAGTTCAGAAAAATATGTTGGCTCATAGGTAGAGGTTCTGAGCTTACAATACACAACAAGCTGCTGCGATATTCAACTCTGGGGATGTACTAAGCAAACAAACGCCTAAATGATACAGAAGTTTCAAAACAAGATTCTCCGTAGCATCGTAAATGCTCCGTGGTACACAAGAAATGAAAACCTTCACAGGGACTTACAGATGAAATACATCAAAGATGAAATAAAAAAGCATGCCGCCAAACACGAAATAAGGCTCCAGGAACATGGAAACCCCTATATTCGCCATATGATAGATAACCTTGTCATCGAAGAAGACTTCAAAGAACGAGGCCACTTGACCTAGTAAACATACCAAATTAAAATTACTATTTTAAATAGGTTTAATTAATTTTGGGACTAACCATTGGGTTTCACCCCAGCAAATCAGAATTGTCTAAGAAATGTAAAATTTGTAAAACTTTGAAAATTAAATGCTAGATGAGCACAGTCTCAGTTGTAAGATGGGTAAGATTGTTGCGTTCCCCTAAAGATCCATCAAGTAACATTTAACCCACCATCTGGTGGCAGTCTGGTGTAATAATTTTTTTAATGTGGTAAAATCGACCTTTAAATTACATATTTGAAGCCTTTATCGTCTGAAGCCAATTTCGTTTAACCTGACACAAAAATAATTTTTTTACACCTGGATAAGGTTAACCTATCTTCCACAAGATTCATGGAATAATATTTGACCCAATATCTGGTGGCGGTCTGGTGTAATAAATTTTTAGGTGAAATTTACCCTTAGGCAAATAACCAATGAAATGGTCTTGAACTAACCAAAGAAATATAATTAATTTGTAATAAGTTCTGGTGCAAGAACCATCCCACGACATCATAGCTACATCCAAAGATATACAATTTTGTGTGGTGCAGGTTTAAGTATAAGCTAAACCGATCACTCGTTACTCGAAAACTGTAATAAAATCAGAATTTGTTGTAGTGAACTGTAATAAATGTTTAACAAATTATGGTATATATTTCATTGAGACGGGCTAATTTCGTCGGCGCAGAGTTAAAGCACTGATATCTATAATAAGTTAAACCACCTTCGGCATTATAAAACAAATGTGTGCTTCATAAGGAAATGAAGAAAAGTTTTAAAAACACGTATGTGTGAGTTATTTAGCACGAAACTATACCGTACACCATATCAAAGTGTATGTAACATATTCGATTCTAGTTTCATTCAAAACAATCAGAAAGTTGTGGTATCAATACCTTTTCACATATACTATCCTTCAAAGTTCGAACTATATTAAAACTTATCTAATCAAATCTTATATACAATCTGGCATATAAATCGCCACAAAACTATATGAATAAAACTTCGAAATAATTAAATCAGTCGAAATCCAAATTGGAAAATTCACTAAACAAACACAACCCCAATTAATAAGTTATCTCAAACTTTCTTATCAAATCAAACCACATGTCCTAGAAATATGTAAAGAACGCAGGGTATTTATATTGGTTAGATTACTTTGCTAACGTATAAATATTATAAATGAAGATAAAATAACTTAAAATCCAACTTAATCTCATAATCAAAAATAATAAATAAAATAAGGAAAAAATATCGCAAAATTTCATAAAAATTTAAGATAAGATAAGAAACATAAAGAAAATAAAACATTTCAATTGCATTCCATAAATATCTTCCTCATTATTACTTCTTACAAAACAAATTCTTTAAAAATGTCATCCCTTCGAATAACGAAACAACTATAAAGATAAAAAATTCGCCCCACCGAAATGAAATCTATTTCACACCCTAATTTCGACAACTTTTTTCTTGAATCTGGTAAATTTGCGAGGTGGAATTTTAGTTATGCTGCGGGAAATGGGGTTTGAATTAAGTTTTCATGGCTAGGCGCGTTAAGGGAGGTAAGATGACCAACCACGATGCTATGATGTGGTAAGAGATGCACAGGCCAACCATGACTGTTCAATAGGATTAAATGAGGAAAAATTAAAATAAAAATGCGTTCATCCATTGAGAAAATTCTAAAATAAGATTTCGGAGTTCATTTTGAAAAGAAACAAGCCTTGTTTTATAATTATCGGATAATTACTTTTCATTTTATAGTCACATATAAAAAATCCTGTTCAAATTTTTCTCAAAACTTGACAATAATTTTTTTAACCAGTACTGCCAATTCAAAACAAAAAATATACAATTCAAACACGTTTTTCCTTATACCAAATATTTCACGTATTCTACCCGATGTATATGAAACTAGTCCGACAATCAACCCGAAAAAACTCGATGGCAACACAAAACTATCACTATCGTGAGAGTTTACAAACCGCCCGAAAAATTTCACTATCACGACAGTAAACAGTGTCATGACATTTATAACATTTAGTCCGAAATTTTAAAATTATTTTTATGTATTTTACAGATATCTTCCTCTTGCTTGGAAAAACCCAGCACCAATAAACTATCACTATGGGGAACGTTTTCTATCCTAGCCAGAAAAATATCATTGTCGCCGCAGTAACAAGTGTTATGATACCTTGTTATGACGTTCAAGCTCGAAATTTTAAAAATAATTGTTTTGTATGTTTAAGTTATCTTTCAATTGCTGGGAAACCTAGACAACCTCAGCTGAAAAAGACAATGACGAAATTAAATTATCACTATGTGTACTCAATCAAGCTAGCATAAATTTTCAGTCCGAAATTTTACGTATTGGTTTATGGATATAGGCGTTTGAAAAATTATATATCAAATTATCTTAATATAGTCGTTTGAAACTCGAATAAGAGAAACGTCCCCTTTAATTCGATCCACGAGCACTTGGCATATACAATCGGAAGAGAGATAGATATTTCTAGAAAAAAGATATTTGATTCACAATGACAGAAGTGGTATTGGCTTAATCAGAAAACTAAAATTTTGGGCTGAAAATCCAGGCCATTTTTTTAAAGTAATAATTGACCAGTGGATTTAGAGCCCTTTGAAGGTCAACTAATACCCTCCTTTTCGTTCACGCACACACCACCCCATTCACACTATATTACAGTATACCACCTGCGCATTGCAAGCTCCATGTCAACCTGTACGACATGAACGGTGGGGTCGGCGCTGAATAATGCACTCCAACAGAGGGTCTTAGTTGTGTTTATTAACATCCCCGATCGTAGTCGATGACGAAAATTCGCTTTGCATCCAGCCTCTGGTGGGATTCGAACCCAGTACCTCCCGGTCCAAGTGCCGAAGCTTTAACCACTGCACCACTTGTCCGGTCTTATTAATGGTATTGCATGGTCGAAGTGATTTCTAAAGTCAATTTTATCGTCGGGCCGAGTCCGTAGAAACAAAAATATATGTGATTTTGGTAATAATCTTGACGAAAAACTTGATTTTAGAAATCACTTCGACTATGTAGTGAATAAAGCAAATCCAACTTTAGGTTTTATTGAGCGATGTTGACAGAGTTCCGACCAAGGTCAGATCCACGCATGGGTACATGCAGCCCTAGTGTGATTTCCTTTTCATAATGAACATATTAATAGGGTTGAATCGGTTTAATTGTGAAGTGATTGACATTATTTTGTGTTCTATTTCCATCATCCATTTAATTCTAAATTAGTGAGTAACAAACGAAATTCGAACTTAACTAACAAAAAATTAACTAACTAGGAACGTCACACCAGTGAACCATCCAATTTACTTCAGGCACCTAATGTAATTCGATTTGCGGAGGATATTGCGTCTTTTGCAAACTCGCTATCGAGTGCAACTACAACTGCGTTTGAGAATATTTGTCCGCTAATTGCCAACCAAAAAGCTCAGAATAAACGTTTGTGGTACTATAGGCGTAAAAGTTCAGTAAAACTACTAGGGAACTAAAGAAAGTGGCTAGATAAGCTAACCTTCGTCAGATTTTGATAACTTTTCCCTGATATGTGGCCTGATGTGATTTTATCTGCTGAAATACAACATGGCTCTCCTGAAATTATAGATCAGGTGGATTATGGAGAAGGAGTCGAGTCGTTCTATTTAAATCGTTAGAAAGAATCGTGGATAGATTCATTAGCAGATCCTCTGAAATGGCGCTGCATGAGCCTGCTACAAGGATTTAAAGATCCATGAATAACAAGCAATTTTGCATGAGTATACCTTCCTTAACATTGCTCCAATCTCGCATTGTCGAGATTGAGTTGGATGGGTTCTTAGTTGCTGTAAAACTTACCAAATGATGTCCACAGGATTGTGTACTTTCTTCAATGATGTGGCTCTTGGTGATCGATGTTAACCTTTTTATTAAACTTCAACAGTACGAGTTTTCTTCCCATGATTATGCCGACGATCTTGTTATAACCGTCTCAGGGAAGCACCTGAATGTAATATCTGATCTGATACAACAAGTCCTCATACCCCTGTGGAGTATAGGGGCCTTAAACATCACGTTAATCCATCCAAGAACTGGTGTTCACCAAACGCAGAAATCAGGTTGGCTTACGTCGCCCCGATCGGGAGCGCGAACACTAATTCAGATCACTTTAAGCATGTGGGTGTCATTTTGGATTCTTAAATATCTAAGAAAAACGAGTGCTTAATATTGACAAGGGGATTGTCTTCGGAAATGTTTTGCCTCATCTACAAGTCACTAATTCTACCCATGCTAACAAACGCATCTATTGTGTGGTGACCGGTAGTCAACTTAAAGTGTTCGATTGTGAAACTTAATGGCCTACAAAATATTGGATGTAGGGCTGGCTATTACTAGAGTTTTGTCGTACTCATTGTCATGGGAACCATTCGTTTCCTTCCTTGGCAGCAAACCTTCATTTTGGCTACAGCTTGCTCTGCTGCTTATCGTTTGAAATGCAACCGAGCTTGGCATTAGAGGCACTTGTTACCAAGAAGAGAACCAAGGCACTAGTTACCTATGAATTAGTGGAACTAGCTCCGACGCACGGTAGGCGCACTAATCTCATTCCAATACATCGTCCTTCGAAATAAAAACCAACCAGCGACAAAACAAGTTAATAAAAATTAACTTGAAAGCCAGTCAACAACCGGGCAAAATTAATTTTAACGCCAAACAGTAACTAACAAATCCATCAAAAATAAGGCAAAATAACCACCTGCGAAATTCTCAACAATAATCATGTGCTACACAAACACCAGCAAAACCGAGTATCATCATTCAACAGTCACAAAACAACCGGCCATAACGTATAACTTACTTGATCAACAAGAAATTGTTTGAGGAAAAATAGCTCCAGTCGAGAGCAATTACAACAAAGATGGATCGTCTCGCAAAACGCGCAAATATTTGGAGATTAGATAGACCAATTAAAAACTTTATATACATAGAGTTCGTAAAAGCAGATGAACAAATATACAACCTTGTTTCACCAATCATTAAAGATCATCCATACACCAACCACAGAGCTACAGTGGCGGCAAGCTACAAAAAACTTATAGAAGAAATATACCGGTGATTAAACAATCCAACACCGCTATCACCAGCGTGCAGCATGGAGTTCATAGCATCCGAGCCAGGCGATTCTCATAAAAAACTCATACAACAAACCAACACACCGATAGATGAAAGCAACAACAGCACGATCAACCAAATGCTACGAAGACAAGATTTTAAAATGAGGAAGTTGTACAGAGAAATAGCGAAGGTCAAAAACGTCTTGGATAAAAGACAAGGCAAGCTATCTATGCAATTCGCCATACAGTACATGCAGCGGGCGATGAATCAAATAATTGATAGGCATGAAGAGCTTTGTGTCGAAGCCTCAGGCGATGACGATGAGAGGCTAGGATACTTCACAAGAGAGGATTATGGAGCGTTAAAAGAAAGTTACAAAAAGATGGCAATCGAAATCACCACTGCAATGGAAAAAACATTAACTTCAGTCACACAACATCAGAAATAAAGCTGAAATCGATTGAAATACCCACGTTTTATGGAGATTACATGAAATGGAGTAGTTTTTCTGAAATATTAAAACATCTGATAGACGAAAACCAAACGCTCTCAGACACACATAAAATAAACTATCAAAAAAACCATCTTAATGGAGCAACAGCTAAACTAATAGGCCACTTGGAATCAACCGCGGATAATTATAAAATGCCCTGGAGCACCTTAAATAATAGAAACAACAGCAAACGCTTAATCATATCAGCTTACCTAAATACATTACTAAACCAACCATCAATACAGAATCAGCAGCCGCAATTAGAAATTTGCACGACACAACTAACGAGTGCAATCAGAACCCTAGGAATAAACGTCGAATCCCGGAATTCATTTCTAATTTTCACATTATCCAAGAAACTGGACATTGACCCACGATGATTATATGAAAGTTCGCTTCAGGACCCAACTGAATTTCAGAAAGCAGAAGAATTTCTGAAGTTTCTTGAACAACGCTTAAGTCCTTAGAAGCATCATAAAGCCCAAAAAAATTATTTATTATTAGCGATTAAATCCGCTAATAATAATGGACGCCACGCAACTTTAAGAGTCTTGATTGACCCAGGGTCTCAAGCAACTTTTATTACTGAGGAAGCAGTTCAAAAATTAAAGCTGAAGGGGCAGAAAGTATATGCCAAAATAGCTGGAATCGGTTGTCGCGATATTGGGGAGGTGAAGAAATTATTCAAATTTGAATTACACTTAGATGCTTTAGTATTTCAAAAGCTCACGACACTGCTACCAGAACAACGGATACAAACCCAAGGCTGGGAACACCTAAACTACTTAGAGCATGCGGATCCAAACTATAACACATCGGGTCGAAAAGACATGTTGCTTGAAGCAGATTATTATCCAAAGATCGTATTGAGTGATATTATAAAAGGAAATCCAGAACGACCAGAATTATGATGGATTGTGCTTAGAAAATTCAACAGCAAAGTATCCAACATCACCACATCAAATCTATGATATCGTATATCGATTTAGAAAATCAGCTCAAGTAGTTTTGGGAAACTGAAGAAGTAGAACGTGAACTTACCAGTGATGAACAGAAATGCGTAGAGCACTTTCAAAAGAACTACACAAGATTAGAAAATGGTGCATACCAGCACGCCTTCTTCAAGTGGAAAACAACTAAATAAAAACCGACAGATGAGAAATGAATACAGAAGCTTCGTTGATGAATTCATCAAATTGGATCGTATGGTAGAAATACACCAACGTAATGATGCAGGTAGAAACTATTTTCTACCACACCATACAGTACTCAAAGATGATAGCTCAACAACCGACCTCAAAGTAGTCTTTGACGCTTCAGCTTAAACGTCAAATAAAATATCATTAAATGACCTATTTCACCGGCCCCACAAGACAACAACCACTTGTAGACATATTGTTACGCTGGAGGAAACATAAGTATGTGTTTAAAGCTGACATCGAAAAGATGTTTAAATAAATAAAAATCAGTCTTCCAGATCAAAGTTGTCAGATTATACTATGGAGTAACAAAAAAGGCGCAATCAGCTCGTACACGCTGAAAACTGTTACGCATGGGACAGCCTCGGCTACAAATCTGGCCACAAGAGTTCTACGTCAGCTAGCGCAAGATGAGGGCGATACATACACAGCTACAAGAAGAGCTGCCGCTGAAGATTTTTATGTCGATGACATACTGTCAGGATCGGATACCATCAAACAAACTAGGAGGATGCAAGAACAAGTAGATAAATGTTTAAGGTAAGGAGGTTTTAATACATGGAAATGGAGCAGCAACAACCAGTAGATACTAGGAAACATAGATACTGAACATCGAAATGAAAGCAATCACACAATCGAAATAGGGGAAACTATTAAAACCCTCGGGATTTTATGGAATCCTACAGAAGACATTTTCCAATTTAAAATCAAATCACTAAATATTGAAACACCTATAACAAAGAGAAAGGTGCTGTCCGAAACTTCGAAACTATTTGACCCCATAGAGTGGCTGGCACCATTTATAATAAAAGCAAAAATATTCATGGACATTAGGAACAGGTTGGGGCACTCAACTGTCCACTGAATTAGAAGCAAAATGGATTTGCTGTGCTACAAATCTAAAATTACAAACAACCAAAGCAAAGTAATTTAGTCACTGCTAAACCAAAGGTTGCGCCGTTAAAATCCAAATTAATCATCCCCAGATTGGAATTATGTGCTGCGGTATTATTGTCAAAATTAATCAAGAAAACTAAACAAGCGTTGCAAGAACCGGAGAGCAAAACAGCGGATTGTGCATCGAGAGGATTGCACCTTACCAGTTTAATAGATTACCCTCTCTGGTGAAACGGACCCAGCTGGCTCAGAGACTCTTTTGAATATGCCTTACAACCACAAGTTGAAGGGACCACAGAAGAGTCCAGGAGCCAAGTATGCGCATTTACCACGACAACCAAAGAAGAAAGCATCATACTGGCTTTGATAGAACCGAAAGTGCATCGCTTACGTTCTTAGGTTTGCAAACAGAACAGCTAAATCGTCACCAAGCTACCTGACGACTAAAGAACTTAACGACAGTTTGAGGTTAACCTTAAAGTTAACACAAGAGTTTTGCTTAGGAACATTTGACAAACATCCTGGCAAACATAGTGAATCAAAACTCCGTACCCTTAATCCAGAAATAGGCAAAGACGGATTGTTGCGAGTAGGGGGAAGGTTGTCTGACACCAGAGTTTGTTTCAACATTAAATATCCAATAATTATTCCTTATAAGAGTAATTTCACAACGTTGCTGATAGAGTACGCACCCAAGACGACGTTGCATGGAAGCAGATCCTTCACACTAGCTTTCATTGGCCAGAAATATTGGATAATAAAGGATCCATTAGCAGTAACAACTTTCATCAATAAATTTATGGTTTGCCACAAACATCAAGCACGGACACTGAGCCAACTGATGGGAGATCTTCCCGCAGCAAGAGTGACTCCAACAAGACCATTCACTCATACAGGATTGGATTATGCTGGGCCGTATCAGCTGCGATGCTCACCTGGACAAGGTAACAAAAGCTACAAAGAATATTTAGCTCTCTTCGTCTGTTTTCCAATAAAAGCCGTTCACTTAGTAGTAGTAAGCAACTTGTCATCAGAAGATTTTCTGGTAGCGTTTAGACGCTTCACAGCACGTCGAGATATTATTATTTGAATCTCTACAACGACATTACAGGGGCTTCAAAACTTATGAAGAACGATCTCAGCGCTGCACTGAAACAATTACCAGAAAAGCTTGCAGAACAGCTTGCAAAGGATGACACCCAATGGCATTATATACCAGCGAGAGAGCCGTACATGGGTGAATTATAGGAACCGGCAGCTATATCTGTCAAGTTCCACCTACGTAGAACAATTGGAGAAAAACATCTAAGCAACATAGAAGCATGTTTCAACTCACGTCCTCTTCTCCCACTATCATCAGATCCCATTGACTTCACAACTGTAACACCCGGACATTTCTTTTTAGGTGAACCGCTGCGAACGATGCCAGAACCAAGCCACTTAAATCAAAACATTGGCCATTTAGCACGATGGAGACTTCTGCAGAAATAACGCAAGAATTCTGGAAGATCTGGCTAACCGAATACATAGTATTGTTACAGAAGCGAAGCAAATGGAACAAACCGGAACGATATATAGCAAAGGAGAGCTAGTGCTCATTAAGGATCGTGATTTGCCTAGAGGAAAGTGACCTCTAGGAAGGATCCATGAGGTATAGTGGGAACGTTGGTTTTGTTAGAACCGTAACAGTAAAGAACACCAACGGAGGATTACTAAAAACGTCAATCACAAAGATCAGTCGTCTGCCGATTGAGGACGAAGGACAATGCAAAAAGGTAGCTTCGTTAGAGGGAACCCAAATAGACGCAGTTGAAGCCAACGACCACACAAAACAGCATAAACGAGTCCAAGCTGCTACTTTACCCTATCGCATTAATCTGTACATTAGAACTAGTAGCAGCAGAAATACCAACAAGATATAATAATTCGAGATTCTCCTCTTATCTAGGGATTAACTTTGTTAAAATTGGTCAAGCAAGGCTACTCAACGGAGAATGGAGGATTATAATCTATTATAACCTCACTTCCTATTGGGCGGAGCTAAGTCACTTTGGGAACGCTGCTCGTCAACTACACAGCTTTTGTTCGAATAAAACGCTTATACAACCAGTACACACTGATACGTTTAAGTACTGTGAAGCCATTGTTTCACAGATAATAACACTCAACGTCATGAAACTTCAAGGTCATGAAACACACTCATCAGGAAACAACACAGAAATTCGAGGCATACAATCAAATTCTAACAACCATCCTGTTCTAACAAATTCTAACAACCAATCATAAAGAATTTACCGGCCTTGCAATACACACTATGCTGGAGAAACTACGAAACTTTCAAACCGCAATAATCAGCACCATCACGGAAGTTCATCAAGTCACACTCGATCCCCTGATCCTAACTCCACGTCAATTTCAGGAGCAAGTAAAACAAATCATTCCTAACTTAAAACCAAGTCAGACTATGCCTACCGAAGTGAAAATATAGCCGCCATCTATAAAATAGCCACCATAAAAACCATCAAAATTGAGGCAACAGTTGTATTCGAGATCAAAATTCCACTATTACAGAGGACTCGATACAACATATACCACACAATGGCAGTCCCAACGATTCATCAGCAAGACTACATATATATCAAGCCATCCTTGAGTTATTTATTCATTGCGATACAGGAGAATCAATATATACGTCTCTCTTCCGAAGAACTGAATGCTTGTATCAACCTCAATGAGGAATATCTTTGTGATATACATCAACCACTGAATGCGGATCAGTCAGATACAAGCAACTGTGAGATGCAACTTTTCCAACAAACTAGGACCGTGCCAATTTGTTGTGAAATCCACAGAATAAACATTACCTCACTATGGATTCCGTTACGCCGCCGCAACGCATGGATCTTTATAATCAAATCAATTATGGTAATTTATAACGTGATTTGCGAGGGTAGCAGCGGAATGATCGAAACAATAACCACTCTCATCCAAAGAGAGGGAACTCTAACAGTAGATCCAAGCTGTGTGCTAAAAGGAGAAACATTCACGTTGACAGGGTACAGAGCATTTAGCAGTAGATTGAACTATCGTTCATGCCGCGATTTAATTTGAGTGATCATATGATGTTAGATCCCACCTTCGGAGCAAATCGGAACTCACAATTCAAAATCAACAAAGGAATCTAAGGGAATCAGCTACCGAAGTAAACATGCATGATGTTCAACACTACACAACATCTTACGTCATTATCGGAATGTTAGTGATCGCAGCAGCCATCATTTATGTGAAGCACAGAAGGCACAAGTTGCTACAACAGATCCACTTCCAGATCTGTAGCCAATCAACAACTAGGCCCGGGAATATGTTACCAATTCAACGGGTTACAGAAAATTTTAAACATAAAGTGCTGACATACACTTGAATTTGAGTTATTGACCAAGAATGTAAACATAAAATCAAATAATTTTACGATACCAAACTGTAAAATTTTTATAATAAGTTAGAAGTTATAATACCTGTAAAGACATGGCTTCTCATTTATTAAAATATGTAGTTTTGAATTAGTGGACTAGCTCCGACCCACGGTAGACGCACTAATCTCATTTCAATACAGCACTCACAGGACAAATTCTTGACAAACATAGCTCGTTAATTTTAGAAATAATTAAGGTTAATGACAGATTATTACCTTAGTTCAATTTCTCTAATTCATCCAGAGACTTGCGGATTTGCCAAGAATTTAGGGATGAACTGTTCAAATCACTAGTATTTTTAACGATTTGAGTAACTTATTGGTTGACTCTGCTCACCATAAAGTGTAAACATCTCATAAATATTGTTTGTAGTTATACTGAACTTACAGTAATGTGGATGCCAGCCCACTCAGATATTAAGGGCAACGAGATCGTAGAGTCTCTGGCAACAGCTGGTTCACGCTTTATTTCTATAGGGTTGGAACCTGGTGTTTGTTTATCAGTTAATAGTGGTAGAGCCGCAGTCGAACATTTTTTCTTACATTTGTTAAGCCAGTAATGGCTTAACACAACCGGCTCCCAGCCAAATACGCATATACCCTGAAGAAGGATAAAGTCCGAATTCTAGTTGTGAGTCTGACTGAGCATGATTGTTTCTAAGAACATCTGAATCGCATGCGGCTGCTTTATGTCTGATTCCATGTTTTTAATTCCGTCTCGATTTATATAAACAAATTGACGTCCTTACCTTGGTCCTTATTTTTAGTCGTTAGTCCACCAATCAGGAATTAGTTTCTATTTTGTAAACACCCGCAACAACTTTTATTTCTGCTTTTAAATCTAAACAAAAGGAGTAAAAAGGGTTACAATAAAATTAAATTAAATGTGTTAAAGTGTTAACATCATAAAATAATCAACATAACAATCAACGTTATGTTAAAAAAAAAATTCAAAATAGTTAAACATTCACTATGGGGCTACAATTTGATCCCCCCCATTTAAATTTGTCAGGAGGATTAACATTTTTGGTGACGGACAAGTTAAGTCTATATCACGAGAATATTACGAGGGCATGTAAGTAAGGTTTTGGGACGAGATTAATATGTGGTTGCGACATGGTGACGCAATTCAATAGTTGTATTTTGCATAGACAAGATTTGCTAACCACATTCTCAACCTTCTATTACATAACACAGCGTTATTATAAAATTCTAGTGCGGTTTTAATAAATTTGTACTATGTACAATATTTTGAAATAATTCATCTGTCCAGTGTACATACAAAAATGTGCATGTACAGTATGGTAACTAGGTTAGTGGTACGAGTATATGAAAATGCATTACACAAAAAAAATGAATGTGTAGTTTTCAATTAAGTTAAGTGGTTATTGTGGTTAATTTAATACAATTTAATTTGTTTTTAGTGTTGTTGAATTTGCTGCTGCTGCTGCTGTCGAGAAGCTTATGTTTCTTTACTAAATTTACGAAGGTATTTATATGAATACTTGTAGAATGAATATGAATGAATGGTTCATTTGAAAGCTATTTTAGTCTTAACAATAAGTTGTGAAAGTTTTATCAAAAAATTGTTTACATTACAAAAAATAAGATCTTTATCGCCTGTATCCAACCAATAATTGTATCTTCACTTGCTACCTTGTGGGTCTTGAGGACTGTCTACCTTGAGGACTGTGGGTCCTTAAATTTATCTGACATTTTCGAATATACTTTTTCAATTTTTCACCATGGCCCTTAAAGGTATGTCGTTCAAAATTTAACTGGTATTACTGATTTACTTGACCGGATTCAATTGGTTGAATCTGTATAGATGAATTTGTGGTTGAATTTGATTTCGAAAAATTTCAATTAAAAGAGAATTTAGATTTCAGATGGAGTAGACGTGTTTTATGTCGCTCCTCTTGTTGCAGCAAGTGAAAGGAAACTACTGGTTGAGAAATGTATACATATTTAACTGTTATTAATACGGATCATACAATAACTACGGATCATACAATAACTAAGGATAACCATCGACAATAACATCACTACGAATCTTAATTACAGATCAGCTGACATTCCAGTTTCATCATGTGCCTAAAAACAAAAACAAAAATATTTGGATTAACAACATATATGTACTTACCATTCTACCTGGAACTCTGGCTGCTTAACATCTTTTATAATTGAGGCCGTGAGAACCATAGTGATCTAACTGAAAATTTCACAAAATTAACTTTATGGCCTAATAATAATAGCACTATCGAAACGTAGATATTAGCATAATAATGATAAAACTCCATAGTGGCCTATGCGACATAGGCCGTCTTTGCAATCAAGTAGCTCAAGACCGTAAAAAACAAAATAGCCTATAACTATTAGGCCACTATACGAAGGTTTTTTTTCTATCTAGTTATCATTACAGTTACCAGCTTCATGTAGAAAATTTAAATATTACAAGTACAAGTGTAAATCAAGTGGGTAAAGTTCAACATAGTCCAAAGAGAACACCTATACAAGTGATTAAAAGTGCTTCTTCGACAGAATTAGTTATACCGCCGTTTAAAATTACAAATCAAAACAGCGAAGAAAAAATTAATTCATCAGCAAATGCAATGCTAAACGAAAACAATAAGAATTAACTCAGTGCGACGAACTCTAGTGACCGTGGTCAGTTTGAAAATAATCTAGTGCAAACGGGATTGGATAGGTATATCACTGTTCAATCTAAAAGAAAACGTAGCCCGAGATCTGCTCAGTTTGCTGGCAGGAGCAAAGTGACACGGATTGAACTACGTGTTAACCAAATACCGCTTAACAACCGATTCTCTAGTTTAGAGGTCGGTGACCTCAATACAGCGCCGAAATCGAAACCTGAGAAATCGCCTGCAATTTATTTAAGGGAAGCATCTAACAATGAACTGGTTAATAAAATCGCATCATTAACAGACTCTAAATTTTATATTGCCCCGCTCAAAAGGGGTAATATAAACGAAACAAAGATTCAAACCTTCGAAATCGATGGCTTCAGAGCCCTAGTCAAACATTTTGACGAAGTTGGTAAAAAATATTACACATACCAGCTAAAAAGTCAAAAAGGGCTCACTGTTGTGCTAAAAGGAATTGAAAGCTGCGTAGATGTTAGCGACATACAAGCTGCACTTGCTGCGGAATATTTCCATGTCAAATCTATTGGTAATATAGTAAACCGTGAGAAGGTACCCCAACCAATGTTCCGTTTGGAACTAGAGCCAGAGGAAGAAAAGTCAAAAGAAGTTCACAAGATTTACAACCTAAAATATTTGCTACATCGCAAAATAGTAATTGAAGAACCTAGGAAGAGGTCAGGACCAGTTCAATGCATAAAGTGCCAAGAATACGGACACACGAAAGCATACTGCACCTTAAATGATGTTTGTGTTATTTGTGGTGAACTTCACGACTCCAAACAGTGTGACAAATCTCGCAATGACCCATCTGTGAAACGTTGCAGTAACTGCGGTGAAAATCATACTGCAAATTACAGGGGATGTGCAGTGTATCTGGACTTAAAACGGAAAATAAACCCTAAAATGAGAGCTGAGCAACGAATGCTCAATATGCAATTTAATCAGAGGGCCATGTTACCAAAAAATACAATAGTTACCAAACCTCCGAGTGCAAACACACAAAATGATAGTGCTCTTAACCTGCACCGACCAAATTAGCCCGCCCCAATGAAACCTGTACTATAATTTGTTACACATTTATTACAATTTATTACAACAAATCCCGATTTTATTACAGTTACCGTTTTCGAGGAACGAGTGGTCGGTTTAGCTTACAATTAAACCTGCACCGCCAAAATTGTAACTTTTGATGTAGCTATGATATCGGGATGATTCTTGAACCAGAATTTATTACAAATTAATTACATTGAATAAGTTAGTTCAAGACCACCCCTACAACTATCCTAAGAGTAAATTTCACCCCAAAACGATTATATATTTCAAAAACGTCAATTTAACCAAATCTAATAAATTTTTTTTAACCGGACTGCCACAAGATTATAGGAAAAATAATGCAAGAAGTCTTGTCGAGAGTAGTTAAGCCCTATCCAGATGTGTAATAAATTATTTTTGTGTCAGGATACGCGGAATTCGCTCCCAATGGTAGAGGCTTCAAATAGGCAATTTAAGGGTCGATTTTACCACATTTAATAATTTATTACACCAGACCGCCACCAGATATTGAGTCAAATGTTACTCCTTGGACATCGTGGTGGGCAAATCTACCTTATCCAGTTGTGTAATAAAATATTTTTGTGTCAGGATACGCGGAATTCGCTCCCATTGGTAGAGGCTTCAAATAGGTAGTTTAAGGGTCGATTCTACCACCTTTAATAATTTATTACACCAGACCGCCACCAGATATTGAGTCAAATGTTACTCCTTGGACATTGTGGTGGGCATATCCACCTTATCCAGTTGTGTAATAAAATATTTTTGTGTCAGGATACGCGGAATTCGCTCCCATTGGTAGAGGCTTCAAATAGGTAGTTTAAGGGTCGATTCTACCACCTTTAATAATTTATTACACCAGACCGCCACCAGAAATTGAGTCAAATGTTACTTTTTGGACATTGTGGTAGGTAGGTCAACCTTATCCAGTTGTGTAATAAAATATTTTTGTGCCGGGACACACGGAATTCGCTCCCAACGGTAAAGGTTTGAAATTTTTAATTTAAAGGTCGGTTTTACCACCTTTAATAATTTATTACACCAGACCGCCACAAGATGTTGAGTCAAATGTTACTCCTTGGACATTGTGGTGGGTAAATCTACCTTATCCAGTTGTGTAATAAAATATTTTTGTGTCAGGATACGCGGAATTCGCTCCCAACGGTAGAGGCTTCAAATAGGTAGTTTAAGGGTCGATTTTACAACCTTTAATAATTTATTACACCAGACCGCCATCAGATATTGAGTCAAATGTTACTCCTTGGACATTGTGGTGGGTAGGTCAACCTTATCCAGTTGTGTAATAAAATATTTTTGTGTCAGGATACGCGGAATTCGCTCCCAACGGTAGAGGCTTCAAATAGGTAATTTAAGGGTCGATTTTTCCACCTTTAATAATTTATTACACCAGACCGCCACCAGATATTGAGTCAAATGTTACTCCTCGGACATTGTGGTGGGTAGGTCAACCTTATCCAGTTGTGTAATAAAATATTTTTGTGCCGGGACACACGGAATTCGCTCCCTACGGTAAAGGTTTGAAATTTTTAATTTGAAGGTAGGTTTTACCACCTTTAATAATTTATTACACCAGACCGCCACAAGATATTGAGTCAAATGTTACTCCTTGAACATTGTGGTGGGCAGATCAACCTTATACAGTTGTGTAATAAAATATTTTTGAGTCAGGATACGCGGAATTGGCTCCCAACGGTAGAGGCCTCGAATAGGTAATTTAAGGGTTGATTTTACCACATTTAATAATTTATTACACCAGGCCGCCACCAGATATGGTGTCTAACGTTACTCTGTGGTCGTTTTTAAGAGTAGGTCAACCTTATACAGGTATGTAATAAATTATTTTGGAGTCAGGTTACACGTAATTTGCTCCGAACGGTAAAGGTTTGAAAATTTTAATTTAAAGGTCGATTTTACTACCATTAGTAATTTATTACACCAGACCGCGTAATTTAATAAATTATTAAAGATGGTAAAATCGACCATTAAATTACCTAATCGAGGCCTCTACCGTTGGGAGCGAATTCCGCGTAACGTGACACAAAAATAATTTATTACACAACTGGATAAGGTAGACTTGCCCACCACAATGTCCAAGGAGTAACATTTGACTCAATATCTGGTGGCGGTCTGGTGTAATAAATTATTAAAGGTGGTAAAATCGACCCTTAAACTACCTATTTGAAGCCTCTACCATTGGGAGCGAATTCCGCGTATCCTAACACAAAAATATTTTATTACACACCTGTATAAGGTTGACCTTCCCTTAACAACGACCACAGAGTAACATTAGACCCCATTTCTGGTGGCGGTCTGGTGTAATAAATTATTAAGGGTCGTTAAATCGACCCTTAAATTACCTATTCGAGGCCTCTACCGTTAGGAGCCAATTCCGCGTATCCTGACACAAAAATAATTTATTACACATCTGGATAGGGCTTAACTATTCTCGACAAGACTTCTTGCATCATTTTTCCTAAAATCTTGTGGCAGTCTGGTGTAAAAAAATTTATTAAATTTGGTTAAATTGACGTTTTTGAAATATATAATCGTTTTGGGGTGAAATTTACCCTTAGGTTGGTATAGGGGTGGTCTTGAACTAACTTATTCAATGTAATTAATTTGTAATAAATTCTGGTTCAAGAATCATCCCGATATCATAGCTACATCAAAAGTTACAATTTTGGCGGTGCAGGTTTAATTGTAAGCTAAACCGACCATTCGTTCCTCGAAAACGGTAACTGTAATAAAATCGGGATTTGTTGTAATAAATTGTAATAAATGTGTAACAAATTATAGTACAGGTTTCATTGGGGCGGGCTAAATTGGTCGGTGCAGGTTAAGAGCACTCAAAATGATAACTTGGAGACGTTTGACAGCAGTTTTGCTCAGCCAGGTGTTTCTTATGCAAACATCCTAAAAGGTAACAAAACGAAACCCAAAGTTCGTTTTAATGAAGAGGACCTAAATATTCATACCACGCTAAATAAATTAACCGAGACCATCCAAAGTTTCATGACGATGATGGAAAGGCAAATGAGCATGATGATGCAAAATATGAATACGCTTATGCAAATAATAGTTAAAAATCAAAAATGACAGTTCTAAAAATAGCTATTTGGAATGCGAACGGGCTTCCGCAACATAAAGCTGAGGTACAGACCTTTCTTATCGAACAAAATATAGACATCATGTTAATATCGGAAACACACTTCACCAAACACAATTTTTTTAATATTACCGGCTATTCCGTTTATGACACCAAACATCCGGATGGAAAAGCACACGGCGGCACCGCAGTCTTGATAAAAAGAAGGTTAAAGCACTACGAGCTCCAGAAATATGCTAAAGATCACATCCAAGCTACAACTATTTGTTTGGACGAATGGTCTGGGAAATTTGTAATATCGGCTGTTTACTGTCCACCGAAACATGCAATTAAAAAACAGCAATTTATCGACTACTTTAATCAGTTGGGAATTAAATTTCTAGCAGGAGGTGATTACAACGCTAAACATGTGCAATGGGGCTCGAGGTTGACGTCACCCAAAGGCAAGCAACTCTACGAAGCAATAAACGAGAAAAACCTAGATTATTTATCATCTGGACATCCCACTTATTGACCTACCGATAGAAGGAAAATTCCTGATTTAATAGATTTCTGTGTAATACGAGGAATAGCACGCACCAATGCTCAAGTCGTTGACTGTTATGATTTATCATCAGACCACTCACCAATAATCGTAACACTAAGTACGCAAGCATTAAAAACTGAACCACCCCAACGTTTAACAAACAAACTAACGAAATGGGTTCTGTATAGAAACATAGTAGACGTAAATTGTCATCTGGATGTCCCACTGCAAACACCAGAAGATATCGATGCCGCGATAGAAAACTTAAGACAAATAATGGAAATGGCTGCAAAAAAAGCTACTCCGGAGTACAAAAATTCGGAAAAAAATAGTAAGCTTTCAAGTAACATTCAAAAGTTATTGGCAGATAAGCGGGCGACTCGGCGGCTATGGCAGCTGCACCAATCTCCTTTTCATAAATGGAAATTAAATAGAGCTATTAAAGCTCTAAGAGAAGCAATACGGGAAGAACACAATCTTGGAATGCAGAATTACCTAAGTGAGCTCACAGCAACAGAGAAAACAGATTACTCACTGTGGAAGGCAGCAAGAAATTTAAAAAGGCCAGAGCTATCGAACCCACCGGTAAGGAAACCAGATGGTCATTGGGCCAGAAGTGATTTAGAAAAGGCTATCGCTTTCTCTAACCATCTACAAAAAGTGTTCACTCCAAACGAAAAAAATAATGACTGCGTACTACCATAGTTTACGAGGGACGAGTCGAACCCAAATCCAGTAAAATTTAAATGGAAATGCGTCAAAACGGTTATCAAAAACAGGATAAATCCTAAGAAAGCTCCAGGCAATGATCTAATAACTGGAAAAATGATCAAAGAATTACCCGATAGATGCATAAAACATATAACATATATTTTTAATGCGATTATGAGATGTGGATACTTTCCCCAAAAATGGAAAATATCTCAAATTATCATGATTCCTAAGCCAGGTAAAGACGAAACCCAAGTCTCGTCGTACAGGCCAATAAGTCTACTTCCGATAATTTCAAAGCTCTTTGAAAAGATGCTACTAGAAGAACTAATACCTATATTAACTGTAGGTCGCATTATACCAGATCACCAATTTGGATTTAGAGAGCAGCACGGCACAATAGAACAGGTGCACAGAATTGTAAACACAATTAAGCTCTCCTTAGAAGAAAAGAAATATTGCTCGGCAGTTTTCTTGGATATTGCGCAAGCTTTCGACAAAGTATGGCATGAAGGATTAAATTACAAAATTAAAACTCTTCTGCCTAGACAATTTCATGCAATTCTTGAAAACTACTTAGCCCAAAGGATGTTCCAGGTGAAACAAGGTACGGCCACTACTGATTTAACCGAGATAAAGGCAGGAGTACCGCAAGGTAGTGTATTGGGACCTGTGCTATACTTGTTGTTCACAGCTGACTTACCAATAACTGAAAACATAATCACTTCAACTTTTGCTGATGACACAGCTATATTGTTTTCACACAAAAATCATCAAACAGCATCGAGAGAATTACAAGAACATCTGCACAAAATCGAAGATTGGCTAAAAACTTGGCGGATAAGGACGAATGAATGTAAATCAACACATGTAACATTCACCCTGAATAAACGCACATGCCCGGCTGTAAAATTAAACAATATCACAATTCCTCAACACACAAACGTCAAATATCTCGGTCTTCATCTCGATAGAAGATTGACATGGAAAAAGCACATTGAAACAAAACGTAATCAACTAAAAATAAAATTTTCTAAAATGTACTGGTTGATCGGAAGAAAATCGAAACTCTCTCTAGACTGCAAGGTTCTACTATACAAAGCGATCCTAATCCCCATATGGACATATGGTATCCAACTATGGGGCTCAACTAGTGCCTCAAATATAGAAATTGTACAAAGAACGCAAGCAAAGATACTTCGTAGCATTACAAATGCGCCCTGGTATATTCGAAACAGCAACATCCATAGAGACCTAGGAATCAAAACGGTTAAAGAGACAATAAAATCATGCAGTCTAAAATACCATCTGAAACTGGAATCACACCCTAACGAATTAGCTAGAGAACTACTAAGGCAACCGAAATACAAACGGCTTCGCAGAGCAGATCCTCTAGATTTAATCAACTGAAATATTTAATAATTACACGCATGTTGACCTAACACACTTAAATTAAGTAATTAATAATAATTTAAAATTAATAATGCATACTAATATTAAGTAGCCAATTATTAAGAAAAAATTGGCGCGCTGTCAAAGTATTCAGTTCAGTAAAACAATTGTTGGGCATTAAAAATTAAAATTTTATTATTTTTATTTTAAAATAATAGTTGTTTATTGTAAAATCCGTTTATATAATACAATATTTACATAAAAAGCTAAGAAAAGTATAAAGTTAAATAAAAATTCAAACAAAAAAATTACATCAGCATTCGTACAACACTACATTACTTTTGTGTTTCCAATAAATGGCTGACCAAATTAAATGTGTGTCCTGCAAAAGCGCAATTAGCGAGATTCACCAAGGAATTAAGTGCACCAGATGTCATAATACATTCCATTCACGCTGTGTTGGCTTCTCTGGTAAAAACAGGCAGGAAATTCAAAAGATCGCCACCATTTGGAACTGCTGTCAACCAAGCTCCCTAGTAACTGTCAGCCCTAAAAACAACTCCGATTTAAAGAAGCAGGCTCCTGTTGATGGTACGCCTCCAACATCTCAAACACCACAAACATCACATATTTTGAAATCATCAGTCGATATCAATCAACAAAGCTTTCAAAGACTTGAGCACCTAATCCTGGATGTGAAAAAATCTCTCCTTGACCAACTATCAGTGCTTCGTGACCAAATAGTAAATTTATCAGCTGAAAATACGGAACTGAAAAACAGGGTCCAGGTTGCACAGGAAAACAACGAAGAGCTCCATCACACTATTAATCGCCTGGAAACGGAAGTTGAATATCTGAAAGAAAAAGACAATCTAAGCAACATTGTGATTTCTGGAATACCGAATAGATCGATTGATCCTCTTACCTTAACTGCAAACATTCTTAAAACAATCAAAGCCAACGTATCCAGTGACTGTATAACCAGCGCACAATATATCGGGAGAGAACTCGTGTTACCATCCACCAACACAGCACCCAAAACGCCTAATCATTTTCTCCTGGTCAAGCTTAAATCCATCACCATCAAGCAAGAAATAATAAAAAATAAGAAAGTATATAAAAATTTATTTTCGGATCAAATTGGATTCAAAACTGAAAATATCGAACAAATATTTATTCGAGATCATCTTACCGCTAATAAACTCCAACTATTTCGTGCTGCTCGGCAATTTAAAATAGCTAACCAATTCCAATTTCTCTGGACCACCAACAAATCGGATTTTACTGAAAAAAGCACCACAGAGTAACACTATTCACATAAAAAGTTCAAACGATTTAGATAAAATTAAAAATTTGAATAATTGACTCAAATAGACTAATTTATCGCTTCACATAGAATTATTTTCATATCGATTTATTGATCACTAAACACTAAACACTATTATATTATATTTATTATTATATTTATTTATTTTTAGTTAAAAACTTAAAATTGCACTATAAAATATCAACAAACAAAAACATAAACAAACGAGTCAGCTGTTTCGATTTATGACAGATAGAAATACACACATAAATACAAATGGCATTTCTCAAATAGCGGATTTAGTTGATAGCGTTAATTATGAACTCGGATTTAAGTACGGTCGTAAAAAATTGGAAACGGGTTATGTAAATATTGTATATTTCAATATCAGGGGTTTGAAGTCGAAGATTCATGAGGTGGAAAATTTCTTATCGTTGTGTAATTATGGGACCGAAATCATTGTACTAGTTGAATCATGGATACAATCTGATGAGGTATGTTTAATTAATTTTCATGGTTATAATACGTATCATAGTTGTCGTACGGGTAAAGGAGGTAGAATATGTGTTTTAGTTAAAGAGAATATTAAATGCTCTGTAATTTTTGAAAAAGATGAGCTGAAAAACAATTTTCTAGTTTTAAAATTGCTTAAGCAAAATATGCATTTAATCAGTATATATAGATGCCCGGGATCAAATGTTGATAATTTTTTAGAGTCCTTTCAAACAATTTTAGAGAAATTTCCTAGAGCGATTGTAGTAGGGGATTTTAATTTAAATATTTTAGATCCAAGAAACCCAAAAATTAGTAAATATTTAGATTTACTATCTGTAAATGGCTTCATGCTCATTAACAAATTAGCATCAAAATTTGCCACAAGAATATGCAACAGTACTTCCACTATTATAGATCATGCATTGACTGATCAATTCGGATTAGTACACAGTTTTGCATTGGAGGATGTATCATTCTCTGACCACAGAGCAATTCAATTAGTCTTAGATGTACAAGCTCGAGAATCTAAACAGGCACAAGTATTTAAAATGTTAAATTATGATTCGGCTGCGAAAAATCGTTTTTGGCAAAAAATAGAAACCGTCGAAACTCTGGACGATCTGGTAAGCGGGCTCGAGAATGTCGTGAAGGATTGCATGCAATATAAGCGTGACACACGACGTGTGGGTCTGAAACAACCGTGGATGACCTTAGATTTATACCGGGATATCAAAACTAGGGAAAAATTATTTAAACTAACTGTAAAATACCCTGAGTGTGAACATTTAAAAGTTAAGTTCAATCTAATAAAATCCTCGATTGTAAGTAACCAGAGTACGGAAAGCTAAAAGAGATTTTTACGTAACTAGAGTAGAAAATTGTATTGGAAGTTCCAAACAATTTTGGAATCTATTAAAGTTGGCCATTTATAATAAGACACGTGAAACTAAACCAAAAAATATTTCGGCAATGTTAAATGGCTCAGTTAGCGAGGACCCAAGGGAAGTTGCCAACGCATTCAATGCTTGTTTCATACATGCATGCGATTTTCCGTGGCCAAATGTAGTCGTAATTATGCCAGAATATCATATAGATTTTAAATTTGATATAACCAATGTGAGTGAGGAGGAAGTTAGTCGAGTCATTCAATGTTTGAAAACAGCTGCAGCCACGGGGCGGGACGGCATATCAGGCAAGTTTCTTCAATTTTTTCAAGAAAAATTGAAGAGAGCGCTAACTAGCTTGATTTACAATTCGTTGATTGAAGGCAAGTTTCCGGAAAAACTAAAAATGGCAAGAGTTATACCGGTATTTAAGGATGGGGATGCACTAGAGCCAACCAACTATAGACCAATATCTATTTTAGGCTCAGTCTCAAAAGTATTCGAAAGAATAGTGAATAACCGGTTATTGCAATTTTTGAAGGCGAATAATATTTTAGCAAGAGAGCAGTATGGGTTTACGGAAGGCTCTAGTACACAAGCAGCATGCCTTGAGTTAACTAGTTTCATTTCGGAAAATGTTGACAAGAAACGGATTGTAGCGTGCTTATTTTTGGATCTACGGAAAGCGTTTGATTCGGTAGACCATGATATATTGCTCGCCAAACTTCAGGGATTGAAGTTTGAGCCGATGCATTTGTCGTGGTTCCGATCATATCTTAAAGCTCGTCCTCAGGTTGTAGTTGTTAATCAAATAGAAAGTGATGTGATGTGTCTCGCCAGGGGTGTACCGCAAGGATCCATTCTTGGGCCGGTCCTTTTTAACATTTACATTAACGACATATGCAGACAAAACTTTAAGGGCACATTTCAGCTATATGCTGATGATGCTGTTATTAAGTATGAAAATACAAATCTTAAAGATCTTTTTGAAGATATGCAGATGGATTTGACATTGCTAAACCTGTGGCTCAATGAAAACAAACTTCAATTAAATGCCAAAAAGACTAAGTATATGATATTTACAAATAAAAAAGTTACAAGAGGAAGTTATAAGAGCGTACGGATCAATTTAAGTACCTGGGTCTACTGATAGATGAAAAATTGAAATGGAGCGCCCATATCGATATGGTTAAGGCTAAAATACGACCTTTTGTATTCTCGATCAAAAACCTGAAGTATATTTTGCCGCAAAGTTCCCTGTTACTAATCTACAATTCCCTTATCTTACCAGAATTAATATATTTAAACCCAGTGTGGAGTGGATGCGCTGGTTTCCGTTGTGATGAGATCGCAATTCTACAAAAAAAAAACCTAAAAAACATATACCGCCTGCCACTAAGATTTTCAACAATCGAACTTTTTAAAAATATATCTCAACTCAGCTTCCATAATATAATTGATTTCGAACTCATAATGACAATATTTAAAATTCGAAGAGGTTTAATTAAATTTCACCGACCTCTGATTCATGCGTGTGATATTCATTCATATGGTACGAGACAGCGAGCCAACTTCCACTTGCAATGTCTTCAGACAAAGGTCTGAAAATGTACAACACTATACCAACCGAACTAAAAGAAATTGAAAGTATTAGCTTGTTTAAGAAATGCCTAAAAATGTATTTAAGAACAACCTAAAATAAACAATCGGACTTAAAATGTCTAAATAAATAATCATTAAAATCTTTACGGTGCGAATTTTAATTTTGATTTTAATTTTATTTTATAGTGCTTTTTTGCTTTTTCTGCAATATTTGTGCTCTTTATTGTTTAACGTAAATTTTTCTTTAGTAGTATATAATATTATAAATTTTTTTTTTTTTCAATCATAGTCTATTTAATTTTTAACTTCCCTTTTTTTTATATAAGTATATATTTTAAAATTATAAAACATAAACAGCGCGCTGCTTCATTAAGTATGTTCCTTTGTTACCTACAACACTAAGTGTTTGGTAACCAAATTAATTATTGTATCTAATTTTTAAGTAAATAAAGTAAAAAAAAAAAAAAAGTACTAACATAGGTTAAGGCTTAAGTAAAAAAGAAATATATAGTTTTTAAGAATTTCACACTTCTTGTTAGTTTCGTATAAAGAAAGATTCAAGAATAAAGCCGTTGGCAATAGTTACAAAAAAAAAAAAAGTTATCATTTCCATGTGAGTTAGGTCAATTTGTTTCCTAACGTGTGTGTAGAAAATTTCTTATCGTTTTTCGTTGTGGTAAGTGTTTTTAAATAATTGAAAATGGATAATATAGATAAAGTATTGATAACTTGGAACATCAACTGCGAGGTAATATAGAATATTTATAATAGTTGTAAACTAAATATTAATTGCCTAAAATAGTTTACTAACGAGTTACTTGTGTTAGTAGATTTCTTTGCTGATAATAACGTGCCATATGAAGATTCAGGTTCAGAGTACTTGCCAACAAGAAGTCCATCTCCACTTTCCTTGGATCTTGCAGTGATGCTATCGGATATATTGAAAATAATGACAAACAACATAAAACTAGGAAAAGTAAATGTGTTCCGAAAAAATGGATGAAAACGCTAGAAAGGAAATGCGAAGAAGGGGTGAGCAATACGTAAACATTAAAGGAAGCCTTGTTCCATCTAAACAAATTAATATTAATCTTCCATGCATCTGACCGGACAAGAGGTGCAGTGGTTAAAGCTTCGGCGCTTGGACCGGGAGGTGCTGGGTTCGAATCCCATCAGAGGCTGGATGCAAATCGAACTTTCATCATCGATTACGATCGGTGATGCTAATAAATACAACTAAGACCCTCTGATGGAGTGCAAAATTCCGTGTCAGGAATGCAGGATGAAACTGTTGCATCACGAGGGTCTCAAGAAATTCGGCCATGCTGCTTAGATATATTAAAGAAAATGTACATACAAAAAAACTAATTTTGTACTTTGATCAATGTGGTGGCCAAAATAGAAATATTACAATGGCCACATTCTGCCAATATATTACTGCCCATCCAGAAATGTTTTATTGTTGAATTTATAGACCATAAATTCTATGTGAGGGGTCATTCCTATTTAGCGTGCGACCAAAATTTTATCGAAAAGAGAAAAAATTGTTCAAAAATCTATTTGTCGTATGACAAAGAACCATTTCTATTCCACAAAAAATCTGGAAAGAAATATCACAAACAGAAAATTGACAGCTGAGGGCTCCAAATTGAAGTGGCTGAGTATTCAGTGGTTAAATTAACAAAAAATACTTCCTTTTAAAATTTTATTCAAATATTCAAATAATGAAGAAGGCGTATTTCAGCATGTTAACTGTGCAAAACGGAATTCAAAGAATATAGCTAGCATGGACAGTATAAAAAATGACGCGAGTTGGGGCCGCTCTGATAGTGGTTAGTTTAGTAAAAACAACTTTGGCCTATCTTTTATTTTATTTTCTATTACGTAAATTCTTTGGATAACTTTGATACATAGTGGCAGCTTTATTTGAATCCATTTCAATATAAACTATTTAAACGTAAAACTCTCTGACATTTCTTGCCAATGTCAATCAAAGCATAAAATTTCGGTCAATTTGTAATAGATTAGTAATTGATAATGAGTGCGATTTATGTAAATTAGTAGTAAATCAAAAATTGCGCAAAATTTTGAATTCGCTGCACTTTAGTAGTTATTCTCTATGTTTCTCGTTTTGCCAAAACTAATCAATTTACATCAATTTTTCGGTCTCTTATATTTTAGCGATCGACGAGGAAACATCGAGGAAAATTACAATCGCACTTGATCGAAGGAATTCAATTGCCAGATAAATTTATATATCCGGGTATCCGGGTATACTCGACTTATAAGTATATCTCAAAAATACAAGCGATTTTAGAGTGGCAGTATATAAACGGAAAATTATGGTACAGTTGCTCCATTCGGAGCACGTACGGTTCTATTTCACTTCATCTGATGAACAAATGAGAACATAATGATTGGACGTTTGTTTGATAATAGTTTTTGAACAATAGGAAAGATAGTCGTTTGACTTTGGATAGCTACCTTTAGGAAGAAATAGGGGTAGCGAGATAATTTCTATAATCCGGGTTTGTTTTATTTCTATTTGAATGGCATTAAACAGCTCCTGTGATACTAAAGTACATATTAAATTTTTGTAACAGTTGGAACATGTATCTTCTGCTGAAATTAAGTTTGAATCCTGCTTACTCAAATCTGCAATCTTTAGATGTTGAATCGTTCGTTTATTAAGCGCAAAATTTATATGCGGATATAGGTTCAAAAACGGTTGACAGATGTTGCCAGGCCCCCAACGTGGCACCCAAGTGACTGGAAATGAGGTATTCCTATGCACACAACATGTGACGCTATGCTCGGAAAACAAAAGAATAGGAAAAACTGAATATATTTTTAGGTGGGTCTACATTTCCGAAAATTTGTGCCGAACGCATTCTGCAAAAATATTTTCGCCGCAAATGTTTAAACTGATAAGTGCTGGATTCCGTGTATTGAATATGGCATACATTTTGGTGTTGTTTACGTGCGCGCACACGTCCACACTTCCTAACGTGCAGCAAAAATGTTTTCGTTGAACGCTTTTGGCACAAATTTTTCTAAATGTGGGCAATAAAATTTTGGAAAAATGCGAACATCTCAGAAACCTACTTGTATGTTAAAAAGTAGAATTGTATACACAGTTACATTTTAAAACTAAATACAGAGCTGCCAAAATAAACTACTTTGAGCGACGGTTCTTCAATGAACAAAACCATCACTACACGATAAAATGTTAAAGCACCAGTTCATGGAAAAATTAATGACAGCTCTCAAATAGTGCAAATTTTATTTCGACTAAACCACTCAAACACCTCAATATTTATATGAAGTTTGTAAATCCAGCAAGCAGAAAAAATTTGTATGTGGCCGCCATATCTGTGTGCTTGGGTAATGAAGGTCAATGCAGTATTCGTTCCAAAGATATAAATGACAGCTGTCTAGAGAATTTCGGCAAATTTAGTGTTGTACGGCGTTATGATTAGAGATGAATCCTATATGTAAAGACAATTTTATTTTTCTCGTTAAAATATATTTTGATGAACTCGATTCCGACTACATAAATTAAATTTTTAATTTGTTTTTTAAAGCACCGCTGGTTGCAAAAATTCTTTGAAAATGCTCCTATTTTCCAGATTCCTTGACTTTACTCGATGTAGGTTACCTAGGCGATGGTACCGGTGTACGCTTATTTGCCGAGATCCAAATCACGCGAGTTGCTTCAAAATAATTTTTCAACCGATTCCAACAGATACGCGAAAATTTATGTTAATCATATTTTGATAATAATAAATACAATGATTTGATAATTATTGAATTAATGCTATTGACCCTAGATTTGTAAAACAAACATATTAAAAGCATCGGTTAACCAAAATATCGGTTTCGCCGGTAGACAGGATCCGACCAATGATTAAGGTTGTTTACTACTGCATTGGCTTATAAACATGAATTGGAACATAATACAAGTCTGTAAATTCAACGGGTAAACGTAGACAATGCACATACATTAAAAGCATCATATATTATTCCTGGCGATCGAGAAGTATGCTAATATAGCCGAATACAAGTTTTATCAAGTCAGCGGTGCTAATTTGAGCTTGTTGCTCAAATTAACTACTCAATAAAACTTAACTACTCAATAAAAAATTGCATTTTCTTCAGGTACCTGCAAGCATGCTATAACCCATACACCACATAATCTTGTCGTGCACGCCTAATTTCTATACAACAACGTCAAGATTAACGTGTACAAATTTCGAAAAAGTATTTCTGTGCGGTTCTAATTTTAATTTTGGTAACTGAATTTTTTGGCGAACGAAAACAGGGCTTTTTCAAGCAGCTACAGTTATATCCGCTGGGAGATTATCAGAATTTACTGCGTATGGAACCGGTGTGACAAACTTAACAAAATTTGTTATTTTATAATTTACGCGAGTGTGCATTTAATTTTTAACAGTATATAATTCAACAAAACGCGATTTAACGTTTATAATGCAACCGCCTGGAGATCTGTAGGATCGACCCTGTATATCGAAGTACACACGGTGCCAACACAAAAAAGTAATGAGTTAAGATTTCCCATTGAAAGCTTGTTAGTTCATAGTGCATCTCATAGCCCTAAATATTACTATGCTGTTTTGAAAGCCTATTAGTTAGGTGATTAACGTATATAATAAAACCGCGAGGAAGTCTATAGGATCGGCCCGTATATCAAACTAGGCAACCGTCCCAACACAAAATATTGAATGAGTCGTTAGCCCTTAACCTTATCATTGTATTTTGAAAGCCTATTTTGAAAGCCATTGATAAACTATCTAATGTACGTAATGTAAATGCGTGGGACTATCTATAATCGGGCTCGTAATGCATATTGAGCAACACAAAGTACTGAATGAATTCACTTATAACTATTTAATGCGATTTTCAATAATTTCTGAGTTCGTCACATCGGTGCGTATGGATTATGCAACATTTTCAGAGCTTTCACAAATAGTTGACCCGATAATAAAACAAGATACAGCTTTAAGCGCTGCGATATCACCAGCTGAAAGGTTATCCATAACATTACGATTTTTTGAAATAGGGCAGAGTTTTGAAGACCTCAAGTTTAATACGGCTATATCTCTGTAAAATAATCAATGAAAGTTGTGTGCTTTGTTATCATGTGATGTGTTAATTATGATGAACAAATTATAACGAAAACTTCTTTATTTTAATTAATTAATAATTAAAATTTATTATTTTTAATTGGATTAAACGTTGTCATTTTAACCACTATAATTGGAAAAATATTCAGCAGTTGAATTTGAATTTGATCATATCCACCACATTATCCGGTGTGTGACACACAAATTCTGAACGTGGTATTGACGTATAAGTAATAAAGTAATTTGAGGTTTAAATTGACCTCAGTGATGATAAATTGGGTTCACATATTTTTACACTATTTCTGTATGAAGTACCTAAGTCCACTCCAAACAAGACGTCATTAATCGCTTTTCGCGCGAAAATTGCATTTTCAATTTCTATTTGTAGAATTCTTGAGCCTATTTTTTTTTCAGAATATCGTATTGGTTATCGCTACATCGCTACGATTAAAATGGTCACAGGTCTAAGCCGACCATTCTATTGAATTTTATCTAAAGAATTTTAAATTAAACTTTTAATTTAAAATACTGGAAGCTGAATCTGGCGGTTTTTTATCTGCCAGTATTTCTGTTTTTTGTAGGTGGCAGTTGAAAAACTTTGACCATTTCAAAATAAAATTTTAATCTGCTTAGTTTAGTTCGATCGATTTTTAGAAATTATTATGTTTCCAAAAACAAACCACCAAAAACAAACCACCAAAAACTAAAATGACATCACCGTTACTCATTTGCCAGTAATGCATGCAATATGTGGCGCTGAAGTTTGTTAATAAAAAAACAAATGGCGTTGAAAATAAAAGATTGAATTATTTTAAACATAAACTATTATCGCCTATTTGTGTAAAAGTGGAATTAGAACTTTACACAATATTAGAAATTCACAATTTGAACAGGAAAATTGTGAGATGGCAAATTCCAACTGAAAAACAATGGGGAATAAATACAACAATAAAAAGCAATAATCTACATGGTCTACAAATATTCTACATTATCTACGAACTCTTGACATTATCTACACCAAAATGAATTGTGGTATTTTCGACACCAATATGTCGAAAATTCCAGAATATGCATAAACGCACAACACTGTTCTGTATATCTTCTGTACAAGTGCTGTGATTTCGCAATTTACCTACATTAATTGTAAAAGAAAGTCGGATGTTGACCTCATCGGGTGTTGACCCATACACTCCTCCATTCTGTTAAATACGTGGTATACTATAAAAAGTTGGTCAATATTTTAGCGCTAATGCCCAGTGTGGTGCGTGTACGCATAAGTCGGAACTGTGGACATGTTGTTGTCGAAAATAGTGTAGACAAAAATTTGGCGAAGACAATGTCGAAAATTCGTAGAGTATGTAGAATATTCTTAGTCAATGTAGATTATTACTTGTTTTATTGGGAACGTTATAATTGAATTTTTACAAAACAAATATATCAGATTGGTACTCTAGCGCCACATATTATATTGCATTACTGGGCAAATGGGTACTTTTTTGCTGTTATCAGAGAAATTTAATTTTTCTAAACTAAACTTTTAAAAAGTTTATTATGAAATTGTCAACGCCACCTGCAAAAAACAGAAATACTAGCAGATCAAAAACCACCAGTTGCATCTGCCTCCGTTAGGCCAAATCAAAACATTAGTTTTAAATGTTTGCAGTATAATTTATTTAATAGGAAGCTGTTCGGCTTACATCTGTCTAAAATTTTCTAATTTCCCAATTTTCCAATTATTATGGTACTTATTATGCGTCCTATTACATGTAGCACCACTTCCAGGAATCATTTACTTTCGATATCGAGCATCTGCACGCAATATTTTACGAAATTTTCATAGCCAACTATGTACTAAAATTAGCTTCCTTCCATTGAAATGCACCTTCAACGAGCTCAAATGACCACCGTTGATTTGCTTAAAATTATACCTAGCTATGTTAGTACACTTCTCGCTGGTCAGGATCAATTTATAATGATTTTAAAATATGTGCATTGCCCAAGTTTATCCGTGAATATACGGAATTTAACTTCAATTTAAATCAATTGTCAAGCCCTGTCTACCGTCTCGGTCTTCGGTATGTCACTAGGTAAATTAGCGATTTACACATTGGTAAATAAGCGTACACCAGTACCTCCCTTAGGTCTAGGATTTTATTCCTCGGCTATTAACTCATAGGACAATACCGAGGGGTACCTCCGGCCCATTACCGCCAGCCTTTACCTTCCGGATATAACCCCGAACATTACCTGCCCACCATTACCAACCCAAATCATTTTCCCATATGGTTTTTCTCCAAACGATGCTCCAATATCGAAAAGTACTCTTGGCAATATATTCTCCCATACAAATGACCATTTTCTAAAAATGCTCTAATCGTCATGAAAATTCACATGGTATTCTCAGAAAATATTCATAATAACAAAAATGCCCTAACTGATGGCCCCAATTTGGGTAGTTTAAAATGATGTTCTGTGTAATTGCTCAGCATGGCATAAAGAATATGTGAATTTCCATTACGTTTGGAGCATTTTTCGATAATGGTCATTTGTATGGAAAAATATATTGTTGAAGAGTACTTTTCGATCTTGGAGCATCGATTGACGAGAAAAACGATAAACTAGGCTCCTAGTTAAAATATTATGGAAAGGCTTACTGTTCTTACAGGTTTACAATTTTTTGCGACATATAGTATGTTATAGTTCTAGATTGAGCTTTTCAAGCTGAATTTTAATCCGTCATAATAAAAAATTAAGAAAACAAAAACTCCTGATGAAATGGTATATTGTTCCGTAATCAGCTAATTTTTGCAAACGTTGTAAAAGTTGTTTCGGTTTTTTTTGTCAACCATCATGTTTCTAGTAGGATCTGTTATTAAAACTCCCATACAAATTTTTTAAATGTTTTTTACCGATGAAATGGTAACAGACGATCCCTTAATCATCTAATAATCGGGCCGAATGACGGACGGAAAATGACCGGGGAGTAAAGGCAGAGAGGGTAATGACCAGGGTGTAATGAGGGGCGGGGGAGGGGGGTAATAGTCGGAGTGGGTAATGTCTGGTGGGTAATATACAGGGTGTTAATATCTAGGGGTAAAGACTACGGGTAATGAGCCGGACGTAACAACCGGCTAAACCACGGTAGCATCCAGGGAGGTAATATATATCCTGTTATGGTTTCACACGATCCTGTTATTTATTATCTATACTACACAATCGTCCATATAATCCACTTCGAGTCTAGTCAAGGACCTCGGAAAATATAAGCATCTTCAAAGAATTTTTCTGCATTCAGCGCTACATTGAAAAATTAAAAATTTTAAATCTAGTCGGAATTGAGCTCCGAGATCTATTTTAACGAGACCGAATAAAATACGGTACGATGGTAAATTCGCGGCTATGAATGCAATCCTCTGTGCAATGCCGTCTGTTGTATACATCTTCGAAACGAATAGTGTATCCACTTTCATTATCCAAGTTCAGCATCCATTTCTTAAGCCAATGGGTTCTCAGTTCGATCGATTTATTGTCTGTTGGATTTACAAGCTTCATATAAATATTGGGGTACTTCAGTGATTTTACCGGATGAATTTGATGCTGTATAACATAGCGGAAATTTGTCATAGCAAAATAAGAGATTTCGCTACTCGCCGCAAGTGGCAGCACAATCACGAAAGAGAAAGATCCTAGCGGAATAAAATATTAAAAGTGATCCTTAAAATGACAAATTGATTGATCTCCAAAGTAAAGGAACTCGGTAAATGAAATCTTGAAATTTAACAATATTCCGTCTTTCCGCCATTCTAAAAAAATGACGATGAAATTTGGATAAAAGTATTGATCAGGGGTAAAAAACTTAGGACAAAATTCTAGGATCTGTCTATGCTGGACTAAACTAGACCATTTCATAAAAAATACTTTTGAAAATTTTAATTTTTTCATTAATTTATTTTCAGTTTTTGGCCAATATCTCAAAAACTTCCACAAGTAACCAATACTTTCGATTGTTTTTCTAATAGCTTAGGTCATACTGAGACTACCAGGAAAATGGGACCAGGAAAATGGGACAATTGGGGACAATTGATTGATTAGAATTTTCACTATAATTTTATGATTTTCTGCGGCCATATAAGTTATTTTCAGTTTTTGGCCGATATCTCAGAAACTTCCACTAGTAACCAATACTTTCGGTTGTTTTTCTAATAGCTTAGGTCATACTGAGACTACCAAGAAAATTTGGGGAAATTTGATGGATTAGAATTTTCACTATAATTTTATGATTTTCTGCGGCCATATAAGTTATTTTCAGTTTTTGGCCGATATCTCAGAAACTTCCACTAGTAACCAATACTTTCGATTGTTTTTCTAATAGCTTAGGTCATACTGAGACTACCAGGAAAATTTGGGGAAAATTGATGCACTAGAATTTTCACTATAATTTTTTTGATTTTCTGCGGCCATATAAGTTATTTTCAGTTTTTGACTTTTATCGAATATTTTAAAATTTTGGGTTATTCTGGGTGATACCCGGATATTATTTTTACATCTAGGTAAGGTTACCAAGACGTTGAGAGTTTGGTTACCTCCAACTGGCTATCAACCAGAATAACCTAAAATTGCATACAGAAATCGCATGTATGCTTTAATTACAACAAAATTCGAGGTTACAAAGGGAATAACAATTGCGTGCGAAGCATAATAATTCGCTAAGTTATTGTGGTTATACTTTGTATTCAAGTTCAAAGTATTTTTACTGTTTTTGTAGTTTGGCCACTGTAGTCTATTGAGACGACCGAATATTTTAATTCAGAAAATTCAATGTTACATTAGTTTGAAACTAAACTTCCAACGTCTTGGTAACCTTATCTCGATGTATTTTAAAATTTTACTAACACAGCTAAGGTATATATACAAGAAATATTAATTTGTTCTTATCATCCGTACGAGTATGTGATTGCCATATAAAGACATGGATGATAATTTTTCAAATGTGAGTTAGAAATAAATCTCGATCGAGGCGAAATGGATCCAACATTTCTACATTCTCTACATTGTCGACGTCACTGTTTTAATTGTCTACATACATTCTCTACACATGTAAAATATTAATTATATACGCGGTGTAGACAATACGGCGCAACGTTGCTAATGGCTAATACAATACTCTAATATCGAAAATGGGTCGCAGTGATATGGCAATTTTAAGCGAAATTAATTACAAACTGCTCATAAAAAAATCAAAAAAAGGTTTTGTTGAACAAAACTAGAATGGTGACATTGTGCAGCGCTAACAGTAACTATCAATTATTTAGCAAAAGCTATAAGAAAGAAAGGTTAAATCACCACATGCGACTTTTGACTTACTAAAACGTTTACATAAATTCTCTAAGAAACTCTACATAATCTTAATGTTGACATCCAGCAGCTAAATAAAATTTGTAATTTTTTTTCTTGTTACCAATCTCAAAGCCCAAGATGAGGAGAGCACTAAATAAATAAATCGTTAAAGCGAAGAATATAAAAAAAAATTGTAATAGTTTTAAGTAAAAGGGGTCAAATGAGATATATGAACGAAAAGTAATAAATCATTTAATTATGTGTACGACTACATTACACAACAAGTAGTTAGGAACTAAAAAAAAAACTCAAAATTAAATTAAGAAAACTCAACCATACTCATAATATACGCTTGACATTTTAATTACGATTGAAATAAGCTTTCCATCTTTATGGTGGGAAAATTACACAGAAACTGTTTGATGGCTTCAAGACTTTGGTTTAATATGTGCCCCGTATATTATTTCTTTTAAAGACAGACAGAGTATCAACATAACTAAATGGCTATGGAAATTAAATAAATTTCCACCGATGCACATTACGTACAAGTATATATAGGTGCATATAACATACACGTATCATAAATTTTTAAATGCAGATGCACTTATGAACTGATATTATATAATCTTATCTTCCCTCCATTTATAAAAATGAAGAAGTAAACTGAGATGTTCCTGGGTATACATTATGGATGTACAATATAACGAATGGAAACTACAATAAAAACAAGAGAACTACAGATTATGGAAAATATAAGGAAAAATGAGAAAAGAAGAAAATTATATGGTACACAATACAAAAATTATACGTTGTTTTAATGTAGCTGGGTACTGCTTCATGATTACGGTGGTAACGTTTTCTAGATTTTGGATTCATGATAAGTATAAGGGTTTATAAGGTAAAATATATGAAATTGTATACGGTTACGTAAATGCTGTATAATAAGGAGGTACGTACCACGCGGTGGTTATACACACAGTACATAAAATTGGGATATAGCTTGATACGTAATTTGAGCGTACACACTAAAATTAAGACGCGTTTTTCTAGTAGTGGAACGTTCTTCAATATTCCTTATCAAATGAATAATAATGGTTCATTTTAAGGCAATACAATGTAGATTGTTTGTTGTCCATGATCAAATAGTTTTTCAGAAGTGATATGTGAGAATCGAGCGCGGGCTCAATTAATGGCTTCAAGATTTAATTAAAAGATTTAACGTCTTATCATTCATGGCCGTGCGAGCGCACACTCCTAATATATGAACCCGAGATTCTTACTTCTTTCTTATTTTAATAATAATAATCGGTTAGTGGTAAGCATTGAGTGTGAGTGGTATTTAGCAACACAAAAAAGTGTTGCATTTCGCGATTTACCATTATATCTAATTTAATATTAGAGGTGCTTTAATCCGCCCATTTACAAATTATCCACGCATATAAAAAAACCTTACCGTGGCCACGTTTCAACAGCCGAAGTAACTACTGCTTTAACCAGCCAGTTTAATTTATCAACGACCGTTGACTCATCCAATCTATCTTTTGAACTTGACTATCATCGATTACTTCGCTTCCATATCCACATCGCAGCTTAACCGCTTCAGCAACAGTCGAGGGAAATTCCTGGACCTGCTATTTGCCAACGACGTCTTGCATGCCGATGTTGCTCCGTGCTTGGACTTCACTGGATACGGGAGCATTTATCACACACCAATTACGAAAAATATTTTTTATACAAAATGTGCAATTAATTATTTTCCTGGTTTTCACTTTAATTTTAGAATGGCCGACTACGCATCCTTGAATGAATTTCTCAGCACTGCCGATTGGGATTTTTACAGCGCGGTGCGGATTTGAATGACACGATGCACAGATTTTTGCGAGCTTCTCGGGAGTAGTATCGAGAGACACGTTCCGCGGGTTATCAATAATAAATCCGGCTTTCGAGAGCCATGGTATAATACCGAGTTGATGCTGCTCGAGAAACGACGCAACAGGTTTCATTCCCTTTACAGTCTTTATGGCGAAGATTATTATCCCGAGTTCAAGACCCTTAATTGTTTCCTTTTCAATAATTACGTAGTGCAAATCGAGCAAGTTTTAACATCAAAACCCCAAAAATTTTGGAACTTCATTAACAGCAAGAAAAAGGTATCTAGTTTTCCGTCGAATATATCTTACCAGACCTCCACCGCTCGTCAGCCATCCGACATTTGCAATTTATTTGCCAAATTCTTTGCATCGGCTTACAAGCTACTTCGGTCAACAGACACCGGTTCTCCTACTACTTCCACCTCCAGGAGGAAGTGCTTCTTCTCGACGTTAGCAAGGGAGCGATAACGGTCTTCCGCCGATCCTATTCAAACGTTGTGCCGTAAGTCTGGCCTCTGCAATTACCTTCTTGATTAACGAAATCCTTCGTCGTGGTATTTTTTCAGATCCATGGAAAATATCATGCGTTCATCCAATTTTAAAGGCGGGTAATAGAAGTGAGGTAAGTAATTATCGTGGGATCGCCATTCTCTCTATCTTACTCAAACTGTTTGAGTTCATAATTCACAGAGTATTGCATTTCCATACCAAGAGACTAATTTCTCCTTTTCAGCATGGATTTTATCCCCTTAGGTCTACCGTGTCTAACTTGTCCTCATTTTGTGGTCATCTATTTGACAGTCTAAACTCCAAGCGCAGCTTGACGTTGTCTACACAGACTTCGCAAAGGCTTTCGATGTGATTGATCACTCTAATAAATTCTTATTAGCAAGTTGGAGAGTCTCGACTGTGATTTCATTCCCATCGACTGGTTGCGTTCTTATCTCTCAGATCGTTGGCAATCTGTTAGGATTCTGGATTCTTTCTCCCCAAGATTTCGCTGCCATCCGGAGTGTCTCAAGGTAGCCATATCGGCCCACTGTTATTTTCATTATTTATTAACGACGTTGTAAAATGTTTTAAGTTTGCCAATTGCCTCCTCTTCGCAGATGACATAAAGATTTTTGCCCGTGTCTCTAGCGTGTTAGACTGTGAAATGTTATAAGACGACTTAAACCGCTTTTGCAGCTGGTCAATTAACAACTTACTGGCTTTAAACGTGAGTAAATGCAAAACCATTTGTTTCTTCCGTATCCGCCCGCCAGTTTTTTATCAATATCAACTATACAACGAAACCATTTTTCGGGTTGAGTTCATTTCGGACCTTGGTGTTATCTTTGAATCTGATGCTACATTTACCAGACATGTTAATGCCATTATTTCAAAGTTGTACATTATGCTTGGCTTCATTAAATGAAACTGCAAGAACGTTCGTGACCCGTTAACTTTGACATCATTATACGTCTGCTTTGTTCGGTCCATTTTGGAGTATGCATCTCCTGTTTGGTCACCCCTTACCACCGTCATTCTGAGAGGATTGAGAGTATGCAGAAACAGTTTATTTTGTTCGCGCTACGACGTTTACCATCCAGTGGACTTCGTTCTTCCGCCTTATCAGAATCGATGCAATTTTTTGAAACTATAACGTCTAGACAATCGCCGAGACGTAGCTTCCGCGCTGTTTGTGCGTGATATCATCAATTCCCGTGTCGATTGTATCGAGTTACTAGCACCTATCAACTTGTATGCTCCCGGACGTCAAATGCGTCAACGCGATGGAGCTTTACGGTCTTTCTGATCCAATTTCGAGGGTATCGCGGGTGTTCAACAAGATCTACGGAGCTTTCGATTATCACTTCTCGAGAAATTCATTCAAGAAAGCTTTATATAATCTTTTGTAGTCAAGCTTATGTACCGTATTTTTTACCACTGGTTTTGTTGTGTCGATTGTAGTCACTGTAGGCACCATTTATAAATAAATAAATTAATTAATTAAATTAAAATTAATAAAACCAAACGGTTCTTGGTGTGCATTCGTCGACTATTTGAAGTATGTTTAACTTTTACCTGACTATATCAAGTGCACAACTACATTTCCGGGTTTCACACATAGATGGTGCCAGCGACACATCTAGTTGTCATTTACGTTAAAAGTTGTATTTTGTTCATAGCGTCGACAGTTGTTAACGATAACCAGTTGATTACAACTCACATATTGCAACGCTAAAATATTTTGTCTAAGAACGAAAATGACGAATTTTGTAACAAACAAACAGCATTTGCAGGAGCTTTGCTTTTCCGCTTTAACTTGACAAAAAAAATACAGCTGAAGCACGTCATTTGCTTGAGGAGGCCTACGGCGAACATGCTTCATCGAAAACTACCTGTGAAGATTGGTTTAAACGCTTCAGAAGTGGCGATTTCGACATTGAGGACAAGAAGCGTTCCGGAAGACCAAAAATATTTGAAGACACTGAGCTGCAAGCATTTTTAGATGAAGTTGATACGCAACTCAAGATCAACTTGCCGATCCTTTAAACACGACTCGCCAAGATATTTCAAAACGTTTACATGCTATATGGGAAAAATTCAAATGGAGGCAAAATGGGTGCCGCATGAGTTGATTAAGAACAAATTACAAATTTACAAATTTTTTGACGCTAGCATTAGAAGGTGGTGATGGTGTTGAGGTAGTGTTTACTGATTTTAGCAAAGCTTTTGATAAAATTGACCATGTTTTATTGGTAAAGAAACTGGGACAGCTCAACAAGTGTGATGCCCTTCCTTTAAAGTGGATTTTTTCATATTTGACGAACAGAACTCAAAAAGTTTTTTTAAATAATATTTTATCTAGAGACATCAATGTTTTGTCTGGCGTCCCACAAGGTAGCCACATTGGACCTCTATTATTTATTGCATTCATAGATGATGTGAAGCGGTGCTTCAAACATTGTAAGTTTCTGATTTACGCTGATGATGTAAAAATCTTTTGTAAGATTAGAAATGATCGCGATCTGCTAAATCTACAACATGAATTAAACGTGTTCTGCGACTGGTGTAGCTTGAATAAGCTTTGCCTGAACGTTTCGAAATGTAAAGTTATGAACTTTTCTAGAAGACGTTATGGACGTAATGGACATGATAATAGTTTATTCTTAAATGGCGTTATGATAGAGCGAGTTCATTCTTTTCTAGATTTAGGGGTTTTGTTTTCACGAGATTTATCGTTTAAGGACCATATTGACAGATGTATTAATAAGGCTAATTCAATGTTAGGGTTTTTAATCCGTTTCTCCAAAGACTTTCATGATCCATATACTCTAAAAGTCCTCTTTGCTTCATTTGTTCGATCGCACTTGGAGTATGCGTCAATTATCTGGAATCCGTACTATATCAATTCCTCTAACCGTATAGAATCAATCCAGAAGCGATTTATGCTGTTTGCCTTAAGGCGACTTCCTCGAGAGGTAAACGCTCCTAAGTATGTGCTTCCGCCGTATCTAGGCCGTTGTTTGATATTGAATATTGAACCATTGTTCGTTCGAAGACAAATTTCTTCCGCAATGTTTGTGCGCGACGTTATAATGGGCCGAATTGATTGTTCACAACTACTTTCCTTGTTTTCAATACGTGCCCCAGTGAGATCACTCAGACACCGAGGCTTAGTGATTAATCTGCACTTCCATGGGTCTAATTTTGGTATGTCGGACCCGGTTTGTAATTCTAGCCGTGTATTTAATAATGTATCTACCGTGTTCGATTTTAATTTGTCCAGAGATGAATTTAAAAGAATTCTAAAACTTTTTTTTATTCAAATTTGATTTATATAAATAAACCTAATTTTAAAAAAATACCAGATGTAAATTAATACTGTTGGTAAATAAATAAATAAATAAATAAATAAAAAGAAACAGATGGAAAATCGAAGAGCCACTTGCGAAATTTTGCTTTCACGCCATTAAAGAAAGAGCTTCTTGCATCGGATTGTTACAGGAGATGAGAAGTGGATCATTTTTAAGAATTCAAAACGCAAAAGGTCGTGGCCTTCACCTGGCGAAGTATCAACATCAACGGCACGGCCGAATCGCTTCGGAAAGAAGACAATGCTGTGTGTTGAATGGGACCAGAAAGGAATCGTGTGTATCCTCATATACCATTTCTCGTAGACATCTCTGAGATTTGAACAAGTTTTTATATAGTCATCATCCCCTTGGTAATTTAGACAGTCATATCCATCATCAACGACAAATGGGTTCTGGTCATCGTATTGATATAAGAGTGTTGCCGCTTGATAACTCTTATCGTAAGGAAACTAGCCTGATATACCGTTTAGCCTCATATACTGTTTCTCGTAGACATCTCTGAAATTCGTATCTCTCCTTCATAGAAAGGCATCCTCTAATACAACCATCTAAAACACACCTTACCAGCCTAATTATATTAATTGGGCACGCTCTCTCAATGAGTTAGGAATCACATCCAAAAACGCTTCATCTGTTTCCGCTTCAAAGTAAACCTACGAAACATCACATGAGCGAACCACTTAGAGGTAGTGTCACTCTTTCGCGATCATTTACACACACCGGTGTCGATTATGCTGGTCCATTGAATATACGGATATCAAAAGGCCGGGTAAATAGACTGTAGCGGCTCAAAAATCCTTTTCACGTCGTGGCACTCCTCGTAGCAAAACTATTTATACACCGCGCCGCTTAATTACGAGGCATAGCTCGTTTTGCTGAATAGAACTATTTCGCCACCTACATTCTCGAATCTCGATATTTATCGATAATCGATAAATATCGAGAATCAAAAATATTCACACGGGAAAAGAAGTAAGAAACGAAAAAGGAGAGTCGGGTTTTAAAAGTGCACGAGACACAGTCTCATAATAAAAATGAAAGTGCCGCGAACAATCGTTCACACAGTAACCATTTTGTGAACTACTGGTAAAACATTATTTATAGTGAAAATTTATATTTTAAAAATAAATAAATAAATAAATAATTTTTAATAACAAAATATAGTGAGTGTTAATCCTTATTAATAATAAAACACGGTAACACCCGCTATAAGACCTACTCGAGCTACATTGCTATTGTGTATACCTTTCAACAAAAGCAGTTCAGAAAGTGGTTTCTGATTTAACAGCAAGCACTTTCTTGGCATCATTCGAAAGATTTTACGTTAGACATCGCGTCGGAAAAATATTACCAACTTATACAGTGATAATGGTACGAACTTCAATAAGGCAAACAAAATTATAATTCAAAACCAACGGCACTGGAAGAACATTATCCAGGATTATTTTTAACACAGAGCTTTACATAGCCCTTTATAATCTCCAAGTACTCCTCATTTCAGAGGATTATGGAAAGCTACGGTTAAATCACTGAAACATCATTATACCAAACCGATAAAATCAAACATCTATTTCTGGAAAAAGTGCCTCCAATAATATTTATCTCATCTTCAACACGGGACCTAGTGGAAGATTAGGCACCCAAACGTAATGATGGGTGTTATAAAGGAAGATAACTTACCACCTTTGATGTTGGCAAAGGATCGAATAAAGGAAATTCATCCGGATAAAGATAATCTTGTAAGAGCAGCCATGATTTGCACTCTTAAAGGAGCAACAGCTTAAACGTATACTCGCTTAAACACACAAAATTGTGTACCGTGTCATTCTTAGAGAATGTAAGTGAGAGCCCATCAACTGACAAAGGGAACAACCAATTTTAAAAAGCAGATAATGCCGAGTTCCGAAGGCTGCAGCAACATTGCTGACAATTCATTTTAACTAATACTGTATCTGTTAAAGCCCACCCAACCAAGTTGCATATGCATTAGTTAGAAGATGCATGAGGGATATTCTTCGACAATGTATGAGAGGTTTAGCTACTTGCTGCACACTGGACTCTATTATTCGCTATAATATGAAGAATCACTGGATTAAAGTCACCAAAGCAGGTAAGAATCTCCAGTTGATTATCAGAGCATATAACAATATGCTATCTATACAATGTGATATCATTGTCCAACAAATCTAACTACAGTTTGGCAATATTAAAGCAGAAAGCAAACTACTTGGAACCAAAGCGAAGAGACGTCACAAGCGATGAGTTGGAGACACGATTGGGATTCTTCTAAGTGACACCCTTGGCATCTTACTAGATCTTTTAGATAAGCAGAAAATTTAAGCAAAATTAAAATTAGATCATAATCCTTTAGAAAAGAAGAACATCAGCAGCAAGTGGATTTGGATTTGAAGTATCTTCGAGTACCGTACAAAGATGAATCAGAAGGATATTATCGTAACTGGAATTTTTCGCTCAATACCCTTCATCGGTTCAAATATGTACTTATCCCTAAGACAAATCTTCACACTTCGAGAATACCATCATCATAATACCTTTTGGTTGATCATCACTGGAAGCATTATGCACTAATCAACCAAGAAACTTTCAATTAGTGCTTACTTATACACGAAGATTTGTCTGTGTATCACATCTCATACATCTCATGCATTCCATCGATGTTCTTTCGATGTTTTATTCCTACCAATCATTGGATACCATTGCATGAGTCAAATCAATGGATTTAAGTTACTAAATCAAAATCATCAAAGGTTACGTTTGGCTAGATTTGTGAATCACATATCATGCCACTAAAATTTCAAGGCACTGGAATGATCTCCATCCGCTCGGATGATCGTTAAGAATGAAACATTACAAATTTCCTCCGTTGGGAGAGCAATAACTAGGATCAACATATCATTCCTGGTAACAGCCAATATGAGTCAGAAAGAGCCGTTTTCTCACAACATAATCCACGTACACCATGGGCTGGAAAGAGTGATTTCTACTACAGAACTTTGTGAAGAACAAATAGAACTTCAAAAAGCATGGAAACCATCAGTCGTCATCATTTACATCACCATACAATGACTCATTTAATATTTGGTGCTGTTCTCATTATCATGGTGATTGCAGTGATTCTCTTGAAAAGGACTCAAAGACATCATCGACCAGTAACACGAAACACACCACAAGCCCTTCCTCGATTTTTATTGCCACCCGCAGAATCCTCAGCTTAACAACTAGGGTCAACTGGATAAATATAAAGTTGATTGAGCATTAATACCAATATCACCTGTGTTGTGCGTCTACGCGTATTTCCGAATTGTCTACATGTTGGTGTTGAAAATATCGTAGACAATTGATTTTTGAGTAAACAATGTAGAGAATCGGTAGAATATGTAGAAAATTCGTAGACAATGTAGTTTATTACTTTTTTGTTTTTTTAACTGTTTTTCTGTGCGAAGTCACCATCTTATAGTTTTCCAGTTAAAATTGGGTTTTACCTAAATTTTAGCAGTTAAAATTCAATTTTTATTAAACAAATAGGTGAGATTGAAAATCTTGGTCAATCGATGTATTCAATGATGGTGCGTAAATGAGTTTTGTTGTTTGTTTACTGTTTTTGATTGTATTTTGATCAAACATAAATACAAAGAAAGATGGTTCGTACAGTTAATGTGGTTTCTAGACAAAAATTGTCTGATAGCTGGGACAATGATCTTGTCTTGAACAAGAATACAGGTGAGGTTTTTTTGAAGTAAGCGATATCCATTTTATTCAGGTTAGCTCAGGATTACACTCATCCCATCGTTTCCTGGTCCTTTCCCACACTGGAGCTAACTTTCTTGATATCAGTATACCTTAGTCAGAAGCCCTGGAAGCTGGATAGGAATCAATAGACTAATCATTCAAATAGGGAAATAAATTCAATTCATTGAAACATCAAAACTCTAACAGAAACATGAAGGCCTAGCACAACAATTAGAGAAAGAAGGGAAACGAAATTCTCGGCCTCAGTGCAGTGAGATAAACAGTGGTCAAATAAACACAAGCGAAATTACTTAATATATTCTCTGGATGCGATAGCAGGATTCCATACAAAAATACAAACCACAACCTTTAATATTCAGTGAAACGATCCAATAAAAGTCATACATGAAACAACCATATGGATGAACCAGGCACAATAGCAAGAACACACAAAAAAATGATTTAAATGCGAAAAATTACGAAAAGGCGAGATTTCAATGCAAAAATTTACTACTGCATCACAAACAAGATAATTCATAGAAGGCAGTAAATGTCCACACAAAAGTATACACATATGGACATCATCTGAAGAAAAATAACGAAACAAATGTGATGACGAAACGTGATGACCAACAGCAAATTTCTTGACAAGATGTCTGACATTTGCAGTGACCACCTACCTACTGTTAAAATATCATAATTTAAAATTAAACCGGTCGCTGTAAAACGCATCAAAACAAATCGCAAAAAGTAAACACCGACAGATTGAAAGATGCTGGGTTCAAGAAACACATTCTGCGAAACCAATGAAAAAAGCAGCCATCAGTGTAGACCAACAGTGAAAACAAATCTAAGAAATCTATATCGAAACAGCTATCAACACACTCGGGTTGTGTATCAAGAATTTAGACGCAAACCCTCTGGATCAAAACATGCGCGTACTACTTCAATCAATGCGTGCGCAATAATCAATAACGATTCTCAAGAAAGGTGACTTATAGGAGAATATATAAATGGGAAGGATGTACCATATATCCCTCTTCAACATAACCATAAAGATATTAGCAATGGCCATCCTCTATAGAATTTCACCGACAGTCAACCCGAAATTGAGAAACAACAGGCTGGCTTCAGACCAGGGCGAAGTTACACCAAAGTTATCATATTAAAAGAAAACGATTCTTCACTGAGCAGTCTAATGAATGTAATTCACCTCTGCACATACTCAAATCTAGCAAAAGAAGTTGGCCTCAAAATAAATATTAGGAAAGCCAGACGATGAGGCTAAACACACCAATGGAATTGTATACATTGGTTGCACTTTAGAGAAAACGGGTGGCAAATCAACTAAGCCAGATCAACATTTAACATGTTACACAAAGACTGGAACATATCTGTCCTATCCCGAAAATACCAAACTAAGAATGTTTAATTCGTATGTGAAATTAGTGTTGCTGTACGGTTGCGAAATATGGAAGTGTAATGCCTTAGAGAAATACTGAGGCGCTTCTGGCCCAACAAAATAACAAATATTAGCTCTTTGAAATGAATTGCCCACATTGAGGAAGTCGCAGAATTAAATGACAAGCAGGTCTCTAAAATCAAATCCACAAGAGTGAAGGAAAGTCTGGACGACCAGCTCTAACGTGGAAACGAACGATGCCAGCAGGAGCAAAACAACTCGGAAAGTCGTGGATAAACTAAAGCAATAGAACCCAATAGAGTTTTATGGTCCAGCCCTGTGCTCTTAAATTGGAGATAATGGGAACAAATATTGCATAAAATATGAAGTGAGTCTTCCGGCATATTTTGGCATTTATTAGGATTATGAACTCGAGGAACTTGTACTCGTATGGTCATTATTTACCTCAAAATTTGTTACCCTTTACCATTTTATTGCGTGATAATGATGTTGGTCATTGTAAAGTCATTTTTTAATAGAGACGCTCGAAATTTGTTAGGTTATAGTAGCCAAGTTGTTAGATGTTGTCAAATTTGTTGTGAATTGTTCAGTAGTGTTTGACAAATTACCAAGGGAGGTTATAGCATTGCCTAGTCAACAGGAATTGTATTGTTTATCGGCCGACATAAGTTTCACAAGCATGCGGCAAGTTTCAGCATCTTCCTTCCACCATTTAATCCTCCTAACATAGGCCATACTTACAACCAAATTTTTATCGTGTACACGATTTTAAAAAATTTTAACTTTGCTCATTTAACGATTTCGTACTTTAACCGTAACATAAACATAAATGTGCTTCATTACCATATAAAAGCTTTGGCTCAAATTTTTCAATGTGGAAAAAGAATGCACTCCATCTTGAAATGGTTTGAATTAGAAAGAAAAAATAAAATTTTGATAAATGCTAACATAAATAATAATAATAATAAAATATTAATTATCTACGCGGTGTAGACAATACGGCACATCACTGAATGTCTAGCACGATGGAATTTTAAAATCAAATTGGCGGTGATTTCACTAATCATTTTAGGAGACCTGAAAGCGCGCGCCCATTGTCTCTCCTGGTAAAAATAAATTTTAGATAGCAGAGTTTGTTTGAGTGAAATAACATAAACTTTTATTATTCTGCAGTAAGCGGTTTCGACAATGCGTGCGCTACATTATTATAATGTCAGCTAACTGAACAAATCGATTTCATAAAAATTAAAGTTAGCAGACTGTAAAACCTAAATAATTTTCAAAAATTTTATTTGTAATGCCATATGTTTTTCAGTTAACAAACTCTAGCGTCATATATTACATTCATTACATAGAGTAACTTTTTTCTCATATCAGAGAAATTTAATTTTTTACCGCTTGTAGATGTAAACATTTGGACATTCCTGTTCGAAGACATAAAAATTTCGAAAAAATACTCGAACTAAACTATATAAACTGGTAAAACGTTTATTTTGAAATTATCGTTGACATCGCTTGCAAAATCAAAAATACAAGCAAATCAAAAACCACTCGCTTCACATGACTCTGGTAATTCAAATCGAAACATAAGTTTTCAATCTTTGTGGAAAAAATTTATTTAATGTGTAATAGTTAACGTTCATTTTAAATTCACATATAATCCTTCCTATCTTCACTCTTGATTTATACTGCCACCACTTTGTCGGCGGTGGGTATTGTAAGAATAACGTAAAGCGAAAGAAAAATGTGTGAAGAACCATTATTAGAGAAACAGCAGCGAAGCTGAAAGGAACGTAAAAAATTAAAAAAGAAGAATTATATGTGTAAAAGTAAAACGTAATAAATAAACTTATTACAAAGTGTTTTATAAATGGACTGTTGGGCTTCGAGCTGTCTAGAATTTTGAGCATTTTCTAATTTACCTAATCTTCTTGAGACACTCCTTCCAGTAATCATTTGCTTTCGATATCGAAATGTTGTACGAATATTGTCTGCGACAACGCTGATTCTAAATTTGCGGCCAAGAAATTCTCTGTGCAATACCGACTGCCACGTACATATTCGAAACGAATACTGTATCCACCTTCATTACCCAAGTTCCATCCATTTCTTAAGCAAAAGGGCGGTCTGCAGATTCGGCGGCCACACGAGTGGGTTCTGTGTTCAATCGAATTTTATTGCCTGTTGGATTTACAAGCTACATATAAATATTAGGATATTTGACTGGTTTTTTCGGAATAAAATTTGTACACTGTGATTGATAGCGATCGTATTAATCCTTCCATAAATTTGGGCTTTGACATTTTATTGCGTGGTAATGATTTTGTTCATTGAAGTTCAGTGGCTCGAAGTAGTTTAATTGGAAAGCTCTATATTTGGTTTAAAAATTTAACTGTGGCTAAAGCTCTAATTTATTGTATAATATAGTTTATTGGCTTTTTCAAATATTTTAAAATTGTAGTTTCTTATTATTCCGCTTTCCGAGAATAGCACCACATATTAAACACATAGGAGTACATGCTTGCCATTTTAAAATTTAAGTTCTAATATTTTAATGTGGGACAGAAATGAAGCCAAACGGTTCCATTAACAAAGGAATTCAAAAAAATTTGCTTATTGCTAACAGAAACAATAATTTTCGACATTGTCTACATAATATACATTGTCGACTTCAATTTTTTTAATTGTCTACATACATTCTCTACACGTGTAGACTATTAATTATATACGCGGTGTAGACAATACGGCACAACGCTGAATATCACTCTAGATAATTCACTTTCTGGGAAATGCCGACCCATCACATTTGTTCAACGAAGCTTATTTAAAGTGCAGAATTAAGTAATTGATTTGCTCTATAGCAGATTATAGTAGTTTAGAACAGAACCGAGAATATTATATCTGTATAGATTCAGGCGAGTCTAGAATATTATATCGGTCTTTAAACACGAGAGCACTTAGTCAGTCATTCAGGAGACGCGGTACACGAAAGATTAAAAGCGAAAGTGAGTAGTGCGGAAAATAACAAATGGTGTAAAGTGAAAATGGTGGTAAAATGAATTAATAAATACTTGTATATTATTTGTAGTTGTGATTTGGTAAAATAAGAGTGGGAAAATTTTGGTCGGAATATTCCAGTAGTGGCGTAAGTATTCCGTAAGTAATTGGAAATTATTCAGAGATTATTTCTGTTATTTTCGCGAATATTCCAGAACCGGTATAAATTACGATAATTGGTCTTGTAAACGTCAAATTCTATAAGGATATTCACAATCCAGTGATACGAACCGGATTTGACAGGGAAAATTCGTAACAATTGGTGACAGCGGTGGGATTGTGAATATTAGGAGATCGGTGTTAAGGGTTTAACGGCTACAGAGTTAAAATTCCAATTAAATCTACATACGTAGTTTACCTACAAGTGGTTTCAAATTGAATTAGTAATGCGACGACGTGAAGCTTCGGAGAAACAAGGTTTAGACTCGGATAATTATGAGTTCGAGGAGGCAATAGAGGAAAAACTTAATGATAAACGTGAGTGGCGATATGGCGAAATTATTGGCTGTTATAACTCAAAAATATGATCAACAAAATCAAGAATATGATCAACACCGTAAATAGACGCAACAAACGATGATGATGTAGACCACACGTAACAGAAGGTTGAGTATTCCGATAAAGGATAGTGAGCATCTGTTGTTCAGCGAGAGCCAGAAGAGGAGGTGGATTGCCTGGTGGAGGTCTGGAGGCGGATTGTCTGTTGGGGTGATTTTAACGAGTTTGGTGCAAGGATTGCTTATGTAAGGCAGAATGATAATAACCCAGGGCTGTGCAGCAAACTTGAGGAAAGTGATTATGCCAGAGGTGTTAATGGAATGAAGAAAATTGAACTCAGATTTCAACGCGCGGATTATGTCGATAAGTATGTAACAGAAAAATGAGAAACACTTTGCGGGTGTGGCGATTCTCTCTGATGTCGGTGATCAATTGTGCCAGTTACATTTGAACCGGATAGAGATCGGATGAAGTTCCACTGTACGGAATATTGAAATATATTAGGAGGAGATAGATCGGCTGGCCAGTTGAGATTGCAGATGGTTTAATTATTGTGACTGGTATGGCGACAAGGGTATCAGAAGCGGTGATTGGCGATGGCAATTCACAGGAAGGATATCGAGCGGGGGCCGCATGTGATTTGCAACGACCCATGGACACAAGGGAGATATGTGGAACACATCTCCCAAAGTGGTTATAAACGGTGCTTGCAAACGGCCAGGAATTATGAGGTGCGACAGCGATATTAGATTGAAATGTTGCTAAAATAAACAGGGTCAATCGATGACGGGAAAGATCACCTATGAAATGCTCATCAAAAAAGGACGTTTGCTTGTAAGGATGATAAAATGGATGAAGAGATGTGTGTGCAGCAGTGGCGTGACAGAAATGACGGAGTAGATTATCGTCAAGGATGGGGTTGAGATAGGGAGGCGATGATTAAGATGATGTTGAATTGACTTGCGCTACATGATCTAACCTACAGAGGTGGCAGATTGGATTCTGTTCGGGACGAACAGGCTTAGGTGGGGAGTAATATTGTGATCTCGCCTAGTGGTTTTGGGCAATTAATTCAACTTGACCCTAACATTTTTTCGAGATTAGTGCCTTTTAGGTTAAAGTAGTAGTGTTAGAGAAAGTTTTATAACAGTTTTGCCGTATAGCGGTGTAGAAGTCTATAACAGAACCAAGAATATTACTTTTGTATAGAGGCGAGTCTAGAATATTCGATCGGTATACAAATACGAGAGCAACGGACACAATGAGTCAGTCAGTCATTCCAGAGATACGGTACGCGAAAGATTAAAAGTGAAAGTGAGTAGTGCGAAAAATAACAAGTAAAGTGGAAATAGTCGTGTAATTAAAAATTGTAAATGGTGAAAAAAGTGATTTAATAATTAATTGTAAAAATTATTTGTTGTTGTGATTTAATGTCGGTAAAATAAGAGTGAGAAAATTATAGTTGGAATATTCCAGTAGTGGCGTAAGTATTTCTTAAATATTAGGAAATTATTCAGAATCGGCATTTTCGCGAATATTCCGGAAGCGGTATAAATTACGAGATATTCTCAATCCAGTGATGTTAGCAGTTTTCAGGTAAATAAATTGTAAAATTTACTAATGAGTTGAATAATTGGATATGTACATGATCTTTCAATTACATTTATATACGAGTACATACAATAAATTAATTGTTTTTTAAAACATGGCAACAAGAAAATAGAAATTGAAACTATTAGGATTCCATTTAAGGAAAATTGGGCATTTGTGTAGAGTTGGAAGAGAATTGGGCTTTATTTGAGGTGAATTATTTAATCATTAATCACTATTAGAAACATATAATAAAAGCAAAAGTAAAGTAAGTGTAAGACCGCGGCCCAATTCGTGACTTATTTTGTGGAGATTAACTTATTTGAAAGTCTACAATAAGTCTTCTTTCAAATAGACTTATTGGAAACTTGCTAGAATTGTTTTGATGAGTTACCGGTTTAGGCGCAAACAGCACATAAAATTCAAACAAGTCTACAAGCCTAACCGACAAGAGGCTTATTGTAGACATTCGAATAAGTCAGTCTCCACAAAATAAGTTATGAAATGGACCGCAGTCTAAATGTGATATTGAACGCCTACTTCCTTAGATAAGTTTCAAGCGAATATTTTTAAATACTGTGCCTGCTTATAAAATATTTGCTTATCTGTCAACGAAAACAACAAAATAATTTTACGGTTAAAATTAATTATTAAAATAAAAAAAATATTTTCGTATCATCAGAAATGTGTGTGAACTAAATATAATGTAGCGTACATATTAAAATCCAGTGGCTGTATAAAAATTGTTTATCATATGTAAAGAGAAGATGTTTTATGCTATATATCGTATTATTATCGTTATGATTTCTTTGTGCTTTGATCTTACAAGTTCCGTATTTTTTATATTTTCAATGTAGATTTTCATTTATGTTTTCATTCTCATCTTTTTTTATGCTTTTTGCAGCTGAAGATTAAAGTCTTAAGATAAAAATATTGTATAATAAACAACAACAATGCCATGCAAAGGAATACAAAATTTAAAGTTAAATCGCCATTACTTCCATACTTACCGAGTACGTATGTTATTATCTACCGCTCTGCAGTACGTATTTGTAGTTTTTATAAAAATATTTTTTTTTATCTTCTGTTTATGATGTCTTGCTTGTAAATAAAATAACTTATAGCAAAAGCATTTTTTCAATATACAAAATGGAGAATTCATACGTATTGTAAATTATAGGTTATGTTATTTAAGGTATAAATAAATCTTTAAATAAAAAAAAGTAATTCATAGTATGATAAAGAGAAGTAATGTGGCAGCTAAATATAAAAATGATTCTGAATTTAGAAAGAGTAATTCTATTGAGAGGGCGTTGATCAAAATTGTGTACACTGTAAAACTGTACACTGTAATATTTATTATTCAAAGTCCGATAATATAGTAACCATCTAAATTTTCGGTTCAATTCCATTACCCATAAAATGGTACAAAACTTTAAAGAAGTACACTAAGTCAGATCTCATGTCAAAAGTTAATTACTAAATGGCGACATGAATTGAAGCTACAACTGCCAGAGATGCCATAACATTGAATCAAAGGTATCGCGTTTAACTGTCCTCGTAGATGATATAGCTAGTCCTATTGATGTGGTGGATGAAAATATTGGTAGTAGTTCAAGAACTTCATCACTTAACAATTTCAGCTTCGAGCAATAACCTTCCTAAAATCATTAAAACTGGACAACTTCAAATTAAATCTCAACGAAATGACGTGACAACAAGCTGAACAAATCGGACAAATTTTGGGAATCGGTTTTGAAATTGGATGCGATTTCCGAATCGATATCAAATTTAAGAGTAGAATTTGACACGCTTCGTTCCCCCTGTGATAGTAAGTTAAAGCAGCTCCAATTCCAAAACACATTTTTGTTTCAAGGCTCGTGAATACTACAACACACAACAATATTCTTGCTCACTTAAAATCAACCTTAAACTTCTACAATATTCATGATGATGTACGAACTCGTCGCCTAACTCTACCTTTGTAAAAGAGTTTGTGAATAAGCGTAACAACAACCTTAATGCTGTGCCAAAATGCAAAGCACCTTGTACCTCTACTTATTACCAAAATGTATGTAAACTCCACACTGAATCTTGTAAGGTGTTTATAAAATCGGAAACAGTCACATCATCAAAATGATGTTTTTGTTTTAACGGAAACTAGTTGCACAGCTAATTTTAATGTTTTTCGTAAAGATGATATTGTGAACACTGTCGTATCGTACCAAAACGGACGAGGAGTTCTCATTGCAGCCCGTTCTAACTTCGACTGTTCTGAACTTTTCATTTCGAGAACTAACAACATCGAGCTGCTATGGACGTATGAAAATTGATTATAAAAAAGACACGGGAAAATACATTTTCATTCTATCTGCGCCCGGTAATCCGATTAACACCTACCAGCTACTCGTGGATGCTGTTGACTTTATCAGATAATATGAACAAATATGAACTTTTGGTTCTATTGTACTTCAATTTTCCTGACCTTCTATGGACACATTCGGAGGATTGCATACATTAAAATGTTTACGTAATCGTATCCTCTAACTCAACTACACCCAAGGAAGCTTTATTTACGGATAATATTTTTTAATCCCGGTTTATTCCAGATTAGTAATATTAAGAACAGCTTGAACAGGTAATTCGATCTGGTATTTACATCTGATGCTAATAGTTGCACTGCCATCAGTATTGTGCGTCTACGCGTATTTCCGAATTGTCTACATCTTGGTGTCGAAAATAGCGTAGACAATTGATGTTTGACTAGATAATGTCGAGAATTAGTAGAATATGTAGACAATTCGTAGGCAATGTAGATTATTGGTTTTCTGTTGTCATTTCCAAAGTTTTTCTGTACCAGGTCGTCATGTTATAGTTTTCCGGTTTAAATTGGGGTTTACCTAAACTTTGGCAGTTAAAATTAAATTTTTATAAAACAAGTCGATCGATGGCTGCGATATTCACAACCATAACCGATTTCGTTTTCGTTCGTGGAATAAAATTAAATTATTTTCAGGTTTAATAAAATAAATTTTAATATAAATAGTTAGCATTTCTTGAGCGTACTGATATCTCCCGTAGCTTTCATACCAGGCGTTTAGAAGAAATCTGTTTTTTTCTGTGTCTAGCGGGCTTTATAGAAATTAAAAATTTGCATTATGATTCAAATCGAGTTAGTTTTGTAACGAGATCAATTAAAATGTCGGTTTGCAATGTATTACTAGAGCGTAATCGATTATCATAACGCTATACGTGGCGTAAATTCGACCACGGTTTAAAAGAAATTCGCTGTTCCAAATTTTCTGCCTGTCATAAACATTTTCGAAACGAATACTTCATTTCTGAGTTTCTGAGGTATACATTTTGTTTAGATTGGTTCAGAATTACATTTGTCCGAGACATTAACCAATTGATCATCAGTTGACGTTTGTTTGTCCTGGCTCTTTTTGACAAGAGTTATCTTGCTTGAAATGCAGGGGGGAGGGTACTTTATCACTAACGCAACGATTGCTTGGATTAGTACAAGTTTGGGTCACCACTTGGAATGGAACGAAACATCCCGCTGGCATGCGAGTATACCTTGCTCGGAAACCATGAGAGCTTGCTAGGATTGAACCAATCATTCATTAATCTGAATCAAAATGATTACAGAAACAAATATTAAAATAAATAATACAAGAAGCAGCAACCATTACAAAATCGTAGCTTTCGGCCTCAATGAAATGAGATGGTTTTTCCATCAGTTGTGAAATGAACAAAAGTCAAGAATATTACCTGATTATATACTCTGGATGCGATGAATATGGTGTGGGCATATTTAAAACAGCTAAAGCAAAGAATACACTAGTGGAATAGAAACTAGTTAATTGCAGAATAATCGTAGACGTAACAAGATTCCATTCAAAATTACGAAACACAAAAATAATATTAAGTGATATGCCCAAACAAACGACGCAGATGAAACAATCAAGGATGGGTACTATGAACAACTACAAGCCACAATGACAAGGACACACGGAAAATGCTGGGGATAATAGAAGACGGGGATTTCAATGCGAAAATTTGAACAGAAAACACCGACCTAACAACCAACATGGATAAACAAGCATTAGACTCTGTGCGTAATAATAATGAAGAACAACTCATGGACTTCTACATCACAAACCAACTATTCATATTAGTCAGTAGGTAGGTTTCAGTGGTTGCTTACTGCACACTTAGGCCAATTTTTAGGCCCATTGTGATACCACTCATTCACTCCACATCATTAACCCACCTACTTCACCTACTCACACAACTACAGTACACCACCTGCACATTGCAAGCTTCATGTCAACCTGTACATTGACATGGAAGGTGGATCGGCGCGTGACACGGAATTCTGCACTCCATCAGAGGGTCTTAGTTGTATTTATTAGCATCACCGATCGTAATCGATGATGAAAATTCGATTTGCATCTAGCCTCTGATGGGATTCGAACCCAGCACCTCCCGGTCCAAGTGCCGAAGCTTTAACCACTGCATCACTTGTCCGGTTATTAGTCAGTAAATTTCCACTGAAAAAGATGTACAAATACACATGGACATCACCTGACGTCAGCACAAATAGATCACGTAATGATCAACAAGAAATTTCCCACGTCATTAAGAGATGCCAGGGCGGTGATGAGTGGTGCGGACATTCAAAGTGACCACCAACTGATAATATCACAACCCAAAATTAAGTCTGTCGCTATAAAACGGATCAAGAAAAAAATCGAACACTGACAGATTAAAAGATGTCGACACAAGAAAAACATTCTGCGAAGAGCTCAAGCTTAGCCTCCAAAACAATGAAGAAACAGCCATCAGTGTAGAGCAATGGTGGAAACAAACCGAAGAAGAAATAGCTAACAACACACAAGGGTCAACACACAAGGGCGGGTCCCAAGAATTCAGGCGCAAACTGTGGATCACTGATAAAATTTGGAAGAAAAGTGAAGAACGCCGGCAACTTCGTTAAATGAGAAATCAAGAAAATGGCAAGGAATGTCATATAGGCAATACACATTCTCAAGGCAGGAGAAATGGCTGCAGCAACCCAAAACATGTGCATACTTAAAAAAAATTAATATACAAGCTGAAATATTCAAAGAAAACATATTGGAAACTGCAAAACCTCGAACACCACCGGTAATAACAAAAGTGTGAAATTCCGGTGTAATACCGTGAAAAAAGAAACAAGACTAGTCAAGTGAGAAAAGTGGCCTTAGAAGAAAAATCAAAAATTGGCAAGATATATCCCTTCTCAATATAACCATAAAGATATGTAAAGATATAAGTCAACCCGAAATCAAGAATGGATCTGGCTTCAGACCAGGGCGAAGTTACACCGATCATATCATATTAACACAATACACACAATTCATTAGACACAATACACAGGAACGCAATATGGAGCATACTTTGTGAAATTGGCATCCCAACAGAACAGGTAATCGAGTTTAATGCAAAGGCAAGCAAAGTGAATCATACTGTAGCAGAAAAGAAGAAGACAGTGTTACGTACTCTGTTCACTTCTATTCCTAATAGTATAAGATAGTGGAAAGAATTAACAGAGAAACTCAATGATCTAGAATACGCAGATGACATATGCCTGCTAACACATAAACACGCCGACATGCAACAAAAAGTACAGAAGCTATCAGATCTAGCAAAAGAAGTTGGCCCCAAAATAAAGGGAAACCATACCAAGAAAAAATATAAGATATCAATGCATTTATATACCTTGGTTATACTCTAGTGAAAACGGGGGTGGCAAACAAAATAAGAAAGCGCAAATCGAGATGAATTCGCCACTTTGAGGAAAATGAAGAATGACATGACAAGAACGTCTCTGGCATGGAACCCACAAGAGGAAAGGAGAGTTGGGCGACCATCTAACACGGAACCAAATGATGAAAACAACTCGGAAAGTGGGATGGGTGAAAATCAAAGCTATAGCACCCAACAGAGTTAGATGAGTAGGCGATCAGTAGACGATCCAGCTATCTCCAGAGTTATAGATTATCCAGCTCATTCTAACTTGGAGAGAAAGGGAAAACATATATTGCTTGAAATATCCAGTGAGGTCATATTTAGGAATTAATTAGGATTATGAACCTAGGAGCTTGTATATGATTAATTACCTGCATTTTTTTGCTTTATTATTTGATTACGTGATGATGATGTTGAACATTGTAGTAGGTATTGCACATTAACATTTTGGTAGCCCTTGGTTGGGTTTAAAAATTTATGACTATTTGGTTTGATTTTGCTACCTAAGCAGCAGAAACTGTATTGGGTGAAGGCCGACATAACAGGCATGCGGCAAGTTGCTGCATCTCATTTCCAGCATTTAATTCTCCCAAGCTGAATACACAAGATTATGGGTATTTAGGTGAACAATTTCGCCCAATATATACGTAAATATGCTTCATTACAATATAAAAACTTGTGGTCATGTGGGGTTAAATGTGGAGAAAGAATAAATCTTGAAATGGTTCCATTAACAAAGAAATCATAGAATTTTGATGATTGCTAACAGAAATAATAATTTTCGACATTGTCTACATTCTCTACATTGTCGACGTCGTTTTAATAATTTTCTACATACATGGTCTACACGTGTAGAATATTAATAATCTACGTGGTGTAAACAATACGGCATAACACTGACTGCCATAGAAACTAACCTAATCCTCGCAAATATCATGCTTGGGCTCAGAAATATTGTACCATTTCAATTTTTTAAAGACTGATTTTACCACCCTCTCAATTAGTAGCAGCGACACTGAGATACTAAAAGCACGCTTTAAAGCGAGCTCTGAAATTTTTGAGTGTTGTGCGAAAGTATTGTCCAATATATGGTAAAGGGTGGTTAAATTTTAAGGGCCGATGTTGATTTTGAATAAAACACAAATTATTTAGGAAATTATTGTCAATTCTTTTTATTATCATAATATGGTATGGTTCAATTATGTATGGAACAAAATATCGGCCAAATGGCCGCCGCGACCTCGGCGGCACACCTCCACCCGATGGTCCAAATTTTCGATGACGCTTAGGCATAATTGAGGTTCTATGCCGTTAATGTGCCGAATTATCTCATCCTTTAGCTCTTGAATTGTTGCTGGCTTATCGACGTACACCTTTTCTGTCAAATAACCCCAAAGAAAAAAGTCCAACGGTGTCAAATCACATGATCTTGGCGGCCAATTGACATCGCCACCACGTGAGATAACACGGCCATTGAATTTGTCGCGCAAAAGAGCCATTGTTTCGTTAGCTGTGTGGCAAGTGGCACCGTCCTGTTGAAACCACATATCGTCCACATCCATATCTTCCAATTCAGGCCATAAAAAGTTCGTTGTCATCTCACGATAGCGAACACCATTCACAGTAACTGCCTGAGCGGCCTCATTTTGGAAAAAATACGGCCCGATGATGCTGCCAGCCCATGAACCGCACCAAACAGTCACTCTTTGTGGGTGCATTGGTTTTTCGACAATCACTCTTGGATTATGATTCACCCAAATGCGGCAATTCTGATTATTGACGAATTCACTGAGGTGAAAATGTGCCTCATCACTGAAGATGATTTTCTTCGAAAATTGATCATCCACTGTTGCCATTTCTTGCCACCATTCTGACCATTGACGACGTTTGGAATGGTCAAGAGGCTTTAGTTCTTGATTCAATTGCACCTTATAAGCGTGTAAATGCAAGTCTTTATGCATAATGTTCATCAACGACGAGCGTGAGAGGTGCAATTGTTGGGCACGATGACGAGTTGAGGTGGACGGCTCTTCAGCCACAATATCGCGAACAGCAGCAATATTTTCTGCTGTACGAGCTGTGCGAGCATGCACTGGTGTTTTAAAATCTCCTACAGACCCGGTTTGCTCAAATTTTTGCACGATTTTTCCGATTGTATGCACATTTGGACGATTAAATTGACCGAAAAAATCACGAAGTGCACGATATTTATTTTGATTTGAACGCCCATTTTCATAATATGCCTGAATAACTTTAACGCGTTGCTCGATTGTGTTTCTTTCCATGGTTCAAATTGAGTTAGTCTGAAATTGAGAAATGTCAAATTAAATGAAGAAAAAAACTTGACGTTTAGGTGTGGTTCACATTCAACGTCGGCCCTTAAAATTTAACCACCCTTTATAATATAGCAGCAAATTATACGCGGTCCCAAAAATCTCCGAAACAGGCGATGCCAGAAATTTTTAAAACTCTGTCCGAATATGACTATTCTAATTACTCGTCGGCCTACAATGAATTCTGCAGGTTGGCCAACGAACTGCACAATGATTATATGTTAATATAAAGAAGAAATCAGATAGGTACCTACGTATATATAAAAAACACGGAGATCGTCGTTTTAACGACCCAAAAGTTATTACGAATATGTTTGCACAATTTTACAAACTTGCTTTTCTAGTACTAATTTTGAATCTGACGTGAACTATTTTAAACACTTGGAAGGTTGCACTCAGACATCTCTAGAATCCCTATTCTAGCACAGTTATTAGAAAAAATAACAATCTGATTGACGATTTCTCGTTCAGTTCAGACAGTTTGTTGGCAGTGGTTGTAAAAAGATGTGCTGGCCAGTGGGCTGAACCGCCTACAACAGTTTAAAAAAACACTGGAATTCTGGAATTTTCTTCTGGAATTTTCCCTAACATGTTGAAAGATTCATTCCTAATTCCCAATCATAAGAAAGGCTGCAAGTCGGATATTCTAAACTAGACCGATCGCAAAGTTGTCCTGCATTCTAAAACTGTTTGAAAGTGTCGTATATGATACATTGTGCATTCACTGCAGACCTTTGTTCTCTGATAATCAGCACGGTTGATAATCAACAGAATTTGCATGAAGCAAATTAAACTTTAGGCAACATATTGGTAATATTATTATCAGAGCACGCTTGGCTTTGTTAAACGCTGTTCTAAGGAATTCTTTGATCCATCTATTAAGAAGGCACTCTATACTCTCAATATACACTTAAATCGTATTAAAGTAGTTCAACGTAGATTCCTCCGTTTTGCTCTCCGTGGACTGCCAGGGGTAGTCAATTTTAGGTAGCTGACAACATCGAGTACTGAGTCTTACTCGAACTATAAATTTCAATTTAACCCCCGTGTGTTAAGAAAAGTTCCTGCAGAACTGCAGCTCATTAGAAGGATGCTGGGTTAAGTAGGAACGCACTTTTAATTCTTCGATTGCAATATTGGCAAGTTTACTCTAGTCACGGACTTCCTATTCTTCTGTTTGCATTTGAACAGACCAACGGTCGCTTATACCCCTTATAGTTCTATTTGGAGATTATTTCGAATATATCCGACATAAAAGTTTTCAAGAAATTTTCAAGAACTGTTGTTTGACTCTTTGTTTTGAAGCACCAAGAACACTGGTATTTTTCTTTGAGTGGTAATTTAACTACGTATCGTCTACTTGAGTTCCATTTAACCGTTTATTGGAAAAAAGGATTGCGCTCTTCTTCCGATTTGGTGAGTAAAGATTTAACTGACGCTTCGTCTAATTCCCCGATCTTTACAATTCTTGCACTTGTGGTCATTAATCGTTTAGCCCTCCCAAGCTTGTTTTCGTCACATTTTAATTTCACTTAATAATCTGTCCTTCTAATGATAAGTTTGTCATATCGCTCCTAGATGATGTCATATGCGGTTTTGTAATTTCCTAGATGATGTCATATGCGGTTTTCCTTCTAAGTTGTCTTTAAAATATGTTAACTTTCCGAAGTCTTATTTGTATTATCGTTTATCAGATTGTTGATCGTATTTATAAATGACATCAGTTTTATGGTTAGAAGTTCACCAAGTTATCATCGAATTTCGTTAAACTGCTGTTATTTCGATGGTAATTTACTTTAGTTTGATTTTCTCATAGTTTTCCATAAACGTTTTAAAGTCCCCTAAGAAGTATAGCATGTGTGGTTCTTCGTCATCGTTCGCTCCTAATGACGTCTTAGAAGAATTCCTGTGATCCTTAACAACTGAAACAGATGAAATCGGTATGCCTGTTCAGTAAGTAAATAAAAAATTCGGAATTCCGAGAACGTTATATGTATAGCATATGGGCACAGTAGCCCTTCTTACTTGAAACTTTTTTATCAACTTGATGGCATATTATAACAAACCTTTAAAAGTGTCAAAGCATGTTTTTTCAAAATATTTCACTTAAAATTCTTTTTAGAAATTAATTTAGCAGTGTAACACTAATACAATGATATATTTGTTATTAGTTAAAAATTTCACTCCCCTGCGATGATGTCATAAACAATTATCTTGCGATGTCATTCAAAATAAGAAACAACGCGGCAGATAATACGGAGTTCCAGCATTGATGGTGCTATTCAGAATCGACGAAATAAAATATCGAAATTAATCAAAATTTCTAAAATCAATAAGATGTAATAACGTTCGTCTAAATTTTGTTAAGATCACCAAACCTATCAGAGCTCTCCCTCTAAAAAGTAGTCGAATTACAAAATAAAAGATGTTTAGGTTATTTGAATTGTTCGGTCATATTCATTGTACAGTATGGTATACCAACATGGTATGTACAAATTGGCTTGGTGCTTCATTCGTCAAAGCCTCATTCATGTATGTATTTCATTTTGAAATGATCTTGTATCGATGTGCAAAATAATTCGTGGCATGATTGGTGAATGAATGGCGTATTGTTGAACCTATAACCGGAGGAAAAAATGTTTTTTCTCAGTTTCTCTCGACTGACTATACAAAAAGAATGAGGATCAAGTAGCTATCCAACATCTTATCCAAAGAGCCCACAACTAATTTAAAATTATGTATGTAGAACATGTGTTATATTACATGATAACTTGGTTATATAATATACTCTCGTTTCATTCAACTTTGAAATTTTTTTACTTCATGTCAAGAGAGATGGTAGATAATACCGACTTCACTATTCTGATTTTATACAGAACAAATCATTTAAGGAGGGTATAAAGGATATTATCTGGCTTACAACTAGTATAGGTACGGTATGTATACATGTTCCAGAAAAAGCAGATCCAACAATATCACCGATATTATATCGGTAGTAAGAGTACCGATACCAAATGATTTTACGTAATGGAGCTGCGTCATATATGAAACAATGAAGTCGTGAATACTCTAGTCCTAACATACGTCGTTGTCCTTGTTAGAACTATAAACAGTGCTACCCATCCAAACAAATTTTATAAAACGTTTTCAGGGTGACATTTTCTAAACTATAAATAATATATCATTTACAGATGGTATCTTAATCTACTGCCATCGTTAATCCATAAAAAGACTCGGATCAATATTTTAATAAAATTTTGCGAACAAAAAAAACATTTTATGAGATTCTTATGTACGCGCAGTTATCAATCAATTCCATCGAAATCGATTCGATACACCCCAGTCCCCATTCCATAAAGCTGCTCTATGTACGAGTATAAGTGAAACGAATTTCAGTTTCTTTTGCCGCTGTAATCATTCACCAAATTTATCTCATCATTGCATACATACACACACACACACAATCAAAGTCGACAAGTTCAATTTCAATTTTTATTTAACTAAAACGTCTAAAAACATTAAAAACTCATAAATCATCGATCAACTATAACCAAAATGTGTATTGTACATAGAAATTAAGTCACAGCTCGAAACAAAAATGAATAAAAAATGGGTGAGGAAAATTTTTTGGAAAATCCCTATTTAAATCGTAAAAAAAAAATCTTTACCTTTAATGCACACACCAAAGTATCCGTCCGTATACTAAACCGTCATCGCATCTCGGTTTTTCCTTTTTTTTTAAATATCATCATCATTTATTTGTCAAAAAATACAACCACCTCAATTTTTTATGAATCAAAGGAGCGAAAATTCATCCATGGCGTTTTGTTGTTGCTTTTCGTGTTTATATTGTTTGTGGGTAGAGAATAAAGTTTCATCCCTTTAACATTTTCGAAATAACATGTAAACTTTTATTGTTGTTGGTGTTTTCTGTTGGATTCCATAAATATATAATTTTATATTTTCCTTTTTCTACTTCTTCGTTTTTTTGTTGTGTCTCAGCTATTTTTTCAACCCCTAAATGTCATAGATAGAAAAGGTATATTCACAATATGGCATTTTGTTTTAGAGGCTCGGAATCGGAAGCAAAATTTCTTATATTTCTTGTGGTATACACTGCGATTTGGTATATCTAGGGATATCGAAAATAATTTATGTGTGCTAACATCACATCTTAAATATCAAAGATGAGTAGATGAGTTTCGTGTCTCTATAATTAAGTAGTACGCATAACATAGTAATGAGTGACAACAAGGATATCAATCAGAGTCTATATGGTTCAATAAAATGGTTCGGTTGAGAAATTCAGGAAATCTTCACTTCGTGAGTATGTACGTATGAGTATGTTAAGAAATGTATTACAATTTTATACCAACTTTTTGTAGGACTACAGACTGTCTGTCTGTTTGATTGTTCCGAATAAGCGTTTCAGGTACTCAACCGATCATCATGAAATGTTTACCATGTATAAGTTGTATGTCCAGAAACAACATTACGATATTTTTGAACGAAAACTTTGCATAAGAATTTTATACCAAAATTAGCAGGTTTTAGTAACATTTTTTAAATGAGTCAGGCCCCTGAGTCTAGGTGCTCTCATCCAGTTTTTTCCAAAGTGTCGATTTTTGTTAAAATTTTATTTTTTAAATTAAACACAGACATTCCATCACACCTGTCCACATTTACTCGAATTTACGACGTAAGCATGAAGATGGTGGCCACACGCAAAAATTGCATTACCAATTAATCAGAGCTATCAAAGAAATTGTATTTTATAATAATTTGAATATTCGTTACTCAATGTTAACAAGAAGAGTGAATCAATCTGTTTATCTCAATAACGATGTGTTAGCTTTACACAAATTAGAGGCACAACTCTAAATCGCCACACGGTTGTTTTACCACGTTTTGCTGGTAAACAATATAAAACGTGGCTCGTTTTCAAATCACCATCCATATTGTTTACCACAATTCTTGATAACATGTTGATGTTCGCAAAAATTAACAAACCTGAAGACAGCGGAAACAATACTCGTCGTATTAGTGGCTTTCCAATCGACCACCGCAAGTACTAATGAGGTTTTTGTCTTTGCTAAATTAACTACTCGCAACTTCTCTACCTTTTTTTCAGGAGCAGTTGCAAGCACTTACGTCAAATGTGTCCGCTTGGTGGTTGATCGTCAATTTTAGTATTCCGTTGAGGTTATAAACAATGCAATCAATTATTTTAATTTTATATTTCATTTCGATATTATTTAATTTGGTTAAAATCATGAATGAGGTACGATTCAGTAGATATCCAAATTTTCGTATCCAATTTATACAGCTACTCAATACATCTGATTCATCTTTGGAAGAAAAGCTTTTAAATTTGTTTTGGTCCGATTCATCTTCGACATTATAGGATAAGGATTTACTAAAAACAAGAAGAGCGAAGACACAATATTTCATGGGTACTATTATCAAGTATTCTAACGAAAAATTTGTTTTAGATAATTATTCTCTTCCTACGAAGAGAAAAAATAGAGGTGGCGTTGAAAAAATTAGTGCAGAAAAAAGGCTTTAGATAACTCTTTTTTGGTACCTGGCCAATAAAAACACATTTCGAGAAATGTCAAATTTATTTTATATTAGTTTTAGTTCTGCTCATAGGTGCGTACTACGTGTTACTCACTGGCTAATTAGATGGGCACATCTTCACATAAAATGGCCAAAACTGGAGGAAGAAGAGTCGTTGGTTCACAAATGAAGTAATTTCCTCACATCATTGATGGAAGCCACATACAAATTAATAAACCTACACATACTCCGAACGATTATTACAACCGAAAAAAATACTATAGTATTTTACTAAAGGCAGTCGTCGTGCCAAATCATAAATTTTACGACATTCATGTAGGAGAACCCAAGAGCATACATGAAAGTCGTATGCTTAAAATCCGAACTATATAAATGTATCGAACACCATGAATTGATGTTTAAAGAAAGGTGCGTTTTATTGGGAGATTCCGCCTATCCTTACCTCATTTGGTTAATACCCTACCGAGATCTTGGCAATTTGGCGGATTCCCAAAAACAATTCAACGTAAAACATTCGGCAACAAGAGACGACTTTGAAGTTTGTCCTAAATTTGTACTAGATTTTCTTATATTGTAAATGTATAAGTAATAAATAATATGAATACATATGAAAACATTTAGGCGCCCAAATTTATATATATACCTAATAACATTTAAAACAATCTAGCCAATATTCCAAATAAATATTATGCAAAAAAATAAAATGTATAATAAAATTCCAACAAATAATTTATTCTTTCAGCTTCCCTAATATTCAACTATAGCAAAATGCAAAAGCACGAGAATACACCGATAAAATGATTAAAATGCGAATAATTTGGAAGTTCAGGGATTTACTATGAAATCAATACAACAAATTCCCTGAACTCAATACAACAAATTAAAATCGATATCAGAAGAGGGACCACAGGCTAGATTTTTCATAGTAAATCCCTGAACTTCCAAATTATTCGCATTTTAATCATTTTATCGGTGTATTCTCGCATTTTGCCATATCTGGGTATCACGGATCCTAGATAGAAGGATGAAACTAAGACAGTGAATGCAGAACTCAATACATAAAATTAAAATCGATATCAGAAGAGGGATCACAGGCTAGATTTTTCATAGTAAATCCCTGAACTTCCAAATTATTCGCATTTTAATCATTTTATCGGTGTATTATCGGATTTTGTTATTAAATAATAATTGTTATTAACTAAATTTATATTGTGTTTTTATTACTTTTAGATATAATAATTTCGCCTAAATGTTTTCTCAGACAAGTTTTATATTGTTTACCAATACATTGATAATAATTATAAAGGTAGTACAATTTTAGTATAAACTTCATTACCTTATATAGGCGAATGAAGTTTGTCCTAAAATTGTCCTAAATATAATGATGTCATTTAGGACAAAGTTAGGACATACTTCATTGGCACGCTTCATAACATATGCATTGATAAAAATGATGTGATAGTTGTAGATGAAGAAACTAGGCCAACAACTAACTCTTGGTTAGAAGACAATTTAATTATAGAACAAAATGATTATAGAAGGCAAGAGCTATTGGAAGAATTGTTTTCTGATATACTATTTGAAAATAAAAATCTATAGAAATTATCTAAATTAATTTGTTTTCATTATTTCTAATATGCTCCTGCAATAATTTCGTTTCCTCCTTAGACGCTTTGATTTTTTCTTCGCAATATTTGATTTTTATATCGGCAAGTTTGTCGCTATTGCTCTTACTTTTGCGTTTCGTTCCTTTTGTGTTGTGCTATCTTCGTCGTCTATTTCCACCGAATGTAATTGTGCATGACAAATTAGATCGATAAGTTCGCTCACCACACCGACAGACCGAGAGTGTGACGAGGAGAAAGTGGGGGGGGGGGGAACTAAATAGTTCGTCCATTATTTCTAAAAATGGAAATCTCGATGTACTGCCACTGTTCCCTCGAATTTTCGAAGATTTGTATGTTCTCCATAAAACCGCCATTTTAACTCGACATGTTCGGCTGTTGTAAAATTTTCCTAAAATTCATAATAATTATGAATGTATTGTCTATGGTTACAATTTTACACTTACTAATATGTCCAGAGCTCCGTTAAAATAGCCTCCCAGTATTGCCTTTTCTTCACCGTGGTGGCATGCTCTTCTTGCTATTTCCATACGCATGACTGAGAGCTTTTGTCTCGGCAAAATACCAATTTATTTTTATTTTTCCCGCCATATGGAATATTATATTTTAATTAATCACAAATTACATTTATCACAGTATTCGCTTTTAGTTTTTACATAAAATAGCAACTAATAATTTCTAGGTTATGTTTTGCTCATGTCATAATTTTTTTGTGTGTTCCAATCGACTATTTAGCTCAGACACATCGCAAGTACTTATAAGTACTTGCGGTGGTCGATTGGGAAGCCACTATTGTTTCCGTTGTCCTCATCTTGGTATTCCAAAACGAAAAGAAAAAACGACACGGTGAATTGAAGTAAAGCAAAACGAACAAATTTATTTGAATAAAAATAAATTTTACACTCACTCACCCAGGTCTTCCACACCAGTTGCGCTAGCAACACGCGTGTGGTACAGCGCGCTGTACAAGCCGCAGCAAATCATTTGTCATCACCCTAACACACTTCATCCGCCATTAGACATGGCGGATAATAAATAAATATTTTTTTATAATAACAAAATAAAAGATTTAATAATAATACTAATTAAATATAATAAATTAATAAACAATTTTAAATTAATAATTATTATTAATTATATTAACAAAATAAAAATAAATGTGCGATTGTGTTTTGCAGTAAATAGATGATGAGGTGAATATGTTGTGGCTAACACCCGATTTTCTTTTACGACAAATGTACATAGAACTCGAATACACCACATTCAGTTCCTAAATCGAAAAATTGAACCTACCGGATTTTTGATAAAAACTGTCTTGCATAATTAAATATCATTCTTCCTGTTTAAATTTCAGAAAACCATCAAGGTCAAGCTTTGTTGAAAATTTATTTTTCACTTCAAAAAATTAAAAAGTTCCTACGGAAACTGCTTATTCCGGTACATAAATGTCCATCAAATCTCGCATTAATGTCCAAATTTATGGTAAAAGTAAATTCCGAATAATCTGCCAAGAAATGCAAAATGTTGGTGAAATAACGTTTTTTTGATCAAAAAATCGTAACTTCCAGTAAAATAAGTCTCCGCCGTTCGAAAAAGATGGGACCACCAGTTACGATTAAAATTGCCCAATATAAAACGTTATATCCTAAGGTTGGACATCTGTCAACATAACGTTAAAATATTAGCAACTTTTTATCAACATCATATATTTTATTTCTTGTGAAAATGTCTGTTTTGAGCAGAATAACCGTCATTTGCGGGAACTTTTGATTTACTTCCTTAATTTGAAGAAATCTGTAGCTGAGACATATCGATTGCTAGAAGAAGCATATGGTGAGGTTGACTTAAGTGAGAGAAGTTCTCGAGAGTGGCTTCACAAGTTTAAGAACGGTGAATTTGATGTTGAAGACAATAAATGTAGCGGAAGGCCGAAAGAATACGGAGAAGCGGAATTGGAAGCATTATTGTATGAATATTCATGCCACAAGAGGAACTTGGGTTCCATATGAACTGAAGCCGAGAGATGTTGAACGCCGATTTTTTTCAACTGAAATGCTGCTTGCCAGGCATAAACGAAAGGTTGTTTGCATCGCTGGTGATGAAATATGGATCCATACGATAACCTGAAAAAGAAGAAACCATAGGGACTACCTGGCCATGCTTCAACATTGACAACCCAGCCGTGTATTCATGGAAAAAAACTCATGTCGTGTATTTGGTGGGATCAGCTTGGTGTCGTGTAGTATGAGTAGCTAAATTCGAACTGAACCATTACTGGTGCTCCCTACTGAACACAATTGTTGAGATTGAGCCGAACACTCACGGAAAATCATGCCCACTACTAAACTGAAACAGACACAGCTAAAATCATTCTTCTGTATGATAATGCTCGTCCACATGTTGCGACGCCGGTGAAAAATTACTTGGAAACAGTCAATTTGGAAGTTTTACCCCACCCGCTGTATTCTACAGACATTGCCCCGTCTGATTGAGACTTAAACTGGGTTGATTCATGTAAATGAATGGCAATTCGCAGTAAATAACCAATTTTTTATAAAAACGGCGAAGACTTATTTGTATACTCAATATTTTTTGTTTTAATCGTTTTTCCGTAAATGCTATATACTAGTACGATGGTGGATTGAGAAGTCTTTAGAATGAAACAGTAAACATATCTTTTAATAAAATTCACTTACCTTCAACATATGATGTGTGCCTAATACGTTTTTTTTGACTAAATTATAAAGTAAACTTTGCGAGTTGACATTACGCTATTCGCCGCTAGGTGATAAACGAAAAGTCTCCTCGCAAGATGACTTCAATTTTAGTTGTCATTTTATTGTTAATTGTGCGTATGAGATTTATTTGTTGTTACGTATTTAAAATATATAATATAAACATATAATGGAAAAGAGACATTACATACGAGTAGTAGATGTAAGTATAAAAATATAAATTTGAGGTTATGTTTTAGTACAAATTGTTTTTTGTTTGAATAAAATTAACAATTCATTTTAATTAATATCGTTACTTTACTGTTGCTTATATTACTTTAAAGGGGGGTATGACGAAACCGTCAGATTCATCAACGCGCGGATAAAACTTGACCATATTTTTGTGGGACAGGTTTTTGATCTAAGGAACAGTTGGGAGTAAGTAAATTTATTGCGGGTTATGTACTTTTATAAATAATGTAACACATATTCAATTTTGTAGGTCAGTGGGTGCGTAGCAGGAATTGACGAGGATTGGCATTAATTAACGAAAAAATGGGCCAATATTATGACCAAATTCAAGGTACGAGGGCGGATTGAAAATGAAACTTCATAGCGCTAGATGGCAGCACAAACACAAAAATTCGATCTGTCAATCTGTCAAACGTCAGCTGTTAAAATTTCACCCAAATTCATCGATTAGTTTATTTGTTGTAGTAGTTAGGCGAAAGAGACAAAAGAAAAGCTCGATAAACATTACGGTGAGTCTGCTCCGTCAGATTACATGGTAAAATATTGGATTGCTGAATTTAAACGCGGCCGAAGAAGCTTTGCAACAATACCATCAACAGGAAGGCCAAAAGAGGTGGTTACTGAAGAAAATATCAAGAAAATCCTCGATATCGTTATGAATGATCGCCGAGTCAAGTTGCGTGAGATTGTTGAAATGGTAAACATTTCATATGAACGTGTGTTCAACATTTTGCATGAACATTTGCATTGCATATCGGCAAGATTGGTGCCGCGTTTTCTCAGTGTCGAACAAAAACGAGTTCGACAGACCACTTCACAGCGGTGTTTGGACATGATAAAGCGTAATCCTGTTGATTTTTGGCGTCGATTAATTACTGTTGATGAAACGTGGGTCCACCACTACACACCTGAAACCAAAAATCAATCGAAACAATGGGTGGAAGCTGGTGGAAGTGCTCCGAAGAAGGCAAAGGCAGTGAAATCGGCTGGCAAGGTTATGACCACTATAGTTTGGGATGCACACGGAATATTGCTCATCGATTATCTTAAAAAAGGATCCACAATCACAGGAAAGTATTATCGTGCATTATTGGATCAAATGGTTGATGTAATCAAGGAAAAACGACCACATTTAAAGAAGAAAAAAGTTCTCTTTCTTCAAGACAACGCACCGGTTCACACAGCATTAGATACGATGCTAAAATTACGTGAAATACACTTCGAATTGGTTGATCATCCACCTTATAGTCCAGATTTAGCTCCTAGTGACTTTTTCCTAAGAAACTAGGTCATTGGCCCGCTTTTATTGGAAGGTAACGTTAGGTTAGGTTTCAATGGTTGCTGTCGCACACTTAGCCCAGTTTTGGTCCATTGTGATACCACAGGATCCGACATCATTAAACTTCCTTTAAACCCATCTAGTGAAATTCACATAACGTAAGAGATCTCGCACATTACAGCTTTCGATATCAGAGAGGCTGTCCATAGTGTATTTGCCCAAGTGATCATGTCTTCTGTCAGCTAGCTCAGGACATGACTATATGAAGTGAACAAGAGTCATCTCCTCCTCTTCGTCCTTGCTGCTTCTTCAGAAGTCATTTGCATCCCCTTATCGCAGCTTTATCGCATGTTCTCCGAAAAGGCAGTGTCCGGTAAGTATCCTTGCAATTCTACCACGCTTCCTTAGTGTAATCAAGATCTTGGATCACTTCATGCTCAGCTCAGTTCGCTATCCTGCCAGTCGGACTGGTGAGCCACCTAGCATTTGCCAAGGCAACTGTTTTCCTATAACTTGTTGCTTTCAGCCCAGACGTAGGCCTTCCTACACATTCTCTCCCTGGTTCCAGTTGGAGAGTCGTACCGTACCTTGCTAATTCGTCTGCCCTGCAATTTTCCTCAACGTCAGAGTAGCCCGGAACCCAGACCAACTGGATATTGAAGTGTTCACTCATCTTGTTAAGAGATGTGTGACAATCCAACGACACTCTTGACACCAGGGACGCCAACCCTTGACGCCCTTTTCAATTGCTATAACTTCAGCCTGGTACACGCTGCAGTAATCAGGTAGACGAAAAGATAGACATTTAATTCCCCACAGAACCACCAGCTCCCACTCTAGCATTAAGATTGGAGCCGTCGGTGAAGAATTTAACTTTCCCGGTCTCCATAAAAAGACCATTCTTCCAATGCTTCCTAGAGGGGAGAATCACCTTAAAATGCTTGCAAAAGCACAAAAGGAGTGTTATATAATCCAAATTCACCAGGTTATTCCTCACAGAATTGGATATAGTTATGTGCCCATTTTGCAGGCACTTCCACCTCGAAATCTCTGATAGCCGGGCGGCCGTATTGACCGCGATTTGCTTTCCAATAATGCTCAACGAGAGAAGGTATAGTATAACCTATAAGGCACCAGTGGGGGGTCGTTTTCAACGCCCCACTAATGAGCAAGCAGGCTGCTCTCTGCGATTTAAACTTGGTGAAACCGTTACCTGAATTTTATATCACCTAGTGAAAAGCACCAGCTCTGTTTTAGATGGGTTAATGGCCAATCCAGATCTGCTGGCCCAACCCGCAGTGATTGATAACGCATTCTGCATCGCACCGCTCTGATTGTACATAGGTGCTTCCCCAATACAGCTATCGCAACGTCATTGGCATAAGCAACCATGCCTATTCCTTCCCGCTCCAGTTCCAATAGTAGTCCATTGATTACTACATTCCAAAGAAGGGGAGGGAAGACAGTTCCTGGAGTGTTCCTCGAACAACCCGCCTTCTAAAGGAGGCTTCTCCCATCTCCGCTATAACCCTTCTGCTATCTAGCAGGTGATTAATTTTTGTGCCGTGGTAAGCATATGAACGATATTGTTTTTCATACATAAATGGTATAGAACCTTTCCTTATCAATAAAAAATTTTGACTTTTCGCCCAAAATGTGTGTTTTATATACAAATTAAGATTGACACTGTGGCAAAACAGAATGGTAAAAAATTTGAAAAACAATCAGTTTACACTACCATTATGTTTTGTTGTTGAATCACGATAAGTCCAAAACAACTGTGAATGCAACCAACAACTAGTAAAAAATAAAACTAAGTTAACTAATCCATTAAAGTCGACCATTTCTATTTGCCTTATTACAAAAATCATTTTTAGAGAGGCGATCAACTGTGAATCATGAAGTTCTAACAATTTTGAATACTTATTTGGATACTTAGCACGTACCCCAAAAGCCCTGATTCCTAATAAATTGTGAATACATCTTTATCTAAAACTATAATAATAATATTATATTTAGTTCAAGTATATGTTACTAGGTGGCCACGGAGATGAAGTTTTTATTTTTTTTTATATATATTTATATACATAATATTTTTATTTTTTATATTCGAACACAAAAACCATCCCACCTCCCAATAACCGGTATTACATATTTGTTGTTTTTCGTATTCCACCCGAATACACACCCGTACTTATACGATATTTAACTGGTGTTTTGTTTGTGTGTAACAACAATATAACCCCAAAACAAAACATAACCTAAACTACCTTATACCCTGTGTATACCACACCGCATGGAATACACCAACCTTTGCTTACTATATATCTAACACCCACTCGATTTACCACCCTTATATATTGTAAAATAACAAATAATATAAAACGAATGAGAACCAACAACAACACGAAAAAAAAGGAAAATTTTTATTTTTCATTCATTTCATCTACAAATATCAGGAGAGGTTTATTGTAGATTGGGTGTATAGTAACTGGGTTGTTGGGGGCAGTGGTACGGTGGTAGTTAATGGTGGAATTTTCATTTTTTTGGTTTTTCGATTTTTATATATTTATTTTGTTTTCTTCTTCATTTTTCGATTTTAGTCGTTCTGTTGTTGGTGTCTTTTCATATCATGATTTTTCAAATACTGTGTACACTCGTGTGCATATACATATGTGTTCTATACACACATTCGACATCGATATACGGCATGGGAAATTTAGCACAGAAAATGTGAACACACAAACAGAATTTTCTTTTAACATTTTGGTTTTGTACAAATACGAGTAACTTTAAGGACAAGATGAAAGATGATAATTTCTTCACAAACAGATGGGAATTAGAGAAACAGAATAAATAAATTTGTTGTATTATGGTAATGTGGGAATTCTAGGTTTGTAAGTAGCGTAAGAGGCGCGAACGTTAAAGAAATCTTTAATTTAATCTATGTGTTCAAGCATAGCTAGTTTGTCAGTAAATCAGCTAAGATTCCTATCTAACTGCTAACAAAATACAATTTAAATTATATTTCAGATATTGATCATACATTTTTTATTCACGATACGTAAGTAACTCCTTGTACGAGTATGGTTCAAGCATTCATAATTTTCCTGCATTTCAAAAATGTATGTTAAGAAGAGTAAAACCTATAATTTAATTTTTTTTTTTTCGTTTTAACGAAAAATTTAAAGAAGGCACTCAAATACAGTAGAAAGAAAAACCAGAACCGAAGAAATAATGAAGATTACAATCAAACCACCATTATAATCCTCTCTGCGTATAACCACAAAAACCAACCAATTGATCATATACATTTTAATTCCATTGCACAGCGCAAAATATTTATCTGATGATCGTATAATTTTATGGCAGAACAATGCTAATTTTTTGGGTGTAGACGTTCATAACCGTACCAAAAGCAAGAAAATGTTCTTATACGTTTTTTGTGTGTTCGCAATATGCAATGCATTTACAGTAGACGACTTAACGATATGGTCAAACCAATTTGTTATATAATATAATACATACAGAGTGCGGTAATAAAATTCTGTCATAATGTTTGGCGGAACGCGAAATTGCACAGCACAGGCGCAAGTGCATCTCCATGTCGTGTACCAGATGTTATATAGAGAGGGTCTGATATACTTCCTTCGATTGCAATCCTACATACAGACCCAAACGTTGTTAGTTTACACAGAGAAACGCGATATAAGAGCGCGGCCCAGTAGTTCTCGCGGTTAATACAGTTATATACCTGCCGGAAGCCTATATATAGTTGACGTATAGTTATTTGTATTCCTAACATTTAAAAAATCTAAAATCGTTTTCCATCATCTTCATGGTGAAGCACTGGTGAGTGGTTGATCTAGGTTAGGGTGGTTGTTCTATAACGGACTGGCATACACAGAATAACTCACCTACTATATCGAAACATCTTGAGCTCTCAACGAAGAGTAGCTTGAAGACCATTTTACTGTGGTCCATCAAGTTATTTAGGAGAGGGAACCCCGATACCAGCTGCCCGGACCTTAACAAGTCTAGTTTTGGTCAGATCTGCCTATAGTTATTACACGTGAGATATTATTGGACCATCTGTCGTTCGTTGTTCTTTTAACGAGTTGCCCAAATGAGACGCAGGAACATAAAAAATAATTTTGCAGACACCATGTTTGTTTTCTGTCATTTCATGTCATTCTGTTAGTTGAATGTTTGCCATTTATCGCTATGAAGTCGTATTCGATTGAAGACCGTGTTAAAGTTATTCGAGAGCACTACAAAAATGGTGCAAAAATTTTGGTCGCCATAATCGGCCCAAATGAAACGTCAGCCTAAACAACCATCAGTCATGGCCAAAAGCTGTTCGCACACCAAATAATATAGGTGTTGTGAGGCAAAGTGTGAGAAAGAATTCGAAACAATCAACATGCGTCGATCACATGGATTGGGACCAGTATGCTACGAATTATGTACAAGGACTTGAATTTACAAACAACTACGAGAATATCGACGAGTTCCACAAATTCTTCGAAAATCGCTTAATTTTGAGTCGCGGAAATGTGAATTGGACCTGTGACATCATGCGATTTGGTACCATTAGATTACTTTTTATGGGGATTTTTGAAAAGCAAAGTGTATACGTTGATAGTCCAGCCACCATCCAAGACCTTGAAAGACAACCTCATTGCCGAGATAAATGTCAGAAACGACTATAGGAATATGTCATCAACTATTTTGACCATCGGATCGACGTCTGTAAATCCAGCCATGGTGAACGTTTGCGTCTCAATTGGACAACTCTTTAGCTTTCTCTTGAAGCAGTAATGTGTACATAGCGAGCGGATCAACATCCGTCCTGCTTGGTGTAATAAAGCAGGTGGTGCCTTATCGAGTTCATCCGCCGTTTCATTTCCCGTAATATTGAAATTCCCTGGCACCCTTATTAGGTGGATGTTGAACTAAGCCGCCACCTCGTTGATATTCAGTATTATTTGGGATGTTTCTGTTGTTTAGAATAGTTGATGGTCCTGTATTGATACAGTTCCTGATGGAGATGAAATTGAGCCTTACAGTTGAACTCGCTGCCATTTGTTTACCTAGAATATGTATGGGTGTGATATGAAAGAGAATCTTCAGTGCTTTAGTTGATATACCCCAGATAAGAGCTCCAGTAATACACAAGGCTTCGCCTGTACACACAAGGTTCGCTGTACTATCACCATGGATTTTAGGTTGATCATAATATTTAACTATCTGGTTACTTACAGTTTTGTGTGAAGTCACATTCAATCCGCAAGTGTTAGCCCAATTGGAAAGAATGGCAAGCGCACTTTGTATGAGTTCTCTGAAGGTGTAAGGAAATTGGCCGAAAACACTAATCGTAACGTCATGCATACAAGCAACCACCTTAAAGTCACACCTTTCCAGGTTAAATAAACGGTAATTTATGACCAAGATCCAAAGTATAGGGGATAATACCCCAAAACGCGGTATGCCTCTAATCAGAAACCTACTATTGAATGATCCACTCAGGTTGGCCGTCACGACCCTGCTTTTAAGCTTTTGATCTACCCAGCTCCTGAATGACTCGTCCACGCACAGAGAGTAGACCTCCTCTATTCTGAGGTACTCATAATTCATTCATTTCGTTCAAGGGACTTCCCGATAGGAGCAAGCAAAGCAGTTTCCATAGATTCCCCCTTGCAATATGGATGTTTGGGTTACGATAGCCTATTTTTACAATCGAACTCCTAATGTGGACTTCTATCTGTCTTTCTATAACATTTATTAGGGAAAAGGCTAAACTTATAGGTCTAAGGTCTTTGGGGCTACAATGAGAGGATTTTCGCGCATTAGGCATAAATATTACATTTAATTCAGTCCATTAATTAAAAATGTAACAGAGTTCTAGGCTGTCCTTAGAAATAACTTCCAACTAGGGTAAGGTTAAGTCAGTCGATTATTTTACGTCCGCCGGTATAATGCCATCGGGTCCTGCTGATTTATAAAACATAAAGCTATTTATAGCCCACGGGACTTTTGTCCTGATGCGTACGACTATGTTGTGCTACCTGGCAAGAAAGTTTCCTGTAGTAGCTCCAATGATTCTGCACTAATTAAGGTTCAAGAACCATCCGGTCGTTAGGGAAAACTCGGAGTGGTGATGTTTACGGATGTTATGATTTATGAAGTTACCCAGAGGTCTACTAGGACCTAATATAGCCTTAATAAAGGGAACGGGTAGCTAGTCCACCAGAACACCAAGCTTTCGTGTTGACTCAGGGGGTTTGGGGCCGGTACGAGTAGAGAATTATTTTGAATAGTTCTAAAAACACCAAAATTCGCTTTTCCACCTGTTTCTATTGTTACGTTTGTTGATGGGTTTTGTCTCCAATTCAAATTGGAGATAACAATGATCAGAAAAGGAATGACCCTCCGACACCTTCCAATTCATTAAACTATCCATAATAGTATCTGAGTCAAGTGTAATGTTTACTGCTTTCTGTCTATATCTAACTACGAGTATAAACGTTGGTTTTCAGCGAATACTCCATATACACATAGGTTAACTAAAAGAAATTAAGGAGTAACTCACCTCTTCATTCGTAGCTGTGCTTCCCCAAATTGCCTGATGTAAATTTGCATCACTTCCCAAGATGACTTCAATTTGAGTGTTTTTGAGCCTCCTTTAATGTGCTTCCTAAAATGACAGGTGGGATATCTTCCCCACCAGGTGGGACGTAAACTGATATTAGGCAGAGATTTTGACCATCCATCTCAATCAATGCTTATTGTGACCACATCTGAATTACTGTAATTTGATAACAGATACATATTCAGCTGTCAGTACAGCTGTTTATATTTAAGAATAATAAGCTCAAGTACTCGGTCACCATTGATCCGAGCTTTCGCTGTAGGCGTGCAGGTGAATTCATCAGGCCAAACTTCACCAAGGCACGAGATGTCAACTTCAGATGGTTCCAGTGTCATCCTCTGTCCCTGCAATCGGAGCGAATCTAAGGGTTTCTCTCATAATTTTTAGGAAAATGGCGATTAATGCCTTTTCCACCTTTCTGCAATTGCTGGACGGTGTATATTCGACTTCTCTTTGTGGGCTCTGTCAATAACAGCCACCACTAAGTGCTCATTAATACCTCATAGATAGGACCAGCTATAGTTTTCTGCCTTCTAGTTCTTGTTGCATTCTTCTGGGGTTCCATTTCTGATCTCTGTGTTTTGCTAATGAGCCTTCAGATGAAACCTTCTGCTTCACTTCAATAATCTTTTTAGCCCGTGAGAGCATTTCCATATGCCTTTCCGTGTTCTTCGCCAATGGAACCTTATTGAGCTGTGCTAGAGCTTTCCAGGCCCTTTTTCCGGATTTATAAGTTAATACGAAGGGACCATCCCTGCTTATGCTCATGTCCCTAGAAATTGCATTCAAGAAAATAGCCCTGTTCGGACTTATGTGCCATTTTCCGTTACTTATTGAAGTATCGTCAAATTCCAATGTTGTTCCAGGTTTATTCGTACGTCTTGAGGGCCAGGCATAATGGCCAAAGTCGCACGTTGGTTACTTATACTTTAGGGACTAGGCCTAAAGGCTAAAGACCCGCCAGCATTAGTTTACGGGTTTTGTGCCGAACTCTTCTTGTTTTGTATAATTTTTGTTTCATCCATATTATGTCCCACGAGTAGCGGAGAAAAAAATGTCCATCTGTGTAAAGATCCGCAGTAAACATATAAGGTAGTTTGATCCGGAGGGTGCCAAGTTCGGATAGCTTTTACAGACTGAGCATTTTGGTTATACTAGGCCCCCGGCCTGGTCGGTTATCAGCACGGGACGAATAACACCTTAATCCGGCGCTGGACGCACCGTGTTTTAGCCTGCCACACAACAAATACCGTAGTGAGCTAGTTGCCCGGTGATCACCCCGAGGAGGTAACATAACCACTTGTGGAAACTGCAAAATACGGTGCTGACCCAAGTGTCAACTTGATTCCCCCAGACAGCTTTACGCTAAAACCACCAACTCGCATTGATAGTCACAAAAACTATTTTCGAAGAGAGGAATAAATTTGGCAAGTTCAATATTAACCCTCACTTTGTAGGCAAATTCAATAGAGCTGTGTCCCGACAGTTTTCACATCTAATATAGTCGCGTTTTTAGTGTCTCGGATATATGAGCGCGGTCTTCAAATCCTTGATACAACAGTAGCGCCTCAAAGCTTAATCAACCTATTCATCTGGTGAAGCAATTACTTTGTGGGTTACTTTGTCATTCCGATCTAGCAAATTTTGGAATTAGGTTTGCCGTACTGAGAAAACAACAACCACGTTTGTTCTTAGCTCTCTTTGGGTGGAAATTTTTAATGCGACTCCTAGCGTTAACAAAACTGTCTCTTGAATTTCATTTTTCCGCTTGGATATCTTGTCGTAGCTTTCCAAGCACGGAGATATTCCGCTAGAGTGGTTCTAGTGTTGCAAGCCAACCATTTTTCACGAAGCTTTTGCTTAATTTCGACGACCAGGTGGCACTCGTCATCGTAGCAATCATTGCGGAACTTCGGTAGCAGCCGATTGGCAGCTCCGCAGTGCTGCTTGATCTTTTAAATCATCGGCATTTCATCGAATGGTATTTTGTTCTTGGCCATTAAATTTAGATGACAGTTTACAGTTTTGCAATTATATTCGAATATAGAAGCAAATTATCGCTGTCCGTAAGATCTAACGACCGTAAGATACCTCCGTAATATTTAACATCAAATATGCTGGTGAAGCCTCTTAGAGATCATGACATGAACGATTTTCATCATTCGATTTCCATGTTACTTTGTGAATTCTCTTCTGTGGTAAAACCTACTTGATACAACTAAATTATACATTATTGCTAGCCAAGTGACAGGTTGGCTTTGTTCTTACTGGTGAGATGCAATTAGGACCGATGTGCGATGTATTTACGCCTATGTTGATTCACGCGCCTATGGATGAGAACGCCAACTCTAAACTCCCCTCCATTCTGATGGCCGCTGTCATGAACAGGGTATCTCATTGGTGATGTCATGAATCTCATCCTTTCTCATCTCATCGACCAATTTCCTTATGAAAATTTACCTTCTTTCCCAATTGCCCGTGAATTTTTCGGGTTTGTGAATTTTCAAACCAAATTTCTGTGTGCGGATTTTGTATGGAAATTTTGTATTGTTCACGCGGTGCTCATATAAACCTGGAACGAGTGGCATTTCGTTATACGATTCAGAAATCGATTACAGTGCGGACAGTAATGATTGTCAGTCGTTTGTTTGTCTACATTGTAATTCGTTGAAATTCAGCGGCGATACCCCTGGATTGTGTTGCCTAGGGGAGAAAGTTAAATTAGCCATCAGAGCCATTAGGCTCATTGCTTTCTGGAACAGAAAGTGGTTCTACCCATTTCCTCGCCAACATTCAAAAATCCAATTGTTTCTTCCAAATAATGCCATTTGGCGCAACCCATGCTGTATTGGACAATTTCTTGCCCACTTTCAACGTAATTGCAATACAATTCTCTGCCGCATCAATCGCCGTTGCATCAGGAAACACATTGAAATTGTTCACATCACCATTGCAGATTCAAGGGCAAATATATCGTTTAGTCCAGGAGCGCTGTTGCCACCACCGGATGTGGATCATCAATTTTTACAAATTTATTAGAATGCAAACGCTTCTTCATCAGAACAACGACTTGATCAAATTTTTCAAAATTGCTTTTGATCGGATGCCATCCGACAGCCATAACATCGTCATCAGGGCTGACAAAATGCCGGCGGGTGAGCACGCAAGAAGATTGAATTCGCCGACAATCGACGAAGTAGATTTTGTTATTAGCGGAGAAAATTTGCAATCTAGAGATATCGTTCGTTACAATGAATGGAACGCGTGGGCGAAACGCACATGACTTACGATGCGCTACAATATCCAGTGATCTTTTGGCAGGAGGGGACCGAACGACTAATATATATTCCTTAAAAACCAAAAGCAGCTTCGACCTGAAGAATACATTCATCTCGCCGATGCGATTAATGCCGACGGCGATGCAAACAACGTGGGAAGAATGACAATTTTACCGGCCACTTGTATTTGAAGCCCTCGCCACATACACGAGTACTTGCAAGATGCTATAAGTCGTATGTTAGACAATATGGCCGCCCAAACCTATTCATAACATTCACCTGTGCTGTAACCTTTAATAGATCGAAATCAAGAAGGAACTGCTACCCAGCCAAACACCAGTTGACAGACATGACATCACTGCCAGAGTCTTTAAACAAAATTAAAATCTCTGATGGATTTCATCATAAAACACCGTGTGTATGGGCAAGTTCATTGTTGGATGTACTGCGTTGAATGGCAAAAATGTGGTCTGGCTCATGCACTCATTTTGGTTTGGTTCGTTCAATAAATCAGATCGGGTGAAATCAATTCCATCATCTCAGCCGGATGAAGCTGTTGATCTGAAATTGCAAGCAATGGTGACTAAGAATATGATACATAAACCTTGCGGAGTTTTCAAAAACGACTCATCCTATATCACAGACAAAGACGGATACACTTTGTATCGTAGGCGATCAGTTGCGGACAATGGGCGATCTACAGTTGTGAAGGTCAAAGAGTTGGATTGTGCCACATCCGCCAATATTTCCCACGGCTTTTGAGACTTACATCAATGTGGAATACAGAAACTCCGTCAAGTTGATCAAGTACATACGCACAAATATGTGAATAAAGGCAGGGATATTTCTGCTTCCTGTATGACAAATGCAAACGATGAAGTATCTCAATATCAGATAGGTCACTATGTGAGCAGCAACGAGGCGATTTGGCGCATCTTTTCCTTCGCAATCCACGAAAGACACCTTAGAGTTGTACATTTAGCAGTGCATCTGGAAAACGGGTAACGAGTCAAGCTAACAAGATTCTTCTTGGTTTGTCAAGCAGATGATTTCGCTCAAACTTTTCTGTATGCTAAAATCACGCTACTACACAAGGAACGGATCATCGAAATCGTTTTAGCGTCGGAAACAAGGAACCCGAGTGTTTTTTAAATCATTACCAATTTTTATTTACATCCAGTATACAAAGAGTTACAGTCGAAGGACATCCACATGTATTTGCTTCAGACGCTCTGGGTCGCATCTACACTGTGGATCCAAATAATGACGTATGTTATTATTTTCAATTGTTGTTGGAGAACGTTCGTGCTCCGACGTCGTTTCCACAACTGAGAACCGTTAATGGACATCTGTGTGCGACTTGCCGTAATTCGCATTGGGACAATACGCTCAAAGATTCTGTCATGATGTTTTGTATCGTATGCGTCACTAAATTTCAAATCCGACATTGCAAATGGCAGCAGAAATGCACAATGAGGCATTGATTATAAAATAAGGGGGATAAAGTTTTGTCGTATTTGGGCATGATCTCAAATAATCGTTAATGCACGATGCATTCAAACACGAATTGCAAAGAGAACAACAATACGACACTGAAGCATTAGTCGAAGCAATTCGTACAAATGTTCCGCAATTGAATCAACAACAAAAGATTGCGTACGACTCTTTGATATGAGCTGTAAACAATGGAACTGGTGGCATTTACTTCCTGGGAGGGACTGAAGAAACGTGTTTAATTTCATTGCTTTTGCCGTCGATTCGATCATAGCATAAAGTTTCCCTGGCATTGACCTCATCTGGAATAGCAGTGACTTTGTTAGGTGGACAAACTGCACATTCTACGCTAAAATTATCATTGAACATGCAAATCAACGAGAGACCAAATTGCAACATCACTAAAAACAGCGCAATCATTCTGATATCCGATGATTTTCATCACATTATTCCTGTGGTTCCACGTTCAACTACAGCTGACGAGCTAAACGCGTGCAAATCATGAAATTTGTGGCAGCATGTGAAGACCCTCCAATTGACGACTAACATGCGAGTGTTTTTGCAACAAGATCGAACTACAGATCTTAAGCAATTGTTGGATATTGTAATGGGTAAATCGCAGTTGACAACTCGACCGAATTCATCACATTGTTCACTGATTTCTGCCAGGTGACACATTGAACATAGTGCAAAACTTAAAAAAACCATAATTAGCTGAGCAAACGTGCCATATTGGCACCGAAAACTAAGATGTCGATGATCCCAACGCGACCATTCAAAATTTCGAACCGGGACACTTGTTTTCCTTCAAATCAGTTGACACAGTTATCAAAAAGGATGAAGTAGTCATCTATCCCACAGAATTCTTGAATTCGCTGGAATTGCCCGGATTACCACCTCACGATTTGCAATTGAAAGTAGGCTGAGTCTAGCATCAATCAACCTCGACTGTGCAATGGAGCGAGACTGGCAGTGGAAAACTTATGAACAACATCATCGAGGCGGCGATTATCAAGATAAAGTACAAAGGAGAGGATCTTTAGATTCCGCGCTCCCCGATGATTCAAACGGACTTTGCCATTCAAGTTCAACCGGCTTCAACTCTCCGTGCGTCAACAAATCACAAGGCTAGTCGTTGGGAGTTTGCGGGATTAAGTTTCAGTTTCCACGTTTCTCGCATGGACAACTGTATGTCGCGTGTTCGTGTGTCCACAAGCCGTCATTTTTGTTTTGTAGTTTACCACAACGCTTTCCATTGAAAGTTAACCTCAATTCTTTTCCGTGTAAAATTCATTTGAACTAGATTAAATGAACGAGTTTCATTAAATCTCAGTGCGACCAATATTGCCGATCACAATGAATTGGAATTGGAAGGTTGATTGGGATTCATGACCGCTTATGAAGAGTTACAATCAAACCAATTTTAGGTGGTACGACGTTCACCGGGTCATCTACTCAAACATCGTATATGTTGGCACCTAATGGAAACAAAAACATAATTAAAATACCCAAACAAATTGTCGGTCACAATCTTTATCCTGAATTGTATTGATATGTGGTTCGAGGATCATTATATTTACCATTATACACAGTTCACATCGAATATCGCATCATAATCTTTGTTACATGAACTTTGACTGATTTCCATCATCATCACAAGAATGATTGTTTTAAAAATAAATTTTGTCTTAAGAAACATAAGTTAGGTCTTACGATAGCAATAACAAAATAAAAATGAGTTTCGTTGTGTATAGGTAGTACGAGTTATAATGGTTTAATACAGCAACCTCAGTTGAGTCAGTAGCCAAAGCGGCTTCAATGCACAATATGCAATTTTCAATAATCATAATTTTTTATTCGTTTCATGCATTTCATGATGCACGAATGGATAAAAACATGTACGCGAATGGTTATAAAAAACATAATCCGCGATGATACATGGTGGAAAATATGTTGACTGGTTTAATACATAAGGATTGATTGACACCGACACCAATCAACAAGGTAAGATGATGTTCCTAGTTTAATACTGTGGTGAAATGTTTCGTTAGCATACAACAAAACAACATGAAGAATCCAGTTTTTTAAATCAACTTTAGCAAAGGACATTGACAAATTAACTTTTTTTGCAAATTTATTTTGGTCTCAATAGTTTAATTTTGTATGTGAATCCGGAAAACATTTAATTATAATTAGAAGTAGAAAATCCACTGTGGGCAACAATTGTTCATAACAAGTTCTAATTCCTGAGCATTCTGAACTATTTTTCTGCTCTTTAGCAGGTTTTGTTTTAATAATCCTTGTAAATGATAACTCAATAACTTCCACGATTTGTTTGGACTTACACGCAACGAGCATTGATTTTACAAAAGCACCGATCAATCGTAGTTTTCTGCCAATTTTATTTTAGAATATTCCACCTGTTTTTGCTATACATAGAAGGAACCATAAATTAGATGCTCTTCCAATTTGCGGTTAATATTTACCTTTTTTCATAAAAATTTTTAGATAAATATCTAAATTTTTAGTTTTGATGATATTACAAAGCATCCGATTTAGTAATAAAAAATAATGCCTTGTAAGCGACCTACTGCTGGGTAACATAGACCTTGCCCGGTATGCGACAACTCGGTGAAACCAACTCAGCGATGGACAACTCGGCAATGGACAACTCGGCGACGAACAACACGGCGATGGACAACTTGGCGACGGTCAACTCGGCGAAACCAACTCAGCTACGACAAACTCGGCGTCGGTCAACTCGACGACGACCAACTCGGCGACGGACAACTCGGCGACGGACAACTTGGCATAATAGTAGCGTAATTGCCAATTTTTGCAGTTGAATTTTGGCCAAGTATCAGTATGTGAATTTTAGCGAAATGAATTTAACGGGCCCACGATCGCACCAATACACGGTGCCAATTGAAACCCAGTGTAATAATAAGCTGAGATGTGAAGGATAGAAGTATTACCGCCCGAAGTGCGAGAAACATGAACAAATGTAGCGGACCTGCACAATTGTGACGAGCCCTTCTTATTCAACGTTGCAGTAATATGACATAATACGATATCATCCATTATCGATATTGGGCTGATGATAGTGCGCGGTTGCTAGATTTTACATATATGTATCTGTGGCAAATCAGAAAAACCATTTATCTTAGGTAGTAAGATAAGTGGTTTTTCTGAATTGCCAATGATATAGCTAAATTTCACTCTATGTTATGGTTGTACGATATTCCGCGAAGGTATTCGATTATGCCCGACAATCATAGTTGATAACTTGCCTTATGATTCTGTAATCGGCTTCTTCTTCGTTTCGGTGGACATTCATGGCGTAAATTTCTTGCATTTTTTTTAGTTTATCGATGAAAAACCATACACTAGGGCGAGCAATACCACCGCCAAAGCTCAATTGTAATTTTCGATGACAAGCTTAAGAAAAATTATTTGTTCTATCGCTAGCTACCATTTAGTGATCGTTGGTAAACTGACCAAATGTCGTATGGAAATATTGCTATTAATGCTTAAAAAATAAATATACAATTTAAATTAATAACAAAATATTGGAGTTTTATTTAAAATAACTCTTTTGGGACATAATTAAGAACTACTTCTAAAGTATCTTTTTTAAACTGATGAACTTTTTTCCACTGACCTATCTTTTTCACGACAAATGAAGTACTTTTCTTCGTTACTTGTGCAACATTTTTGAAAGTAATTCTACGTTTACTGGGTGGGTGTCTTTGGAACTAAAAAAATAGGAACCTCTAAATTAGAATTTAAGCGTAAAGGTGTTGATTTTCACTATATGTGTTACTTGTAATTAAAAAAACTGAAAAACTCTGAAACTTATTCCTATGCTTCAAAATCAGAAATAATAAATTATTTTAGCAAAGAATAAACAGAAAATCTAAATGTCCAAAGTAATTTTTCACAATCCGTTTTATTTAACTATTTATACCTAGATTACAGTTTTTTCATTCTGAAAGAAACCAAAATACTTAATCATACATGATCACATTATACGACAACCATCCAGTCTACTGCATCAACAGATATAGGTTTTATCTTCATCGACGAATTTCCCAGCTTCCCGGATTTTCAATTCGATATCAAAATTTGACTAAACGATTTTGATCGGTAGTAATGAAATTTTTTTCTCGGTTTATGTTTCCCTTATCTTTGGCTGATGTTTGGCTGATGATGTTCACTCGTCGTTAAATTATCTCGCGCCAAAATCAACATATTCCTCTTACACTGCTCACTAACTTTTCCCATTTTTTTAAACTAAAATTGCACGATAAAGAATAAAGTTGACTAGGATCACTTACAGAATAACTTAATCTTACAAATTATGCACTGTTTATACTCAACAAAAAAAATTACAGGCAATAAAACATCTGCACCCTAATAACGGCCAAGAATGGTAGGCGTCAAACAAACTAATTGCTTGACCAATTTTTTTGCACATGAGTTGCAGGGTTGTACCGTTGTAATAAAAACAAAAGGCGGTCAAACAAAATATTGATATTAAAGATAGAACTTCTAAAGGGTGATTTTTTTGTGGTTAGGATTTTCATGCATTAGTATTTGACAGATCACGCGGGATTTCAGACAAGGTGTCAAAGAGAAAGATGCTCAGTATGCTTTGACATTTCATAATGAATAGACTTACTAACGAGCAACGCTTGCAAATAATTGAATTATATTACAAAAATCAGTGTTCGGTTCGAAAAGTGTTTCGCGATTTACGTCCGATTTATGGTCTACATAATCGACCAAGTGAGCAAACAATTAATGCGATTGTGACCAAGTTTCGCACTCAGTTTACTTTATTGGACATTAAACCAACCACACGAATGCGTACAGTGCGTACAAAAGAGAATATTGCGTCTGTTTCTGAGAGTGTTGCTGAAGACCGTGAAATGTCGATTCGTCGCCGTTCGCAGCAATTGGGTTTGTGTTATTCGACGACATGGAAGATTTTACGCAAAGATCTTGGTGTAAAACCGTATAAAATACAGCTCCTGCAAGAACTGAAGCCGAACGATCTGCCACAACGTCGAATTTTCAGTGAATGGGCCCTAGAAAAGTTGGCAGAAAATCCGCTTTTTTATCGACAAATTTTGTTCAGCGATGAGGCTCATTTCTGGTTGAATGGCTACGTAAATAAGCAAAATTGCCGCATTTGGAGTGAAGAGCAACCAGAAGCCGTTCAAGAACTGCCCATGCATCCCGAAAAATGCACTGTTTGGTGTGGTTTGTACGCTGGTGGAATCATTGGACCGTATTTTTTCAAAGATGCTGTTGGACGCAACGTTACGGTGAATGGCGATCGCTATCGTTCGATGCTAACAAACTTTTTGTTGCCAAAAATGGAAGAACTGAACTTAGTTGACATGTGGTTTCAACAAGATGGCGCTACATGCCACACAGCTCGCGATTCTATGGCCATTTTGAGGGAAAACTTCGGAGAACAATTCATCTCAAGAAATGGCCCGGTAAGTTGGGCACCAAGATCATGCGATTTGACGCCTTTAGACTATTTTTTGTGGGGCTACGTCAAGTCTAAAGTCTACAGAAATAAGCCAGCAACTATTCCAGTTTTGGAAGACAACATTTCCGAAGAAATTCGGGCTATTCCGGCCGAAATGCTCGAAAAAGTTGCCCAAAATTGGACTTTCCGAATGGACCACCTAAGACGCAGCCGCGGTCAACATTTAAATGAAATTATCTTCAAAAAGTAAATGTCATGGACCAATCTAACGTTTCAAATAAAGAACCGATGAGATTTTGCAAATTTTATGCGTTTTTTTTTAAAAAAAAGTTCTCAAGCTCTTAAAAAATCACCCGTTATAAATCAATAAAAAACAAAACAAAAATTAAAAAATTGTTTCTTAATTTATTCCATTACTTTAACTCCAATCAACGTATTTTGCATATTTTGGCATTTTTGGGAGTTTGCCCCTAAACTGCAGGTAAATTGTTTTTTTGAAAAAATTGAAACGTCATACATGTATTTAAAATGAAACAATAAGCCAATTGCTTTCAAAAGTTTTGTAATTTTAGCAAAAAAACACTCCAATTTGCAATAAAAAAGGTTCGCGCAATTTTTTCCCAGCACTGTAGGTATATAAACAAGATGTCGCGCATGCGCTCAAGCAAACCAATATAAATAAAAAAACACTACTATGATTTCCGGTTTGCTCACCTCGCGCTGTCATTTTTGATACAAAATCGACTCTCTAATGAATATACACGTGACGAGTATAGCCCAACCAATTTTAAGCGTTTCTTACTAGGGGATTCAGGTTGAGAACCAAACCCGCAACGTATTCTGATATATGGCAGGGAATATCACTAACGTGGAGAAAACATGTGAAGGAGTTATATTATGGATGGAACTTTCTTGATCTCTCCTCCACTGTTTTCTCAAATTTTCGCCATACTGGTTAGAAAGAATAGAAGTACAGTTTTATCTTTTATTGCCGGATAAAAGAGCTCCCGGTTTGGTCTGTACTCAATCCAATTCGTACAGTATTTCCAGAAACCAAGTTAATGGTTGCCTATTTCACCTAGTGAAAAATCAACGAAAACACTTGGCGACTAGGAAGATTTAATACAGATATCGATAGAGATGTCGATCTCGCATTGCATGGCGAATTGATCACGTGTATTGTATTTGTTCCTGAAGATGATATTATCCATACCATAACAAGCCTGGAATATTATTTACCGGAGGAGTTAGAACCAATTTTAGCGTGGTTTACTAATACATATATCGGACGCCTGCGGAATAATGGCACCAGAGATGTAACAATATTTATATACGGCATTTGGTCAGTTTACCAACGATCACTAAATGGTAGCTAGCGATAGAACAAAAAAAATTTCTGAAGCTTGTCATCGCAAATTACAATTGAGCTTTGGCGGTGGTATTGCTCGCCCTAGTGTATGGATTTTTATCGGACGGTAATACTTCTATCCTTCACATCTCAGCTTATTATTACACTGGGTTCCAATTGGCGCCGTGTGGTGCGATCGTGGGCCGTCTGAAATATTAATTCAATTCGCAAAAATTGTTACTGTAATATCGACTATCGAATAAAAATGTATTCGCTAAAATTTACATATTGATACTTGACCAAAATCCACCTGCAAAAATTGGCCATTACGCTTTTAAACATAATAATGTTTACAATTTGATTATGAAATTAGAATTTATTGTATGCTAATATTATATCTATTCCACAAAGCACTATTTTTAATTAAACACAAGCAAACTAAACATGCACACCTCGAAGATGTACCTGCACCATATTTTGTTTACACTTTGTGTCGACCAAAAATCAGCAATCCCGCAATTAGTCCATTTTTATCTCCATTTTTGATTGTTTCCAATTTTTTTCCCGTCGCCGAGTTGACCGTCGCCAAGTTGTCCGTCGCCGAGTTATCCGTCGCCGAGTTGGTCGTCGCCGAGTTGACCATCGCCGAGTTGTCCGTCGCCGAGTTGGTCGTCGCCGAGTTGACCTTCTCCGAGTTGACCATCGCCGAGATGTGCATCGCCGAGTTGACCATCACCGAGTTGTCCGTCGCCGAGTTGGTTTCACCGAGTTGACCTGTTTCGGACTTTGCCCTCCAATTAACACCATAGAAAAATACCTAAGGTATTTATCGCAAGATCTAGGCGGCTAATTAATGTTCCCTCTTCGATAAAATATTAGATTTTCAGTGTTCGCGCAAAAGACCAATTGTTTCTGTTGCTGTATGACATGTGAATGTGACACCGTCCATGTGGTTTCATGTTTTGGATATCCATACCATTGATGGAATTTAAGCCAACTTTCGTACCATCTGGAAATTTTTTAATCATTTACAAATTCGAATAAGTGAAACACAAGGCAATGGAGTTATTTAAAGGCATGCATACAAAGTTTATGACTTTTCTATAGCCATAGAACAAAAAGGCCATTTATTTATAATACTATATCTACCACAAAAAGTAGAAAAATTTAGTCCCTCCAATTTTCAAACCCCAGGATCCTGGTGTATATCTTACAAACCTTTACAAACCCTTACAAAAATAATAACTTCTTATTAGGTCTCTTCTTGGCAGCTTGGTTTCGTACTGATAGAAAGTTGGTCTACTCATCAGGTTGCAACGACCAAACTGCAAAATTCAACTCTTGCTTTGTACCCATAGTACAAAACAAGAACTTATCGATTTGGCGAATTATATCACCAAATCAAAAACTTCAGGAAATTCTCACTATGTATTGTGTCCACTATGTAATCGTCCGTGCTATTAATTTATTTAAGATTTTGGAGTAATTTAAGTTTGTTGCAAGTTGTGACATTTCGTCCGTTTTTTGAGATGAAACTGACAGAATGCACTTTAAGCAGAATACCATTTTAGTAAGTCTCGTCTACCGAGTACAGAATATATTCCATCAAATGATTAAAAGAAAGTGGCCTTCTAGGGGTCTCTCAATAGGTAATGTCTCTAATGTGGCCGTTAAGATTCCGCGATTCATTAACATTTTGTTTGCATCTTCTTTCTTGATTAGGCTAAGCATTTTACGAAATAATTTCTCAATTACAACTATATACTCCCTTCCTAAGGGAGACAATCTATACGGTAGGTTATAAAGTAAGTTTGGCAATTGGGACTCCTTACCGTACTTCATATGGTATTTTAGAAACTTGTAAAAGTTGGTACTGTTGGTAGTGCGTGAAATCAATTTAGTCAGGTTAGTAGACGTAGATCGCCCCTCTGGAAAACCATGCTGGCTGGGAAATCGCAATAATTTACAATGAAAATATCGTTTTGGCTATTAGTCAGCAGTTTGCAAAGTCTTTTAACCAATTAAAAATGGTACTACTATTTCACAAAACTTTACAAATGTGTTCGACGGTATAAACCTGCGTTGACATGTTATAACATCACATTTTCGATATATTATCGAATGTTATTTCTCTTTTTTCCTAAACTGGAATTGGCGACTGTTTCGTTTATGAATTATTTATTTTTTATTGCTATTACAACCTACTAGAATAAATATGAGCAGTAACTCTTTCTCCAACTTCGTTCAAGTGTCGAAAACAAATTATTTGGCGATAGAAATGAATTGAAATACAATATCATAATTTTTTAATCTAGCAGGCTGAAAAATGTTTTGAAAAATGAAATTCTATTGTCATTTTATTCTAAAGAATTGAAAAATAAACTTTGATAAATTATCGAAAATGTGATGTTATAACATGTCACCCCTGATGAATGAATTTGAATTTGTATGGCTTACTATTTGCATTTTAATCAAACAGTGAAAAGAAACCGGTACAATTGTTGTTGCTTTTCCATACAAATTTATAATACCATCTAAAATTTTCATGAGCATTCATGATCCTACCCCTGATTTACAATCCTTCTTCTGAATAGTAGCATTGAACGGACCTTTCGATATGGTCGGAGAATTCCAGTTGCGATGCCTAGCGATTTTTGAAAAACAGCACTAAAAGTTCGGCCAAACTATTAGTACCTTTTCAAGACTACTGAAGGCGAATCATCGGTACCACTTGAAAATCATCTTTCATACCATTAATTTTACCGATAACTATAACACGTCTAATATTGATGGAAATAAATGATATTTGAGCACAGTTAGAAAAACTGAAGAAATCGGCGAACACGTTAGTAATAGTTTTAAAATCAGCCTCGATGCAGTTTAACTTCAAGCCCTTGAGCCAAACTTTGCCGAAAGCTTGACCTACATCTAAGAAAATACTGGAGCATATCTTCTTATAATCGCAAGTGCATCCCCAATGACGTTCGTTATTCTGTGAACTTGTTCAACTGTAGAGTGATTTTCTCTGAACCCAAATCGGTGTGGTGGAATCAAATATATCTCTTCTGTATTACCGGTTTGAGTTTCTTGATTTTCAAATATTTTTGATATGAACGGAAGTACTGATATCGGTCAATATACTATACTGCGCTACCCAACGAGCTTTCCGTTTCTCTGTAACTAGTTTTCTGACCTCAAGAGTAGTTATGTTTCCATGTGATGGTGGCTTGAGGTATAAGTGAACTTTCCCAAGCTGCTTATTGGATGTTTCTAGTTCATCTTCCAGCTGCATCTCGCTTCTGATTTGTTCGCGGAGATTTGTTCGCGGAGATTTGTTCACTCTTCCACTAATTTTTAAAAAAAATCCCAATTGGTTTTATTGATTGTTAATTTAGGAAAGTTACCTTTTTCTATTATCTTTGTACTCAGGGTCAAGATTACAGATGAGTGACCAAATGGTAGTCCACCACTAATTTCACTGCACGTGTAGTCCTTTAAAACTCCTTTCGCTGCATTAGAAGGAGTTAAATACGAACTAGATTGTCTTCAAAAATTCGACATTTACTGATTGAGTACTTAGGGTCGCATCTCAACGATCGCTTACTCATATGTGCCGACTATTCAACGTGCTGAATTCATGCATCGAGGTCAATGCGCATTCACACCCAATTACTGAGGAAATGTTTGCACATCTCACCAACAGTAAAGTGTTCAGCAAAATTGTTTTGTCAGATCCCTACCTACAAATCGAAATTGACGACTAATCAAAGCGATTCCTGATTATTAACACACACAACGGACTCTTCGCGTTCAATCGTCTACTTTTCGAACTGAACTCCGCCTCGGCATTTATCAGCAAATCGTAGATTCTATACTGGCACTGGCCGGCTGTCCTAAAACGACTTTTCCAATGACTTAACTAAATGTAGTTTTTTCTCAATGAAGTGTATTATTTGAGGATAGTAAATAACCAGGGCATCATCATAGATCCATTGAAGTTGCAATAACTTCATGTCTGCTCTGGAAAACATCACACAACTTCGATCGGTTTTAGGAGCAATAAACTTCTATGGAAAGTTTGTCTGACAAATGCATGAGAGCGATCTCCATTAAACCGACTCTTGAACACAAGTATCAAACGGGAATGGTCACGAAAACCCGGCAATCATTTGACAAACTCTAATTCTCTCTCTCTCTCTCTCTCTCTCTCGCTCTCTCTCTCTCTCTCCCTTCTAACATCCGAATTACTCCTCACTCATTACGATCCAGCACTTACTTCAAAGTTTACGCTGATGCTGGTCACACGGGAATAGGAGCGTCGATTTACCAAATCTATCCAGACGGATAAAATGATTTCACAGCGTCGCGAACTCTAACAATAGCTGAGAAAAATTACGGTCAAGTTATCTATACATCTACGGGAGAAGATTTACACTGGTAACTGACCACAAACCTCCTCTCAGTATTTTCGTTTCGGAAAAGGGGATCCCGTTTCGACACATTTCAACTTCAACGGTGGACACGAATATCAACGACATATGTTTTCGACATTTTATACATGACGAGAAATGATTTTGGAAGGGCCGATATTTCATCACGATTCATTGCGTCACCGCGAGTTGACAATGAAGACTAGATGATTTGAAAACGGGTTTAACAAACTAAATTACTTGCACAACTATTCGTGGGTTGTCCAATTCGAACTTGACTTGTTGAAGCCTACTCCAGAGCATGGCATGGATCGCGATATTCAACAAGAGCAAAAGTTCAACCGACACCACGGAGCCCAACATCGTAGTTTCCATTATCAATTCAATGCGTCTTATTGACCGATTCGCACACTGCCAATCAATTAAGACTTCGCTACACCGAAAATAATAATACCGACCCGGTAAACCACGCCGGCAGTTTTTAAATAGGCGGCAGTTTTACGGCAACCGAAAAGCAGTCGAAACGGCAGACAGCCGTAAAGTCTGATTTTCGACAGTCAAATGGCAGTCGACGAGTCTACTATTCGCCATCAAACGAAATCCAAACGGAACGGCTGCCTAATGGATTGATACTTAATGGATTGATTTTTATTTAAATAAATGCAAATGAAAGCAAATGAATTGAAATTCTGTAAATGTTTATTTTAATTTAATATATAACGACTGCCAAATATTAACTGCCGTGTCTGCCAATTTTCACCCACTATGTCCGCCAAATGTCATCAGTTGTGTCCGCCAAATGGTATCCACCATTTTCGCCGATAGGCATCCGCCGTGTCCGCCAAATGTCATCCGCCATATCCTCCAATATGCATCCGCCGTGTCCGCCAAATGTAAGCCGCCATGTTCGCCAATAGGCATCCGTCGTATCCGCCAATAGGCATCCGCCATGTTCGCCAAGTGTCACCCGCCAGGTCCGCCAAATGTCATCCGCCATGTCAGTCAAATGACATCCGTCATATCTGCCAAATGTCAACTGTCGTGTATGCATTATGGCAGACATACGGAGGGACTAGGCATGCCAAACGGCATACACTCGGCATGCCAAAGGCAGCCGTTTTTATCTGCCTACGGCAGCCGTGAATTGCCAAAAGCCTGCCCGAAAATGTACTTTGTGTTTACCGGGCGAGTAGGATCAATTACCATTGGATCTGCTAATGGCAACGAATCCAATATCAGCAGTTGATGTAGAGACATCAATCAATACAGCGGCCAGTACATCATACGATTTCGCGTAATTTTAGCATTCTCTACAAGGCCAATCACGACCATCATCACCAAAGATGATGTACCTCTACCCACACCAACTGAACAATTCTATGGAAGCTCGCCCACAACGACAGCGGCAACGACGACCACCTACTCATTTAGCACTTAGCAGACTACGTCTGCGATTAAGGGTGGAGATGTTGGACAGCGAAACGTAATTCAACTTGTAGCGTATATTGACAGTATCGTGGTTGTTGGGCAAATGTAAAGAAAAATACAGAAGGCTGTAAATTTACGAACAGTTTTTGTTTTCTTTTTTAAGAATAAGATAATTTTTTTCTTTTTATAAAAAATGTCACCACCTAGATGGTATTCAGTCTCGTTTTGTTAAATTGATATATCCTTGTAATAACAATTGTGTGTACAAATGAATATCTATATTTGTGTTGAATAGAATATAGAAGGTGCATCATTTTTTGTATTGTGAATCGTTTTCGTCTGAAGCAACATGGCTAATTATCAATTAACGTATAACTAATGGAGTCAGATAAACCTGCATAGGATAATTGAGTGCAGCATACGTATGGAAAGTACAATTTATTCATCGGTGACCTAAGACGGATTCAAACTTGGGTCCAAAAGCATAATCAGCCCCACTTTGGACACCCACATAAAATAGTATCATATCACCAATACTATAAAAGTGGTAACCCCGACGTTGCACGATAAACAACAAAATCGTATTGATCAACGATTCAGTCGTCTAATTCAGCACGTGGTAATATAATATACGAATATAATTACAACTTTAACCGGAATTCGCATCAGTCGTCAACTTAAGGAAACAACATCAGGCGTCTACTTAATCTCCCATTTGGCGGACGGCCTAGTAATCGTGAGTAGTTTTCTGTATCTATTTTTCATTAACATTTTGCATACCAACATAAATTTAATTTTGTAATCGCAATCGTATATATTTTATACTCGTCGTTTTGTTTTTGCCAATTTTTACGTAAATTATAATGTGTTCGGCGACTTCGCCGAAAAAACTTTACAACAGCTATGGATGTCTCGTCTACCGCAACAGGTCCAATTAGTACTCACACCGTTTGAGAACGACGTGGATTTAAACACATTGGCCGAACGAGCCGATGTGGTTATGGAAACAATGTCGAACTCGCGAGTTAGCGCAATCGACAGCGTTTCTCCACAAGAGCAGTCCACAAGCACCACAACCAACCAAGCCTTGAACATCGAAGCATTGTTAACACGATTCCGCGATAACATTATAAGCGAAGTCAGTCAGTTAGTTGCGACCAGCAATAGTCAATCAAGCAATGCACGAGCACGTTCGCAAGCAATTTCCATCCGACAGCATACACACAGTCTATCTAACTCGAGACGACGAATTAATACCAAATATCAAATGTGCTATTATCATTACAAATTCGACGACAAAGCCGAAAAATATATTGATGGATGCACGTATCGCGTTAAAAACAATGCTGGTAATTTTCAAAATCCAGACATTACAAAACAAAATTTTTAAAAGGTCATCAGACACTGGCGACAGTCAATGATGACACCACTTCCAGTCGCCTAATAATTTTCGATGCAACGAACAATCTCAAGTTTCTTGTCGATACTGGCGCAGACTTGTCAATAGTTCCTTGTAAAAATTTTAAACTAATAAAGGCAATATCCACTCTAAATTTGTATGCAACAAACGGTACATCGGCCCTAGCGTACGGTACAAAAACTTTAAAATTAGATATTGGCTTACGCCGAGAATTTATCTGGGAATTCGTTATCGCAGACGTTTCGACGCCGCCTATACTCGGTGCCGTAGACGGAAGATCATCGATCCGTTGACTTCACTGTCTGTTACAGGTCTACTCACCCATATGGCAGCGCAAAGTTTGTCATACATTAATCAGACCACAATCCCTACACAAATTCAAGACCTTCGTAAACTATTTCCGGAAATCATAAGTCGCTCATTAAGCAGCACGGCTATCAAGCATAACGTCACGCATCGACTAGAAACCACTGATCAGCCAATCTCTGCTAAAACACGTCGCTTAGCACCGGATAAACTTCAAATCTCAAAAGTCGAATTCAACACCATAATGGCGCAAGGTATTTGTCGCCCGAGTAGTAGTCCGTGGTCGAGCCCTCTTCACCTTGTATTGAAAAACAATGGAGACTGGAGACCGTATGTGGTGATTATCGAGCGTTAAACCGAGTTATGATTCCCGACAGATAGCCAATACGAAGCTTACAGTACTTTTCATACCAACTCGCGAGCTGTTTACTTTTCTCGACTATCGACCTTGTTCAAGCGTACCACCAAATCCCGATCGAACCATCACACGTACCCAAGACGACTATCTCAACACCTTTTTGAATTTACCAAAATGACTTTCGAGCTAAGGAATGCAGCACAGACTTTTCAAAGACTGATGCATTCTGTATTATTCGGCCTCAAGTTCTGCTTCGTCTACTTAGATGATATTCTGATCGCATCTAAGTCTTTCGAAAATCATCTTAAGCACCTCAAGATTGTTTTCAAAAATTATCAGAACATGGTTTGATCATTAATTCCGATAAATGCGTCTTTGCATTACCCGAAATTAAATTTCTTGGTCACTTACTAAACGAACATGGCATTCTTCCACTTCCAAACAAAGCTCATATCATTAAAAATTTCGAACGGCCTGTAAGAGTTGACCAACTCAAACGACTTTTGGGTATGATCAATTTTTACAGACGCTTTATTCCCAGCGCTGATGCAGACCAAGTTTTACTTAACGACTTCTTGAAAGACTACAAGAAGAACAAAAAATAACACCAATCAAATGGACTTCAACATCATCGATAATTATCAATTAACGAATAATTAATGGAGTCAGATAAAACTGCATAGGATAATTCAGTGCAGCATTCGTATGGAAAGTACAATTTATTCATAGTATTGGTGATATGATATTATCATATCACCAATACTATAAACTTATTATGTAAACGCAGTATTCTAAAATGAGAACTTTGTCTAGTGAACAAAAGGAACATTATTATAAAAAGTTTGTATTGCAGTCACACCGAACATACTGTCTCGGTATTAAATAAAATATAATTCGAAAACTTCTAAATCATCCTAGTGTTTTAATAAACTGGCCCGTTAACCTATAATCGAAAGAAGTAACAGATTTGCAAAAGTTTCCTTGCTCCTGATTACGCGATCCTAACTAATGGTCAGAATATCAAAGACCTCTTTCAGTTTTTTAAAAGACTACTAAAAATTATCTGGAAAATATGCCTGAAGTACAGATTGCCGCACCCACACAATGTTGAATCTGTAAAATCGAAGTTGTGTATTTGCGCAACATTTTTGTTAATTTTTTTAAACGTCAGCAACATCTAAATTAGTACTAGGAGATGAACCTACTCGGACGATAAATTTTAATAAAACTGGTAGAAATAGACAAAATGAATTTAAGCAGAATGGGAACAGTTTGACCGAAGTTTGCCAAAAAAATGACGTCGTTGGCCGATCCGTCATTCGTTATTTGAACATCGAACAAATAAACTTGTGCAACCGAATATAACGTCCAGGAATAAAATGGGAAGCACAATCGACGATCCTAGCAATTACCTATTATCTTCCTCAAGATTCTTAGAGCAAAATAAGAAAGGTAAAACAAAATCAGATCATTAATTTCGCAAATAAGTAAATAGTAAATCATGTTTGGAGATATCGAAAAGATGTTCAAAAAATCAAAGTTTAGATATAGACATCTATGAATTCGCTGCACCAGATCAAGCCGATCTATAAAATGTAACAGTGAAAGTATTTTTATGTTTACAGAATTAAACACACAAACAAAAAGTTTAATCCATAAACAACCCAAACCACTAAATTTTGCAAACTAAATCGAAATACCGCATTTCGAATTCATTTCGCAAATTCAATTCGCAACTATTTATATATAACGATTATTTCTACCCGATCAAATTTCATCATACTCGTGTATAAATAAATTTTTTATCACCTATCAAAACATATCACCAAAGGATCAGTGAATTAAATACAAAACATATATCCTTTTAACGTAAGGCAAATTTTACAAAACAAAAACAACAGAGGCCTGAAATTTTAATCCCCTTTTGAAATAACACCAAAACTCATATACCGCCTCGGTACAAACATAATAAATAACATTTAAGGGGAAATCATAAAGGATCAATTACTCTAGACAGGAACGAGAAACGTCAGTGATATGTTTTTGTTATTATAGAGCATGGTAAAAAGAGGGTAAACAATTGAAAATCATTAACCGGAAAACTCGAATACGATTTGTGTGGCATTTTCGGGTCTGAATTACACATGCGAATAATCTCGGAATGTTTTCTCTACAATAATTAGATGTAAATTCCAAACTCAATCAATATCAAATTACTTGGATTTGGTTATTCGCATAACCAAAGAATAATCGTGGATTTTCCATACTATTTTCAAAATTTTCATCAACTAATCTGAAGCACGCAATGATTTTGAGTTGATTGCAATCTAGATATGAAGGACTCGCACATCACAAAATATCGTTCAAATTGTTTGAAATGTTTCTTCTTGGGATATTCTGCGCTGTCATCTATACTCAAAATTTGTATATAATAAATTAATAACCAGGTGTCTTAGATAAATAAAAATATTTATTGTTCTGACATCTATTGTACAAAATGAGAAACTACTCATGTAGGTGGTACCTAGGAGAAATTTTTATAACTTATAGCGTCTTAGATAAACTCCGAAAAATTGTATTATCGCCATCTCTTAGTTAGCACGGAGCACTAAACAATTCCGAAAGATATTTCGGCATTAGTTTAAACGTCAAATTCTACAAATAAACAAACACAAAATGTCAAAAGCGTAAGTCGTTTAGGTTAATTTAATTTTTAATAAATTTAATTAATTCAGTTTTATATATAAAGCTTTGGACTAATTGTTCCCGCTGGTAAGGCACCAATTAAACCAACGCCAACTGCAAATTTTTCACGACCATCGATATTCGGTGATGAAACCGATTCCGATGATGAAGATACGCCAAAAGCCATCACCAAAGGTCCCGGGATTAACCAAAAATTGCATGCAAAGAAAATTCAAGCAAAAGCACTCGAAGAGGATCCAACAATATTTCAATATGACGAATTATACGATGAAATGGAACAGCAACGTAATGAAATTAAAAAAGCTAAGTCGAGTGAAGTGAAGAAACCAAAATATATTGGTAAGTTACTGGAGACGGCGGAAAAACGTAAAAAAGAACAAGAACGTCGAATTGAACGGCAAGTACAAAAGGAACGCGAAGCCGAAGGTGAAATGTTTAAAGATAAAGAATCGTTTGTTACATCAGCATATCGGGCCAAACTGGAAGAAATGCGACTTGCCGAAGAACAGGAAAAACGCGAGGCTTATCTTGAATCAATCGGAGATGTGACAAAACAAAAAGATTTAGGGGGATTTTATCGTCATTTATATGAGCAGCGCATGGGGGTAACCAATGATTCTGAAAATAAATCAGATGACGAAAAACCAGAGCGTAAATCGATCAAAGTCGTTGAAAAGGCAAAGGAACGAAGTTATCGTAAACGTAAATCGTCTCAGGATGAAAAGGAAGAGGCAGAAGAAGAAACCCGCCAAGCCGAAGAAGCGAAAAAAGCTCATCTACAATCAAATCTCGATGCAGATTCCGATTTTAGTATAGACTCTTCATCCGATGAGGACGAAGCTGAGAATAAAGAAAATCCACCCCTCGAAGTCAATCCTGATATGGTCCCAGTAGTCACAACAGAGCCCGAAACTAAATTAGAATCAGTATCTAGCAATAGTGAACAGAAGATCGATAATCTGGATGAAGATGATAAATCTAGTGGTGACGAGGACGATGAAAATAAAACCAAAAAGGAAACGGAGAAAAAGCCACCTGCAGAACAACAACCTAAAATAGATATTTGGAAAAAGCGTACGGTTGGTGAAGCTTTTGAAAGCGCTTTAGCACGATACTATGAGCGAAGGGTGCTGCGCGAATCACAAAGGTCCTATTAATAATATTGATGTAATAAAGTTTTTAAATTTAAAAATGCTACAATTTATATTTAATTATGTTCTCCGACTTCCTTCCTCCTTCTATCAACTGTACTGCAATTGCAATTATTGAAACGTTTTTCTGAATCATTTAACAACATTCAAACCATATTCAATAGCTCTTTTACTCCTATCTCCGCGTACTAATTTATTTAGAATCGACTATTACTATAAAAGAATTGTTATCTCTTTTCTTAAGAGAGTTCCCAATGAAGTATGTGTTTTTTTGCAGAGTACCACAGTAGATTACACATTTTACATTAGGTCTCGGCAGCGTACTATTTCCCAATGTTATGTTCCTCTGATTATTGTTCTAGATGTCTATTAACCTTATTCTTCGTCAAATTTTCTTTGTGGTGGCCACATCTAGTTTGGTTTGATCGAGAATGTTGTTAGGGATAACCTGTCACCGACAGCCGTAGGAAACCGCCGAGCTAGTTTAAAAATCTATCACATTTAAGTATCGTGAGACACCCACATTTTCACGCTTTTTTGGACAATATCGGCATTATGAAGATCTTAATTTCTTTGTCCTAGATTAGTAATTTCAAAAATACCCCCCATAAAGTGCCCTAGAAAGAATTTTATCTCGCTCTGATAATATCACGATTCACCCTTCGAGCTCTGAAACTTGTTTCTCTTCACGTATATTTAGGCCTCTATGAAGCTATAGAGATTATTCCCTTAACGACCACAATGAGGAGACACCATGGCCGTCTTATTACATACTTTCCGGATATGTTCCCAGTACGTCAGAAGACTATAAATTATCACTCCTACCCTATGTAGATTAGGTATCTCAGGCTTCATGTACTGCAGCAGAATTGTGTGAAGCATAGAGAGGTTGGTTGACACCTTTGCCTTTTTGATCAATGTCAGCAGGGCAACCTTCTAGTTTGTTTGGCAAGTACACTGCACTAGTCAACTAGTTCTCATTGAATTATCTTCTAAATTGATTTCCGTTGTCCTCGAAGTGTACGAAGTGACAAACAGCATTAATTATTTAATTATATAATCAATTGTGCTGCTTCACTTATTAGCCGCCTTCAGCAGATTTGTTTATTGGGTGTTTTCCGTTCCAAGCTCGCTGAACAATAACTGGCCGCGGTTTCAAGACTATCCTTTTTTATTAAAGGAAATACATATTAATTATACAACGTCAATTAATAATACTCACTTCTTTAATCACGCACTCATCACCTATTCACTTACATCATTAGAATATACCATTTGTTCGTTGCAAGCTCGTCAACGTGTAACAGTGACATGGAAGATGGGTCGGCGGTGAATTCTGCACTCCAAGAGAGTGCCATAGTTGTGCTTTATTAACATCATTGATCGTAATCGATAAGGGAAATACGCTTTTGCATCGTGCGTCTGATGGGATTTGAACCCAGTACCTCTCGCCCCTAGTGTGCATTAAGCATTGCACACTTGTGTTGCACATCTCTTTAATTCAGCAATCTTGTCAGCTCACTAATATCTCAACCGCGTATCTTATAGAGTTATCCAACAGAACCAGAGTGCTACACTGACCAGGGCCTAGATTCTGATCAAACGACAAATGACATTTTTTGTGACTTTGTGCTAAAATTGGAATTGCAATAAAATAACAATTTAGTTGTTAGTTCTAAAAAGCGATGCTGATGAGATGACCTTTTCAAAATGTCAAGAAAATTTTTGTGACAAATGGTACATTGTCACCGATTTAATTTTCCGTGACTTTAAATTTTCTTGTAAGATTAGCGTAAATACAATTTTAAAACCATTTTTGTATTGAACTAAATCGATATTACAAAATTCAAAACTAAATTATTAAATAAAAAATTTATAAAATTTATCTAATGGATCATTGCAAATTTGAAGATTTTTGACAATTTCCATGTAATTGTTGTGTGTTTGGCGAAATATGTTACAAGTTGAGTTCAATTTAGCAATGCAACTGTAATTACTAAAAACGGCTGTAAAAGTCATACGAGTATGTTATTTCATTAGAACCGGAAATTTTCTGTGACAATATTTTGTTCTAATAAAAAAAGTCATCAAAAATTGTTACTTTATCAGAATCTACCCCCAGATGCATATCCCACGATCCGGTTATTTGTGCCTATATACCTAATTTAATTCTGTGATATTTATGAGGGGCCGAGCTGTTGTGCTGTTGTTTTTATGTTGAGCACATGTTTGTATATACTGGACAACATTTTTAAAATAAGCTAATCTCTGATATCCTGCTGTGGCATCCCTATTCAGGAATATTAAAATCACCAGGCAACTACTAGCTCCGCCGCATAATCGCAAATTGCATCCTCTACTCTGATCCGTTTAATTTTTACCCGAAGTCAGAGATGGTATCATTTGCTCTGCTAACACCACACACGTAGTCACTGTTCGACATGTGGTTTTGGACGCAAATTCAATGGCGGTCAACCCATTGGCTCCGTCCTGTAAAAATCATAAAACAACTACAAAGATCCCTGTTTCGGTAATAACCACTAGTTCGAGTCCAGCCTGACATACCCTAAAATAAAAAATGTATTTTAGCTGCGTCAAAGTTTAATTTACAGTCCAATTCCCATTTAAGTTACCTCAAATAATCTTCACATTCTTGCACTCTTCTTGACATGCAAACCTCTGTACATGATTTATAGCACGTCCCGTTCTCGCTTCAAAATATCTTGACTGGGTGGTATGAACAAACTACAGCCTTATAATGATTACAGTTTCCAATAATTTCCGCTTCGATCGGATCTTTTACAATTTCCCCTGATATGCACATAACCAGGCATAGGTAGCATTTCCAGACCGATTTTGAATCTTCTTCATTTCAGAAAACCTAAGGCAGCTCACTCCCTCAACTCAGAAACTGCATTTTTTGCTCACCGCTATTTAAAGTAAACAGTGAAATTTTAATGTTTTACGCTCTCCTAACCAACGTCTCGTTCCATAATCTTTTATATATCGTCCTCGGTAGTGAAACTGTCCAAACAACTCCACCATAAAGCACTTGAAGCGCTTGATCGTACTCTAGGCGATTTGCCAAAAAAATAATCGACCAATGAAGGGGAGCTCTTATAATGGTAGCAGATGAGTTTCGTCAAACTTTGCCAGTCATTCCACGATCAGTATCCACTGATGAACTCAATGTTTGCCAGAAAGTATTTCTTCTTTGAAAATATGTTACGAAAATCACACTATCTACAAACATGCGTGTGAATATATTTTACGATGTTACTGTCAAGACATTTATTTACCAGTCAAACAGTTTGATTTTTAACAAATGCAGAAAACGGATCTATTGCTCTGCCAGATTTCCTGCTCTGACTATAGCTTCTTGTAGCCAGTCACATACAAACTGTCTCTAAAATTTCGCCCGCAGTATCCAATAGGTGGATTGGACGGTAGGAGGACGACTCTCCTGATGGTTTTTCTCCTTTTGGCAAGAATACAAGATTCTGCTTCTTCCATTTAACAAGGAAGATCCCCTCAGCTAAGCACTCAGTCTATACTTCTGTGAAGATGATTGGGTATACTTTAATCGCTGAATGTAACGCAATATTCGGAATGCCCGAACTCTAGGGGCTTTATTGTTTCCCATCCTGGAACTCGCCTTCGAAACCTCTAATTCTTTAGTGACTGGTGACAGATCATCCTTTTCGTTATCTAATATTTCCAGCAGTGTTGTGCAGATTAATTATACGTTACATTAATTACACTATTATTTACACATAAATAATTGTATTAATTACACGAATTTTTTTACGTTACATGGCGTAACAAATGTAATTAATTAGCGACATCTGCATGAAAATACTTAAATTAGTAAAATAACATAAAATACATTATGATATCTAGTCGATAATACGAACAAATGCAACTACATTTATTGAAATTTTCACATTTGAATTTTATTTTTATTGTTGGCTAAAATAATTTTTTGTGTTTCTAATTTCCTTTGCATACCAATACTCGTAAATCCGGGTTTAAGGAGTCTTATTTTTAGTTTTTCTGGAATGCCTTAGCAACGTATCCTTCTCCATCACATCTCCTGCATTGCTTTGGTCTATCGGTTCCAATACTACGATGACTTCGAGCACATTCCTAGCTATAATATTTGGGAGCCTAATAACTGCTCTCTGCGTTTCCCGATAAGCCTTTGTGAATGATTTAACCGTATAAACACCTGTCGCATGTTCAAACTGTGCCTCCAGAGCCTCATTGACTTCTTGGGAAGTGGTAGCTTCGTCGATGATTTGGGTCGCCAATAACACCTCCTGAGTCAAAGTTTTTGCCGAAGCATCGCTCCCAGTTACTATTGTCATATATGATTTCGAAATATTGAGACCTATTTCTGGTTTCCTGTAATTTGTAGCTCGACCAGGAGGTTTCCACTAAGAGTTTAAGAGGTATGTTCGACACCGTCTAACCAAGAGCAGTCGGGTCTACCTTTCGCAGCAGATCGGTGAATGAAATTGCCTCACTCTTCTCTATTAACATCCCTTTAATAGGCATCCGGGCGAACCCGTTTTCTAAGAAGTCGACTTGTCCTTTCTGGCCTTTCTCTTTCACTGTCTGCCTGAACCAGATTAATCATTTTACATTAATTACGCTATTATTCACGAAAAATTGTTAAACACATGCACGCTAAAATTCTAATTAGGTGATTCCTATTATTATTTTTTAATTCGAAAAACAGTCGTAAATAAATTCGTGAGAGTTATTTTACAGCAACTACACTACACAATCTACCTGATGAATTCAGCCAAATCCAGCCACATCCAGCGAAAATTTTTCGATACTAAAATATTTTTTTAAAGTAACAGTACATCGAAATTCTAAAATAACTATTCCACCGTCCACGTAGTAATTATTTGGCGTTTCCAGAAATTCCATAAAATTTATATAAGCTCCCTGAGTCCCTGCGAATTTTTGTTTTTTATTGCCTACGGTGATTACCTGAACTATTAACAATATATTTCTTCCTTTGAATCATAGATGGGTCTGCTATTAATTTGTCTTTCCTTATCCAGAGTCCCTGCGGTGCACCTACCTGCATTTTATACCTACTTCCAGGTCGTAGAGTTAAGACGCTGACCAGACAGCCGCCCACTATGGGCAGATGCTTCTAGATTTTTGGAAGATTATACCGCCTCTATTCGGTCCTAAGAGCGAGAAGCGGGGTCAAGTTCAACGAACATCGATCGACAGAAACATCGATCGATTTCAAATTGCTCAACATGGTGTATACCAGAGAGCATCTAACATCGGACCGATGCTTGTTGGTATATGAAATCATTTTCAAACGTTGTAGGAACCCAAAAGTTGTATAGTGATAACATCTGACTACTGTGCTACTAAGCACGTGAATTGAGACCGTTTTATCTGTCAAATTAATAGCAAGAATGTTTATGCTTGTTACGCCTTTTATATTGAAACTCCAAACGTATACAGTGTAATTTGTGTAATTTACCGCAATTTAACGTAATAGAAAAAAAACGTTGAATAATTTAATTAAATTTATAATATTTATTCTTACGTCGATCGTCGTTAATTTTATTATTATTTAAAATAAATTTTATTTCGATTTAAAAATAAAACGAAACCAGAAATACAAGAAAAGCAAAAATTAAACAAAAACAAAATAAGAAGGTGGCATGTGGTAGTATCAAAACATTGCGGATGGAAAAGAAAAATTTCAAATTCATTTTCGAGACAGTTTGATATCAAGATTTGTTGTGTTAAGAAGTTTGTCGATCGTCTCAGAACATTAAGAGTGTAATAAAAAAATTTAATTTATTTAAAAATTATAGAAAATGAAACGGTTTAAGGTAATTTAATTAACGTCAAAATAATTAAATCTAGTGTTAAATTTCGTGTCTATATTGGATTTTATAATTTAAAATCACAAGTATTAAGTTATTTGCTGAAGTCAATGAACCGATATGTGCATTCTTACAAAGTTCACTTTCTTCTTGTTGATTTCTTTTTAATGCAGCTTTTTTGCTCTTCTTTAGATGCATTTTGTATACATATCGATAAATTATTAAAGTGAATAAAGTGGTTGTGATAATTTATTTGTACACTTGGAATACGATATAAGTAAAAAAGTGTTAAGTGGTTTTAAGTTCATTACTCCCTTTCAGATATAAATGCATTTCCAAAGTACGAAAAATCAGCACGTGCTTCAAGCTGACTAAATACTTGTATGTGTATTAGTATCTATTGACTAATACATACGTATTTAGATTGCGAGATTAATTATATGTGCCATTCAAATTTGAAAATAACATAAATTATAATTAATCAATTTTAGTTGTGCGTATAAATATGATATTTTGCTGAACGGTTTAAAAATTAAAAACCTGTTGCCTCAATAAATATGATTAGCAATTTTGCTATGTTTTTTAATTAATATTTATGATTTTCACCTTAAATTACTTGCCGGTCAGAAAAGCCATTCGGGTACTGGGTCATTAAGTTACGAATATGAACTTCGAACAGTAGCTAATTTAATAAACTTGTAGTACGTCTACAAGTAAATTGGGGATAGCTTAGCATATTTGGGGCTGTATACGGCATTATACTATTGCTTTTAGTATCGATAATCAGCACTGCTCTCTTTCAGAACTGTTATAGTTAATTTGCTTTAGAATTCTCTGTTTTATTCGAATTTTTCGCCGGCTACTTTAATCATTTTGTTTTTAATTAATTTGTTTTCCTAGAAAGGGAAAAATACCGACTAGATTAATCGATTTCAAATGTCAAATGTCATTTTGGCTGGCACAAAATGTATTGTTTGTAAACAGAAGTTTGCGATGTACAAAATTTGATAAAAACCGTAATATTTAGTTATAAACTGACCGAAATTGAAAAATATATTTTGAAGTACAGGGTTTTATACAGAGTGGGCCATCTGTTAGTCCTTTTTTCATTTATAAATAAAACACACATTTTTGGGAGCAAACATTTTTATTACAGGCTTGCATCCGAACATCAACATTTTCGAGGACTTTTTCCAATAAAAACGGGTTCAATGACCTCAACTTCAGCTCGAATGTTTTTTTTAAGTTACTGAATTGTTTGTGGATTCCTTTCAAATAACCCCACAAAAAATAATCAAGTGGTGTGAAATACGGGCTTCTTGGTGGCCAATGAACTTCACAATTTCTTAAAATTATGCCATCAGCAAATTTTGTTCGATCAATAATTTTGTCAATTGCACGCTCAGTAGGACGTTCATATCGACCAAAACTCTCACGTAATTTACGAAATGTTGTTGTTTTTGAACGACTATTTTCATGATAAATTTGCACAATCAAAACGCGTTGTTGTGTTGTTAGCGACTCCATGATGATAAATGGCATTTTTTTGACTTTTCATATGTCAAATAATTTTTTAGAACAGATAACATTAAGGCCCTGTTCCAAATACCGACTTATTTGGTGATACAAATGATTTTACAAATGATTTAGCTGACTTATTTTGACAGTTATAACAAACAACCAATATTTTACAAATAATTTGCTATTAAACAAAAAAATAAAAAAAATGAAATACACAAAATTAAACAATTTATTTTAATGAATTATTTAATAAATATAAACATAAAAGTGTGGCTTATTAAAAAACCTTAAGCTTAGATTATTCCTCTCCTTTATTTACTCCAATACACTTTGTTTTTTTTTCTATGGTAGTGATGATAAGCTACGTAACCACGTTCGAAGGAATAAATGATTTGTTTATCGAATTATTGTTTTCTTCGAAATAACCATCCAGGTCTGGATCAATAGGATCCTACTGTATTATATCTTCATTCTACAATACCAGCAGGCAAAATGTTATAGTTTTTTACTTTTGTTTCCTATTGTAATGGGTTTTATTGTGATTGTTCCGTACATTGGTCTATCTTCAGTACTCTCGATAAATACACAACCATAGGAAATTATTCCATTTTAGCGTCAATCTAGTGACAAACTGATTTTTTCAAATCAATAATCTCATCCGTTCGAAACTGACTGTTGGGATTCTTACAAAATTTTTCATCTATGCGTCAATAATTCAAAATTTTATGCTTGATGCACATAATTTCGTTGATTTTACTGAAAAATAACCAATTTTACGTGTCCAGTTTTCGGATCATTCAGTTTTTATACATATCCAGTAGGTTGTTCCATTTTTTGAGAACATTCCTGTGACATGCGGTTTGAGAGCCTGCTGCTGGACTTTTGTATCAGGCTTCAATAAAGACTAACAATGTAAACTTACTCCCAGATAACATGGTATTGACTAGATTTTTTTTATAATTCATTGTCAAAAGTTGCTCGGGCATATAAAAGAAGAAATGTTTCTTCTTCACTCCCTAATTTATATATAAATAAACGTGAATAGAAATTAATTTGTTATTGAATGTTTTTTGAGGTTGATGCAAATGACTACTGTACTTACATATGCTGCTGTACGTACGCCTTACGTTTGCTCATTTTATTATTATTGTTGAATTAATATAACATGATTTATTTTTAAAACTATCTGATATATTTAAATAAATTTGATAATACGTCTATCACAAATATTCTGTCTAAATCAAAAATGACAATAAAATTAGTTTTTATGGAAGAAATAGACAGAAAATAAGTCATCTCACCAACATACTTATTTGGATAAGTTAGATTCCACAAACAAGTATTCGTTTCGGACACAGCCTAAACACTAAATTTCATCGATTGAAAAAAGGACCAAGAGATGGCCCACCCTGTACCTTCATAATTACGTTAAATAGCAACCATACAATTGTCAACAAATTTTAACCAATTGAAACATATAAAAAGTTAAAAAAAATTACCACTACCTACCATTAACCTGATTGGAAAATATTATGATTCAAAGCAAAAAACGAAGGCATTTGGAAGTTGTTAGGTTTATTTATAATTCATTATATCATTCAAAAAAATTTCAACGTACAAAATATTTGCAAATATCGGTAGTGTCAGCTACAATTGAGGCTGTTTTAAATGGTTGCGAAACAGAAACAAAGAGGTCGTTACGGATTAACCATATAAAACCTATAAATTCATTTTGGCTATTATGCCAGATAAGCATCACGGTTGGTCCATAGAATACGAATTGTTAATATTTCTGTACTGGATGGCTCAGGTTGCAGCAACAGAGTTGTCGGAAACTTTTCAGGGTTGAGTCGCTACACTATTAGGGATAAAATTTACAAAATGTTAAATTTTTTTTGTGAGAAAATGGGACACGTTGTAAATTTACCACAAGATGATGAATTTGAAGCTACTGGCACGAAATTTTGTTCTCGAGCAAGGTGTTCAATATTTAGAAATACAGTTGGCGCAATAGATGGCTGCCACATGAGAATAAAGTGTCCAATACAAAAGCACGATGAATATATAAATTATAAAGGTTTTTATTCTATTGTGCTTCAAGCTGTCGTCGACAGTAACGGAATGTTCGGCAATTATTTTATTGGTTATCCTGGATAAGTGCATGACACTCACATTTTGCACAATAGTCTTATATATACAGACGACACACATTTCCTCCCAAAAACTATTATTTATTAGGAGATGGAGGATACGCCTGTAAATTGAACCCTTGTGCCATAATCTCTCCTTATAAAAATCCAACTGAAAATCAAAAGAAGTTTAATACAGTTCACAGTAAAGCTAGAAATATAGTGGAATGTGCTTTTGGAATAATGAAGAGTTGTTGGCGTAATATATTCTATAAAGCCTTTGCACAAAATATTAAAAACTGCGTCAAAATCATTACGGTAGCTTGCATATTACATAACATATGCATTCTCGAGGATGGTTAATATAAATTTATTAGAAATGCAACAAGATTCGGAAAATATTGAACCAATAAACGAAACAGTAAATGATAGTAGCGAAGGAATCAGATTTAGTGACTCAAGTCAGTTAATGAAAGATCATATAAAAACTGAGTTATTTATTATTTTTTTATTTACGAGGGGAAGATTTGTTACATCAATATCAGGAAATTGTTTCTGAACAATCTGGCCAAATATGGTAAGCGCCGAACTAATTTTATTGCCGATTTACAGACTTTCTTTCAATAGATAGGCTTCTATTTCACTTATCTTATAGCGTGAACAAATTCGGCAATTTCTTATTCGCCTATTATCCGAGGGACTAGTCGAAGAACCTGGTATTTCCGATCGACTACTATGCGACGATATCGGAGACGACTGTGAATAGTCGTTTGAGCTGCCCGGTTTTTGCGATCCCCATCCCTCTCTGTATACGATGATAGCAGTGTGGAGGTATTATCTGTGCTATCTTCTGGCTCCAATTCATCAGTTGAATCGAATTCAGTAGATAAGATGTGATAAAAGTTATCTTTTTTCGACGCGTATTTATGAATTTCAAAATACGGCGATAAAGTAGGAGACTCTACATCACCCTCTGCTGCGTCATCACCCATTCCACTGCCCGTTTTTTTTGTGTTAGCGACTAAACAAATCGTAAAAAGAAAATTGTACGCTTCTTGCAATTAAGATAGTTTTACCTTGTACTTTCTGATTATGGCTTGCCACTGTTGACGGCACATTGCTGGTGTCTTGAATATTTGTTCACTACTTTTTCTGAAATCATGTGACACACAAAATTTTATTAATATACATATCTTGAATCAATATTTGTAAAGTTTTACTTACCTCCACACATCCCTTTGATTCGCATTTTTCCCCGTGAACATTCCGTCGTATTGAATTCTTAGATCAATTAATATTTTTTTGTCTGATTCACTCCCTATAAAATAAACACAAACATATTTTAACATAATTATAAATTACATAATTTTCATTTTCTTACATTTATTGTATGCAGACATAACCTGGCGTTTCCGTTTAGTTTTATTTTCCCTTTGCATTTCCATCTTTATTTTTTTGTTGTATTACGAATGTGCACAACAAGCAAATATGTATGATAAAAATTTTAAGTGATCGAGATGAGTTAAAATTTTTGTGGTGAATCAAATGTCAAAACTTTAAATTTTTTAATTTTTTATGCGCTTTTTTTCGTTTCGCATATACAATAAAAAGAAAACTAATATAGCAGACTTGCAAACAAATTTGGAAAAACGGTTAAAGTAGCCGGCGAAAAAATCGTATTATGTGTATGTATAGGGAATTCCTAAGCAAATTGTATTCCAAACGCGGAAATTTTTTGCGATTTAGCATCAATTCTTCCCGTACGGACATGAACCAAAATTCCTATATTATTTGCATAAGTAATTCAACATAATACAACCATAAACCACATAATACAACCATTCTTAATTCAGTCGGAATATGTTTTTACCATCTTTTGATTTTTATTCACCACCCTTTGTTCAAAAAACAAATTTCTTTTTGTTGTCGATATTTAACTCGAATAGTGTGTCTAGACTGGATTGTATCTTTAATAAGTTTGAATGCCAAAATTTCGTTCAATTAATTTAATTTACTTTACTTATATTTTCTTATGTGCAAAAATAATAAACTTTTTCTTTATTTTCGATATTTTTTGCTTCTACATAGGCACAATGAAATCTTGGTCCTTTTGGATGATAATCAAATATTTGTTATCAGACCGAGATGAGGTTATCAAGTCTCACCTTTTCCAAACTAACGAGGAAACAATTTTGAATGTTTTAATTAAAAGATTCGATTTCCTCATCAAATGAGGTTATCAAATAAAGTAAACATCAATTGACCTAGCGAATTATGTTAAAAATACAATAATAATTGTTAAACATTGTCGATTTAAATTTAACACACCAATTTTCATCCTTTCTCTGCAAAGTGAATTTTTTGTTAAAATCTTTATTTTACATTGTCTTAGTAAATTTTACTTGTTAACAATTAGAATAAGGATATAATGATGTTTTTTAGATTTTCAGGTATGATAAAGTTCTTTTAACTATTTAAAAGATTTTATTTCGTTTTGTTTCGACAATTTTTTTTTACATTTCAAAAATGTTATTTTAACTTCGGCTAAGTAAGGAGAACTTTTTAAATTTTTTACTTAGCATGGGTAAATAATGTAAAATATTATGTTAGCTTTACTATTTTAAATTTACTTAGCAGATTAAGTAAAAGACTCGCCGACTATTTTTTTCATTGTAAACATTGCATTTGCATTATATGCCACATTCAATATTTATTAATTTTTTATCTATAGTGACAATAAAAAGTATCCATATTTAATCATTTAACCACAAGCGAAAATTTAAATTTTTACAATTTCTATGTCATTTCAATTCCAATCGTGATAATCTTGTATTGATACCTAGATTTTATGGTACCCTAAAACCTGATGCAAAATTTTTTTGCGGTTTAGAGGAAAAATATTAAGAAAAATGATTTCTACATTTTTAAAACGCGATCAACTTTAGAACCAACCCATAGACAAACTAAACGTTTTATTTCGATAATCATGTTATTAACACATCAATTATAATTTAACTTCATTATAAAGAAAGAGTTAGGTCTATTGGTAATTTTTTGTTGCCAAAAACTGATTTCTAGTACACATAGTTTTTGGCAAGTGGAGTTGTACCATACAGCCTTAACGCCGCTATTCACGTTTATTGCAAAAACAACACTTTCTTTGATACCATTAAAACTAAAGAATCTATCACCAACATTTTAATCTTAAACTTTTAATTGAAGTTTTATTGGAAAATTCAGAGGGGATTTTTCCAATTTTCCCTCTAGATTTTCGGCTATGACATTCCAAAACAAGCAGTATTCGAAAAAATTGCAAAAGTTTTCATATCTTTGCGACGATATTAGTCAACAAAACTTAAGTTATGATATATTAAAAAATCTGAGATGATTAACGGTGACGTTTTGTTAAAGTATTAAGAGAAAAAAATAAATCAAAAAATCAAATTAGTACTGCAATTAGTACTACTAGAAACAGATGTAGGTATTGTTCCAATCTTACAGTAGTAAAACACAATATTCGGACGCAAAACACATACAAAATATGTTTGTAATTAATTAATATGGTTTTCCAGCTAAAAATAAAAAATTAATATTTTTACTAAAATTAAAATTCTGTATAAAATATTGTTACGAATTTCGATATTGATTCGTGACACGATTTTGCAAATAAAACAATCAGCGATTTAAGTTACACACTTTATTTTCCAATATCTTTAATTTCTGCAGAAATTTACAAATTCCACTTGTTCACTTCACACTAAATCACTTTTACGGTTCACTTTAACTGTTCACTATTTTCGCACTGTTTACTCTTTGTCTAGTAGCACTGTTCACTGTTTGTCGCTCAGCAAATTGCTCGCGTTTATATGTTTATCGCTATCCGAAATTATTATTTTTATTGCATCTGACGATTTATGCGTTTTGCAATTGTAAATCACTTTCATGTAGTTGTATTCGTGAACATTCCACGTCATCAATTCCCGTGTCTTGCTGAATGTCGTTGTTAATTCCAGTATTTTCCATGTTGATTATCGCCGCCGCTAATATTTGCTTTCGTTTGCATGTTATACCCTCCATTTTAGAATGTCATTCTAAAATCCAATTCTCATCACTATAGTGGAAGACTATTTGGTGTGGTAACATCGATGATGTTAAGAATAATAATCGCTGAATAAAATTATAGTCCGCAACTTGGTTCGAACTCACGACCTTTCGGTTGATAACAGTTGGTGGTCGTTACACTACTCGGTAGTGTAGGTGGGGCTCTCTGCCAATCAGCACCATGGCGGATGAATTTCCTGCATCATGCACTGCGATACCCCAACATGAATAGGGGTATACATCGATCCCAGTTATCCTGGTTTTCGTTGACTTCTTTTCGCAGATGTTTTTCCATTGTCCGGTTAAACCGGACATGTTTTGTTCATGTTAAGAATTTTGCACAAGTTCTTGAAACACAGATAACGCGAAATTTCTTCCTTGATCCCATTGTAGTTCTTTTGGTATCTCGAATCTGCAAATCCAATTGTTCACAAATGTGTCGGCTTCCTGCTTTACAATCGGATAGGCTTCCACTCGCTTGCTGAAGTAGTCAATATTCACCGTTTCAACATTGTATTGCAGCCTATTGGGGCAAATTCTAAAAATCGGCGTAAATTTCCACATTCGGAAATTAGTTTCCATCATAATTCTTTATATTATTCGGTTTTATCGCCGGTTACTTTGATCATTGATCTAAATTCTTTGCATGTTTCTTAACATTTGTTTCCATAGTAAGGGAAATTGGGTAATCGATACGAAATTATTAGTAGGGAAATAAATACAGAGAAATTTGAAGCAAAATATGTTCCGAATGTGTCTGGAAATGTCCACTTTGAATGTTATTTAATACTTCGAATGCTTTTTGATGCTCTGTGTTCCACTCAAATGGTTGACTTTGCCTGTTAGGTGATGGATACTTCGTACAAAATCTGCGAAATTTGGCACAAATCGTCATACTCCATAAATGAACATTCTCCTACAAAACCTCTTAGTTTGCTAAAATCTTTTGGTGCAGGTCTATCCATTACAGATACTAACTTCTTTGGATTCGTTTGCACACCTTTGCTAGATACTATATAACCCAAATAGTTAACTTCTTCCCTGAACAGTATGCATTTTGTTGAACTTAACTTCAATCCTGCCACCTAGATCGCTGGTCAAATGTGCGGCCTAGTACAATGATGTCATCCAAATAAACCAGACATGTTTTCGAATTTAGGCTTCTTATAACTTGCTCCATTAATCTCTCAAATGTAGCAGGCGCATTGCATAATCCCAACGGCATTATCACAAATTGATAAAGTCCATTTCCTGCTGACAATGCCGTTTTCTCTCTATCATCAGGATGGATTGTTACTTGCCAATATCCGCTTTTTAGATCCAATGTACTGACAACTTGGCCCTTAAGAGCGTGACAATGCGCGGTAACGGGTAACTGTTTTTTTTCGTCATACCGTTTAATTTGCGGTAGGTAATCAACGCAAAATCGTATTGTGCCGTCCTTTTTCTGCACAAGAACCACTGGCGAACTCATTTTAGTTAATTGCTCCTGCTGCGTAGCGAAAAGTACTCATCTTGGTGCTTGCCGGATTGGAGTAGCGTTTCCTGTGTTCTGAGTTGCACAATATTAGTTTTCCCTAATTCATCAACATTAAGAGCAAATATATATATATCGACTAATTCATCCGCAGTGCCCTCACTGTGACATCTAACTGTTCCGCTGGAAGATGGTTGCACAGTGAGCGAATGACCTTCTTCTACCTCTGGTTTGGTGTTTGACGACATTGCCTAGACTAGCAGTTGACAGTATAGTTGATTCCCTCAGCTGTACCGATGACCACCTCTTCCTGATTACATTTGTTGTTGAACTCACATTCAAAACACGTACTGATGCTTTCTGCTGGAAATTCACTAAGGTTATCCCACACAACAACCCGTTATTTTTGTAGGTTTCACAATTCCCTGGTTGGTCTTGGTATTCCCAAGGTCACTCCCCTCGTCTTCAACTATAACACGCAATGCATTTGGTCCATTTGTGCTTATTTGAAGAGGTACCACCACATTGCGCCAGGTTAGCACTTACGGTTATTAAAATCCCCGACCATCTGGTATTTCTTCATAACATACAGTCCGATAATACAATCATCAGTTATCCCAGCTATGATAAACCTATGTTTAAACCGCATTCCGCCGAACGTTACTGGAAAAGTACACTCTCCTTTGACTATCGCAGATCTATCTGTTGCTGCAAGTTATAACGAATTATTATCTATCTGTTCTGGATCTACCATGTTAGAACGCACCACCGATTTCGCAGCTCCGGTATCCAGTGTAAAAGTGCATTCACAGCATGCCAATACGACAATAACAGCGACATTTTTGTAAATTGCCTCTAGTTGTGCGATTTTAACGGTACTCTTGGGGCATTTTCTCCCTTCCACAGTTTGCGCCTCCTCAAAACTGGTGTAACTTAGTTTTCCGAATCCATGTCCATTAAATGAGACAAGCTTTTTCTCTCCTCGTCTCGTAAAAAGTCTAACTGCCACATTTCTTCACATTTCTTGCGCCTTACGTCAGCTTCTTTCGAGTGTACTTGGTTGCTGGCCGTGGAAGGAACCACCCTCTTCTTTAATAAAAGACTTTATTTGCCTGAGATCCTCCGAGTCCAGCTTACGCAACTTTACTGTGTCAGTGGTTATACTTGCTTTAGCTGCCTCATGGATGCGGTCGTCTTTGACAGCATTGATAAACGCGTCCATACTGTTAGTCCGTTCAACACATTTGCAGATGTATTGTTATATGCTTGACGCCCTAATTTCGTTACTCGCCTCTCCAAGTGATGCAGGCTTTGCCCACATAGTTGCCGCTTGCTTTGGAGTTGAATCTTCTATAATTCTCTGATGTGTGATTGCCCGTATCTTTAGTTCCAACTCAGTCATGACCCACTGATAGCTTCTTTCTGTTGTGGATACAGTTTGCGAGACATCTGCAGCTTTCCCACGAAGATCCAAAATGCGTACGCTCTCCTGCACCTTAGCAGTTGTGCTGGATTGCCGCTTAGAACTATACTTTAAAATTCTCGAATGGCATTTCGCTGTTGAAGAATGTCGGATTCTTTAAAATACATACTTGATGTTTCTGGTTCGATCGAAAACGTTTTATTTATAGCTGGCTATCTGGAATAGCTTGCGATATGTGTGTTTCGAGGCAGGCACAACATGCTTAATTTTATTTTGAAATTCCTGAATTTTTCCTCAAAATCCTGGAATCCATGAATCCTTTTGAATCTACTTTTATTACCTCGATCGATGGACTTTTTCATTTCATCACTTTTAACTCTTTAACTTGAGTTTATAATCTCCTGGGCATGCTGAATTTGATTGAGCTGGTTGGCTCCATCGCTCAAGTTACCTCATTTTTTACATCTAGTTAGCCTTGCACTTTTCACATCGCTTGGGGTAACTAACTGGAGGAATCCCTGATAGTCCTTGCACCGGTGATGATTTCACGATCTTCTGTTTCAGCATCCCCCTCTTCACTTCATGCTGCTCTGCAGCTCGCTCTTATATAGTATTTAGTTTTTTAATCATTGCTGGTACTTGCAAAATCCCACTTATGACGCCAAATGTTACGAATTCGATAATGTTAAGAATAATAATTGCTTAAATCTAATACTAGTCTACAACTGGTATGGGTTCGAACTCGCGACCTTTGGGTTGATGAAAGTTGCTGGTGGATAACTTTACCACTCGACCATTGAGTGATATGCTTCTGTAAAGTAGAATTCGTAACAATATTTTCCAAAATTTGCCGTTTAGTAAGATTTTATTCCTTATCCAGTATTACAGCGTCATCTCTCAAATGAGTGAAATAAAGGGTGTCCGCCGGGAAGGTATACTACTTTGTTTGTTTATGATTTTTGATTAAATGAAAGTGAATGGATCTTATATTGATAAATGTTTTATTTAATGTCGGCAATTATGTATGGAATACAATATCAGATAAATGTCCGCCTCTGTTAGCCTCACAAATGCGAGCCCTTTTGAGCACATTTTTCATTACATTCTCACACATTTCACGCGGTATTTCATTACATCATCACGAATATATTGTTTGAGTTGCTCAAGCGTTCCTGGTTTGTTTGCATAAGCCTTGCTTTTTAGATATTCCCACAAAAAGAAGTCCGGAGCAGTCAAATCAGGCGACCGTGGAGGCCAATCAACATCACCATTTTTTGAAATAACTTGTTGTGGAAAGAGTTCTCGCAGTAATTCCATTGTAATCCTGGCTGTATGCGATGAGGCACCGTCTTGTTGATACCACATGTTAATCAAGCCCAAAGTATGCAGTTGTGGCGTTAAAAAGTTTTCAATCATATCACGATATCGCTCCCCATTCACAGTTACCGTTACGCCGTTTTCATTTTCAAAGAAGTAAGGTCCAATGATTCCTCCTGATCAAATTGCACATCAGACTGTCACTTTTAATGGATGTAAAGGTGACTGATGAATAATGAGAGGGTTTTCCATTGCCCAGAACCGACTATTCTGTTTATTCACATATCCATTTAAATGAAAATGTGCCTCGTCACTCATTATGATTTTTTCATGAAAATCGGGGTTGTCATGGGCGAGCTGTAACATCCTATTGGCATATGTACGGCGGCGTAAATGGTCTTGTGGAAGAATTTTCCACGTGTCTACTTCACGACTGTCAAGTATGAACTGTCAATACTAATATTCGCCTAAATGGCGGCAAAACAAAGTAGTATACCTTCCCGGCGGACACCCTGTACAATCATGGATAGCCTCGATATTGGTACAGACTCATCTTTAAATTTTGTTAGTTTTGTCCAACATATTCTTTTCCACATGAACATTTTAATTTATATATTAAATTTGATTGCGAAGCTTTTGGAATTTCGTCTTTTAATTTGGTAAATAAAATCATGTCTAAACTATTAAATGGTCTACCAACGATTCATAATTTTGTAACACAAATTGATTTTTTCAAATAGAATTTTCACGTATGGAATCGAAATAAAACGCTTACGGTTAGTTTCAACTGTTAAATTTTCAGTTTCGCGCGTATTATCTAAATTAATTTCAAAAATGTAATTTTTACCGATATCCTTCCTAGTATTCCTAGTAGTATCGTTTCCCGAGTAACCATTTTTCACTAAAACATCCGTTACAATTTTGAAATCTTTAGAATGAAATCATCCGACAACCTCAAAAATTCTTCAGCTTACAGAAATGCTGATTATTTTTATACGACTGTGGAAGACAAGAGTCATAATTAAATATCGGCCTGATCAGTACATCCTTAGAAAAGCTAAACGATTATCAATTTCAGTTTCATTTGTAAATTTTATACGCGGAGTAAAATTGTTAATTGCATCCAAAAAAAATCTACTTCCGAAAATGGTATTACCGTACCGCAATAACATCGTCAACAAATCTATACAAAATAGGTTCAATGGAAGAAGCATTTTAGACTTCTGTTTCAACATGTTCCATTAATATATTCAACACAGAGTTTGACTTACCCGTGAACCCATTGGAGGAGAGGTTAAACACGTTTTCATCAGGCAACTACTAACGTGGCCTAGAAAATGTTTATGATGGAGAAATTGAAATATCACTAGGCAAAACCGAATTTAGCCTGGAATCAATCTTGGCTATTAGGTGCATTTCGCAAAATATTACATTCAATTGGCGATCAACATAGTCATAATCTGGTGGCGGGTAATAATCGGTAGATGGATCTGAAGCAAAATAAGACCATTTTCACGAGACGAAAGATTTTTGGAAATTTCAAAATTTGGAAACCTTACCTTTCGACTCTCTTCGGCACGTATCTTAGGGTCCTGTTAAATTGAAATCTTAAACGGCAGTAAAGAAGAAGAGGTAAGAATAGGTAAGAATTCTTTGGGAGTCCGCCTTATAAAGACATCAGGAATTTTTGTAATTCTAGAGAAAAACAAAATAGTTTCGCGGAACTACCTTGGTCGAGCTGCGATGACCATCTTTCGCATTATTATTTAATACCTTCACTAGTCTGATGGCACATGTCTGATATCCCGCCTTTAAATGAAATACGTAAATACTCAGAACGAGATAGCATCTAGAATCGCACAAGCGACCGTGTCAATACCCTTTGGGGAACAACCACAACAAAAGAATGCGAAATTTTGGAAATACCTGTCTCTCACTATTTTACGTCTTTCTTGTTTATCACTTCATTCTCACTTATTCATATGCAAAATATTCCATATATCCGTAGTAAATAAATTCGTCATTGTCTGTATCCGTAGAGGTTAAAAATTGTACCTACATATTTTAAAAAATCTGATAACATTTGAATTATCAAAGATTCTGGTTAATGATGTGTGATGATATCACCGCGGCGAGCTAAACGACAATTTGTTATCGTAGCAGTTCAATAAATTTGATTTTAAAGATATTCATATCGATTAAAATGTAGTTTTAAATAGTTTGCCATACTTCACAACAACAACAACAAATAAAAACATCCGGTACAACAATACTGTGCAAATTTCGTACTAAACGAGTTATCAAATAGACATTTTTAAATTTATGCAAAAAAATAATCGATAAAATTAATAAAATTCTAATAACAATTTGTTTACAAATTTCAGCTGATCGCAGTCATTATCGCAATCGTTTTGAAAACGGTATATGTTACATCCACGGTACCACAGTGCAATCAATTGCTAACGTTTATCGATACGAAGTTCATAAATAATGCAAATAATTATGAGTCATGGTTTGGGAATATACGGCTCCCGGTTAATACTGGGTTTAAAACCCCATTGATTACGATTTCATTGATATTCGACAATGCCGTAGACAGTATCTTGTCTAATTATGGGACCGTACTAAAACTGAATAGTACACTTTTCCGGCTCGTTAAACGAAACTCCATAACGAACGAACGAAATTTATCGTTTGAATTTTTTGTTCGGTATAATGGAACGTATCCAAGACTGTCAAAAATATTGATAAATAATGAGTCCCAGTGTGATGATAGCCAGCATGTTCTAAATATATGGAAACGTAGTATGAATGTATCGAACCGTAAACCTAAGTATGTGCCAGACTGTTCGAATGAGGAATATATTCTGTTGCAAGAGGCTGAGGATGATAAGAATCGATTAATGGCTACAGTTAATTTTTATGGACAGCATCCGCGAAAGGAAAGCGTTGTTAATATTGCGTTCGATAAAAATGTACAAATATTGGGCATTACAAAATACACAACTAGCGAAACTCTCGATGGACATCATTTCGAAATTAAAATGCCCGCACAAATGGACCAAAAAACTCCGTTACAATTAAAATTTTTTGTTCGGTACAATGAATTTGAAATGCTACCGAAAATAACCGAAGTGAATATAAATGGAAGCCCATTGTGTTTCACCCCCACACTAAATCCTTTGAGAGTTGAGCGGCAACCCAGGGTCAAAAAATTGGTACAATGTCTAAACAGTGACGTTGTTCAATCGTATAAATTGGACGAAAAATTTAAGCGCATAAATGCCGAGATTCATATAAATCGAAGTAAACTAGATATAGGAGATCGGTTGGTTGCAGATGTTACACTCGACAGGAAAGTTTATCACTTAGGGGTTGGTAATATTTTTTATAAAACCAAATAATATTCATAATATTCAATTTTTTTATATAAGTTTGCTGTTCATTTCAGACAACCCAATACCCTACGCGAACATTTGACGGAAAGAGTTATACTATTGCGCTCAATGATCGAGCCAAAAACAAACAAGGACCGTTGGTGTTATTTATCATTATTACGTTAATTGAAAATGAACCGAAACCAACAATTCTAGAAGTTCGTATCAATGATGTCATATTGTGTGGTCCTGAAAACTTTAAGAGGAAGGACCAGTCGCATGTCGCCACTACGGAAAATATCAATAATAACATGTAAGTGTTAAAAGATTTTATGATTTGATGTTATTTATACATTTCACGTTTTAGTATCAGCCATTCAACCTCACTTCCGGTTGCATTGGAACCATTAAAATTTTTTGATTGGCTAGTTGTACCACCATCGAAAAAATCCAGTTCGCTAGAAACCACGGCAAAATTAAACGAAAATTGTAAATTTTATGATCGGTTAGTGGTCGCCCATAATAAAAAAGGAAACACCGCAGAACGTAATCAATTCCCGTGGCATGCAGCAATATATTACGGTACATTTGATGATTATATTTATACATGTGGTGGATCTCTCATCTCTAAAAACGCGGTGCTAACAGCAGCACATTGTATCACGTACAAAGGTAGTGCTAAACTCTTAGCAATTGAACATTTTATCGTATACCTTGGACTTCATAGCCTGCGGGCGGAAATGGGTGGCGAACAATATCGAAAAATTTCAAAAATTATTGCCCACCCTGAGTACAATGTAGGCAATAGCTACTACAGTGATATCGCTATAATGCAATTTGATAAATCCGTTGAAGTAACACCAACCGTACAACCGATTTGTTTGTGGGATTCCAAAAAATCCAACGATATATCGCAATTGTATAATCGGTTTGGTATAATACCTGGATGGGGTTTAAATCACGGCACAATGCATGAAAATTTAACGTACACCACAATGATGGTGATGCCAAAGTCGCATTGCATTAAAAAGAAACCAGAATTTTATAATAAGATGTTGAGTGGAAAGTCATATTGCGTTTCGGGATACGATGGTAAAAACGATATATTTTGCATCTACTAACGGTTTATAATGAATTTATTTTTAATTTTTTTACAGAAAAATCTAGTGTGTGCAATGGTGATAGTGGTGGCGGAATGGTGATCCCGTATGATTCCAGTTTACGCCTTCGCGGTATTGTTTCGATCAGTATTAAAGAAAAATCGGCAATAACGTGTGATACCGATATATATCCGGTGTTCACGGATGTGGCGAAATTTTTGCCATGGATTGAAAAAAATTTTAATTAATTTATTTAACTTTATTTTATTAATTATAAGCGGATAAATTATTATATTTTGTATTTAATTCGAATAATAAAGGCAGCTAAGTTATTGTGATACCGAACTAGCAACTTGTTGTGCAAATATGGCAAAGTCCGTGCTCAAATAGTTTTCCAGCACGGTGGGCCACTGTTATTATTCCGTTTTTCCTGATTGTTGTTGGTCTACCGCTGTTTCTTTGCTGCTGGTCATTATTGTTTTGCGTTGGCGATTGCTATTCTCTTTGCTGGCTATTATTATTTATTCGATGCTTATTAATATTCTTAGTCGCTTGAGCATGCGCCTTGCTCGCTCAAAGATGGTTGAATTGGAAGTTTTTTGCGCCTTTCAAACTAGTCTGCCAGATCTAAACTTCTGGCATTTAAACCGTGGCTTCACGTAGGATTATTATTAAATATCTTTTCTTACCAGCAGCTAATACAAAATGGAGGAGTGTGCGGCCAACACCCAACATATATGGCCAACGCTCGACTTTCTAGTGGAATTTCCATCTCATGAGCTCATACGTCAATTCTATTCATCATTCAAAGGCATATCAAAAAATGGAAGTCGACAGATTTTGGATATCGCTTGGTTTTCTTTGTTCTCTTTATCTATGGAGAAAAAATCTTAAGCATCTTCTGATGCACACGATTCTAAAAATCAATGTGTGATGTATTGTACCTATTTGTGTATGTTTCTTAATCTCATAATCTCAAACCGTAGTTGTCGAATTATCTCGAAAATAACAGAAAATGTGTTCGAAAACCAATTTTTCTAAAAATAAAACGGAAGCAACCGAATTTTGGCACTAAAGCTTTTATTAAAAATCGTCCTTTCGATTAAATTTTAGTAAATGATAAGGACCAGTTTTGTTGCCAATTTTTTACAAAACCTTTTTGGCTTTAATAATTTTTCATAAATCCTTTGTTATTCAAAATATTTGCAAAAAACGAAAAGTTCATATATAAAAGAATTTTATCAAAATGTGTAATTTCCGCTTACATTTTTGGGAAATGATCTGAACCAGTTTTGGACCAAATTTAATTTAGAATTGATTTGTTTTAGTAGATTTTTTCGTAAATGTCATATTTTTACAAATATTGCTAAGGAACGATAAAGTTTAACCGATTTCAACGAAATTTTTCTGGAATCTTTCAATTTATCAGAAATCCTTAAGTATAAAGTTATTCAAGCTGTTTGGGTTGTAGAGTGGCTGAATTATGGTGAACTAACAATTTATTATTAAAAATCGTTATTAAGCTTAAATATTTTTTCAAAAATTATTTAAACCAGTTAGTAAATTCCCTTAGGCTGTAGAGAGTACACAGACAGACAGACACCACCTCTAAAATCTGCAAAATTCTCGATGCCTAAAATGATCATGATTATTTTACTTACTCTACTAATAATAATTACGCGATACTTGGTTAAGCAACTGCTTAGCTCTGTTAAATTTAAAGAACCCGCGGTTTTGTTTCAATCAATTTTTATATTTTCATAGTACCAAAAAAGTCCTCGTTCCATCGAAATTATTCATTTTTCAAAATAACATCCGGTATTCATTTTAGATTCCTATCCTATCTTATGTTTAACATACAACGAGAGAAATTGATTCCTGGTGTTTGATTACTTGGCATTTCCTTCACCAATTTTTATCAAGATCTTGCTAACCGAAAAAATATTAAAATTTACCCGGGCCGGATTAGACGACAAGGAACCGAGGGTCCAAACATTAATTATATAGCGAATATACAAATTGATATAGTACCAATAACAATCAACATTTGCAAAAGGACGCTATTAGTACAACCATGCAATGTTACCGAAAGGCAACCAACATAACATGGTGCAACATTGCGCAATATGATGAAACATAATACCATGTATCTAATTAACGAAAAGACAAAATACGAAGCAACATGCTGAAAGATAGTACGAAATCGCACAACATGGTCGCATCCTTATACCAGATCATGATTTAACATTAAGAAACATCGTGCAAAATCATGCAATAACATGCAATATCATGCAGCATAGTGAAAAGTTTCATAACACAGTGCAACATCATGAATTATCCAGAAATCATAGTTGATAATCATCTCCTAGAATGCCCGAGGTCAATATAGTGGAACATCACACAACATCTTTCAAAAAGATGAAACATCAAGCAATATGGGGCAAGATCACACAACATGGTGCTATATGACCATATTTATGCAACATCCCACAACGTATAGTGCAGCTACGTTGGTATACCAGAATCTAATGCAACTCGTTATACGGAAACATCAAACACCGTTACTCCTCCAGCACTTCCAAATTACTACTCAAAAAAGGAATCCGATAACTACTACCAGAACTCAATGAAGGAAATCATTTATTATACGAAGCTCTCAAGTACCCGTCAATAATAACGAGTTGTCAAAACTATATTGCGAAACAGTTGATACATTGCCGTACTCTGCAATCTCATTATCAGCAATCAGGGTATTTGTTTATGACATTGAAAGCCGGAAATATTCTCACCAATGGAAAAACAAAAACCAACATTACAACAATCCAAAGAGTACCTAGTTGCGGGAAATCTACATGGATTCAAATTCACACCGTATATTGGAAAGCATCTAGTCCTCAGTTTTACAAAACATGGCATCAGCGTCATAAAATGATGCAATGTTGCGTCTTAATGTGCGGATACTGTGATAAACTATGACAATATTAAAACCAATTATCGCACGATTTCCTCATACCATACCTTTATCAAAAAGTATGACGCTGTTTATATTAATGAGTATATGATGGTTCATGCGGGACTATTAATTAGGGCTAGTACCTTTGCTAAGTGAGTATCGTAAAATGTTTAGTCTGAGGGATAAGAACTAAATACCCTTCCCATGCGCGCTGCTTTGATGCTAATAAATTTACAACCAACTCTAAAAATCTTAAATAAAACCATTTACTTTCAAACAACGTGCTTTTTTATTTCTTATTAACAAATATGTTTTACACACTTTTCCCGATTACCATTTTGGGACAAAAATAGAATTCCACTGCTTTAATCAAATGAATTTTCGTTGTAACAATAAAAAATGATAATTATGAGATTAACAATTTATAACAGGTTGACCATACGTACATATACGTTGCAGATTGATATGTTGACAAGTGTATTACGGTTTTATGCGATGCCTCCAGACAACCTTTAGATGTCGTGCTGATGTTGTATACGCATTACAGCCTATATACCCTGAGTTCTTTATAACCAATACCTCCACATACTCCGTCAGTATCCATCAAAGTTTATCACTCGCTGATATTCCAGTATTACCGAACACACTGTATTTAACATTCATCAAAATCGACAAAAAGTACTTAGCATTCAAGCTGAAGTTACCAGGTTCAAGTAAATCATTGACTATGCATGAGGCACAAGGTCTAACATCAGCTAACGTAATCCGCACGCGATTACTGGATTTAAAAATGCAACATTTGAAAGTATACCTCATGCTTTAGTGGCATTAACAAGACACGCTTATAAATGTAGTTACCACGCACCAGTGGAAGGGGTAAATGTGTTCATTTTTACGTACATCCAGTAAAGCTCATTGTCAGAATCTGCAACATATTATTGTGAAATCCAGAGTGACTACAGCTAATAACGATCAACCTGTTATTGAAATACAAGAGCCGAGTTATATATGTAATAAGGATAATAACCTGACAATCTACTTTCAAAATAAACAGAATACCTTCAAAAGAATCACATTTTCACAATTTCGTGCTAAAGACTTAGTTTCCAGTTTACATAATAGGTGAGATGTCATTGAATAAAGTGATTCGCAGCTCCAAATTATTTCCATCCCAATACGTGATGTATAAATGTGATTATTCGCAATTAATAAGGCACAAAACATCACGTGGAGGTGTACTGATAGCGATTGACAAATCAATTCTTAATGAATGGATAAATCTATCCAACTTATCCATGGGCAAGGATGTGTAAAAGCAACGATCAACAAAATGAAATTATTAATCAACGTTGCATATATTCCACCTGACTCCTCATTAACATCTTATACTGCTTGCTGCAACACCATCCTAGAAATAAACAACAAAGCCAATCTATCCGACACTATTCTAATTAACGGGATTATCTTTGAGGGATTATTAATTGAGTGTCTTTTCATAGATACCATGGTCATTTCTAACCTGAGTCAAAGGTCTGATATATTAAATCGTTGTAACAGAATTTTAGTCCTGATTTTTACTATTTCATCTATTTGTTGAAAATATACCAATCAACTATATCGTTATCAACAATATTAACAAAGCGATCGTTAGTATTGAAAAGAGAGACCAGTGTGAAAAGCCACCTGAACAATGAAATGCAGACAAATTCCACACACTGCTCTATAATGAAATCGATGTATCTATCCCCACCGCTGCTACTAAACTAAACTGTTATCCTCCATGGTACGATAGTAAACTAATCCAATAATCTGAAAAATAAAAAAGACAAGGCTTATAGAAAGAAACTCAAAGGTTACTCCTAGTAAACATAAGGCTAGTAAAGGCTAGAAAAAATAAATTCACAACATGGAATCAACAATGCTTGCAATGTGCAGATGGTCTTAAAATCGGTCCTATAGCCGTACGTCCTCGAGTTGGCCGCAAGGCGTAAAGTAAGGACGTTAAAAGCATAACCGCGGAAGAGCAGGGTGAGCCTTGAGCCCCAAAACAGATCGCATAGTTACCAATAAAAATAAAAAATAAAAAAAAATGGAATCAACAATACGTATTCTACTATCAAAAGAAGTTCAACAGTTATATCTCTTGCCTTCAAGATAAAATAAGGAATAATCCAAAATACTTTTGGACCTATACTTTAAAAACAAAGCGTGAGTTTAATTGTTACCCGAAACATATGGCATTTGAAGAACAAAAATCTTGAGATCCACAAATCAAATCAAACATGTTCGCCCAATTTTTTCAAAATCAGTGTATAAGCCAGAAGACATCGATAAAACATAAAACCAAATGATGGTATCAACAATGTATCCATAAAAATTCCACAAATTGCAGCGGAAGATGTACATCACGCTCTAGAAACGTTTAAAGAAGAGTGCGGCCCGGATTGTATACCAGCCTTATTATTAAAAGACTTAATAAATTTGATAATTCATCTGTGCCTCCTTTTCAATCAATCACTGAAACAAGGTATTTGTCCTCAGAAGTGGAACATAACAAGAGTGACACCAATATTCAAAACTGGAACACGGAATGGTGTTTCATGTTATAGAGGCATAATTCCGAAGTTATTTGAGCTAATAATATGCAATTCATTCAGGACCGTGGTACGAGGATACATTTCACAAAGTCAACATGGTTTTATGCCAAAAAGATCAACTGCAACCAACCTGACAGAAGTTGCCAGCAGCACGATAAAAGAAATAATAAATCACAGGTAAGTTGATGTGGTATACACAGACTTTGTTTGCTAAGGCTCTTGACTTCATCAGTCATTATAAAACATTAGCGCATGCTTGAAACAATTTGGGTTTTGCACAGCTGTGCTGACACACAGTCTTAAGTGACTTGCTAAACTAAATAGCCGTTAGTTTTTACTAGGTATTTCCAGTTCTTATCTTCGGATTAGGATTAGATAAATTGGTTTAGCAAAATTCGGTCAAGTACTCTAGGAAATAAAATTTAATTCAGTTCGACGCACAGCGACAAATTCAAAAATCTACTAGCGAATTCAAGTTTTTCCATAGGGTGCTTGATTTAATTTTGCTAAACCAGTTTTACTAATCCGCAGTCTGTCGAGGCTATGACGATATCCATAAAGCATACTGGGTTTAATATCTAGTCCTAAATTGAGTACTAAATTGTTAATTGTTTACCGTCGATAATAAACACTCGATAAAACTCTAATTAAATGTTCTACCGGACAAGTGGTGCAGTGGTTAAAGTTATGGCACTTGGACCGGGAGGTACTGGGTTCGAATCTCATCAGAGACTGGATGCAAAGCGAATTTTCGTCATCAATTACGATCGGTGATATTAATAAACATAACTAAGGCCCTCTCCATGTCAGTGTAGAGGTTGACATGTAGCTTGTAATGTGCACATGGTATACTGTAATTGTGTGAATGGGTGGTGTGTGCGTAATTGAAAAGGGGGTTATTAATTGACCCTCATCCACTGGATAAGTAATACTTTCTTTCTCTTTTAAAAATAATAGCGAATTAGAATAAAACTATAGCGCATTATGTTTTGCGCCATCTATTGATAACTGGTATGAACTAACATGAAGTTAGTTTATACTCTGCGCCTGACGCCGATATTTTTATTTTATTTTCATCTAAATTATCGACTAAATAAATTGACGGTTTACTCATACTAGTTATTCAATGGTAGCACTAAACAAATCACGTCTGATGTTTAATTAAAATTTGCTTAATAAAGTAAAATTTATCAATTTCCAAATTGAAAATTGATTGCCGATTGGTCGAATCGGCTTTTGATAAATTTGAAGTAAGTTTGCATGTTGAAATATCAGGCATGTTTTGGTTTCTGAACCGTAGAGACACGTATTAATAATTTGTAAGAACTGACCAAAAATTTAGTTGGTCGGAAATTTAGAAAAAAAATCAGCGTCAGGTGCACTGCATTAGTCAGTAATTTAGTCGATAAAATTGGTATCAAGCACAAACTATTAGAGGGTTTAATTATGTGTGCCTGACGTCAATTTTTTGACCAAAATCCCGTTTTTTTAATTAAATTTTTCGAGTTCGCGATAGCTGTTATCAAATTTTAGTTAATTTAGTCCTCTATGTATCAGAAAAAATATTCATCATAAAAGTTAGGTGGTTTTTTGTAATACCTATACAGTTCTATACAGTTCTATACAGTTATGTTATTATACAGAACTGTTGAGAACAACGATATTACAGGACAATTTCATCTAAGAAATTTAATATAAAAAAATAAAGATCTAATTTTTAATTTGACAAAATTTCACTTAAGCTATCACGACCTCGAACAACTGTTTTTCAAAAGAAAAAAACGTAGCTCAAATTTCTGACTAACTAAATTAGTGATCAGATTATGCTAGCCATTGATAGATGTCTCTAATATTCAGAAATCAAATTATGTTTGATAATTAGTTCTGAACTGCAAAATTAATTCAGATTTCACAATCTCCATCGTATCATTAATTTCAGACTAAATACAAATACATATTTAATAACCACATAATACAAACAAAAATGTTCGCTTGAAAACCATAATTAAGAATTCAAATGGTAAAAAAATTCGAACCATATATATTTTGTTGTCATCTACTGACATTTGTCCAAATTAAAAAAAATATGGAGTTGCATTAAACTAAAAATGTTTTGTTCACTGAACTGACGCATATTTCTTTCAAGCATAAATTGGCTGATGGATTTCTTCCTTAAACATAGTGAGCCAATTAAATATGAACCAGGTAGATTAGGGTTGATTGATTGGACTGCCGGACCAAGTACTGGACAAGTGTCCCGTATAACGCCGGGCCTATTCCTACAGCCTGTTTACACATAACAATAGGAAGGATAGGAAAGGTTTTTTTGGGGCAGAACGACCCGGTTTCGGACACCTAGCGATCGTACGGCACAACACAATTCTAATTTACTTCTAATCTACTAGAGGAAGGATAAAGGCTTAATAGGTTTAATGGATAACGATGGTATTGGTCTTCAACAATTGCTTCTCTAAATCAGCTACCTGAGAAAAAAATATTATTATTTCATCTGGAAATTTCCTGAAATTTAATTCTAAGTTAATAATTTCCAGCTTCCTAAATAAAATTGATTGATTGAATTGGCCCGGTTACAGACACCTTGATAAAATCGATAGTTAGTAACATAATGACAACACAGATCTAATCTACATAATTAACAATTAATCAAAGAAATATTATTTCCCAGCATCTGTAGATTTCCTGAAATTTAATTCTAAATTAACATTTTCCGGCTTCCTAAATAATATAAACATTTATAAATTGAATCCTCCTGCAATTTCACAACTTACAATAAAATTTCCTGAAACCATAGTTACGAGTATTTAAATTATATGAAAAGTTACTCTAAAATTCATTAGTATTTAACCCTTGAATTGGCAACCACGAAATTTCTTTCAATTGCAAATAATATGTGAGGCATCCCAAAGGCAATGGTTCCCGGAAAACTATCAATGTTATTCAATGCCAAATTTAGCTAATTTAAGCCAAATTTAGCACCAAAGTAAATTCGTTTTATTACCAAGTATAATTGGTAGGCCAACTCTCAACAAATGATGGAAAAATTCGGTGTGCAAAGCCAAATTTAAAAAAAATTTTGGGATTCGGCTATAATGAATGGAACCAGGCCGTTTCCTAACCGATAACTTTCCAATTTAATTTGCAGAGCTAAGGTAGGATTCTAATAAAACGGTCAGCTTGTATCGGGATTTTAACGTGTCTTTTTGATGAAGTGTAGAACTTTGATCATTTTGAATGAAACTTGGCTATATCAGAAGAAAAAACAAATTGTCAAATCAGGTATTCAGAGTTGGGTGGCGATTTAAAAATGTATTTTAGAGAAATCCTGGAGTTTGGCCGTGCTAGGCAATTTCTTAACTAATTATGCTCGAATCTGGTATGTTGAGCTGAATCGAGATTCCATCATAAATCCCGGATGAAGTTCTTAATTTGAACAAAATAATATTTGAAAATAAACGGTCAAGGAATTGTCCAGTTCCTCCATTAAATAGCCGAACCAAACTTGGCCTTAGCCCACTAAAAGATGACCAGTCATATTCAGCTTCCCCGAAACTAAAATTTGTTAGAATTCAAATTCAGCCCAATTCGTACCCAACAATTAATTTATGTATCTTCCGTAGTATACTGTCTAAAAACAGATTACTGGGACAATTCCGCACATCTCAGTCAATCAGAAAAGATCACGGTTTACGTGAGGTACTATACACAAACGGAAGATAAAACCACGCGGAAGGCTTCTTACATAATCGGTGCATGAGCAAATCGTTGAAGGATTTAAAACTCAATGAACCAGGTAGATTAGGGATGATACCAAATTGGATCATGGAAATGGGTGCCAAATTAAAATTTTTATTTGTGGTAGAATTTTAAGTGTGTTCATCATATTGATGTTTATCATGACGATGTTGTCCAGGTTAACCATGTACTAACTATACGGACTCGTTGACTGTTGCGAAATCGCATCAGCGTACGAGTCGGTACTAACGAATTATACTGACATCGCTACTAACGGATTATGTATAATAAATGTATAAACTTATTTGGGCCCCTTGAATAATAACACAATTACCTAATAGCCAGACATCAACTTTATCAGACTAACTAACGTAAAATAAAGAAAATATAGTTTTTAATATCTTTTCTTAGGTTGTTGAAGTTGTCTAAATTGCCAATGACAAGGACGCAGTAAATCGCCATGTAATCTACGTAGTACATTACGTGTCAACAACTGCGTAGATTGCAATGCGTCATCTACCTCCCACGACCCTGATTAGGGGTTACATTCGTTAAAAATATGAGTTTCTTTAATCACATCGAGCAGTGCATAGCTAGAACTATAACTTTATGTTTGGCTTTATTAAGCGGTGGACTGGGGATATTGAAGATATTGATACAATAAATATTGTACTTCTCATACGGCAGATCCCAACTTGAGTATGCTGGTAATATCTGGTGCTTTTTCTAAAATCAACATATTAGTAAGATAAAGAGTCTCCAAAAGAAGTATGTACGTTATTTATCTTTGAAGGGTGGCTGGCAATACGACAGAGGCTTACCGCATCACGTTAACCTGCAAGAACCTACAATCTGACAACCTTGGAAAATAGAAGGGAGTTTTCGAAGTGGTCATTTATTGGAAACATCTTACTGGATGAAATCGATTCACCGACGTTACTTAGGTCTAATGGAATAAAAGCACCGAGCAGAACCTTAAGAAATTATGAGTTTCTTCAAGTGAACTGTAGACACAGAGAAAATATATTTTTGTTGTTAAAAAATAATTACAATAAAAAATATTGACTCATAAAATGTTTTCAATTTACATTTGAACAGTCAAAAAGATGGTCAATTTTGTTAAAACTCGTGCAAATCATGAGTTTAAACAAAATTGACCATCTTTTTGACTTTTGCCTAAGCAAATACGGGTTTAAAAGTAAATTGAAAACATTTTATGACTCGACTATTTTATTTTAGCTTTATCGATCTACAATAACAATAGGAATAATACAATGTTTTATATAAAAATCATTTCTTGTTTGTTTAAGTTGCTGTAACCCGAAGGGTTTTGTGCAACTACTTTTTAATTTTACATTTAAATCAAACTGTTTGGTTAGGTCGGACTAATATCACAAATACAAATTAAATAAACTATCTATGGTGTATTAATGTAGGTGTTCTAAAATTCAAATTGAACTTCAAATCATTCGCTATACTATTTTATTAAACAATTTTCAAGGCCGTAGTATTTTGAATTTCGGTAGGAAGCTTGTTATATAACGGAATTCCTCCATTAACAATATACGCATTTCTTAAGTTATAGTGACAAGTGTCTGTCCCTGCTTTCACAATGATTAGATTATGTACAATTAAATTGTTTAAAATCTTATACACATATAATATGATTAATTTAGTTTAAATTTTACCGACCAAACGACGCAGTGGTTAAAGCTTTGGTGTTTGAATCGGGAGATACCGAGTTCGAATCCCGCTAGAGGCAAAATGCAAAAGGGAATTTTCATTTCAACACAACTATGATCCCCTGTCGGAGTGAGATGGAGCTATGGAATGTGGAGTTCGTTCTACGAAAATTGGACCTAAAGCCGTACGTCCTCGAATTGGTTTGGCTGGCAGCGGCGTTAAAGGTAAGGACAGGAAAAGCGAACCGCGAAAGAGTAGGGAGAGCCTCGGCCCCAGGACAAAAAATAAGTTAATACACGCATTAAAAATCAAAAGCAAATGTTCTAGAGTTAAAAAGCTCCTTTCGTTTAATAAGAAACATGACATCGAACATCGATTTTTTGATCCAATCTACATGATTCTGATAATTCAACATGTTATCGAAAACAATATTTAGACACTTTATCAATTTTTGTATTTTTATACAGGACTTGAAAATTGGTATCTAACTGTTGTTTACCAAATATTAAATATTTTGTTTTTTCGGCATTGAGCATCAGACGATTTAAATTTAGCCAAGTATCGATTAAGATCAGATCGTTATTAATCTTCGAATATAGACGATGTGTTGTAATGTACCTTTTAATGGTAAATCAAAAATGTCGTTAATATAAATTAAAAATGCAAGGTCCCAATATAGATCCCTGTGGAATGCCGCACAACATTGTTTATTTATCACTTATAATTCTACTAACAAGCACCTTCTGTTTCCTCATGATTAACACAGTCAAAGGCTTTTTTGAAATCTTTCTTCTTTCCAACATCGACGTCTATTGTAATTAAATGTGTTAGATTAGAGCATGCTGATGCTGAATATCTTGATTTTTTCTGAAATCCAAACTGACATTGATTTAATATTTGATTGCTAACCAGAAAATTGTCTTGCCTTCTTAGAATTATTTTCTTAAATACTTTTAACACTATGCGCCGTTGGTATCCAACGCAGGAAAATTGGCGTCGCTTAGAGTATATAGGAAAAACTAGCCAACGGATTAGCAACATCGTATCCGATTATACCAATATTAGTTTTGCTTTTTATAATAATAACACAATAAAGAAAATGGTTTTTAACAATAAACCTAGAGTTGATCGCCTTTCCAAGTCTGGTGTTTATAGGATTAATTGCAATGATTGTAGTTTCTCATATATTGGACAGACTGGGCGCAATTTTGGAGTTAGAGCTAAAGAACATTTATCTGGTTGCAATCAATCAACGTTCCATAATCATTTAACTTTAGAAAATCATACAGCTAGCTTAAACAATTTAGACATATTACATATACAACCTAAAATCAGACGTTTAGATATCTTAGAATCTTACGAAATTCGAAAATTCATATTCCTTAACCAAAATATCCTTAACGAACAGAGAGAAATCCGTTTCTCACCAATTACAGATCCCGCCCTGTTTTATTCTCACGCTCTTAATAATACGACTAATACGTCGGGTAATTAAATGTACTTCAATATACCTTGAATTTTGTTACTCAACCGATAACTAATCGCTTACCTGCTATTCCACCACCCCCCCCCCCCTTTTATTAGTAATTTTTCCGTGTAAACAACAGATGGTTGGAACGATCAATAGATTAATTTTTATTGCCTATTTTTTGTCCCTCCTTCTTTTATTTTCTTTTGCTTATTTCTACTATATATAACTACATTTTTATTTTTACCAATTAGTAGATACTCCTGATGATGACCTAACAAGTCGAAATTAATCGAGTAATTTTTTAAACGTTTTGAACAAATTTAAAAATCTCGTAATAAACAAGTGTTTTAATGTGATGGAGAAAACTAGTAGGATTGATATTGGGGTAGATACTCGATCGGCTAGCAAGCAAGCAATTTGCTAGTCGAAATCCTGGCCACTCACTCAATTTTGCCAAGGAAATTTAAAGTTCAAGTTATAGTTTTTTGTAAAATGTTGATAAATTTTTGCAATTGCACAGTAAACCAACACAAAAATTAGCTGTTCATTTTTTGAAGCCGCAAATTTTACTGTGCAATCTTAAAAATAAACCAAAATTTTATGAAAAATGTAATTTGAAATTAAAATTTTTTTGGTAAAATTGATTGAGAAATCAGGAATTCGACTAGCAAATTGTTTGCTTGCTAGCCGATCGAGTATCTACCCCATTGGCCTGTAATTTTTTGAGTTCATTACCGTTTTTAAATACGGGAACAATTTTTGTTGTTTTGAGACAAGTGGGAAATTCACCAATTTCTAAATAATTATTTAAGAATTATTTCTGTTACAGATTCGCAAAAGGATTGCGAATATCATAATTTATCTAGCAAAGTTTTCAGGGCGAGGAGTACATCTTCCAGTCATTAACTTTTGAACTACAGTAGTAAAGTGTTTATTTAATGAGTTTACAGCTACTCCACAGATACTCTGCTGTTGTTGTTGTTGAAATTGTTTATTAACAAGAAAAAATATTTCATCTGTGTTGAATTTGTATGTTCTCATAAGTCAAATTTGTAGACTTTTATAAAATAAAATTAAAATTCAAAAATTAAAATTAACATCGTGCAACAAGGCGCAACATCATGCAACATGCTCGCATCATGATAAGAATTATTTTTAAAATTTTTAATTGTTAAATCAAAATTTGATTTATATTTTTGTGTTTTAAAGTTCTTTATTTGAATTTTTAATAAAATTCATATTAAATATAGAATAAATAAATAAATCATTGTGTTTTGAACATCGAGTCCTTTTCGGGGAATCCTAGATGAATTATTCAGGAATCAGAACTGCTTGTAATCGTTTCCTTGCATTTGAAAACCAGTTCCCGCTAAATTTGATCAAAATCGTCTAAGCCAAATAAAATGTTAAAGAAGGCCCCAAGCACCCCGGACCGCCCCCCCCCCCCCTCCTCAGATGATATCGGTTTCTGGTAATCTCAATCGGTTTCTGATAATCAAAATGTTCCTCCAGCATTTTTTTTTTGTATAAATAGTGCGAGCCGGAAAAAATTAAAGAAAGTTCACCTAGATTTAATTAAGTATTTTACGAGTGGAAGGTTCATAAAATATCTAAATAAAGTCGGTTAAATCAATAACTCCGGTAAAAATCGGTTTTGATACAGATTTTCCGATCAATTTGACAAACAGTTTTTGAAATATAAATGAATTTACCGATAAATTTACATAAAGTTCCTTTTTTCACTTACCCATTTTTTTCGCTATTAGATTTTCTGGCACAGGTGTCACTCTTTGGCCGGTTCCATTTTTGTGTTTATTTATTATTTATAATTTTTTATAACTAAATAAAGGGATATTTTGCGTTTGAAGAAATATTACAACTGGCGAAACTTATAAATGTGATCGGAACAATTGTTCAAATGCGATTAATGGAGGGTTCCAATTGAAATGTGTATCGTTTACTAAGCGTAAATCCGTCGAACTTGATCGTCTAAAGTTTCTTGAATATTCTGAATTCTAGTAATCTTCCTGAGAACAAAAATTCTCGTTTTACGGTTTGTTTATTGGTAAGGCGAATAAATGTTTAAATTACAAATTATCTCTTAGGCTGTAGATGAGAGTACAGCAGGGCTGATCAAAGCAGGACTGATTGAGTTAAAGTTGATTATAGAAAAATTGTTCCAAATCATTTAATCGTCTCTGGGTGAGGGTTGTATCAACCAAGATTTGTACATGAAGCGCCTAAATTTTCATGTTATTTTGTAAATTGCTCTAAGACATTTTGACGCGAATCACTCGAGCCATTGTCTAAAGTATCACGGCGGATCTACATTAGTTGCCCTCACTGTAGCAACCATCCTAAGACCAACGATTATCCTTTATGAGATAATTATGTTTTATGCCGTAGATGGGGATACAAAGTAGAGTGATCGAAACATTGATGATTGTGCAAAAGTTAGGAAACCACAAATAAAATAACGATCGGATACGTCACTGTAAAAATTGTAAAAAACATGTGCTAGTGCCTGGAGACTGCAAGAATGTAACGTAATTTAACCGTACTCTAAATAACGACAAAGGTACGATTATTCCGAATTATGTATATTTGTTAGTTCAAAATGGTATTTCCAAATCACACTCCCAGCACACAATTATAGGAATCACCTATTATTGTGATTATTTTACGATGATGTTGAGGAAGAAGTAGAACGAATGCAGGAATAGGATATAGACAAATAAATTTACGTTTAAAAATTGAAACATTTATTTTGTATGGTTAATGCATTAAAATTTCAGTTTATAAATACCAAACGATTGGATGTACTTTAGTAAGAAAATATACAAGGCCAGTTTTTAAATAAATTACAGGATTTTATCTCGGAATCTCGGAAACAGTGCGAGATAGGATAAAATTACTTAGAATGAAAATTGTTCAGTGTTGATTTACTACATTAACTCAGTACCGAAATTAAAATTTTCCTTAATATGTCAGAGAAAACCATTTTTGCTCATACTTCTGAAACCGAACACTGCAAAAAATCCTGTATGAGCAACTTATTTTTAACACTCTCTCTCTCTCTCTCTCTCTCTCTCTCTCTCTTTCTCTCTCTCTCCATCTCTCACTCTCTCTTTCTCTCGCTTTGCAGCCCATGAAGGGATTTTGCCGACTGCTCTATGGATCACCATCCGTCTCGAACCATCGCTCTCGACCTTCCTGTTTCGACATTTTGTTGGTCTTGTTTCACGTCGTCATCCAGTGCCATCGAACGTCGGGATCTCCCTCTACGACTCACATCGGCTGTAACACTTTATTAACCGGGACATTGCATATCGCAGCCTCCAAGAAGTTCTTATCTCGCGGTTCAAACGAATTTGATATTCGTTTTGCACAACTTTAATTGGATCAAAGATGGAATGAGTCGAGAAATCTGCCTTTCGAAAGTAGGTAACGCTCAATAGTTGTTAAAGGTCAGCGTCCAGCTCTCGCTTCCTAAAACAAGCAGACGTCTTACGAGTGCTTTATAAAGTGCTAGCTTGCATAACTGCGGTATATGTTTAGATCGCAATAACCTTGATTTGGCGTAGAAACTTGATCTCTGGTGCGGGCTTTTATTTCTGCCCTAATATCATATAACGATGTTATTACTCAGCCGAGGTATTTAAAGTTTTCAACGTTGTCAAAATTAAGGTTTCTTATTCCAAGATTTGCCATGGAGATGTCCTTAGGTGTTGCTAAAAAATTGGATTTGCTGCTGTTCACCTCCAAACTAAGTCTTTTGTGTAGCGATCAAGCGATATGAAACTGTTATTGCTATCGCTAAGTCTTTGGTCAAGAAACACGTCATCATCTGCATATCCAAGAATTTGACGAGTTTTAATAAATTTACAGCGCGAAGTTTCAATGTTGCTTTCCCTTCAAGCGCCAAATCAAACAAACCAGGCGCGGGTGCATCTCCCTGTTGAACACCAAATTTTATTTCAAAGAAGTCTGATATCCCTCGTCTACGATCCTTTGAGTGCATATAGATCCAGACGTTGTTAATTAAAACAGAGAAACAATTTTCTCTGGGATTCCTAGAAACAAGAGCGAGGGACCGATTATACTCAAAACATTTTTTTAAAACTCTTCTCATCGTAAAACACTGGTCAATGATATTTTCGGCGAGACGAATGATTCTGGGAAGTACAATGTTAACCAACACTTTGTAGGCAGAGTTCAATACAGCTATGCCACGATAGTTTTCACATTTAAGACGGTTGCCTTTTTCGTGCAGCGCACATATAAGCACGGTCTTCCAATTCTCCGGCTTCTTGATCCCAAAAAGAGACGACAAGATCTTATAAATTTGATGCAAGAGTAGCGCCTCCGAACTTATCCAAATCTGCGGAGATTCTGCCGAGACTGGGCTTACAGCCTCTAACAAGGGTTACATCGTTATTCCGATTTAGCCGATTTTGGAAGTGGGTTTGACATACTCATTGGAAGTTTTTAGTAAGATTCCTGGCGTTGGAACAATAGTCTTTTGAATTTCTCTGTTCCGCTTGGAAGCTGATGTTTTCGATGCATGACCTCATATGTTCGCGCTTCATTTGAGTAAAGGTATTTCGTCGTATCTTTCCTAATATGGAGATATTCTGCTAGAGTGCTTCTAGGGTTGTGAGCCAACCATTTATCACGAAGCTTTCGTTTATTTTCGCCGGCAAGGCGGCATTGATAATCAAACCAATTATTGCGGGATCTCGGTCGTCTTTGGTAATCCTGTAAAACTACTTCAGTCGCTAAATTATTGGAAACCTTCAATAAAATGCTTAGCTGTCTTGAGGAGTTAACTTCGACAAATGTATCGAAACGATTACGAGACATCCATCTGTAGAATTATAGGATAACGTCTTAAATGGGTTGAAACTGTGAAAAAAAGTCGGATGATCGTAATAATCAACAAAAATAATAATGTTGATCAACATAACGCTGGTCTCTCTAAGAAAGAGGCCACAGCACTTGTATGTATAGAAAACAGGACCACCTAAAATTGTGGCTCTTTAAAGGGATCCGCCGATCGTCGAATCTGTAAGAATAACCATATTGAATTGTCGTCAATATAGTTATTCTAACGCTGATTTCTCAAATCAAAAACTTAAAACCCATAGTTCTTCAGAAAAAGCACACATCTAACAAGCGTGGCGAATTTTTGGGAACATTAACAATCCAGCGTGTGCCAAATCCACCATAAATAATTCAGTGTCACACCACAACAAAGTTAATCTTAAAATGTATGTACAATCGGAAGATTATTTCGCGGGAGACTGTATTAAAAACTCCAATAGAAAGATTTTTGTATGAGTGGAATGCATGGCAGCAACAAATATAATAAGTCTGGTGCGTTTAATTAGCAACTTTGGGAGTACTATTAAGAGATAAAATATTTCATTGGTACTGGAATTACCGGGAGTACGTGGGACAACTAAATCAGGTTTACGAGAAGCTATGATACATCGATTTCAAATCAAATGCACGGATAATGATGTTTGTCAAACTTTAGAAAAGCGTGAACATTATCCTAAAAATGGGCAGATTTTAGATTTTTACCATATGAATATAACTCCATCCTTGGTAACACCTCTAGAGAGCCAAAACTTACTAATCTGTTATTATTTATTTATTGATAGATTGACATAACAATTTTAGTAGAGGAAAAGCACATATGGAAGCATAATAAATGAACATCAACAAAAAAATACTTCCAATAGGCATAAAAACCTCAGATTTTTTCAAAAACTAATCCACTCCATGTTAATACCCTCCATGTTGAGCTCAAGCTCATTTCTTATGGAGGATACTGCAAGAAGTGAATGCTTACAAACTACGTACAAAAACAATATAAATAAATATTATTATACAAATGTATTGACATTGAAGCGCGCCACGCTAAATAACACGTTTTAAAAGATCTAAGCGACGCTGATCTCTTAATATCTAATGGAATAGAGTTCCAAAGAGAAATACCTCTAACAGAAAACGAAGTATTTAGAGACCTACACAAGTTTATAGGGGAAGTAAACGTAAATTTGAAGAATAAAACCTACTGAACAATAACTTATTAAATAAATAGGGAGGCTTGCTTAGTCCTGAGAAGCTTAAAAATAAAAAGACAAACGCGAAGTTCATAAAAATCAACTAAATTACAACCCAGAATCAAATTCAAACAGGGAGAAATGTGATCATATTTCCTAATACTAAAAACAAAACGAGTACAAGCATTGAAACATCTTTGGAGAACATTCATACTCTCCTGAAGCATACCAAACAAAACAACATCTCCAAATAGAAAATGTGGAAGAAGGTGCGAGAGGAACATACGCTTTTTAAAATTACTATCAGAAAACCCAACAACTTTATACAAACAACTAAGCATTCCAAAAACCGTTTTGCTAACCTTAATCAAATGATCACCCCAAGTTAGAGTTTTATTGAAAATTAACCCTAAATTTCTAACTGTATTAGAGAATAGAATTAAAGAATCACCGAGAAAAATTCCAGGAAAAGAGGAAGTATCTATAGATATTTTATCAATTATTATATCTGAGATTTATTAGCATTAAGAGCGAGTCGGTTAGATAATGACCAATTATAAATTTTTACCAAATCATCATTAATAAGAGAAATATTAAAGTTAATGGAATCATCATCTAAGCGACTACTCGTATAAATTTGTACATCATCAGCAAAAATATGGAAAGAAGAATGGCGAATCGAACATGCAACGTCATTAATGTACATTGAGAATAGTAAAGGACCAAGAGCCGACCCCTGAGGAACGCCAGAAGAGACAGGTAAGAAGTCAGAAAACGAATTGTCAAAAAGACTGCCTGAAAGCGACCCGAAATATAGTCTAACATTAATTTAGCAGCAGAGAGAGAAAAATTAAAGTTCGAAATAAGCTTATTAAACAAAATTCGGTGATTAATTGAATCGAACGCTTTCGAAAAATCCAACAAAGTAAAGCAAGTCATTTCTCTTTTACTCATACTACGACGAATATCATCACAAACATTCAGTAAAGCAGTGGTAGTACCGTGGAATCTTCTAAAACCCGATTGAAAAATACTAAGCAAATTAAATCAGTAATATGCGAGGAGGTTTGTAATTAAGCTATCTTGGCTGGTCAGACATTCACAGATATACCTACTCTGGTAAATAAATGGGTTGCGAGCGAGGATACCCGGCTCAAAATTGGGTGGAATGTTGTAGCTATTCATTACCAGCAAAAACGGTTCAACCTCCATGAACTTGGAGTAGAAGGTTTTAGAAGGCTTTATCAATACTCTATAACAATATATGTAGTCTTTGCTTCGAACGAAAGCTGTACGCCTTTCGCTCTTAATATTTTTTGATTTGGTTGCGGGGTCCGGAATATTCCAAACGGCACACTACTTCTCCCAGACCGAATATCGAAGAAATTGTAAACCGAGTAAACAATTCAGTATCTACTTTAATTTCTCAGTACACCCAAGCAGATCCTACGCGAATTTCGAAACTCAATCAGAATTTAAAATATTTCCAATGTCGAAAAGCTACTAAACATAAATGGTGTCCGAAATGATTCTTTCTTCTTCCGAAGTTCCAAATACAATATCTCCGCACATTCTTATCTACCGCTAGTGGTGAATTACAATCTGTTCTTGGGTTTACAAACGCTTCCATTTCTTATCTTTGCAAAAAAAAAATTAACGATTGTACATTGCCCCTGGTATTTTCCAAAACCTCTCTTTAGGAAAAGAGTAGTGGGAAGCACTTTGACTAGTTCCTATGACTGTCCAATCAACCAGAATAATAATGAAATTTCAAAATTCGGTAATGACCCGAATTATCAATAGAACAACAAATTTAGCTTAAAATAAATTTTCTTCAACTGAGAAACTGAGATTTGGTAAAACTTCTGTTTTATCACATAAAACCGACGTTGATGATGCTACACCGCTAAATAATGGAATTACCCCTTTTCATCAGCGATTAAAAAGACATTTATCAATAATTGGACAGGTTGCTTGCACTTGGCTTTATTAAGAAGAGCCAGAGTTCTGATCATCCCCAGCGACGTTGGTTAAAATGCGAATGAGAAAAATCTACTATACCTTAATGCTCGCAAGGTTAACATGGTCACTGTGCGGGATGCTTATCCCTTACATTTGATCGATGGTATGCTTAGCCGATTAGACCAAACGTGGTTTATTACAGTACTATAGGCTTAAAAGATGCAGTTTTGCAAGTAGCACTTGATAGAAGGTCCAGAGATAACACAGCCTTATCAGTGTTGGGTCATCCACTTTTCAGTTCACTGTCATGACGCTTGGGTTGTGCAACACACCCCAAACGGGGTGTCGCGTTATCCCACTCCAGTAACATGGCCGAGTATTTGTGTGCCACGATGATTTCCTTGTGGTTTCTGCTGCGTTTGATTAACACCTTTCTCATTTGACTGAAGTGGCTAGATTGTTGTCTGCAGCAAATTTATCCATCAATGTGGAAAAAGCAAGTGCATGATTAAAGAGACCAAATATCTTATGTTTAACATTGCATTCAGTTTAACATTGCATATGGAAGCGGAACTCAAAATAGTATTCCAGACTCTCTCACGCGTCTGTACATTGACGCTAAAAATATTACGAAAACTCCTCTTCATGTTGATATGAACGCACCAGCTTTCGAGAGAACATAATATTTGGGGAAAATGAAAAGTCTCCAGGAAAATCCCCTGATCAAATCCAACTTAAAGTTCATGACGGTAAACTATTTAATTTCAGATAATCGAAATTGGAAACTCGTTGGTATCGGCCAGCCTTACAAGGACTTTAATTGAAATGGCAACAGCGTCGCATTAAGGAATCAACAAGACATCAGAAGCTATACGTCCAGTAGGAACACTCAGGTTCAAGAGTATGGCAAAACGTGCGAGCCGTGTATATCTAGTAAAGCAGTAAACTTTTCTTCCAAACCTTCTATGGGGAAATTCGCTGAGGTTGTACGATCTTTTCAACGAATTTATGTCGATTTCTTGGGTAGGACGGAAGGTTATGGACGAAGCATGGGAATTCGTACCTAATTATTCTCGAACGACTACAGTAGATTACTATCTTAGAAATTATTCTCGAACGACTACAGTAGATTATTATCTTAGAACCCTTAAGAACAGTTTCAGCAAGTAACTTAACATAGTTATTGGAAAATAAAATATTTCATCTTTACAGGGTACCCGAGTTCCGCTTTACCGATAATTTCTCCAATGCCTCTCCGTTCTTTTATCCGAATTTTTAATGGCATAATATTGGATAAATCACGACTTTACGGCAAAATGTTCCTCTCAGAATCGATCAACTATTCGATCCATATCGGTCTTACATAAAAGATAATCATAAATAGTGGAAATGACGACGAATCTAGACGAAATTGACGGCGCATTTCGAAACTACATCCTCGTGTCCAAAAGACATTTTTTTTAGCACTAAAGATATTAATACTAAACGCGGCACCAACATAGATTCTAACCATTTACTGGTAGGAGCGAAATATGCTGCCCGTCTCTGCTCCACATATAATGACCGATTCCAACAACTCTCATGTTGAAATACTGAAACATTGAACAGTCAAGTTTAGTTAGTAGAATTTTTCTGCTTCAATTCCATGAAAGAATTGCTAATGAAAATGACACCTCTGTCAACCAACAGGAAGCACTAGAAACTGTCACTTTAAGAGACAGTTACCATAATGAAAGAAACTGCTACCAACTTCCAACCACGTATAGTAATGCTATTCACAACTAATCTGGAGAGTTACAAATGAACATAAACGCAGTCTTAAAAGTGTGGCGAGATTATTTATATTCACTTTTAAACAGACAGACATTATGCTCAAATGAGCCACCAACGAGAATGCGGCGATTACCTTGTCCGCTGCATGTTTGAGCTGGTTTCATCGATTTGGTTCTCTGAAAAAATCCCAGACAAGTGGAAATAGCCCTAATTTGTCCACTACATAAAAACGGAGACCGATTGCATTGTAACAACTATCGAGGAATAGTTTTGCTCAACTCCGTTATAGCCGGCCTTGACCAAGTGTGATAAATAGGTGTTAATGGATAGCTGTTTATATTATAAGTCAAGCCAAATATAAGCTTACGCGGATGATATAAGCATCCTCGGACGTAGCATTGTATTTCGTAGAAGAACATTGAAGATTGCTCCCGCTGGAAACCACAAGCAAAAAAATCGGCTTCCATAATAACCAAGCAAAAATCAAATTCACGGCTATCGCGAGAAAGCAAACACGCTGAAAATTTTTATGAGGCGATACTCAATACGAAAAGATGAATGAGTTTAAATACTTGGGATCGATGATAAATTCACAAAACTCGGTATCCGCAGTCATAACACCGAGAATCGCAGCAGATATAACGAGCACTCCTTATATATCGCACAGAAGAATATTAAATATCTACAAAGCGCTAATAAGACCGGTAGTGATTTTTGGTAGCGATTCTTGGTCGCGAACAACACGGGCCAGCAAAATGTTTGCCGTTTTTAGGCCCTATTAAGGACGGAGAAATGTACTGGATGCGCCTGAATCTCAATTAAATCATCAAGGCTTAGATAGCTTGGCCACGTTCTATGTTCCCAAAATCGTGCCATAAAACAGGCCCTGGAGTCGGCACCAATGCAAACGGGACCTTGAAGGAAATACCCTATTCAGAAGAAAGGTGACGTCGGCCAGGACCTTCAAATACATGGTTGTCTCTAACACTCTTATATTCCGGAACGAATTATCTGGAAGAATAAAGGGATGTAGCGCTAGCGAAGATTTCAGCACTATGCTCGCCGTTGTGAAGCGATATTTTGGAACCTTAGGGTAACAAATTATAGAAAACGCCTTCTCTGCAATCTATGTTAAAATGTAAATGAAGATAACAGCAATTCCCAATGAAGTTATTTGTGTTCAGTTAAATGCACAAAGATTACTAAGCGTCGCCTCTCCAAGAATTCCAAGAAAGAAACTCAAAATACTAAATACGTTTTACAGAGAGACTTAATTTTACTTCGTCGATTTATAATTTAATTCGATGCGATGAATTAATTACATTTTTTGTTTTGATATCAGACTTATAAATGTGAACATCATCTTCTATATTTACAGGGTGCCTCAGCAAAAAGAGTTCAATATATAGTAGTAGTATTTAAAATTGCGTGGCTGTTTCAATTGGCACACTCTGTACATAAATTAAAGGCAAACATGTAAGTAAGTCATATACAATTCTGTAGCGAAATCACATTTTTAAGCTTTTCCGGCTTAAGATACAGACGATAATCGTAATGAAGATACGTGTCACCAATAATTAAAATATACTTTTTTAATTAGTAGATAGTTTTTGTATAAAAATGAACTAGCAAAAATACAACAACAACGTTTTTAACAAAGCTGATACATAGTTTATTGTAAATTATGAATCCATAATATAAATTTGGCAACATCTGTAAACACAACGTATTGATTTGGATCACACCGATTTTGATTTCGCAGTGGGATTGAAAGCGACACAATGCCGCGGAGATACCATTTACTGTTCCGTTCAAATACCATACCGCCACCACTGTCCCCATTACACACTGACGAACCTTAAATAAAATATAAGTTTTAATTAGTTGAAAAACTATCCCAAAGAACGGAAATTCGTCATACCATTTCTGAAACCTGCACAATACGCTGAGTCGTTAACAATTTCACTAAAGGCATGCGAATTCGACAATATACACGATTGATGTGTTACGATCGGCATTCGTACAAATGATAAATCTTCACTTTGTACACCATCCTTGTTAAAGCCCCAGCCAGGCACGAGGCCAACACTATCTTTTAACAGATACAAATCATTATCGAAATTCCATAAACATACCGGACGTACGAAATTGCTGTATCGTGCCTCGGTTTTTAATTTAATCGCACAAATATCAGAATATAGCGTATCCGCATCATATTTTGAATGTATTATTATGTCGTGTACTTTGACATCCTGCTCATGGCCCAGCCATTTTTGTAAATTATACTTGCCCAAGTAGATTAATAAATGTTCGGCTCGTATAGTGTCTCGGCTATGTGGCAACGTAACACAATGGGCCGCACTAATAACCATGTATGGTGTTATTAATGACCCACCGCAAGTGTATTTTAAATTGCCGGCAGTTGATACGTATAATGCTGCATGCCAGGGAAATTGTCCGAAATACGGTTCTTCACCGGAGATGACTAGTGGGTTGGTTCTCGACGTTACATCGCCACATTTTTGATTTTTATCAACACTACTGACTGTTGGATGTTTAACAAAAATCGATGAAATATCCTTCTCGTACGCCTGGGTTGTATGTTCGTCGCGGTAAGTGTGTGGAATGTTTGCACTCCCTCTAGTGGGGGTCTCGCGAACCTTTGTATTCAAGTGTCCAGGCGGAGTCCAGCGTTCCGTACCTTTGGTAGAAAATTTAGATTTATATTTATTTCCTTTAATAATCTTATTTTTGCGGTTACCATTATTTCCTGAATTCCAATTAGTATTTTCCTTATTTCGGTTAGTAGTTTCATGATTCCGATTATTATTATTATTATTATTATTATTATTGTTGTTGTTGTTGTAATTATTATTATTACTATTATTGTTAGGATATCGATTATCATGTTTCGTTTCTGGCGCTCTTGTAATCGCTGCTTCAATATTTGAACATATATTTACCCCATTCAATCGGACATTACTCAGCTGAGGGATTTTCCCGTTTGGCGAAAATTTTACATTAAAATTTAGATTAATCACTTGACCTGGTCGCAATTTTAAATTACGATCTTCAACACGAAATTCAAATCCATCTCGCGTTGTCGCCTCATAATTATCGATATCGACCATAATTGCTCGATTATCAAATACCAAATCGATGAATATACCATGCAGAGTAACATGTTTGAACAGATGTAATTGGCCGTACCATGTATCGTATGTCATATCATTAGGGAAATAGGTAAATATATCGGCGGCGCATGGTGATGCCGAATGAATTTGAGACGAAATTAATTTTAATGGTACCAAGAATAGGATTATAATGACACTTTGGTAATCTAACTGAAATTAGAGGTTAAATATTGACAATCTCACACAATATTATTATCACAGTATGCACAAATCTTAGTTACCATTGTATAAAGACGTTAGCAGCAATGGCGACGCGCACAATAATAATATCAAACTTCTATGTAAAAAAACTACTTTGCACAAAGGAAATTAAATGTTAACGACAACAGCTTCGAGTTCTCTGTATAAAAGTTGTTTTTCTAATAAAGTATCACTTGCAACTAAGAGCCAGTTTAGCTAGCGAATTTATTTTACGACTATTAACTAGAAAAACAAGAAAACTAAAAAACGTAAAGTAACTTCTCAGTGGCATTGCACGCAAACCTGTTGAATGAAAAATGAATATGAATTGAATACATCGATAAGCGAGCATTAAATTTTACGTTTTGTTGTAATTCTATATAGAGAAGAATTCAATTTCTTTGTGGGGGCGTCTCAATTTTCCCATTTGACATATTGTCACATTTATGACGTAGCATATACATAATGACGAAGCATAATTAACATATGATAGTAATACTATGTTAGCTTGAATGATTAATAGAAAATTTGATGAAACATATGTATAGGTGTCATTACTACTGTAACTGCGTTTCTATTAAACTGAAGATAAAGTTTTAGTTCTTCATTGTATGATCGAATACCTCTGGCAAAATCTTAGTCCTGCGGTGTCCGACCTAAATTTTTTCTGTAATACTTCCTAGGGATTTTCCCGTTCAATTTTATGGTAGTAAATGATAATGCGCATCCAGTAAGACGTCAAACAGTGCGTACCGAATAATCGATAGACGCTGTACCGCGTAGCATTACAGCATTAAGGAAAACCCAAATCAATCAATTCGACGTACGTCGTTCTCAGCAACTTGAGATGTGTCTGTCCTATTTATAGAAGATTTTTTCGAAGGACATTAGTTGACGTGCTTATAAAATTCAACTTGTGCCGGAATTAAAGCCATCCGACCATCGCACACGCCGCCAATTCGGCCAATGGACTGAAGCACAAATTGGATCGAAGCAAAATTTTGTTCGATGAAGCTCACTTTTGGTTGAATGGGTACGTCAATAAACAGAATCGTCGGATTTGGGTTGAATATAATGCACAAGCCTTTGCCGAAACACCATTACATCTAGAGAAAATCACTGTTTGGTGCGCTTTATGGGCCGGCGAAATCATTGGTCCAAATGTTTTCAAAAACGACGATGGGTGGAATGTTACAGTCAACGATGAACGGTATAGAGACATGATTTCTAACTTTTTTGTAACCCAATTTGCCGGTGCCACATGCCACACAGCGCGGGATACAATTAATTTACTCAAAGAAACATTTGTTGAAAAATTTCACGTAATGGACCTGTTAATTGGCCATCGAGATCGTGTGACCTAACCCCATTCGATTATTTTCTTTGTGGATATGTTAAGTCACTTGTCTACGCCGATAAACCAGAGACGATTGAAGACTTGGAACACAACAATCGGCGAGTCATAAGCGAGACGCGGTCGCAATTGCTGCGAGGGGTGGTCGAAAATTGGACCTCATGGCCGAAATCATATTCAAGCGTTAATCGCATAAAATTATCTATCCAATAAAGCTAGTTTCACTGATATTGAAAATGTTTTTTTTTGTTCTATTTTAATTTAAAATTGTGAACCTCTAAAAAAATACCCTTTATAAATGGAGTCAGTTTTGTTGATATTATCTCGCATCATATAATTAGATCCCGTTCAGCACAAAAATTAAATTATGACTGAACTATCCGCGAATGTAGATGAGGTAACAATTCTTCCTTTTGATCGATTAGGAATTTGAAGGTGTACTCGTCGAATGGGCCAAAAGTTACACATTCTTTGGCCAAAAGTTGTTACGACTCCTTGTGGAGGTACATTTCCTTTGTTCTTTTTGAATTTTTAGTTCCATGGTATTTGAATGATTGATGCCTTTTCGCGACCCTAGATTAATAAAATTGTAACTAACAAATTTTATGCAAATGAGTTTTTTTTGGGGTTATTTTCTACATAGTTTGTAGAATGGTGTTCTAGTGCTAAAAATTCATGGTTTCGAAATGTTCTGCAAGGCACATGAATTGATATGTTTTCCAAAATGTATGCTGATTCAATGTGACAAAGCAAAATGTTACCAATGAAAGGCGCACCTAAGAGAAGTCGTCTATTTTCAAGCGTGCATATTTTGTAATCCGTGCATCTTGTTGAGTATGGAGGTAACCGAGCCACATTTTCATGGAATGGTAAATTGTGGTCGTAATTCCAGTCACTTTTTTTAACAAGAAAATCAGAAACTTCTTTTCAATGCTTTCAATTCTTTTAATGTGTACAGCATAGTATGGATTCCAGACCGGTACAGCGTATTCCAGTTGAGATCGAACGTAAGCGAAATAGAGTGAACATAAGGTTTGAATATCTTTAAATTCACCTGTCCACCTTTTAACAAATCCAAACATGGCATTAGCTCTCGCAATACAATTTTCAATATGTCTATTGAAACTGACATTCTCGACAAATGCAACACCTAGATCTATGATCTCATTAAATCTTTGCAATACTTCGTTGTTGACTTTGTAGGAAGTAATTAGCGGATTTCTCTTACGATGGAAAGACATGATTTTGCATTTCTTAATATTTAAGTAAAGCGAGTTTCGATCACACCACTCACTTAATCTATCGATGTCTTCTTGAAGTTTCTTTGTATCTAGCATTCCATTAACAGTTCGAAAAATTTTCACGTCACCAGCAAATATGAGCACGTTTGAGTTTTTAATTATCTCGGTTATTTGATCTATAAAAACAATAAATATCCACGGCCCGATGTGAGATCCTAGGGGAACACCAGACGTAACTTTAATAACGTTTGATTTTTCATTTCCCATTATTTCAAATTGTCACCGGTTTGATAGATATGACTTGAACCAATTTATGTAATCGAGTGAAAACCCAAATGCGAATAAACTCCGGAGTGCTTTTTGATGGCAGATGGAATCAAACGCGTTACTGAAATCCGTGTACGCTACATCAACTTGATGATGGTTTTCTATCTCATTAATTATTTTACTGGTGAATTCACCCAGATTAGTTGATGTGGATCGGCCAGGCATAAACCCATGATGGTTTGTTGATATATGACGTGCAAATGTGGATTTAAAGTTGTTGCATAAAACTAATTCAAACAATTTTGGAATTGATGATGTAGTTGATATTCCTCTGTTGCATGTAACGTCATCTCGTTTGCCCGATTTAAAAATTGAATGGAATTGCTAAAATGTCAGCGTACTCCTTCAGAATAGAAGAGGGTATGGGTATGTAATGGGTTTTTCAATAGGAGTGATATGGTTTTTTAGTGACGTTTCGGCCATTTGTAATATGCCATGATCTGTCATTTTTTGTTCCATTGTATCCAGTAATGTTTACAATTTCATCATTGGACTACCGTAAACGTCGTGAATTTGCTGATTTTGCCTTGGAACAACTTGTAAACGATAACGATTTTTTAAGAAAATCATCTTCTCCGATGAGGCTCACTTTCATCTGAGTGGTACTGTAAATAAACAAAATTGTCGATTCTGGTGCGAAGAAAATCCACAAATTATTCCTGAAAAACCATTTCATTCACCTAAATTGACAAATGAAGCTGGTAACACCGTTACTGTCAATGGAGATCGGTATAGATCGATGATAACCAACTTGTTATGGCCGAAATTGGAAGAAGTTGATCTTAACAACATTTGGTTTCAACAAGACGGGGCTACGTGCCACACTGCAAGTGCAACAATTGAATTATTGCGAATCATATCACTCTTATCGGAAAACCCTATATATAGATGTAAAGATGATATTTTTGTTGTGTTTTCTCCTTTTATTATGTGCGATTGTTGTGCGGTGAGCAACAGCAGTCTAGCTGTTGAAGCGGGTTGCTCCGGGATTGTAATACACAAAATATTGTAATTAGTGAAAAATATTAATAAAATTTTGTGTAAAAGAAAATTAATTAATATAATTTTTTGAGTTTTAATTAATTATCTATTTTTGCTTTGATTGAGGAGTTTACATCAACAGATAAAATACCAACAAAACAGTGAAAATTCTGGTTTTGTACGAAAAAACAGTTTTCGTGAATTTGTTATAAGAAACGTTTTAATTCTTTTAGTTATAAGATAAAATCCAAGTGCAAACGGGATTTAGGTATCGAAATAATCGCTAAGTTTACTATAAAATGGCAATTATATGATTAATAAACTTAGTTGTTCGGTGTGGTTTTTGTGATAAAAGAGTATTCTCCATCATACAATACACACAATAAAAGATTTTTGGTAATCGGTGGGAAGCCACCGCGTGTATGGGTATGGGTAAGGGGGCCATCCACGAGGCCATTCATAAATTCGATTAACGGCGGAAAGACGTCTAACGAATTTTTACGGTTTACGGCGGAAAGATGCCCAACATTATTTACGGTTTACAACAGAAAGACACCCAACGAATATTTTCGGTTAACGGCGGAAAAAAGCCCAACATTTACGGTTATGGGTGGCCAACAACGTCCCCATTCTCATTCTTGGTTTACAGGTCAAAGATACCAATCTGTTTTTATTTCTTTTATTGAGTCAAAATTCTTAATTTTTTTTTCAATTTCAATTTTCAAATTTTTATTCAATATATTTTGGTGTAATCGAGTGCCATAGCGGTTGCTTGGCATGCGCGAGGGGGTGCACACTGGTTTCGCTACATTAATATTCATGTTTAACGTCTATTTTCCTCATTCGTTATTGTGCTGGTTATGTTACCTATTTTTGTTTTTTGTGTTTTTTTTTGTGAAAAGATGAACTTATAAATTTTGGATGGGAGGGAGGTCTCAGAAGAGCATACTGTTGACACCGAAATATTGTACGAAACGAATTGCGCTATCAATCAATTGAATCGCTCCATCGAAATAAATTGATGGACTCAAAAAAATATTTATGAATTTAAAATTAAATTTTAAGTTGTTTTCTCTGACAATTAGGAATGATTTCATAGAATCGATTAGCAGACGATGTATACGATCGAGATTTGCACAGAGAGCAGCAATTTAATGTCAATGAGTTGCAAACATTAATTCAAACAAATCTGCCAAAACTGACGATATAACAACATAATGCATATAACCGCATTATGAATGCGATTTCACAACAAATTGGTCGTTTGTTTTCCTTGATGCACCCGGTGGAACAGGTAAAACATTTATGTTATCATTGATTTTGGCGACCATTCGCTCACAAAATAGCATTGCATTGGCCGTCGCAACTTCTGGCATTGCAGACAATTTTTCGGATGGAGGTAGAACAATGCACTCTGCATTCAAATTGTCTTTGAACATCCAATTTACTGAGACACCCACATACATCATAAAAAATAATTCAGGAATGGGAAACCTTTTGCGAGCTTGTAAACTAATAGTATGGGAAGACAGCTATATGTTGCGTGTGTAAATACCATTTGCTACAAAAAGGCAGGGTATCCGTTAGTTATATATATATATATATATATATATATATATATATATATAGATATATATATATATATATATATATATATATATATATATATATATATATATATATGTTTTCAAGTTGTTGTTGTTGTCGTTACACAAACTTTTCTAATTTATTTTTAAAATATAATATTAGACTGCTATTTATTATATTAAGTAACTTCAAATTTTAGTGTTTTAACAAAAAATAAAAATTCTTGATTATTATTTGAGGCTTAGAATTGGCTGATCGTCGCTTTTGAAAAACCGCAACTTAAGTCTTTTCTTCGTTTCTCTTCCGTCTGAACAGGGTGATATTGCTTAGATTTTATAGCTAGTACAAAATAAAATCATATAGTTAGTATACAATTTTATAAAACTGAGTTTATTACTAATTTTAATTTGTTCTTATTCTTCTATACTTATCGATAACCATAAAAAGGGGGATCCTACATAATCGTTACAATGGCACTCCGTGAACATCTCTAGAGTCAATGGTATACAATTTCAAAATTTATTTCATACCAGGAAACATTTAAATTCCTTACTGTATAGATAACATGATTATTAATGAACAACACCGAAGTTATCCTAAAATATGAGCATACCTGTAGAACTTGTAAACATAACATCGATAACACAAAATTTTTTAATTCGTTTAAAATCACAATGATGCCTTTTAAGAATTCGCTGAACAAGTTGTAACACGTGATTCATAATTCTAGCTAAAATGTAGAAGAAAATTGATTAAAATACAAAAGCCCGTATGATCGCGTAAACCAACCATCCCCTCGCCTAAATCAAAGAGCAAACATACAAGACACACCATAACATCTGTTGAATAGAAAAAATGTTAACAGAGAAACCGAGTAACAGAAAACTCCTGTGAGAAAATTTAAGGTAAAGAAACCACTAGTAAAGTTTATTATTGCACATCAAATTCAATTAAAAAAGCCCCTGGGTATAATCGAATTACAGGTGAAATGCTTAAACAACTGCCTGAGTGTGCCTTTGGCCGACTGGCTCAAATATTCAATTCAATTTACGAATCGGAATGTATCCCTGAGTGCTGGAAATTGTCAACAATAAAAATGATCCCGAAGCCTGTAAACCATATAGACCAATGTAGGCTTATTGGTCTATATGGTCTACAGGCTATCAATCATCTCGAAAGTATTCGTAAAAACCATTATCGAAAATATTACGGAACTACGAAATATCATCCCTAATCATCAATTTGGTTTCAGGTCAGCATACGAAGAGAAAAAATACTGCTCCGCCTCTACTTGGATGTTGCCCATTCCATTGCTGTCCATAAATGCCATTTTTATGCATTTAAAAACAGCGTATTTCTTAATTACTCAGTTCCTATGTAAGTTAGGACTATGCTGCTTAGCCTATAACCCCCTTTATTAAATTAGAAGAGGAAAACAAATTTCGTTAAAATCTGCCCAGTGATTTTTTAAATCATCGAAAACAAAGATATACGCTTAGATACCAAAAGTTTGGTCTTATTATCGTCCATTTTTAGTGTTTGTGATATATCCTGAACTGCTTGTTTCAGTTAAATTTTTAGTAGAAATACTTAGACATATTTTTATTGTGATTTACGAGCTATATTGATTGCGTCACAAAATATTACAAGGGGGTTTCGATGCTTGGAGATAGTCGTATGCTTTAAATGTCTTTCTTATGCTTTGTTGTGTGCGGAACCATCTGATAGGGTATGTTCCTAATTTGTATCAATAAATATTTTAATTTGCGCTAATTGTACTGACTATTATGCTTAAATTCTTGACCACATTTGTTTTACACTTACGAATAAAAAGCTTTAATTTATTTTCACCTGTTACGCTGAACATTCACAGGTTATAATCGGACTCCCCAGTTCGTTCATCGTGGATTTGTATTATATCCAACTCATCACAATACAACTTTTGTTGTTATTGCTGTTTAATAATTTGGGATGAAGTCTAATTGGTTTAGTAAATCAATCGATGGCCTAGTTGTGGAAAAACTTATGAAAGGTGCAGTAAAAATTGCGGGTCAACTAAATTTTGATAATTCTAATTGATCGAGTTTGTCTAGATTGTTAATCGGACTAAAACATAAAGTTTGTGAGCTCATCATAATAAAATAATATCTTGTATTGTAGAACATTTTCATTCAATTTTCGCCGAACCTTTAAATTATCCCTTGTTCATATTATCGCCACACCTCTCTCTCTGTCTAGGTTTAAAGAGCAAAAATTCAGTAAACAGATCAAGCAAAAAATGTTAACCTTTCATTACAAACGGCGTTTCTGCAATTTTAACAACAATATAATAAAGCAAGGAATCCGAATCTCTGAATTATTTCAATAAGCGAAATTTGTATTCAACGATATTCTGTAGATGCAGATGGTGCAAAACAACCAATATTTTACGAATAAACTATGGGAAAAATTAAAGTTCATAAGCGTATTATTATTTTATTTGATTATCGACACTTGTGATAAAAAGTTGATTTTTCGACTATGTAGCAGATGTCGATTTTAAGGATTGTGTCTCGGGTTGGAGAAGATTTGAATCATAAATAAAAAAGACAAAGATGATTATGTAGTGTAAATCTCTTCATTGACACCAGCGCGCGTGTCTATCCTTTGAACCATAATAAAGATCGTTTTGAGTTTTTGTTGTTGTTCACGTAAAATTGAAGGTCGGCAATTGGTTTTTTTATTCGTAAACACATGTGTCGACGAAGTGACGAAACGAAATAGAGAAATTATGTTATTGTTTTGTTATGTAGAGAAGGGAATTGAAGGAAGACGAACAAATATGTATAAAAAATATTTTTGGTGTTTAGATCAATGAATGTAATTTTTTATTTTTCCTATGAATGTATGTGATATAATAAACTTTTATTTAGGACGTACACACATTCAAAGATTTTTTCTTTTGAAAATGACGTAAAAGTAAAATACATGATGTGTTGTTATTTCCACAAAATTATTTTTCCTCTCGCCCTTTAAATATTATGAACAGAAAAACGAAATTTTAAATTCCTATTATGTTCTTTATTATTTTACATTGATCGTGTACTTCAAAATATTCTATTGATAATAAATAGCTGATTCTTAATATGACAAACAAATTATAGTATGTCATATACATTAGTAGCCCTTTTTAACGATTTAAATATGAACTGGAATACGTCCAAATTAAATAAATCTTCTTAGCGGTTCAACGATTGAATTATGTAACGAAAGTTTAATATCTGTAAATTTCGCCCTTAAATTATTGCTCATTACGAGTACTTTGTCGAATGAATGATTTCAACTTGGTGGGTTTAGGTGCGATTACTTCACTTATTCAAGCGATGTTCTGAAATATGGAAATTGTTTACTAATTTTAATTCGAATTGAAAAATCTAATTAGATTGGCAGAATATAGAATCGTTGATTTTTTGTTTTAAGTTGCGGAATAAATTCAAACCAAATTGAACTGGTCATTTCATAACCAAATTTAGTAAATGAATATATTCGGATTATTTAACGATTGTTGTTTAACTTTCTAGAATATCGTCAAACAATTAAATGTAAGGTAATTCGAGGATTTTTTTTAAATTCGAGCAATTAACAGACGCTTGGGATGAAAATGAGATTTTATTATTTTCCAGTAAAATTCCATAATACGGGTTACTTAGTCTCATGTTCCTAACCTTTATACTATGTAAAGCAAACTTTTATTGAAATTTTTTGTAAACATTACGCATGAAAACCTGCGTCTGTGTTGCGAATCTTATTGATACAAAGTGCATTGATGTCAGAAAACCTTGTACAAAAATGGAGAGGTGAAAATGTTGTGGCCAACACCAGACTTTGTTTGATACTTGTCTGTTAATTCACTCCAATTATTTTTACATATTTATTTTTTACAGAAATGAATGCAAAATCATTTGTTGTAACATTCTGGTCTGTTAAATTATTTAATTAAAACTTATTTATCTAAACTTGACATTCGAAATGAACGATTGGCGTTCAAATACGACCCAACAATCGGTATCGCCGACTTCGGAATAATGAGCACTGTTTGTCAACATTGCAATGCTTTGAGGTTTTGACACGAACCACCGGATTATGTTGTGCGAGCGGAAATGTCATATTACTACAATTAACATCGCCACCAGAGCCACTGGCATCATTGCTTTCTGATCAAGAACCTCGATCGAAGCATTTTTTGCAGAATATGGGCCGAATATATAGGTTTTAACTTGACTTTTAAGGTAAATTCTTTTTCGATTATATAGGTATAGCACACATTAAACAAACCCACATCACCGATTCACAACGTTTCACCGTCAAATCCACTAAAGATGTAGAACTCCGACGCTCATAAATTAAGAATTTGTCTTCAATTTTACAGGTTCAAGGACAAATTCACCATGATGCAGGAGCATTGTTGCCGCCAATGAATACTGACCACAAAATAGTGATCAGAGCAGACAAAAGACCAGCTGACGAACACAAAAGGCGCTTCAATGATAAGCTTCACCATATCTGCGAACCCATCGTTCGTATGATGCATTACAATATCCACTGATATTTTCCCGAGGAGAGGATGAATATCACTTTATGATCAAGATGATTAATCCATTAACCCGAACGTAGCAATTTTGTTAACTGTTTCTCAATTCGATTCCTAACAAAAGTTCATTATTCATTTATAATTCGAGAAACAAACAAAAAGATCAACTCGATGAATTTTTATGCCTATCGTTTGATGATTCGTCGAAACGAGGACAATGACATATGGAAATGGCGCAGATTGTTTCATCAGTTCACCGTTGGTATGTATGTCAAAATCGAAACAGAACGTCTGACATACACACGTTTAAATCAGCAAAAATTGCGTACAGAAGAATACATTCATCTGCGCGATGCCATGAATGTAGATAGAAATGCAAACAATGTCGGTCGACTTATCATTTTGACAGCGACGTATGTTGGCAGCCCGAAGACATGCAAACCGGACTTATTCATCCTTTCACTTGCAACCCAAAATGGATTGAAATCACGCAGCTGTTACTACCCGGTCAATCATTAGGCGATCGTCACGACATTACAACAGTGCCATCTGTCTCATTGACTCGATGATCATGTGCATGATGTTGGAAAATTTACATTTACAAAAAAACAGCAAGGAATTAAAAGATTTAAATAAATTTGAAGATAAAATTTTCAACAACAGTTGATCTTGTTCATTGTCTGAAATTTAACCAGGAATAATAATTTTGTATTATCAAGACAGTTTTACCAAAAGTCCAGGAACTTCAATTTTCCGCTTTAGAAATCAAGTGGATGTATCCGAGATCCGAGATATATACATTCGTGATAAAACAAAGGGTACAGACGATTATTAATTAACAGACAGTTAATTCACCCGAACTATTTTTTATATTTTTTACAGAAATGAATGCAAAATCATTTATTATAATATAAAACAACATTAAGTGTGTTATATTTAATTGTTTGCACACTAATTGTCACAGGTTAAACAGGTGGCCAAAAAAGCATCTGCGAAAATCGCATCAAATACATTCAATTGCCGAACTGTTGTACGTTTACGCCACATGTATTCACACATGTACGAATCCAACATGCTTCTGTCTGTTCCATTGCTGCCTTCCACGGACGTTCAATTCTTTGAGTATTTGCTCCAGTGATAGGATCAATAAACTACAAAGAGTGGTTTACAGAATTCTTAAAAATTAAAACAGCAAGTAAAATAAATTTTAATTAAATAATTTAACAGACCAGAATGTTACAACAAATGATTTTGCATTCATTTCTGTAAAAAATAAATATGTAAAAATAATTGGAGTGAATTAACAGACAAGTATCAAACAAAGTCTGGTGTTGGCCACAACATTTTCACCTCTCCATTTTTGTACAAGGTTTTCTGACATCAATGCACTTTGTATCAATAAGATTCGCAACACAGACGCAGGTTTTCATGCGTAATGTTTACAAAAAATTTCAATAAAAGTTTGCTTTACATAGTATAAAGGTTAGGAACATGAGACTAAGTAACCCGTATTATGGAATTTTACTGGAAAATAATAAAATCTCATTTTCCTCCCAAGCGTCTGTTAATTGCTCGAATTTAAAAAAAATCCTCGAATTACCTTACATTTAATTGTTTGACGATATTATAGAAAGTTAAACAACAATCGTTAAATAATCCGAATATATTCATTTACTAAATTTGGTTATGAAATGACCAGTTCAATTTGGTTTGAATTTATTCCGCAACTTAAAACAAAAAATCAACGATTCTATATCCTGCCAATCTAATTAGATTTTTCAATTCGAATTAAAATTAGTAAACAATTTCCATATTTCAGAACATCGCTTGAATAAGTGAAGTAATCGCACCTAAACCCACCAAGTTGAAATCATTCATTCGACAAAGTACTCGTAATGAGCAATAATTTAAGGGCGAAATTTACAGATATTAAACTTTCGTTACATAATTCAATCGTTGAACCGCTAAGAAGATTTATTTAATTTGGACGTATTCCAGTTCATATTTAAATCGTTAAAAAGGGCTACTAATGTATATTACATACTATAATTTGTTTGTCATATTAAGAATCAGCTGTTTATTATCAATAGAATATTTTGAAGTACACGATCAATGTAAAATAATAAAGAACATAATAGGAATTTAAAATTTCGTTTTTCTGTTCATAATATTTAAAGGGCGAGAGGAAAAATAATTTTGTGGAAACAACAACACATTATGTATTCTACTTTTACGTCATTTTCAAAAGAAAAAATATTTGAATGTGTGTACGTCCTAAATAAAAGTTTATTATATCACATACATTCATAGGAAAAAATAAAAAATTACATTCATTGATCTAAACACCAAAAATATTTTTTTATACATATTTGTTCGTCTTCCTTCAATTCCCTTCTCTACATAACAAAACAATAACACAATTTCTCTATTTCGTTTCGTCACTTCGTCGACACATGTGTTTACGAATAAAAAAACCAATTGCCGACCTTCAATTTTACGTGAACAACAACAAAAACTCAAAACGATCTTTATTATGGTTCAAAGGATAGACACGCGCGCTGGTGTCAATGAAGAGATTTATACTACATAATCATCTTTGTCTTTTTTATTTATGATGTCAATTTTTAGCAGATGCAATTTTTTTCTGGTTTTCGGTTTATTTTTTATCATATTTTTTCTCAATAGTTTTGCAGATATCCAAGTCCTTGATTGTAAATTTAATAATTGAGCATTTTTAATTTTTCCACCTTGCCCTTCCCCTTCGTCTTTGTCAGATAAATCAAACAACTTTATGAGTTGTTGCAAAATATACATAAGAGGACTCGTAGACATTCCGAGGTTAATCTATTTTACTATTGGCAATCTGTATAAGCCTAACAAGAACAATGAACTATAAAATAACTATGCCGATATGTTTATAAGATACGTATATATGTGTGTTGTGTATATAAATATATCAAAACAATAAAATAAGATTAACCTCGGAAAAATTGGCTTAAAAAATTTGCACTACTTGATCATCTTATATATTTATTCCTCGATGAATAAATTTAGTTTTATAATTCATTCTTAATGATGAACATGCCATCTATCAAAAATAATAATAATGACCACCTGGTATTTATTCGAGATTTTAACCAACAAATATTACGAGAACTTCTTTCCTAATTGTTTAGCTTTAGAAGATAACAGAAATATCGTCGAATGTAAATTACACATTAAACAAAACGATTATAACGGGTGTTTTTTTAGGAGGTTTGTTTTTCCGATAGATGTCGTTTTATTTTATGACAGTTGTTTTGACAGCTCAAAGTGGCATTTCTACTCAGTATTGTTTGGCAAATCATTATGAATAGGTTAACTCCAGAACAACGTTTTCAAATCGTGGAAATTTATTTTCAAAATCAGTGTTCAATTAAAAATGTTTATAGAGCACTTCGTGAATTTTATGGTGCACATAATCGTCCGTCAGAGACCACCATAAAGAACGTAATTACCAAATTTCGGTCTACATTCACTCTTTTGGATGCCAAGCCACCGACAAGAATGAGAAGAGTTCGTACAGAAGAAAATATTGCTGTCGTTGAGGCCAGTGTCGAAGAAAACGACAATTTATCGATTCGTCGTCGTGCTCAGCAAATTGGACTTTGTCCATCGACTTTATGGAAAATTTTACGTAAAGATTTGGGTTTGGTGCCATACAAAATTCAATTGGTGCAAGAATTAAAGCCACACGACCATCGTTTGCGCCGTGAATTCAGTGATTGGTCGTTAAATCAATTGAACGAAGATCCATTTTTTTACCGTAAAATTCTCTTCAGTGATGAGGCGCATTTTTGGTTAAATGGATACGTCAACAAACAAAATTGTCGCATTTGGAGCAAAGATAATCCACACGCCGTTCAAGAATTACCAATGCATCCTGATAAATGTACTGTTTGGTGCGGTCTATGGGCTGGTGGGATCATCGGTCCATATTTCTTTAAAAATGAGGAAGGACGACGCGTTACCGTGAATGGAAATCGATACAGAACCATGTTAAATGAGTTTTTGTTGTCAAATCTTGAAGATATGGATATGGATGAAATGTGGTTTCAACAAGATGGTGCCACTTGCCATACAGCACGTGAAACAATCGACTTATTGAAAGAAACTTTCAACGACAACATTATTTCGAGAAATGGTCCGGTGAATTGGCCTCCGCGTTCGTGCGATTTGACGCCACTCGATTACTTTTTGTGGGGATACGTGAAGTCATTGGTTTATGTGGATAAACCTCAATCGATTGACGCTTTGGAAACCAATATTCAACGTGTCATTGCTGACATACGCCCTCAAATGCTTGAAAAAGTGCTGGAAAATTGGACCTCCAGAATGACATTTGTGAAAAATAGTCGTGGTAGCCATATGCCAGAAATTGTGTTTAAATGTTAAATGCCAAAAAATTATCTACCAAATAAAAAAAAATTTTGGTCATTTCATAATTTTATATGTGTTTTATTCAAAAAAAAAATCGGCAACCTCTTAAAAAAACACCCTTTATAACTCAGCAACCGTCTGTACTGTTTAATAGTTAAATAATCGGCTAAAAGAATGTACTATTATTTCCGTAACCTTTTTCTATTATTCTGTAGATGTCACTGAAGTCAATTTTATTTTCATTATTTTCATCGCCATCTACCTTGTGATAGTAAAACTTGACAGTTTAGTACATACAAATAAAGTAAGATATTAGTACCTACATAACTTTGAGAACTAAAGCTTTTAAAAAGTTAGTTTAAATAGCAACCACCATGACGTTTTAAATAAAGTTCAAGAAATATTTCAAAGTTCAAGCTAAATTATCACATTTTTTTAAGTGTTGCGTTATCTATTAAAGTTATCAAATTTTAACTGCGCTAAAATACAACTAAATTATTTATTGTTACGTTTTAATTTTTTAATCTCGTTTGTTTTGTTGACACCAAACTAGGCCTTTGGCTATAGCTTGGTTTAGTAGTCCAAGTATTATGTCAATGATGATCAACTTAACGAGTTATTTCATTTCAAACAACACATGCATTCGAAGATTTCGATATCGAAGTATATTGTCATTGTCATGCTGATGTAGAAGGTTGAAGTGAACATCGCATCTTATTAAGCGTAATCAACATACGAGTTTGAAGATCTACAAATATGATGAATATGATATTTGAAGGTTATTTCATGATATTTTAAGTAGTTTGTTTTTGTTGGTATACACATGTTGTAGACATTTCAAGCGATAAGTGTTAATTAGGTGATGGCAACAGATTATGTAAAGAATGCATGTTAAATTAGTTAATGTATTCAAAAAACACAGAAATATTATTTATGACGTTGCTTTTAAACTTCCGATTTAAATTGACGTGCCGTAACCGCTTCTAATATTGTTGCCAGAATTTTTTCGCAACAACATTATGTGTCTTTTATGTACGAGCTTCAAGCGTTCAAATAATTCAATAACTTGACGCTGCAAATAATTCATTAGGGAACTTGATTTTCATTTCATATAATGGCAAGAGAAATTGGAAAGTAATAAGAGAACTTCACTTTGCATTCGGCTCACAATAATCAATTAACTTGTGTGCATACGGCACATACATTAATGGTTTATACCGATCGTACAGCGTTTAACCGTTTCCAATATACATATATCGCTATCTATTCCAGAACTTTACTACACTGAACTTTTCTCATCCGGATTGAACATAGCTTGATATTTGAAGGTTTCACAATTCGGAAAACTCGTATACAACCTTAACACGATTTAGGAATTCCCATTTTTGTAAACCATATATGCGGATGCGGCTAAATCAACATGATGAATGAAGATTACCCCACACAAAACTATGTTTAACCTGGCGTTATGAGAAGCAAACTACTTCCAATTATAAATGTTCGTATTTTATTATCCAAGAAATTATTACTTAAATTTGAAATCCCACCACCGATGAGCCAATAAATCGCTTAAACAGGCCCAAGCAGCACTCTGAATCAACAACACGTTGTTGTTTTTGATCGATTATGTGACCTGCACAGCGGCCATGCAGTGGAAACAACTGCCACACATAATCCAGCCATATGTTGCCAGTTTATCACATAAACTTTGGGTGAGAGATAGTAAGAACACTCAAAAGAAATAAACAATTTTATAGTCCTAGGATAACTTTTGTACTTTTGAATAGAAGACTTTCGACTTTCCTTTTGGCTCTAGTGCTAGTCTATTATGATGGTTCCTACTATTTTTAATAGAATTTGGAAGTTTTCTCGTTTTTTACAATTTTTCAATGGTTTTGTCGATCTTGAAGTGAGTAGGATCTTGAATGTATCTTAGGTTGGCTTAGATAAAGTTGTAACTGTGGAATAAAAGAAGTTCAGTTATGATGATATTCACCCTGCTATACTCAATTTAAAATTTCCATGGATGTATATATGGATGATAATATATTGTACAAAGAGTAGCCTACTTTAAATCCCAACTTTGGTACTGTTTTTGCTATGAGTTTGATAACCATCCTTAACTATTACAGTTACGGCAGCAGGCAATTTAAGACTTACGTCAGATGGTGGATCGGACTTAGACAACAGAGTAAGATTTTTAATCATAAAAATAAATAACTTACAATCCACAGAAGCTGCAGTCTAGGACCGCGTTAGCTTCCGTCTGAACCATCTTACATGTTGATTTTGTGTTCCTCGCTCGGATCATTCTTCTACATGTTTACTACCCATCTTTCCTCTTTTTTCTTTGCAGGGCCGCGTTGCAAGGTTTCTCTAGTCAAACTCGGTTGTCTGTGGCATGATCGCCACAATGTTGTTAGGCGTTACCTATCTCACAGTCACCTCTGATTTAAAAACCTCTACTCCTTTATAGCATAGTAAAAACGATTCACCCCTACGTAGTTTCATGAATTCATCTCTCACCTATATTACATAGTCTTTTTGACCATAGACTACCGTTAGATCTGGGGTTTCGTTCTCAGGTATTTTCATAAATGCCTTTATTAGCTTATAGGGATGTCGGTATGACGACAGTATATTGTAAATTGTACTCTAATCTTTTTGGATTTATGAAGTTGTCCACCTTCTGTGAGGGAAATACTACTGCCACTAGGCACGCAACTGTTGGACATCATCGAACTACTTCTAAAACTTTTATCACTGGTTAAGCTGCCTTCATTGAATAGAGGGACAATACCAACATCTCCTCCATTGATTTCCGTTGGTGTGTATTGCGAAAGAGCATTAGTTATATTATGTAACGAGTATACGTTCATTCATCGAGTTGATTATGTTCACAAGACCCATCATCATTAACTTCATCTCATATCGGGCGCTAGCATCTACCTTTACACAAGGTGATGTCTCTAATTGTACAACATTAGGCCCGCTGTTTTCCACCCCATTGTTTTCAGAAGAATGGAAGGATAAGAGTCCGTTGCGTGCAGTTCACTGTGCGACCGACTGCAACCTAAACTTGTCTTGTAAAATTCGGTAGAGCTAGAGGGCTGTTGACTAGATACATGTCCCAGAACCTTATTAGTTGTGCTCTATCTGATCTTTTTAAGTTATCGGATATCGGAGATGGTACCATTTGGTGTAACATAAAAGCTTCAAAACTGTGAAACATGATTAATCACCTATATGTAACCACTGGCCGAACCAAGGCTTCGTTTAAAGAAAAATTAGACGATTGACATGTGGTGATGGAAACAGTCCCGGGCCACCTGGAACGCAATTATTGGCTGTTATAATTCAAAAATTTGATCAACAAGGTAAAAATTTGACACAACAAATGGAACAGAAAAATTAAAACAGGCAACGATCACATCGAGAATAAACTGGCGAAGCAGATGTTGGAAACAGCTATCGGCAATAAGATGGAACCATTGGTCGGTAGAAACCATTGGGCCTTGTGTGGTCGAATTCACCAACATTCGAGACTACAGATATGGGAAATCAGCTGAGCCAGCTCGACGATGATGAAAATTTTAAACGGGATATTGCTTCAGTCCAAGAAGAGGAAAACGAGTCTGTGAGCCATTTATTAATCAGCAAGAACCAAGAACCAGAAGAGTAGGTGTCCATTGTGAATGGGGTTGACGGCGGATTACGTGGCAGAGATGGTTTTGATGATTTTGTTGCTGGGTTTGTTTATGCAACAGAGAACGACCGTAAACTTGAGAAAAGTGTCAGGGTGGACGGAGTAAATCGAACTTGGATTTCAACGCATGAATTATGACGGTAAGTATATGAGTTAAAGAAAAATGAGAAACTCGATGCAGGTGCGATGATGCTCTCGATATGATGGGAATCCGTTTGCTATAGGACATCGAAAATCATCTGGAGGAGATAGTGCCCATGGCGGGTGGGAATTGCTGATGATCCACCAGTTATGACTGCTAGGGCAGCAAGGATAATCGGCAGCGGTGATTGGCGATTGGCAATTCATAAGATGGCTGTTTCGCGTGGGCGATATGTGTATTGCAACGGCTCGTGGGCAGAAGGGAGATTTGTACAGAAGTTGCAAACCTCGGAAACACGCACAATCATCACGAAGGATTAACATGATTTTTGAATATAGGGAAATACCACCAGCAAGCGTCGAACAAGAGTCGTATGGAGTGCGATCGACACGAAGAACGGTTTATAACGTTATAAAATTTAATATTTATAATTAAAACTTTTTAAACTTATTTAATGTAATTATTTATTATATTATTTATAATTTTATTTTATTATTAACTTTATCTTATATAAAATTATTTATTTAAATTTTCTATTATAAATCCACTTGGCGTGCCAAGTGGCGTGTACTTGTTTCTGGGACAACTGATTGAGACGATCTCAATGAAAAGTAAAATTTATGGGGAGTTCTATCGTACAATTTTTTTTAACTAAATCAATATTTTAAATTCTATGCGACACAAAAATGACAGATAGATTTGATCTTCTTTTTTTTTTTGTTTTTCTTTTATTCTTTGCAATCTTTTCTGGGGCCGAAGCACTCCTAACTCTTTCGCAGTTCGCTTATTTACGTCCTTACCTTACGCAGTTCTGCCAAATCGAGGACGTACGGATATAGGTCCGATTTGTTACCATCTACACATTGCATAGCTCCATGCCAGCCTATACTGGCATGGGATCTTCTTTTGTTTTAACCTATTCTACCACCACTAAATACTATTGTCAATAATGACAGACGCCAAGCTCCACCATGTTTATAATTTGAGATGCATATTTTGTTTTGTTTATATTCGTCGTATCGCTCTTTTGTTTTCGTTTTGGAATACTCGTAGTATTGTTCCCGTTGTCTTTTTGTTATTTCATATTTGTAAATATGTTGTGTTTCAAGAATTGTGATAAGCAACATAAGATGGTGGCGATTTGAAAACGAGCCACGTTCTATGTTGTTTGCCAGTTACACGTGGTAAAACAACAGGGTTCCGATTTAGAGTTATGCCACACATGTACGATTAGAATATTTCGTTGCAATATTCTGATCACTACATCACCCCCCCCCCCCCCTCAGATGAGCCACACAGTGAAGAAGATGGCTGTATATAGATCATTTGATTGATTGGCTGTGACACCGAAAGATATCCGTTCTTAAAGACGTTTTATGTTTCGGTAGTCGTTGTTTTGCTTGCAGTAGCTTGTATTTAATGTGAGCTTAACATATTAATATGCTCAGTGAGTAGCTTGAATTATTGTGCTCGGTCGTTTAGTGGACCGATACTCCGAATCTAAAAATGTAGTTTTCGGAGTGCAAGTAAGAATTTGACCATCGCGAGTGATTGTTTCTCAGTTTACTTGCTAAAGTGTCGGTCAAGGCTCATTGTTGAGATACTGAAGGATATCCGTCGCTTGCGGCATCTAATTTCTCGCTATTGGTTAAATGTTTGTTTACCCAATCAAAGAATAACCGAGTATAGAAAGTGGTGTGGAGAAAGAATAGTTTGTGTAAAATGTGCTGGTGTCGAGATGAAACTAGTGAGACTCATATGGAACCAGGTAATTCTGAAGTTCCTCGCGCAGCTATTGAAATAGAGGTGTTGATCACTGTGGAGGTGAATGAGTTTTTGTAACTCACGGATCATGTAAGTTGCATGATCCACACAAGAGGAAAACGGCAGTAGATATGGTTGTGGCATTCATTGGATATCACGTTGCTACTGTTCCAGTTGTCGATGATGTTGCTGCGCTGGTGTTGTAGCACTGTTGTTGTTGCCGATGTTGTTGTTTTGCTGCTGTTATGTTGTTGTTGTAGCTGCTGTTGTTGCTGTTGCTGCTATCCAGCTCTCTATTGGGGTGCTATCGCCATTAGGGGCAAACCTTGGCCCATAAATTTATTTTGTGGTTATTTGGTTATTGTCGCATGAGTGTGGCGGCTATATATGTGCACGCAACATTTTAGTTCTCGCACAATTTAATTTTATTGTGTTTTAGTTTTGTTTAAATTGTTTTTGTAAACATCCCGATAAAACCGGAGTCGGGGTCACCAGTATAACATTTCATAAGTTTTTTTATTAACATTTTATTATTATGTAAATTTAAATTGATCCACCATACACAATGGTGGCTTGGTGTGCGTGCGGCATTGGCGGTGGCGTGCACAAGTTTTGTGCACTTGTTGCTGCAACGACTGTTTGAGTTTTGAGACGAACTGAATGAAAAGTAAAATTTAATTTTGTTAAAAGAAATTTGTTCGTTTTGCTTTGCTTGAATTCGCCGCGTTGCTTTTTGTTTTAGTTTTGGAATAGATCATGTTTTCCGAAAGATGTCAGGTAACTTGTTTTATGTATAATACAGTGGCAAATTTTGACGCCAGTTGTCACTAGCATCAAGAATCTGGCCCTTTTCACAATAGGTAAATACTAATCGATAGATTTTGAAACAATAAAATACTTACAATTATTTACAGTTGTAGAATCTCACAATGATTAAACAAAAATATTTGTTTATAAGCTTTTTTTATTGTTAATACTTCAACTATGTAAATTATCAACACGATTGCTTTTTTAATATTAGAGATATCTAGTGTCAACTAGCGATAATCTTAAATTAATTGTTTTTCCGAAAGAAGGTTGTACTGTCGATTTATCTATAATCTTGACAGTGCGACATGATCTATACTCGTCGTATTGTTCCCGTTGTTTCCTTGTTTGTTAATTTGTGTAAACAAATAGAAAAGAAGTGTGGAAAAAATATGGATGGCGATTTGAAGATATGCGACATTTTATATGGTAAACAATATGTTTAATTACACGTGGTAAAACAATCGGGTGGCAATTTAGAGTTGTGCCACTGATTGTGTTGAGATTGCGAGGTATTACTTTTGCGATATGTACGATTAGAATATTTGGTTGAAATATTCTAATCGCTACAGGTTTATGGAAAAAATGCATGAACGGTAAGGAATTTGGAGGAGCCACAGTGATATTAAGTGGAACGGGCTGGACCCTATGTCGCTAAAACTCGAGAGGGACAGACGAAGGCGGGACAGATAACCTATGAAATGTTGGTTAAAGAGGGCGTTGGAAATGGGGGGTGGCCGTTTCCGAGTATGATAGTATCATATTGGTTGCGATTGTTCGCGGGTAATCTAGAATGTACAGCGCGGTATATAAAGGGTGTTTTTTTAAGAGGTTGCCGATTTTTTTTTTGAATAAAACACATATAAAATTATGAAATGACCAAAATTTTTTTTTATTTGGTAGATAATTTTTTGGCATTTAACATTTAAACACAATTTCTGGCATATGGCTACCACGACTATTTTTCACAAATGTCATTCTGGAGGTCCAATTTTCCAGCACTTTTTCAAGCATTTGAGGGCGTATGTCAGCAATGACACGTTGAATATTGGTTTCCAAAGCGTCAATCGATTGAGGTTTATCCACATAAACCAATGACTTCACGTATCCCCACAAAAAGTAATCGAGTGGCGTCAAATCGCACGAACGCGGAGGCCAATTCACCGGACCATTTCTCGAAATAATGTTGTCGTTGAAAGTTTCTTTCAATAAGTCGATTGTTTCACGTGCTGTATGGCAAGTGGCACCATCTTGTTGAAACCACATTTCATTCATATCCATATCTTCAAGATTTGACAACAAAAACTCATTTAACATGGTTCTGTATCGATTTCCATTCACGGTAACGCGTCGTCCTTCCTCATTTTTAAAGAAATATGGACCGATGATCCCACCAGCCCATAGACCGCACCAAACAGTACATTTATCAGGATGCATTGGTAATTCTAGAACGGCGTGTGGATTATCTTTGCTCCAAATGCGACAATTTTGTTTGTTGACGTATTCCATCCAAAAATGCGCCTCATCACTGAAGAGAATTTTACGGTAAAAAAATGGATCTTCGTTCAATTGATTTAACGACCAATCACTGAATTCACGGCGCAAACGATGGTCGTGTGGCTTTAATTCTTGCACCAATTGAATTTTGTATGGCACCAAACCCAAATCTTTACGTAAAATTTTCCATAAAGTCGATGGACAAAGTCCAATTTGCTGAGCACGACGACGAATCGATAAATTGTCGTTTTCTTCGACACTGGCCTCAACGACAGCAATATTTTCTTCTGTACGAACTCTTCTCATTCTTGTCGGTGGCTTGGCATCCAAAAGAGTGAATGTAGACCGAAATTTGGTAATTACGTTCTTTATGGTGGTCTCTGACGGACGATTATGTGCACCATAAAATTCACGAAGTGCTCTATAAACATTTTTAATTGAACACTGATTTTGAAAATAAATTTCCACGATTTGAAAACGTTGTTCTGGAGTTAACCTATTCATAATGATTTGCCAAACAATACTGAGTAGAAATGCCACTTTGAGCTGTCAAAACAACTGTCATAAAATAAAACGACATCTATCGGAAAAACAAACCTCCTAAAAAAACACCCGTTATAAATATGGGTGCACAAGTGTCGAACACAAGAGCAAGTCTTAAGTTTAATGAATGAATGTAAAAGTGAAATTAGTGGCATGATTAAAAATAATTGTAAATGGTTAATTATTAAATAATTGTGAAAATTATTTGATGTGGTGTTTTAGTGTTAGTGGATAATATGGAGGAAAATATTGGATACTATATATATATATATATATATATATATATATATATATATATATATATATATATACATACATCCAATTTAAAAATAGGTGTTCTTAAACCTCTCTTTAGAAAGCATTCTTGTGCTGACCCTAATAATTATTACTTTACTTAACACCTTCTCGAAAATCTTCGAAAAAATTAAAATAATTATTAAATTTAGATTATTGAAAATTTTGGATAAACTTTGTTGAACAAGAGGTAATTTGGGTTTATAAGAAATTCCTCTACTGAAAAAGCACTCATTTCTTTTTTAACGCCCGTACATCATTGTTTAAATGGAAACCTCTACGTATCTGCCCTTTTTATTGCCATTACAAATTGCCTTCGATTATTGCATCATAACATTTTATTGGGAAAGTTATCACATATCCGAGGCATGTCACTTTCATTATTTCAATCTTATCTACAAAACCGAAGCCAAAGTGTTTGTATTTATGAAAATGTAATTATTATAGGAGTTCCACAGGGCTCGGTATTAGGCCTCTTCATTGTTTGTTTTACTGCAATTCGCTCTTAAATTGCATTGTCGGTTTTGCTGGCGACATAGCACTTCTATATTACAAACCAAATATAGATTCGTTGGAAAGATACATCAAGGATGATATGAGATTATTAAAGACTTGGTTTTACTTGCATGATATGATTCTCAGCCCTAAGTCTAAAAAGATGTATTTCAACGTGGGTGGTGGAATCCAGGATCTTAACCCATTAACCTATCACTCGTTGGCTTGCAATGAGTCTAATTGTAACGAATTTTGTGTTGCTATTGAATTTTTGAAATATGTATATTATGCCTTGATTGATTCGCGTTTTCCATATGGTACAACATGTTGGGATGACATCTACTTGCCCAATATCAAACAAGAAGTAAAGCGTAATTGCTTGTTTGATATTGGGCGGGATGATATTGGATTAGTAAAAGCGGCCCTAAGAATAATAAATTTCTGCCGAAGACTTCACCGCCATTCCCTTTGTTTTATAGTTATTAAAATCTTCCCGTACATTTTCAAAATCTTAAAGATCTTATATTTAAGAAGTAGCCATCGTTTAATCAGCATGAAGAAATCAGATCAGAAATCAAAATAGAATTAAAATTCCGCGACCATATAAACGACATTTTAAAAGATTTTTTTTCGTACCCTGCGCCTATGTTAATTGCCAAGTTGCCTCCGGTTATTGCGAACATCTGTACATTTAGGGAGTTCCGTCGCTGTCTAAAGGAATAGTTATTTGCAATTGAAGATATTAAAAATCTCTTTAAAACAATAAGTTGATTTAAAGATTATTGTGAAGATGAATTAATTTTCGGAAGGTTTCTTGAGCTAAAAGATTGGTTTGCATGTCCTGAATTTATTTATTATTTATAATTTACTCAGTACATAATTAAATTCAAACTATGCTTTAGTTTTAATTTCCAAAACATACTTTTTAATTATTTTATATATTGTAGAGTTTTGTATATTTTTTGATCTATATAGTGTAAATCAGGAGTTCACTAAAATTACGAGAATTGTTATTGTAACCGTCAAATTTTATAGCTGTATTCACACTGGATTGACAGCCTCCACGAAGTATTCATAAATGGATACGGGCGTACTCTGGGCAATGTTCTGTAGAACGAATGGTTGTGGTACCCAATCCTTCGTAGTAGTGAAGCAGAATAGCTAATTAGCCAATCAGAACTATTCAATGGTACTAACAAAAGGAAATAATCCCCTAGGTGGTACACCAACATCAACATTGGTAAATCCACTCTCTGTAGAGACTGGCTCCATGGATTCTGGGGAGAGCCATCTATTAAATTATCAGGGAACATCAAATCCGTTCCAGATACGATCAAATTTACAAAGATCACCGATAAAGAAAAATAGAAGCAACTCGGTAGCTGACCAAGCCGATACTTTTTCTAACGTTTTAACTAGATGTACTGGACAAATATTACACGAAATAAGTCATGCCACCGGAAATTTTACTTTGCAAATAGCCGAATCTAGTAAAACAACTATTGACCTAGAAAAGGAGAATATGGATCTCTTGGCGAGACTAGAGCATATGGAGCAATTACTTGCCAAGCTAAGTGAAGAAATTGAGTATCTAAAGCGAGAAAATGAAAACCTAAAAATGAGTTGGGATTCAAAAGAAGATTGTGATATAGGAAGCATTGAACCAGACAAATTCACCTATAACGGACTGGATCCTAAAGAAGCAAAAACAGTCCAGGAAGAGTAAGAAAAGAAAAGCTGAATCGCCACCTGAGGCTGAGCAATTAAATGGTAGGGGACAATCTAGTCCAGATTCAAACGATGCTCTACCCAAAGCCAAGCAACCAAAAGGTAGTAAATCTACCAAGATCATTACACCAAATTTGGCGCAACCGAAAGAAAAATCACCCCCACCAATAAAGATTGTGGGTGTAACCAGTTACCCAGAAATTCAGTCACTGCGAAATCGGTTACTGACAAAGAATATTAGGTAACAGCGCTAACCAATGACATTTAGAAAATTAATACTTTGGACTCAGATACTTATAGAACCTTATCTGTGAAATTGATTGCCGGAAAGTATCAGTGGTTCACTTACGAGAACAAACAGGCCTGACCTATAAAAGTCATGGCAAAAGGTCTGCTTCACACTTGCTCAAGCAAAGAAATAATGGAAGACTTACACAATAAAGGTCTTAAAATACTAGATGCTGCGAATATTGTTAAAAAAGAGAGAACAGAAATCCAGGAAGGAAACCAAATTATCAGTAAAATAAAATGGAATAAAAGGAATCCTTTACATGAAGGTAAAAATCGAATCTCAACCAATAAGAAGAACCACGACACGCATACCCAAAGATATTGCAGCCGGGATCCAATATGTGTAAAATGCTCAGGTAATCATATTACTCAGACATGTACAATAGGGAGAGATGTGCCAGCCAAGTGTACAAATTGTACGGGCTAACATCCGGCAAATTATTAGGGCAGTGCGGTTGCTAAAGAACTACAAAAATTAAGAGATACAACAAGAAATCAACCGCAAATTCACTCCCTTCGAAAATCGAAGGGTTCAAATATCAAATCAGATGGATCAAAACCCACAACCAAGCAACACAGGGCAAAGAAGTTCACTTGCTCAGGTAGTGAAAGTTTTGGGTTAAACCAAACTTATGGGCTCTGAAAGTAACCAAATTATGGAAAACATTATGAACAGCATTGCAGCTATTACAAAGCGGCTAGATGACCAAAGTAATCTGAACAACATGGTACTTGATCATTTGAAGAAAATGCAACTCCCTCAACGCAATCCAACAAAAAATGTTAAGTAAGAACACAACTTTCAAAATAGTAATTTGGAATGCCCATGGGATTATGCAACATATAACTTATATCACTCCATTCATCTAGCAGAAAGAGCAAGAGGTGGTTCGGCCTTACTAATAAAAGAAAATATACAACACCATTAAGAATCAAATATCGAAGAAGAAACAATGCAAATCACTACCGTACGGATCCAAATTAAACACAGAGAGCTTACTGTCTCTGCAATATATTGTCCTTCCCGGCATTATTGGAGGTGGCTTAAATGCGAAAAACACCTATTGGGGACCCAGACTTACGACGTCAAAAGATAAAGAATTGCTTCAAGCAGGGCAGATATCAAAATGTGAATTTTACTCTGGTGGTTCCCCAACATACTGACCCCGTGACGGAACGAAGATAACTGACCTAATAGACTTTTATGTAGCAAGAGGTTTATCCCAGAACTACATTCACATTGAAGACAGTAATTCTCTAGTATCGGATCATTCCCCGGTTATCATGACAGTCAGTGAAATGGTAATTCAAAGGGAGAGTGCACCCAGACTAACAAATTCAAAAACAAACTGGGATCTCTTTCGTGAAGTAATGGAGGAAAAAATCAATCTTCAGGTACCGATAAAAAAGTCTCACCAGTTGGAAGATGAATTAATGCTTTAGCAAATATCCCCATTATACAAAATAAGAAGAAGCTTAACAAATCCTACTCAATGGAGGTTAGAGTGTTGGTAAGAGAAAAACGTGCACGTAAAACCTGGCAAATAACTGGAACACCGGTGAACAAAACAATTCTTAACAATTTAGGTAACAGTCTCAAATCTCTTCTTAAAGAAGTTAAAAATGGAACAATCAACAGGTATCTAGTTAGCCTAACCGATGAAAAAAATTCTGTTTATTCAATGTCGAAGTCTGATTATTCAAAAGACCCAAAATGCAAGTGCCTCCACTTGGAGGATGGAACCTGGGCAAGAGGTCCTAAAGAGAAAGCTTATCTGTTTGCGGAGTATCTCGAGGATACTTTCCAACTACCAAGTCAAACAGCCAATGAAAATATAATGTCAATCCACAAGCTAGATGATTTTGATATACGCCCAGTAACTCTAAAAGAATTAAAAGAAGAAGTAAAAATCAACATGAATGTTATAAAAGTCCCAGGGTATGTATGACTTTATTACTTGCCAAATAATCAAAGCTGTACTAGGTAAAGGATTTCGTAAGCTATTACGAAATCAATGCAAGCTTTCGGTTAAAATATGTTCCGTGCCAATGGAAAGTAGCAGAAGTAATCAGGTTCATTGCTGCCAATTATGTCAAAAAATTCTTTGGAAAATTATTACAAAAAGACTTAAACCAATAATTGAGGACTGACATCTAAATCCTCCACATCAGTTTCGATTTAGAGTAAAGCACTCCACAATTGAACAGGTGCATAGAATCACTAAAATTATTGAAAGAACGTTAGAACGTAAAAATGTATTCTCCAGCATATTTCTGGGCGCCGCCAAGCATTCGATAAAGTCTGGCACAGTGGAGTAGAATTCAAGCTGCCGAGGCAATTCTATGCCACAGTAAGATCTTATTTATCCAATAGACATTTTCGTGTGAAATATGAGGATTAATACTCCGAACTAAAGAACATCTCGGCCGGTGTTTCGCAGGGGAGTGTCTTAGGGCCGATCCTATATTCATTATATACAAGGGATATTCAAACAACAGATTAAGGAACCATAGCCACCTTTGCAAATGATACAGCAATCACGGCGTTTCAAAGTAAATGTCGCTGATGCAACGAGCCAACTCCAGAAGATTACCAATGCGGTTTGTAACTGGAGAATCAAGCTTAACGAGACAAAATCCACGCATATTAACTTTACATATCAAATTAACTCACACCGATGCCATATACAAACAAAGCTTGGCATGCCACTCGATACCAAGCTCAACTGGAGAGAGCATGTCAAAAAGATAAAAGAAGAACTTAATATTAAGTTCAGAAAAATGTATTGGCTCATAGGTAGAGCCTCTGAGCTTACAATACACAACAAGCTGCTGCTATATCGGCAAATACTGAAGCCGATATGGACCTACGGTATCCACCTCTGGGGATGTACTAAGCAAAAAAATGATACAGACGTTTAAAAACAAGGTTCTCTGTAGCATCGTAAATGCTCTGTGGTACACAAGAAATAAAGACCTTCACAGGGACTTACAGATGGAACACGAAAAAGATAAAATAAAAAGGCATGGCGCCAAACCCGGAATAAGGCTCCAGGAACATGAAAACCACTGTATTCGCCATATGATAGGTAACCCTGTCATTGAATGAAGACTTCAAAGAATGAGGCCACTTGACCTAGTAAACATAGGTTTAATTAATTTTAGAACTAACCATTGGGTTTCCCGCCAACAAATCAGAATTGTTTCAGAAATGTAAAATTTGTAAAATATGAAAGATAAATTGCTAGATGAGCACAGTCTCAGATGTAATTAATAAAGTGAAACATTTATAAAAATTAAAATTAAATTAATACGAGCCGGATTGGACAGGGAAAATTCGTAACAATATATTACCTATGTTTAGTACGGGTGTGAAGTATGTCCTAACTTTGTCCTAACCTTTTGAAATATGTATGTATTGGTTAAACTCTCATTATAACGAATTTGAAAATTTAAAATAATTTTATATGTAAATTGGGCATAAACGTATAGTATAAAATCGTATATTACCTATTTAATTACAGAGAAATATGTAATGACCAAGGGATGATGTTGTACGTAAAATTAAAATAAAATTCAAATAAATTTCACGAATCAATTAATATGGAAACACTTGATATGGACGAATAAATAAGAACTTTTTAAAAGTGAAATTTAGGGCTGCCAAAGATTTTAAGCAAAATTCTACGAGTAAATATCTATTTTTGTGTAAAACCTACCGTGCGATTTACGAGTGGTGCTAATGTTAATGTTAAAAGCGATTAATGGCACCGTAACGTATATCGTTAGACTCGATACATCCGTTGGAGTGTCTTCTGTCACCCGACCAACATACAGAAAAATTCTATGATCTTTTACGGAAATATCCTGTTTTTAGTAATACCTTCTATGCGATTTACGAGTATAGATTGAACGGCTTGCACTTGGTGCTGACAAATATATCACGAGATATATGTATGTCATTAAAACCATCTAGCGAAAAAATAATGAATTTATTTGTCCCCAAATCATTATTTGTTTCAATAAACGAAAGGAGTCTATATGGAAAACGTAGAAGTTACCTAGAAGCGGCCACTTCAAGTAAACCAATTTCGGTCAAAAATCACGGGGACCTTCAATTTATGAGAAAAGCTTAAGTCCTCAATTTTAAACCGACCAGTCAAGCCGTACGACAAACTCACAGAGAGCTTTTTCAAGAGCAAATTTTCGATCATCGCCGACAAAACGAATGGTACATCTCCAAAAATCTCAAGGCCAAAAATTCGTTTTCGGTCGCAGTGTTGTTAATCACCCGAAAAATTGTTGCTGAAAGAAATTCTGGTTAATCGCACTTTTGGATTTAAATACATACGATCAGTGTGCGAGGGTGTGAGGTTTTTAGAGATAATTCATCTGGGGTTGTTTTTGATATCTTGCTACTCCGAATTTTGATATCAGTCGCAATACTATTTTCCTTTGTAAATAATTTTGTATATAAATGAGGATTGTTAATTTTTTATCCTTTGTGATTTTGTTTTCCTTTTTCGTAGTATAAAAGCTTCGGCTTATGCTTGTAAATATATAAATAATAATAATAATATTTTCAATTGCTTCACCTCTTATAGTAGTTAGTAGTCATAAACATTTTTTATGAGTGTCTTTATTTAAGGCAGCAAAGATTTCACCATGATATGATAATTATTTGTGAATCAAGAACTAAATTTTATTCATCAACATAATTTCCTTCTAGAGTGCTACAATCAGTCCAACGACGCTCTAACATTTCGATGCCTCTTTTGTAGTACGATTTATCTTCGGCTTCAAAATAAGCTTCAGTTTCGGGAATCACTTCTTCACTGGAGCCAAATCTCTTTCCCTGGAGCTGTTTTGAGCTCTGCACACAAGTAATAATCGCTGGGGGCGAAATCATGCGAGTACGGTGGATTCGAGAGCAATTCAATGTGCAATTCGTGCAATTTTGCCATTGTTGCGATCCACTTGGTGCATTGCCTTGGTGAAAGAGCAATTTTTTGTTCTTCATTTGAGGTCACTTTACGGTCATTAAAAATATTTTTGTGGATTTTTTTTATGTTTTTTGGAGTCACAGTCTCTGGGCATCCAGAGCGTGGTGGTCATCGCTGGTTGTACGACCACGTTTAAATTCAGCATACCAGTCAATGATGATTGATTTTCCTGGTGGAGAGTCCGAATATATTCGCGAGTTACGTACAAATTCTTGATAAAGAAATTTTGCTATTAGCAATAATATATACACCTGTTCATATTTTTAAAACCATTTACAATATTGCTGCTTGGTCAATAAATAAGTCGCTGAATTGGAAATGATAATTAACAAATTTTTCACTATACTTTTATTTCAAATTTGTTTATATACGTACGTATGTTCAAATGTTACAAATATGATAATTCATTATAACGAGAGATTAACTAATGCACACTCATGATAAAATAGTCAGGACAATTTTAGGACAAACTTCAGGCTCGTGGACACACGCGTGAAATTTGTCCTAAATTTTGTTTTTGTAATTGTAGAACAAAGTTAGGACAAACTTCACGGGAATTGTTTAGTGTACTGCGCATAAGCACATCTTGGTAGCAGTTCTCAAGCTTCAAAGCATTGCGGTTGTAAAATGTTGATGGCAGATTTTGGATTCGGTCATCCATTTTCTTTTGAGTTAAGCATTATTGTTTGGTACATCTTATAATTTCTTTGGTTATGAATAATTCAGAAATCACAGATTGACATCTAGTACTCTTTCCGATCTGATAAATTTTTAATTCAATCGTTGATGCATCTTCACTGTCCGCTTGCTTCGTAATAATCGACTAGCTAATACAACAACGACGGTGAAATACTCTCGACTTTATGTGGAAAATGCTCTATTTTTTCGATATCTTCACATAACTCTAAAATATCATTTCGTACTTAATTAGGTCACTTCGCATCTAATTAGCATGCGTCGCTTAAACGACGCATTACATAACAATCGAATCGGCCTCAATCGGTTGCGTCGATCCACTAAACCAAATTTTCAAAATATTATCAATATTGAATATTAATGATTTGTTAAATGATTTTTTGTGTAATTTTATTCAATCGAAAGTGAAATGTGAAATTTATACAAACAACAACAAAAAATCATCATCACAGGCCATTATTACATAACGTCTTTCAAATGTGACACAGAAACATAACAACCAAATTTACATCAAATTTAACAACAACAAGAAACGGAAATCAAAACAGTCAAGCACAACACACACGCACACATGCTCGCATACCACTTACACATATATCGAATTAAACGTTTTTCGGTTGTCTGTTTTGGAAAGCCCAAGACAACTTATTTAATGTTTTTTCCATTTCTTCAAATGAAAGTGAAATTTATATAAACAAAAAAAAATTCTTACTTTACTTCATCATAAACAAATTATTAAATATGTATGTATGTATGGATGTATACAAAAGCTTTAGTGAAGTACCGAGTATGTACAGAAAATAAAATTGAAAGTGAAATTACTTAAAGAAAATTGCGTCAATTCATGCGGTTTAAAAAAAAAAACTAAAAGTAAAGAAATAACACAGAATTAAAGGTAATTTTCTAATACGAATTTAATTGGAATTTTGTTGTTGTTGTATGCAGATAGTTTATACCTACCTAAGTAAAGTAGAAACTAAATGTAATTTTTAACGCTATAGAAATACCATAAAGTTACAAGTCCCAGAGTATGTAGACGAAAAAAAATGGAATTTTATTAAATTTGTTAATTTCAAATAGTAATTTGTTGGTGTGATTTTGAAAGCGAATGATATTTTTTTTATTCTTGCATGTCGATAGAGTTTATTATGATCCAATTACTAAGTTTTTTTTTCTAACGGGTGTTTTTTTAGGAGGTTTGTTTTTCCGATAGATGTCGTTTTATTTTATGACAGTTGTTTTGACAGCTCAAAGTGGCATTTCTACTCAGTATTGTTTGGCAAATCATTATGAATAGGTTAACTCCAGAACAACGTTTTCAAATCGTGGAAATTTATTTTCAAAATCAGTGTTCAATTAAAAATGTTTATAGAGCACTTCGTGAATTTTATGGTGCACATAATCGTCCGTCAGAGACCACCATAAAGAACGTAATTACCAAATTTCGGTCTACATTCACTCTTTTGGATGCCAAGCCACCGACAAGAATGAGAAGAGTTCGTACAGAAGAAAATATTGCTGTCGTTGAGGCCAGTGTCGAAGAAAACGACAATTTATCGATTCGTCGTCGTGCTCAGCAAATTGGACTTTGTCCATCGACTTTATGGAAAATTTTACGTAAAGATTTGGGTTTGGTGCCATACAAAATTCAATTGGTGCAAGAATTAAAGCCACACGACCATCGTTTGCGCCGTGAATTCAGTGATTGGTCGTTAAATCAATTGAACGAAGATCCATTTTTTTACCGTAAAATTCTCTTCAGTGATGAGGCGCATTTTTGGTTAAATGGATACGTCAACAAACAAAATTGTCGCATTTGGAGCAAAGATAATCCACACGCCGTTCTAGAATTACCAATGCATCCTGATAAATGTACTGTTTGGTGCGGTCTATGGGCTGGTGGGATCATCGGTCCATATTTCTTTAAAAATGAGGAAGGACGACGCGTTACCGTGAATGGAAATCGATACAGAACCATGTTAAATGAGTTTTTGTTGTCAAATCTTGAAGATATGGATATGAATGAAATGTGGTTTCAACAAGATGGTGCCACTTGCCATACAGCACGTGAAACAATCGACTTATTGAAAGAAACTTTCAACGACAACATTATTTCGAGAAATGGTCCGGTGAATTGGCCTCCGCGTTCGTGCGATTTGACGCCACTCGATTACTTTTTGTGGGGATACGTGAAGTCATTGGTTTATGTGGATAAACCTCAATCGATTGACGCTTTGGAAACCAATATTCAACGTGTCATTGCTGACATACGCCCTCAAATGCTTGAAAAAGTGCTGGAAAATTGGACCTCCAGAATGACATTTGTGAAAAATAGTCGTGGTAGCCATATGCCAGAAATTGTGTTTAAATGTTAAATGCCAAAAAATTATCTACCAAATAAAAAAAAATTTTGGTCATTTCATAATTTTATATGTGTTTTATTCAAAAAAAAAATCGGCAACCTCTTAAAAAAACACCCTTTATTTCCTTGATAAGAACCAGTTCGAATTGATTGCATTTATGGTATTTAAATCGTTTGAAAGGTCAATGGCAAAACTACAAGATATTGCGTTTTCGCGTACCATAATTAAATGCGAGATTGGTCAAAATTTGAGATAATAAATTCAAATACACCGTTTACGTACAGTATGCAAATTAGGTAATTTATATGTGCGGATTTGTATTTTAAATAGTTAGCGCATGCGCACCCACGCTTTCCCAAAGTTTGCTTTTGGTATTTTACATCCATTTCAAAACTGTTATGATATTCATTTAAATCCACCCCATTTATCATCAGTTTGGATTTATAAATTATAAACGCACCTAATTGGTTAATTTATTCATATAGTTCATTTGGAAATTCCACAATTCCGAGAAGTGATTTCGTAATGTGTCAAAAATATTATTCAAATTGGTTTAAATTTATTTCCCAAATCTTAAACTTTAATTAAATTTCTAAAAGTTAAGTAACGCTGAAATGTTTTTATTGCAAAGCCACTGCGGACGAACTATCTTGGAAGATATGTCATGCTAATTAACCCCAAATGTTTCTGGAGCTATGTTGATTCGAAACGGAACTGTAGAGATATACCCTCGCAAATGCCTCCCAATTCTTTGACTGTTAGTAATCCGCACAGAATCACGGACATGCAGCACTTTTTGAAAATGTGTATGTATCTCTTTGAGAGGGAATGACGATTTTAATTTTAGAAAAAATTCAAACATGCAATTTCCGTGTACTATGTGTTGTGGTTCGGACAAAATTCACCTTCTTATGGAAAAAAGAGTGTACTTGTGTTTTGGTTCAAACGCTGACGTACGTTTTTAATTTAAGTTTTCCTGGGTTTTAGGCGATTTTACAACATTGTTAGGTTTACAAATAATTTAATTTCACAATGTTTATATTAGGATCAATTTGATTAAAATATATTATTCTATTAACCGCAAAGAAATTATGTTATGCCAAGACAAATAATATTTCGAAATTTCCACCGATCGGCAAACTTGCCACTATAATATTTTGGTAGACCCATATGTGCACTCTACTTGTGCCAAGCCGATTAAAATTCTAATGGAGCTTCTAATTTTCCTAGAATCAAAATTTCTAAGAAATTCCGTTCTTCACAAGAATATCATTTTAGGTATGCGAGCTCCATTAGAATTTTAATCGGGTTAGCACAAGTTAGCACAAGTAGAGTGCACATACGGGTTTACCAAAATATTATAGTGGCAAGTTTGCCGATCGGTGAAAATTTCGAAATATTAATTTTCTTAGAATCAAAATTTCTAAGAAATTCCGTTCTTCACAAGAATGTCCTTTTCGGTATGCGAGCTCCATTAGAATTTTAATCGGCTTGGCACAAGTAGAGTGCACATATGGGTCTACCAAAATATTATACTGGCAAGTTTGTCGATCGGTGAAAATCTCAAAATATTAATTTTCCTAGAATCAAAATTTCTAAGAAATTCCGTTCTTCACAAGAATGTCATTTTCGGTATGCGAGCTCCATTAGAATTTTAATCGGCTTGGCACAAGTAGAGTGCACATACGGGTTTACCAAAATATTATAGTGGCAAGTTTGTCGATCGGTGAAAATCGCAAAATATTAATTTTCCTAGAATCAAAATTTCTAAGAAATTCCGTTCTGCACAAGAATGTCATTTTCGGTATGCGAGCTCCATTAGAATTTTAATCGGCTTGGCACAAGTAGAGTGCACATACGGGTTTACCAAAATATTATAGTGGCAAGTTTGTCGATCGGTGAAAATCTCAAAATATTAATTTTCCTAGAATCAAAATTTCTAAGTAATTCCGATCTTCACAAGAATGTTATTTTCGGTATGCGAGCTCCATTAGAATTTTAATCGAGTTAGCACAAGTTAGCACAAGTAGAGTGCACATATGGGTCTACCAAAATATTATACTGGCAAGTTTGTCGATCGGTGAAAATTTCGAAATATTAATTTTCTTAGAATCAAAATTTCTAAGAAATTCCGTTCTTCACAAGAATGTCATTTTCGGTATGCGAGCTCCATTAGAATTTTAATCGGCTTGGCACAAGTAGAGTGCACATATGAGTCTACTAAAATATTATAGTGGCAAGTTGCCGATTGGTGAAAATTTCGAAATATTAATTTTGCTAGAATCAAAATTTCTAAGAAATTCCGATCTTCACAAGAATGTCATTTTAGGTATGGGAGCTCCATTAGAATTTTAATCGGCTTAGCACAAGTAGAGTGCACATATGGGTCTACCAAAATATTATAGTGGCAAGTTTGTCGATCGGTGAAAATTTCGAAATATTAATTTTCTTAGAATCAAAATTTCTAAGAAATTTCGTTCTTCACAAGAATGTCATTTTAGGTATGCGAGCTCCATTAGAATTTTAATCGGCTTGGCACAAGTAGAGTGCACATATGGGTCTACCAAAATATTATAGTGGCAAGTTTGCCGATTGGTGAAAATTTCGAAATATTAATTTTCCTAGAATCAAAATTTGTAAGAAATTCCGTTCTTCACAAGAATGTCATTTTCGGTATACGAGCTCCATTAGAATTTTAATCGGCTTGGCACAAGTAGAGTGCACATATGAGTCTAATAAAACCTTATAGTTGTTATATTGTTAAGTTTTTTTTATTTTCGACTTTCATAAACATCTCTTATAATACGTAAATGATAATGTTTTATATATTAAAACTCTTAAATAAATAAATAAATAAATAAATATTTATATAATTATTTTAATAGAAATATTTGTTGCGTTATGACTTCGCCTAAATTACTACTTTAAATCAATACTTTTTGTTGGTTTAGGTTTAATTTAGGATAAACTTTTCAATTGGGTTGTTCATGCTATGGATTTGAATTCGACTTTGGGTGAACATTCTGTGAGCCATTCAACAGTAAAAAAGCGGTTTGCAAGATTACGTGATGCCAATTTTAGTCTTGAGGACGATCCACGTTCAGGTGCAGTACAACGATTTGAAGACGAATAACTTAAAGTGTCACTGGATGAAAATCCGTGTCAAATTCAAAAAGGGCTTGCAGAACAGTTAGGAGTTACTCACAAAGCCATATCACTTCGATTGCATGCAATGGGAAAATACAGAAGGGCGGAAGATGGGGTCCTCATAAACTAACCGAAGACAACAAAAACCGAAGAGACGACCTCTGCTCGAATTTGCTTTCTCGTTACAAAAGAAAGAGTTTTTGGCACGAAATCATTACGGGTGATGAAAGTGGATTTTGTACAGGATTATCGTATGGGATAAACGCATAAAAACATGGGTTGATCCAGGCTAGCCCTCAACATCAGTTGAAAAAATGAATATTCATGACAAGAAAGTGTTACTGTGTGTTTGCTGGGAACCTGATCAAACTGTTACAGCTGAACGTTACCAGGTCCAGGCACTCGGCAGGTGATATTGTTGAATAACAACATTCGTCCACATGCAGCAAAACCAACCCAGAAACTCATCTTCTGCTTAGGCTTATGCAGATCGAAGCCACCATATTTGAAAGGCCAGCGGTTCACGAAAGTGGGAGATGTACAAAAATGGCTCGATGATAAATCTACCTCATAAATGGCAAAAGACCATAGATAGTAATGGCGAGTATTTCGATAATTAATCTTTGTAACAATTATATTATCAATAAAGTTAAATTTGACAAAAAAACGTGTTTCTACTTGCACACCTTATAAATGTTTTGTCTGGCTTCCCTCAAGGTAGCCATCTTGGACCTCTCTTATTTATTGCGTTGCAGATGATGTAAAACGATAGATTTAGGTGTATTATTTTTGAACAACTTATCGTTTAAGGATCATATTGACAATCATATCAACAAGGCTAATTCAATGTTAGGCTTTTTAAACCATTTCTCCAAATATTTTCATGATTTGTAACTCTAAAAGTTATCTTCGTTTCATTTGTGTCTGGAATTTTCACTAATTTGATCTGACAAATCATAAAAAGTAAATTGGAAAGATTATCTTCATACCAAAATACTTATTTTGATGTCAATATTTATTTATTAATTTGAATAATATTTGTTTATTAAATTGGACAGTAATGTTAAGCACTCTACCGAAATTATTTTATTGTTAATTAAAAAGTACAAAACAAATTAGATTAGATGACACTAGTAACTAAGTAGAACCTAATGAAACTGGGTGCACTTCTTGGTTTCCATGAAGTATGTATAACAATAATTACTTATGTACTGTATCTTGAATTCAAATCATGTGATAGTGGGGAATATTTTGTATATACTTGAAATCTATATAGATCAATATTTTTATATGCAAGATTAATTGCGATTTGTTGCCAAACGAATAAATACATATTAGAACAAAAAAATATTTTAAATAAAAAAGATAAATTTGTATAAAAAATTAATTTGGAATTTCGGATTCGCTGCATTTTGTTCAATTTGTTCCTTCGCACTTGGAATATGCCCTAATTCGTTAATCCGTACTATTGTTTTTAAGGCGTCTCCCTCGAGAAGTTAACGCTCCTAAGCATGTGGTACCGCCGTATCTAGGTCGTTCTTTGCTATTGAATATTGAACTATTGTCCGCCAGTAGACAAGTATTTTGCATAGTTTTCGTGCTCCTATGCGATCATTCAGATATCGAGGCTTGGTGATCGATCTGCATTCCCATGGGTCGAACCATGGTATATCTGACGTGATTTATAATTCAAGTCATGTAATTTAATAATGTTTCTCCCGTATTCGCTTTTAATTTGTCTAGAGACGAATTTAAAAGATGGTTTATAAAAAATTTTATTATACGAATTTAAATGATATCATATAAAATAGAATTTCTAAATTCTAGATGTGCATTAATACTGTTGGCTAAATAAATAAATAATTTATTTAAACACTCGGTAAATATGTATAATCATTTGCAGCTCTTCCATTCTACTGAAGCGCTAACGATGATCATTATAATCGACGCTTCCCAGATTCTAGCAATATATAGGGTATTGGAAAACCCTGAATGATATGATTTTTAAGTGACGTTTCGGCCATTTGTAATATGTCATGATCTGTCATTTTTTGTTTCATTGTATTCAGTAATGTTTACAATTTCATCATGGTGAGGTATACGCAAGAACAACGTTTACAAATTATTCAGATTTATTATCAAAATAATCGTTCTCCAATTGCAACTTTTCGTGTGCTCTTGCCATTTTATAGTCGTAATAATCGTCCAAGTGTGCTCGCTACTCGTCGAATTGTTGAAAATTTTGAGCGTACGTTTTCTTAACATAATGTTGAAGTGCCAATAACACAAAGATTCGCTCGAAGTAATGCAAATATTGCTGCCGTTCAGGCAAGTGTTGCTGAAGACCGCAATTTGTCGATTCCAAGGCGTTCTCAAGAATTGGGACTGCCTCAAACCACAACCTGGCGGATTTTGCGAAAGGATTTGGGTTTGCATCCATATAAAATTGTTCTCACTCAAGACTGAAGCCATTGGGCCACCGTAAACGTCGTGAATTTGCTGATTTTGCCTTGGAACAACTGGAAAACGATAACGATTTTTTTAAGAAAATCATCTTCTCTGATGAAGTCATTTTCATCTGAGTGGTGCGGTAAATAAACAAAACTGTCGATTCTGGTGTTAAGAAAATCCACAAATTATTCATGAAAAACCATTACATTCACCTAAATTGACAGTTTGGTGTGGTTTTTGGTCTGTTGGAATCATCGGTCCGTATTTTTTTCGAAATGAAGCTGGTAACACCGTTACTGTTAATGGAGATCGGTATAGATCGATGATAACCAACGTTTTATGGCCGAAATTGGAAGAAGTTGATCTTGACAACATTTGGTTCCAACAAGACGAGGCTACGTGCCACGCAGCAAATGCAACAATTGAATTATTGCGAGAAAAGTTTGGAGATTCGATTATTTCCAGAAATTGTGATAGTGAATGGCCTCCAAGGAGTTGTGATTTAACACCATTAGACTATTTCTTGTAGGGTTATTCGAAGTCATTGGTCTTTAGCAATAAACCAAACTCTCTTCAAGCTATACAAGTCAATATTGAACGTGTTGTTCATGACATACGACTTGATTTAGTGCAAAAAGTGCTCGAAAATTGGGTTCATCGAATTCATTCCTGCAGAAGAAGTCATGGAGGCCATTTGAATGACTTTTTATTCAGAACTTAATTGTATCGATTGTACTTCACATTAAATAAAAAACATTTCAATTTACATTAACATTTCAATATCACTCTTATTGGAAAACCCTATATGTACAACTATTTTTTATAAACTGAAACTTTAACAACTCTAATCTATTATACCCAGCTGCTTAAAATTTCCGAGCCTGGGTAATAAAATAGCGTTTTCTTGAGAAACTTTACATTTATGTTTCAACATAGTTGCCTTCCAACTGTAATCCAACGAGTCTAAAAGCTCGTCAAATGACACTGAATTCCGTTCACTTGTTGTTTATGTTGCAATCAGCTGTAAACTTTCAAATCAAAATAAAAATATATTTTTTGACAAGCGACTGTAGTGCCATCCACCACCAAGGTTAATTATGCGCGTGAAATATTTCCTAACTTTATCCTAAGTTAAACAAAATTTAGGAAAGGTTTAGGAAATATTTCACACCCCTGTATACCAGAATGAAATAATTTCTAAATAAATCCTAAGTAAAAATCGTGTTTAAGTAGTAGTAAATATACACCAAAAAACAAACATGTAGGCCAAGCCAGCTAAATATGAAATTTTGAAAAATTGGTTCTACTGATAGATTTAAATTTTTAAAAACTAGATGTTTTCACTTCGTACTAGATCCACTCCATCTAGAAATCATGTGTTTTCCCGAAAAATTAGGGGAACACTGGGCTGACTCAAAAGTTGTAGTTGTAAAAACCCTCTATCCTAAGATACTTCTAAGAGGTTACAACTCTTGAGATTATTGTTTTAACTTTGTACTAAACCCAATTCAACTAGAAAACATAAGTTTTCCGGGAAAATTAGGGGAACACTGGGTTTAATGTTTAAAAGTTGCAGAGGCAAAAATTGAAGTAAAATTCCTCTGTCCTAAGATACTTTTAAGAAGTTACAACTCTTGGGATAATTGCTTTCACTTTGTACTACACCAAATTCAACTAGAAAACATGAGTTTTTCGGGAGAACTAGAGGAACACTGGGTTTAATATTCAAAAGTTGTAGTTGTAAAAACCCTCTATCCTAAGATACTTCTAAGAGGTTACATCTATTGGGATAGATGATTTCACTTTGTACTAGGCCCAATCCAACTAGAAAACATGAGTTTTCCGGAGAAATTAGGGGGACACTAGGTTTAATATTCAAAAGTTGCAGAGGCAAAAATTGAAGTAAAATTCCTCTGTCCTAAGATACTTTTAAGAGGTTGCAACTCTTGGGATATGTGTTTTCACTTTGTACTAGACCAAATCTAACTAGAAAACATGAGTTTTCCAGAAAAAATAGGGGGACACTGGGTTTAATGTTCAATAGTTGTAGTTGTAAAAACCCTCTGTCCTAAGATACTTCTAAGAGGTTACAACTCTTGGGATAGATGATTTCACTTTGTACTAGACCCAATCCAACTAGAAAACATGAGTTTTCCGGGAAAATTAGGGGAACACTGGGTTTAATGTTTAAAAGTTGCAGAGGCAAAAATTGAAGTAAAATTCCTCTGTCCTAAGATACTTTTAAGAGGTTACAACTCTTGGGATAATTGTTTTCACTTTGTACTACACCAAATTCAACTAGAAAACATGAGTTTTTCGGGAGAACTAGAGGAACACTGGGTTTAATATTCAAAAGTTGTAGTTGTAAAAACCCTCTATCCTAAGATACTTCTAAGAGGTTACAACTCTTGGGATAGGTGATTTTACTCTGTACTAGACCCAATTCAACTAGAAAAGATGAGTTTTCAGTAAAAAATTAGGGGAACACTGGGTTTAATATTCAAAAGTTGTAGATGTACAAATCGAAGTAATAACCCTCTGCCCTAAGATACTTCTAAGAGGTTACAACTCTTGGGATATGTGTTTACACTTCGTGCTAGTATAATTATTTGTTGGACATTCACTACACATATGCGTAATATAATATTCTATTATTGTTGTGGTGTGTATACTACTTTGGATTTTACCAGCTTCTCCTAAAATGTTTAAAAATTTGGGTCTTAATTAAATAAAATAAAGTGGATCTTCAGCTAAATAAATACATTCTTTAAGCAAATCATTTGCTTGCCGGGTAGCTCTACAACTTTTCAATATTAAACCCAGTGTTCCCCTAATTTTTCCGGAAAACTCATGTTTTCTAGTTGGATTGGGTCTAGTACAAAGTGAAAACATCTTTCCCAAGAGTTGTAACCTCTTAGAAGTATCTTGGGACAGAGAGTTCTTACTTTTTAGAAAGTTTTTGAATGAAATCGATGACCACCTCCCAAAATCTCGACTTGCATTCCGTGGAAATTCAAAAAAATAAGTTTAATCGTAATGATAAGCTTCTTCTATAAGATAAACTATAATAAAATGCTGAAAATCGCCATGAAAATAGTCATCTGATCAATCAAACGTGAAAGCATAGTAAGATCGATGATCATCTTACAAAATCATAACTTCTTAGTTCGTATTCTTTTGAATTCCAAGCAACTTTTAATAATATTTATATTTTAAGCTTATTATAATTTTATACCAATATAATCATATTTTTTAGTCTTCAAATGCAATTGTAATAATTTTTGATATTTTAAACCTATTGGTAAGACCAATTATTCACAAATGCATATTTAACTTTACAAATATGTATTTATATTTTTTGTTGCGAAAGAAAATCTTTCTGTAAAATATAGTTTCGCCTAAATGTTGATTTTTGGTGTATATTTCCTAATCCATATACAGATTTTTTTTACTTAGGATTTATTTAGGAATTATTTCATTCCGGTGGTTAATTAAATATTCAAGGTGCTACAATACTAGATTAATGACATCTTCCGTGAGGGATTTTACCTAATTAACCTAACATAAAATAATTTTATTTGTTATAATTTCATACAAGTATAAGTACGAGTATAAGTAATTCATTTTTATTGTAATCTTTTTTTTAAAGACTTATCAGATCTGACTAGAATTTTGGCCAGTCTTGAAGATCAAAAGCAAATAATAAAATCGCAATAATAATTAAAATAAAACTAAAATACACAAATAAATGTAGAAGTAAATTCAACACGAGGTCTATGCCTTTGTTTTGTCAATAACATCTTTAAAAAAATCTTCAACCACCTGTTTAAATTTTTGGAACAGACAATAAGCGCGGGGTGCCAAATCTGAAGAATACGAGGGATGAGGAAGCAGTTCATATCTCAACTTGGTCAATTTGATCATCGTTTTAATTGATTTGTGAGCCGGTACATTATCTTATTAAAATAGGTTTTCCTCTTCGCTACATGTGATCGTTTGGCCTTGCCTGCAGCACCGAATATGTTTTTAGAAACACTAACTCTTTCTAACTTTTGCTGGTCGGTGAACAAGCACAACACCCATCGCGCACGTTGCTTTTGTATGTTGAGAGAGATGTTTATAGTTTAAGCAATCTCACGCATCTTAAATTTACGGTCATCAGTCACCAAACATAGAACTTTTTTCGAAGGCCGAGCAGATGATAATGGGTAATCAAGCTTCTCTTCCGTTTTTTATGTCGTTTCGGTTTACCTCTCGCATTATAACGTTTAACATTGACAACAAACTGAGAGACGTTAACACACTTTTGTTTTATTAGGTGGTGCTGCAATATGCTACATTGCCGACTAAGTAGCAGTCGTCGGGGATGGGATCTTCCCACCTGTATCAAGAGCCTGATAATGCTGCTTTTAAACCGTTAAATATATATATCAACACATGTTCCGCAATGGATCTCTAGTGACCAGGTACAAATTCAGCATTCACTATAGTTTTATTTAAAATGCAACTAATACGACCGTTCTTGTTTTTCTTTTGGCCACAAAGTCCTACACCTCCATAATGCTTGATTCCGTTGTTCTGAAATCCTCTTGCGTATGTTTTAAACTTTCCTCATCGTACGGTACTCAAATTATTAGTTAGGCATTTCGATTCACTTAATTCACTACAACAAAAATTGTATTCTGATTGTGTAGTCGAAAAAAAATTTAATTAATTAAATTTACATCTAAAAATCTTGCAATAAATAAATAATCGCTAATAAGAATATAATTAAATATAATTTTAGTGCAACCAATAATATTCTAAAACATCTAGCGTAACTGGAATTCTATCATTTACAACAATAAATAAAATTAAATAAATTTTATAATATAAATTAATATTAACGATTTTATAATTAATTTCTAGTTAACGTGAAACAGTTTTAAAGTGTTTCTATTTTTATTTTTTTTAACTGCACTTCAATTCGTCAGATTATTCCCATCAACCTGATTATTAATGGATGCTTATTATTTATTTTCATTTGAATTGAAGTTTAATCAAATTAATTAAATTTTTGTTTCGAATCCGTACATTTATTTTCAGAATCTTGAAAAAAAAAACAAAAAAAATCGCTTACCAAGTAAACGGTCGTGCCACAGTGCCGTCGTATGCATCTATAACGAACAATTCCACTCGTTCCTAAAAATTTTAATGAAACGCGTACCGGATTAACTATACCGATATTCAACAGGATTAATGATCCTATGAGTGAACCAGTGACGACCTATTTGACTTTAATTTATCAAAGGACAACTTCAAAAATATCCTGAAGAATTATTTTTAAAATTTTTAGATGCTCAAAGTTTGATTTAGATTTTTTTTTGTTTAAATTTTTAATTTTTGTTTTAAACTAAATAATCTGAAATTATACGTAAATAAAGGCGTTACCACTGAAACTCCATTTCTTTTGCCAGGTAATCTGCTAATTTTTGCTTATATTCGAAAGGTGGTGTAGTACCACGAAATTCCCCCGTTCGTTATCACCAATAGAAAATTATGTTTTATTTTTTTTGCCTTTAGTTTTTTTTGTTGTTAAACAATAATTAATAATGTAATCTTAACTGTGGCATACGAGATAATGATCGAGTCAACTATATTTATTTAATAATTTTTTTCTTATTTTTATAATCTACTACAGTATTTCGACCGATGTGAAGTTTCTAACAAAAAATAACAAAAAAACCAAATTATATATGTGTTAGTACCACTCAATTTTAAATTCTTATTAGAATAAATAGAGTGTGATTTATTACACTGTAAAATTATTCTCTGAATGAAATATGTTTAAAAATTAAAATTTTTTAAATAAAATTTATTCAAAAATACAATCTGGGCCAATAACAAGCCACTTCCAGAGATTAGGGCAAGATACTACATAGGTTGAATTGGCCTATCTCTAAAGAACATTTTCCGGTATAAGGTTTTTCCATAATTTTCCACCGTAAATTTTGAGTATTTTATCAATCTGGGGCCAATAATTAACCACTTCCAGAGATTCGGGGAAGATACCACTATACACGTTGAATTGGCCTATGGAGAACTTTTCCGGTATAAGGTTTTTCCTAGCGGAGGAAATGTAACCTTGTTCATAGCAATTTTCCACTGTAAATTTTGAGTATTTTATCAGTTGGGGCCAATAACAAGCCCAGACTGATAAAAAACTCAAGAGTTATGGTGGAAAATTGCGATTAGCAAGATTGCATTTTCTCCGCTAGGAAAAATCTTATACAGGAAAAAGTTCTTCATAAATATGCTAATTTAACGTTTATTGTGGTATCTTGCCCTATTCTTTGGAAGTGGCTTGTTATTGCCCCAGATTGATAAAAAATTCAAAATTTACGGTGGAAACTTATTGCAATTGACACATTTTGCAGCAATATTTTTACTAACCGGGCATAATGCTTTCTGGCACATTTCACGCATCTAGTCCTTCTTTGGCAATATTTCTGCGTATGATTAAAACCTTGACATTTTTTGCACTGCGGTATTAATCCGTTATTCTTTTTCAATGGCTCTTTTTGAACTCTCATGCTAAGTATTGCCTTGATATTATACACATCTTCCACTTTTTGTTTGTTATTAAAAGTGAGCATAAATAGTGGAAGCCCTCTTTTGTTAACTTGTTCAGTTTCGATTTTTTCTTTCTTAATAATGTTTCGGGCATTTTCTATTTGATAACCCTTTTGCTTGAGATCCTCAATAATTTCCTCTTTTGCACAGGTTGGGTGAAGACCTCTAGCCATAACTTTAATTGGGCGATCATTCTTATCCTCATAGGTAAACCACTGATGCCCCTCGGAATTAAGCTTTGTAGCCAAAGCTCTATAAGTTTCAGAGTCTACAACATTAATTTTACAGACGCCGTTGTTTAGAGATACGAGTTTGTACTCGGCTATCGTAATCGATTTCATAATCGATTGTATAGTGGAGAAATTTGATATCCCGACGACATTTATTGGTGGAGGTGATTTTTCTTTCGGTTTAGCTGGTTGTTGTTCTAGAGCTAGTTGTTTCTTGATGATTAACCGATTTCTGGCAACCTCTTTTGAAGTTGATGGTAATGGCTCCGCCATTTCTGGTGAGTGTTGCGCTTTCCTTTTCTTACTTGGTCTTTTATTCCGGTTCAACATCCAATTTGTTTCTCTTTCTAATTCTTTTTCATCCGTATGGAATGAATTAATGCCATCATCGACTGTTGGGCTAGGTGTCGTCCCAAGTTCTGCACGTGTTTCAACTGCTTTTTTGAGTTCTTCATTTTCTTTCTTTAAAATTGTAAAATCTTCTTTCAATTTAGTAGTAAATTCTTTTATTTCTCTTAGTTGTTCACGGAGTTCGGCATTTTCCTTCTCGTACTGAAATATATTTCCAGTTGAAGATCTTGGTGATCTTGATAATTTGGAACTTCGTCCAAATGGGTTAAACAATGATTGGCCCACCCCAGAATCTGTTGGGCCTGCCTCCGAAGAGTGTGGATTTGGCAGCATATCTGCTGCTGTACCACCTGGGGTATTACATTCCGTATTTGTTGTATTCATTGATTATTTTAGCCAATTTATACCACTGGCATTTGGTCCCCGGTAGCACTTTGCTACTGTCGAAGCAGTACCCGCCCCCCGCGACGAGGACGCGGCTACCTTGGTGTTATCTAGGTGTACACAGAGACAGCCGAAGCCCTCTGAGTACCCTATGCTGAGGGGCTAACAAACAACAATAACATATGCATAACAAATGTATCAAGATTCAAGATCCATAGTTTCGTCTGTATCTACAGCACCGAGACGAACTATCCGTGGAGAACAACATTCTCATCTGGCAAGGAATTCTAGTGTTACATACAACATTGGCACAGCCGCACTCGTTATTATGTTTGGTGACCAAAACTTTATGCGGAAATCGAAGAATTCATCAAACAATGTCAAAGTTGTCAGGAAAATCAAAGCTCGTTATCGTAGGAGTGCTTTCAAAAGGGTAGAAGTGTACACGAAGACAAATATCACAACAAACATATTTCAAAAAACACTTACCAGTTTATTTGCTCATTCTGGAATGCCACAAGTAATCATCAGTGATAATGTAACCGTGTTCACATCGCAGGATTTCCAAACATTCTGTAAAATGGTGGCAATGAAACACATACGTCATCACCATTCCATCCAAAGACGACTGGATTAGTTAAGGGATTCATCCAAATGTTCAAAAGCATGAAGGCAAATAAGAATTATACATAACACAGATCTCGAATCTCATCTCAAAGCATTCTTATTTAGTTATCAGAACACATCACATGCTACAACGGGCAAAGCTGCTGCTGTATTATTTTTAGGGCGAACACAATATCAACAAACACAACTTGAAAAGTCAACTATATCACGACATTTGAATCCAGGAGGTGAAGTATGGCTTCGTACGGATTAAGATATAACCGATTAGCATATTGAGATAGATCACTTGCTTGTCATTTAATTTGGAATAGGTGTATAATCCGAAAGCAACCAAACCCGCAGAATTATTTCATTACTAGTCACGTGTGGCATGTCATAACCCTTGAGGAATCTGTTTATTTCAAAATTATGATGTTTTGCGGTTAGATGTATAGTTTATTAGCATCTATTGAGATATGTCACTTGCGTGTTCTTATGTTTAGGGTCGATGATGGCGGAAATAAACAAGATGTTCTCGAATATGGTTTATTTAATTTAATTTAAATATTACATATGAAATGCGTGTTGCGTGTTCGACAGTACAGAGAGAATTACTGTAGTGTAAAGCTAGTTTACACTACAGCTATCCCCCAATTTACACGGTACTTTTTTACACGATTTCGCTTTTACCCGATTTGAAAAACAAATTATATTTTTAAGTTTTTATTTTTATTTCTAGTTTATTCTATATATTTTACGTTAAAATAAGCAAAAATTCCATTTTCGATTCTCCGTATTCTGCGGAACCAATGTACCGTGCAAATCAGGGGATGGGTGTATATTCCTCCCCACTACAGTTGAGCGCATCCCGTTTATTTAAGAGAAGACACATTAAAAATTCGATTTAACTAAACAACAAACAATTTGCCGACAACACAGTGTGACAGTTTTTCGTCGTCTCTTACCTCTTCGCCTATAGACACAATTTTGAAGGTTTTTGCAGCACGTTTGCAGCAATAGTTTTATGTGTGACTCGTGTTATGTACTCAGTAACACAAACGAAAAAAACAAAATCAATCAGATCAGTATGAAAATGACTTTTGAAGAAAAATAAACGCCTGAGTAAATGTGGGGTGCAAGCAGTACCTAATTTCCTCCGATTCACAAGTTAGATCGTGTGTATCATATAGTCCTGGGCACATGATGCTGCCGCAAGCACAGTGTATTACAAATTTGCGCCACAAAACCAATGCAGTATCAGCGTCTGTTTTCCCAGGTTATGGACAGCTGTAGCAGGCGTCTGTCTTTTAGCAAGAGACTCGCTATATAAATGTATTCACTTTCACATAAACCATCAACCTATGAATCTTTTAAAAAGGCCTTGGATTAATTTATCGGATTCCTCACAACGACGACCTCGGGAAATGTACTCGGACAACGCTATATAAACGAAACGTGCTAAGCCAGCGTTCTAAGACCTAGAGATCTCTAGAACATTTTAACTAGGTGAAATTTACACACTCGGCGTGCTTCAACTACAAGAGCTCAGATGACCTGGGAGTAGGATCCATACTACCATCAATGGTTACTCTCTCTACTACAGCGGCCATCAGAATATAGGAGAATTTGGAGTTGACTTTCTCGTTCACCAAATACAGCATATTACTGACTTCCAATTCAATATCCCACAAATTAAATATATTGGCAATGTGCATGCGCCAACTGAAAAATCAGATGATATGAAAGGTTTATTCTGTTTTGAACTGGAATAAATTATGAAGAACATCTCGCACCATGATATCAAAATTATCGTGAGCAATTATAATGCAAAAATTAGTGGTAGCACAGAAACTGCATCACATATTGGCTCGCACAGCTTGCATTAACTCATTAACAGCTACGGCCAACGCGTCGTCGAAAGTAGTATAATTTATAACTTAGTTGTATCGAGTACATTTTCTCAACCTAAGAAAATCCACCAGGTTACATGGCGAATGAAGAACAGAAGAACAGAAAGTCAAATTAATCACGTCACGAACTCGAAAAGGCGCTGATTTTGACAGTGATCATATGCTTTTTATTTTCAAATGCATGTGCAAATTATCGATGCTCTAAAAAATTAAGGCCGTGCACAGTAGCCAATTTGCTGAGATGTTCACTTTCCCAAGTTTCCCAATTCTCACCTTTTAACCTATGACCTTTAGCGTATTATAGCTAAATCTATTGAGATAGGTCACAAAAGTCACCAAACTCACCAAATCGTTTGATTTCTAATTATACATATGTCGCCTGTCCTAACCTCCAGGAAACCTGTTTATTTCAAAATTATGGTTTCTTATGATTAGATGTAGCCTATAGGCATCTATTATTTAAGGGAAGCTAACCCAAAGCTTAACCATATAATTGTGAATGATTGATAAAATATTGTAAGTTTGACGTTTTTACTGAAGCTATGATTTGATAGCGCAGCTATGATTTGATGATAACTGTGTTTACCTACCACGATCGACCACGTAATTCTAGAAAAATATTTATTTCATTTTTTGCCAAGGTCATTGAAAGTACCATAATTACATGCTAAACGAAATTTTTCATTCGATTTTATTGGTTTATATTAAAATGTGCTTTTTTAAATCAAACAGACTTTTCGAAGACAGATTTAGAATAAACTCCACGCATATTGATTTAAAATGATGGGAAAGATATTGTGCTAATCCCTGTAGAGATCATGCCACACATTTACAAACGGAACCCTTGAGAGTTGCTGTAAAATACTAGTGAACGTCCAGTTAGATAAAGTATGATACGGAGTCCGTTGCTTACTACTTTAATTATGTTAAAGAAGTTTATTTTGAAACAACGAACCCCAAAAAAAAAAATAATTAAAACAATAATTATAAATAAATAAAAATTATATTGTATTCGACTTAATAACTGGGTGCAACAACGTACACGCCTTATGACCAACCTCTTATACATATTCGTGCATATACAATGTATAGTAATTCAAATCCATCAACATAAGTAAGACATTAAACAAAATATTAACCAAATCAAACATCAAAAATTTAGTTCAAATCAATTTTTGGAAATAAAATCCATTCTATTAAATTGTGTAAATCTACCTAATATTTTGCATTACACCATTTAACGGTAAAATAGTAAACTCCATAATTTCACTTTCGATTTTATGAAATTTTAATTCTCAAAGCTTCTCTACCATGTAGTTTTTGAACTTTACGATTTATATATTTAAAGAAAAAGTTCAATCTAGACAAGACATTTGACTCTAATCTTAATTCAATTTCCTTTTTATTTGTATGTGCCCTGATATTTTCTTGATCAAACAACATGCAATGCCTAGACGTATTATATGTTATGATATACTATAAGTAGTAATTGGTAAAATATTGTTGAAATATCAATTATGTTTGGGTTGCACAAGGTTCGTTTACATTTGTGGATGTACACACTCGAAATGAATGGGAATGATTTGAAAGTGCACTGTGCGCAGTGATTTGTTAAATTTTCAAATTTAAAATCAATCAATGTATTTGAGTATGTGTACATATTTTTAAACCGGCATAACATATAAGCGTGACCCTCCGATAACGTAACAGTTTATTTCGTAAATGCGCGGCACAAAAATGGTCGCCCCGGATATCAAATTTTGTTTGTAATAAAGAAAAAAAATTAAACAGAGTATTTACATTTCAATTTAAGATTTCACTTAGAAAGTTTATTGAGATGTAAATAAAACTATAAACGAATATTACAACGAGTGTTAAGGTTGCTAATATACCACGCGTTAAATTGGCCCAATGTTAAATATTGCGGGTTATTGCTTATGTAATTGGTGTCGTTAAGCTTCATTTGCTGGTAAATACCCCACCAAACAAGAAACACAAATATCCAGTCCTCCAATTCCAAAAATTTATTTATACTTCCTGTAAATAATTTTTATGACCATATTTCGATTAAAAACCACTCAATTTACTGTCTATTTCCATGTATGCGTATGTGTGTGCAGTATTCGATAATAATCAACAAATACAAAGAGTTGAAAACAATTTCTTTCATTTGCTATTCGTTCTTATATCACACCTCATTCAATAAAAATTATGTTCCGATTTCCATAATATTTCAACGCTACCATCCCCATATGCGTTTACCTGTAATACGTAACACAGTTGTACTCGTTTCCATTCATCAAAATCCGCAAGAGACTACTAAAATTGATAAAATTGTTGTTTATGTATATCACACGACGTTCGCTGTTGGCGACGACGTCACGGTCTTCTTGGTCCGGTTTAGCGAAGAACGTGTCCAAACCACTCACTCTAGATGATTTTATGAATCCTATCATGCAGATCGATTCTGGCTTTCTCTGGGAAAAAGGAATTAATAAAAGTATTTACATAGCATTTTGGCCGCAAACATTTTTTCTGGCCTATTATGATAAACAGTTGTTGTAAATTTTTTCAAAAACAAAATTAAATTGGAAGTATTTTTCCTATCCAATTATAAAAATTTAGATGAAATATGATTTCTCAGTAGGCCAGAAAATGACAATTTTGACACAAACGCCATGTAAATATTTTTCGTAGGGAGGGCCAGAATCGACCTACTGATGTGCGCATTCTAGTTTTACACGTACGAATCTTTACAAAATGATTAATTTCTCTGATAAATTTCTCCCGAGGCCTATCTAAATTGGTATAGACTATTCCATTAAAAATGCTGGGAGATTGGTGGTATGAAGACTAATTAACAAATATCGCAGAGAAGTCTAAGAATTACCACTGATATATTTGGATAGGAGACTCTTAGGCTTTGGCTCTAATTCAAATTTAGTTGGTAATAAGCGTGAGCTCTTACATTCACAATATTATAAGATAATTATGTGATATCTAGAAATTTGTCCGAAGATCGTAATGTAATCTCGCCCTAGGACAACGTGTAGAGAGGGCCTTTGTTATTATTTTCGAGATATTCAATGCTTTTGATAAGGCTTGGAAGCGATGACTATCAAGTGGATGATAAGTTTTCTCAAATACCGAAAGATCAACGTTGTGCTAATCAACGACTTACTCTCCTACTTTGTTATACATCAATGATTTGCTGGATATATCACTGGTAACCCTATATATATCTTTGCTGACGAGACCACATTACACTCTTCTATTTCGTTCATCGAGAAGGAATCTACTACTTCTGAGCTAAACGGTTAGGAGTTGTTATTTCGCTTAATTCCTGTTTAAGTGCAATATTTGATTGGGTTCTTTCTCCCGGGTCATTAGGCTAAGTTAGCCAAACAAAAAACACAAATATATACATTCTCGCGTAAAAGAAGTCACAATGAATACCCTTTTGCGTTAAAATACCATATACTCGTGGGTTGTGACCCAATTCGTCTGCTTGGTGTTAGAAACAATTTAAAGGGAGAATGAAATTGCATTCGCCAAGTGGCCAGCATCTCGAAATCTTTCATTCCTCAATAGATGCAGTATATATCCGGAGAGCCTGAGGCGATTTAAATACCTTCATTAGACCATGTATAGAGTATTGTTGAATAGTTCTGGGTGGAGCATATAGCTCTTCAGTTATTGGATAAGATGCAGCAGCATGCCATCCGAATAATACGCAACCCCTGACTTACAAAATATCTAGGGAACCTACAACAAGGTAGAGATGTTGGAGAACTTTGTGTCTTCTACAGATTAATGCATGACAAATGTTCTACTGAACTAATGGAGAAAATACCGTTATTCTTTACGCCAGGAAATGTAACAAAAGGAACGGTCAATGTACAGAGGTTTACCGTGAAGATACCAAAACCTCGAGCTGAGCAAGCTAAGCGCGAATTTATGTATCAAGCATCCTAGATGTGGAATTCGTTAAACGGGTTCGAAATTAATTACAAAACCCTTTAAAATTTTGAAAAACTGATAAATATTCTTAAATTGGAATAGTTTGCAAGAACTCGTTATGATAACAGGTTAACCTAACATAAACTATGATAAACATACCTTTCATTGAATGTTAAAAATATGCGCATCGCTGAATCATTGGAGTTGGGAAAGCGAGGGCGAACTAGTTGGTGTTGTTCTCAGAATTAATATGCCGCAGGAAGGAAAGAAGTTGTATGTCCAAAGGAATAAAACAACTAAAAATATTAATTTACAATAACAAACTAATAAAATAATTTAAACAAAATTGAAATTACCCGCGGCCTTGCTGCTATCACAAAATAGATGTTCTTCTTGTTGTCGCAGCATATTCCATTGTAGTTATCGCTGTTACGCTGTTTTTGTTGCTACTGATACCGCTGTTGTTGTAAGTGCTACTGTTGTTCTGGTTGCTTTTAATCCGACGTGGGGCGCCAAGTGTTTGCCCATATACTTTTGTTCCGTGCATATGGCGGCTGTATACGCGCACGCGTATTATATTTCGCAAAGGTGGTGTGACTTAAAATTTTGTTTTGCCACATGGGTGCGCTGGCTTATGTAGCGCTCGCATAAAAAAAATATTTTACTTTACACTGTCAAAAATATTTATCTACGCACTATTTTAACTGGTTTTTTTATAATTAATTAGATAAATATTTTTAAAATTTTCTGGTAAGAATCGGCGTCGGGGTTTCCAGATATAACCTTCCAGATATAACCTTTTTTCATTATTTTTAAGATTTATTTAATTTATTTAGTTTTGATTTATAATGTATTAAAATACAATATTGCTTTATTAATTTAATTTAATTAATTAAATTTTAATTATTATTTATTCTTATTTTATTTTATTAGAGTACGTGATTGACAGCCTCCACGAAGTATTCATAAATGGATACGGGCGTACTCTGGGCAATGTACTGTAGGTCGAACGGTTGTGGTACCCAATCCCTTCGTAGTAGTGAAACAGTATAGCTAATTAAGTCAATCTCAACTATGCAATGGTACAACCTAAAGGAAAATATACCCCAGGTGGTACACCAATGTCAACATTGGCAAATCCACTCTCTATGGAGACTGGCCCTATGGATTCTGGGGAGGGCCAGCTATTGCATTACCAGGGAACATCAAATCCGTTCCAGATAAGATCCAATTTACAAAGATCACCGATAAAAGAAAATAAAGGCAACTCGGTAGCTGCCCAAGCTGACGTTTTTCCTAACGTAACAACTAGATGCACTGAACAAAAAATACAAGAAAATCTGAATCAAAACGAACAAGAACAATACGACCTAACTACTGACAAGGAGCGTAATCTATATACCTTACTTTGTAAGGAACGTTTTGAAAAAATAGAATTAATGAAGAGTATTAATGACCTTCAAACAAGAATAAAGGTCCTAGAAAACTCTCAGTCAAAACCAACTACAGCTAGTCCGGCTGCTCAAGTGACATATGAAACGGATGAGGAAGAACTCAACAAAGAAACGGGATGGATTTTAAACCGTAGCAAAAAAAATAAGAAACGAAAAATGAGTAAATCACCACTGGTTTCACCCGAACAGAACCAATCAGTTGAGCAGCTTCCAACCGGAAGTAAGCATGTACAAAAAGTAGAAAAATCTCAGGTTTTATCAAATCAGGAACGATCAAATAAGGAACCCCCATCCGGAGGTAAGAATATAAAAGTGCCACGGCCACCTCCAGTTATAATAACAAACTACAATAATTATCAGAGCATTAGAAACATTTTGGAGATCAACCGGATAAAATTTCAAGCTGTAGCGTTAAATAGTGGTGACATCAAACTAAATGTCCCAGACAGTGATAGCTATAGAAAGTTAACAAAAGCTCTTAATGAAGAAAACTCAACATGGTATTCATACGAAGATAAGCAGACAAGACAAAACAAAGTCATTGTGAAGAAACTACACGCATCATGCAAACCGGATGAAATAAAAGAGTGTCTTTTGGAGAAAGGATACAAAATAAACGAAGTTACACAACTGCTAAAAAGAGGTGACAAAACACCACTTCCATTATATATGTTATCTTTCGAAAGAACAGAAGACATTAAAAAGATTTATGCAATCCGTGAAATACTACACATGAAAGTGCAAATAGAAGCAGTGAAAAAATCTAAACTGATTCCCCAGTGCAAACGGTGCCAAGTCTACGGACACACGCAAAACTTTTGTAATAAGGAGTACAGATGCGTGAAATGTGTTGGAAAACACTGTACGGCTGAATGTACGAAACAAAAAGACACTCCACCAAAATGTGTCAACTGTGGTGAGGCACATCCAGCCAACTACAGAGGTTGCATTGTTATAAAAGAGTTGCAAAAAATTCGCAACAAAACAGGGGAACCTTTAAAAAGTTCCAGACAAGAAATTAACTCAGCTTCAACAAGAATATCCACAAAGTTGAGGCCACACCAAACATTAAACACGCCATCAAGAACTAATCCAAATGTAACATATGCTGATGCAACCACTATTGGAAGTTCGAGAAGACAAAATTGTTCTGCTTCAATCAATGATTCAAATAATAACCAAACCAACAAAATACTGCAAGATTTTCTTAATAGACTTAGTTCACAAGAAGAAAAGCAAGAAAGAGCCCTCATATCAATCTTGCAAAGGCTCACCCTACTCGAAAAAAGTCGAACAACTTCGGATTTAGCCGCCCTTTGTTAGTTTAAGATGGCAAATAATCTAAAAATTCTTGCATGGAACTGCAATGGTATATTGCAACGACAACATGAAATACAACTATTTCTTGATTTAGAAAAAATTGACATATGCTTATTATCTGAAACACACCTTACTACTCAAAGTCATATAAAAATACGTGGCTACGAAGTTCACTCTGCAGTACATCCTAATAATAATGCGCGAGGGGGCAGCGCCGTGATTATTAAAAAATGTATTAAATACGATCTGCAACAAAAATTTGAAAGTGATGAAATACAAGCAATTAGCGTTAGCATTAATACACGAAACCATAAACTAGTGGTGGCCGCAATATATTGCCCACCTAGATATAACATCAAAGAGAATTCTTATACTCACCTCTTCAAGCAGCTAGGTGAAAAATTCATAATCGGCGGTGACTTTAACGCTAAGCATACAGACTGGGGATCAAGACTAACAACAACGAAAGGGAAAGAGCTCCATCAAGCAATAATAAAATACAACTGCAACTGGCACTCTACAGGAAAACCAACTTATTGGCCCAGCGATCCAAATAAAACACCAGACCTGATTGACTTCTTTATAACAAGAAAAGTCCCGATTGATTATATACAAGTGCAGGAAGGATTTGACTCCACATCTGACCACTCCTCTATTTTAATGACAATAAGTGAAACAATAATTACAAATGATAAACAGCCAATGCTAACAAATAAATACACTGATTGGGAAACATTTAGGAATGAACTTAACACTAGTATCATTTTATACACGCAATTTTCGTCAGAAGAGACATTAGAACAAGAGGTGGAAAAACTAGTTAAAGATATACAGGAGGCAGCGTGGAAAAGCACTAATCCAACAAACAAAAAAATAACTGGCAAATGCTACCCAATGGAAATTAAATCACTAGTCATAGAGAAAAGAACTATCCGAAGGGAATGGCAACGCACGCGAGACCCAGTCGTCAAAAATAGATTGAATAATCGAACACAACGAATACGCAGAGAAATACGCGAATTCGAAAACAAATCAATAAATTCATACCTAGAATCTCTCAGCTACGATAAAGATACTGATTACTCATTGTGGAAAGCAACCAAATATTTAAAAAGACCAGTTACCCACATACCACCAATAAAAACCAATAATGGTCGCCTGGCTAAAACCAAAGAAGAAAAGGCAGAAAATTTCGCAGATCATCTCGAGCGTACTTTTCAGCCCAATTTAACGACACTCAATCAACACGATATACTAAATGTAAATCTTACAACCATCTTGAGACAGGAAATTCCATTAACCAATGCTAAAGAAGTTAAACACGAAATAAAGAATCATATGGTACTTAGAAAATCACCAGGGTATGACTTAATAACTGCTGAGATTCTTAAACAACTACCAAATAAAGCTATTAAGAAAATATCTGACATAATTAATGCTTCCTTCAGACTCTGTTATGTCCCTCTATCTTGGAAATTTGCGGAGGTAATAATGATACCTAAACCAGGCAAGCCACTAAGTGAATTAACATCGTACAGGCCAATATCACTTCTTCCAATTATGTCAAAACTGTTTGAGAGACTATTATTAAAACGAATTAAACCTGAAATTGTTAAATCAGGAGCTATTCCTTCCCTTCAGTTTGGTTTTAGAGAGAAACATTCCACAATTGATCAAGTCCATAGAATAACAGATTTAATAGAAAAGTCTTTAGAGGAAAAAAAGATTTGCTCAGCCATATTTTTGGACATAGCGCAGGCATTTGACAAAGTCTGGCTAGATGGTTTAATATTTAAATTAGAAAAAACTCTGCCATTTGAATATTGCGAACTACTAAAGTCGTACTTGCAAAGAAGATACTTTAGAGTTAAACAGGAAGGAGCTTATTCCAGCATTAAAGAAGCTAAAGCGGGAGTGCCGCAGGGCAGTGTCCTAGGGCCATTCCTTTTCCTACTTTTTACAAGCGACTTACCGCAAACTAACAATACAACTACCGCCACGTTTGCAGATGACACTGCAATTCTAGCTGTTGGTGACACAATCGGTGAAGTCACATTCAAATTACAAATAGCCATAAATAATATACAAGATTGGCTAACTAAGTGGAGAATTAAAGTGAATGAATCAAAGTCTACTCACATTAACTTCACTAACAGATCAATAGAACCACTGCCGGTGACTCTCAATAATATTCCTGTACCACATGCAAATCAAGCAAAATACCTTGGAATGAATCTTGATGCAAAGTTGAAGTGGAAAGTTCACGTGAAAAAGAAAGCAGATGAACTTCAATTAAAATATAGAAAAATGTACTGGTTAATTGGAAGAAACTCTCAGTTATCCATTCATAATAAACTTATGCTTTATAAACAAGTTCTGAAGCCGGTCTGAACATATGGCATTCAACTATGGAGATGTACCAAAACCAGCAATCAACAGATAGTCCAACGATTTCAAAATAAAGTTCTCAGAGGGATCGTAAACGCCCCGTGGTACACTCGTAATAGTGATCTTTATAGAGACCTCGGAATGGACACAGTCGCAACCGAAATAAAGAAGTGTGCTCAAAACATCGGGAGAGGCTCCATCTACACCCTAACGACGAAGCGGCTAGACTACTTCATCAAGAGGGTATCATAAGAAGACTCAAGAGACTAAAACCTTTTGAGTTACCCGAATAGACCGCATAATGCAGAAACAACAAAAACAACACTTCATGGAATGAATACTCGTACATAGAAGTACTTTATTATATTATATTATCAGACTCAAACGCTGTTAGTCAAAAATGACTAGTTACTTTGTAAAATATTTTATTGCTATCGTAAATAAAATTAAAATAAAAAAAAAAAAAAAAATTTATTTTATTAAAATTGATTTGTCAAAATTTATTATCCGCCGATGTATAATGGCGGATGGTTTGTTATGCGGCATGGTGGTGGCGAATGATGAGATGCTTGTGCAGCGTGTTGTTAGCGCGGTTTTGTGGAACGAACTGTATGAATGTAAAATTTATTTTAATTAGTTCGGTTTGCTTTGTTTGTACGATTAGAATATTTGGGGAATGTGGCATTGTTTCAACTTTAAACCATATTACGGATAATTGTTAGTACTCGAAATTCCAGAAAGATATAAATACAAAGAGTTTATTGAATAAGATTTGCTCTGCTCTATTTAATAACGGTTAAACCCGTTATTAAGTGAAGTAAACGAGCAAAGTTTAGTGCACTGGGCGAAAAATTTTATCGTGTGTTGTGGTGTCGAATTATCAATAAATTATGAGAAAGTAAAACGGCATGGCCAGGCAAATATTTAATAAGGCCGTAATAAGGGTCCTGAATTTCCTAAGGATTCCCGGGAAGATTGGTAATTAATTATGCGTGTATTTCTCGAGAATGAACAAATATTAGTCTTATTAAGAAAATTTAATAAGCCAGATGTACTGAGACCAGTGATTCAGGGTAAATTTAAGGAGATATATAAACCTTGCCAAATAATGTGTGGGTAACTGCAGCAGGGAAACTTTCGAGCTTCAAAATGAAACTTTGCATACCGATTAAGCCCAATTTGTGCTAATTAGCGTTCACGGGAAAAAATTAGTGGTAGTCCAGGAGCCGAAAAAATGGGAAAATAAAATTTCAAATTTCGCCTGAAAGACGGAATAAATAAAACCCGATTTTTAGAAAAAAACATTTGAGCTTATCATAGAAATATGATTTTCATAAATTTTCATTTATAAACCGAGCAAAACCAAACCGGCCCCTGAAAGATACTATATTTAAAAACAAAATACAGAGGTATATCGTTCAATAATATTTGTGTGTGACTGAATGTGTGCTAATCCAGAATTGGTCCAATTCCATTGAACAACAACGGCCGTTGAATGAACAATTTCCTGACAAAAAGTGGTCTAGATACCAATGAAGTTGGCACTTCTGATTGCATATTCCTATGAGATATGTTCAGTGCCATCCGAAAAACATAGTGGTGGAATTTTTGTTAATCCAGAATTGGCCCAATTTTATCAAACAACAACGGCCGTTGAATGAACCATTTTCTTACAAAAAGTGTTCTAGAAACCAATGCAGTTGGCACTTCTGATTGCATATTCTTATCATGTATGTTCAGAAGAAAACTATTCTACGTTTAACGACTGAGCGTCAACAAATAATAAATACTAGAACACTTTTTGCCAGAAAATAGTTTATTCAACGGTCGTTGTTGTTCAATGGGATTGGGCCAATTCTAGATTAGCACCAATTCAGTCACTATATTTTTCGGATGGCAATGAATATACCTGATAGCAATCAGAATTGCCAACTTCATTGGTTCCTAGACCACTTTTTGTTAGAAAATTGTTCATTCAACGGTCGTTGATGCTCAATGGAATTGAGCCAATTCTGGATTAGCGCAAATTCAGCCACTATATTTTTCGGATGCTAATGGACATACCTGATAGGAATATACTATCTGAATTGCTTATGACATGCACTTTAGATCATTTCATTTCTATTGTTTAATATTTCGGACAGTAAATTATTCCAGCAACAAACACCTTTTACAAAAATGACAAATTATGTAATCTAGTTACTGTTACATGGTCAGATTTTCGAGCATGGTTGATGTACCTAACAGCGGCCTGAAATGCTCTAAGTAGTCTTAACATATTATAATGCGGCAAACCATAAAGTACTATATCACCATAACAAAAATAGGGAAAATTATAAGCTAAACACAATTTCTGTCTAAGATCAGTTGAAGCAAATGGGAGCAAAGTTCATAAACTCCGAATTTTTTATAGGTTTTACCACAAATCGACTTGATTTGCTTATCCCACGACAAGCGTTTATCAATTAGAATCCCCAAGTCTTTGCCACAATCAGAGAAATGAATATTCTCGGTACACACAATAACAGTTTAAGCAAGGCGTGTGTCCCATAGGCTGTCATTTGGCTATGCAATGTTCAGATGATGTTCAAATCGGACCTATAGCCGTAAGTCCGCGATTTGGCAGGCGACTGCGTAAGGTAGGATGTGAAAAGTAAACCGCGAAAGAGTTGGGAATGATTCGGCCTCAGAACAGACTGCAAAGATAAAATCATAAAAAAGGCGGGTGTCGACATTATTATTGTTCGAGTCTTGTTAGGATTTAAATTTAAATTATATTGTGTAGTCCAATTTTGGATTCTGGAAATATTGTAATTAATAACTGATACACTTAAACTAACGTCTTCCTGCAAACTGAGGTCGACAAAACCGGTACCTATCTGTAGGTTTCGTTTTCCAGCTAAGCTCTATGTTTGAGCCGTTAGACACGGGTGTTGTGAAACCCAACACATAAACCTACCGTTTTTAATTTCAAAAGATCGAATGCAATTAAACCCAAACGTCATAACAAAATACGTGACCTTGATCACACGCGGCACGGCATCCATCACTTATCCACTTGGTTTTTATGATGCAGTTTTAACCCTATTCTGAGCGTTTATTTCTTAGTTGTGGTGCACACCACCACCCACTGCACTAATAATGGTCACACAATTTCAATGAGAGAGTTCAAAACACTAAAATAAAACTGTTCACAGCTCTCATTAGTCAAGCGTCGAACTATGAGCTGTGCTTTGCGAACCGCACACTTAACTACCTGACCGCCGGAGTTCAGCTGATGGCCATACAACAATATGTGAGTTTATATGGCAGCAAAATTAAGTTAAGCAAAACACTTGATGGACTCGTCATAGCCAAGTTTCAAACCCTCGGCCTTTTGTACGTCGAGCTCACACCTCACCACTCGCCTTTGTATTTTTATATTACGTCATTTATGAAAGATATTTTTTATTAATTTTTATTGATCATTACAACTTTAACTTTTATTTATGGCTCAACATAAGAAATAATATCAATAATTTGAAATAGGTTGATTCGGTAAAAATACTTTATCACAATCTACTTTTAAAACTTGTTTATTTTTAATTATCGATCCGACTGCTTTCATCTCGAAATCGCTTCTACTCCTTATTCAACTCACGCGCGCACTTTTATAATTCTCCTTTCTGGCATCCAAACGAATCAATCCTCCAAATTTTAATATCATCGGTTGGACATTCGCCGTATTCGAAGCGCCTCTTTTGGTTGTTCTGATAACTACCGAATGCGGTGTTCCTTCTGCTACGCTTTTATGCCCCATATGCGATATGTGATCCTTTTTCACATTAACCCAACATCCATTGTATCGTATTCAAAAATGAGTCCACATTACCATCAGATTGATGAGTATGCGAGGGGGGAAAATTAGAAAAGCAAAATAAACGATCAGGTTACTATTTTTGGGAAGTTGGGAAGGAAATCAATAATATTAATCGAATTGTTTAAGGACGCACTGCCCGGTGCACTTACACAACACAAAACTATCACTGTACTTTATGTGGAGGTTACAACCTCAAGCTATCTGGAGAACGTCACGACGTTACAAGCAATTAAATGTTAACTATACAGTCGCAACACATTAGGTAAATCGTTAATATAAAGCGAAAATATAACGGGACTCAACAGAGAACCGTGTCCCACATTGAACCGTGTTCACATGGACTAGAGATAATTTTTGGAAAGGAATCACCACTAAAAACAACGAATTTCCTATTAGCAAGATGATTTAACATGAGATTACAAGCCGAGCCAGAAAACAGAAAAATTTTATTCAATTTTTTAACGAAGATATTGCGATTAATAGAATCAAATGCGTTGGAGAAATTAAAACAACCAAAATAGTAGCTCTCTCAATGACGGCGTTCCGACGAGCATCATCAACAACATTTAAAATAGTAGAACCAGTGCTATGACCTTTCCGACAAGCAGTTTGATAGCGACCCATGGACAAACACGGGAGAATGCTATTGGGACGATAATCAGATAAGGACAATGGATAGTATTGATTCGGCAAACTTAATCAGTTTAGGTAGCTTCCATGCATCAGGAAAACTACTTTGATAAATTGAATAGGGATCTGGTCCAGCCAAAATAAATGTATCGGCAGATCTTTATGGCGGGGGTCAGCTGAACAAGTTCGAGACTATAACCTAACCGATTTATCGTTTGTGTATCGTCACGTACGGTACTGTCAGCGCTACGTATCTCGCAATTTTCACAATTCTCAGCTAGCACGAGAAGAAGAGGAAAAATTCCCAATTGCAGTGAAAGTCGCATCCAAGGACTTCCACGTCGACGACCTGATGACCGGCTCAGACACCATCGCGGATTTAATCGTGTTACAGAGGCAAATGGTGCAGCTACTCAGATGTGGCGGCTTCGAACTGCAGAAGTCGTCCTCGGACAGTCAGCAGTTCCAGAAATTTTGGAACATTGTTAATAAAATTGGTTGTAGTGCAGCATAGTTCACTGTTGATCTAGAAGTATCGACTGTTGGATATCGATCTAAACTTTCGTTTCATTTATTTATTTTAAAAAAATTCGCACTAAATAAATGGAAGTTGAATAGAACTGTTGGTAGCAAAAAAGCATATACTCAAATCCGCAATTAAGTTACTTCTATTATTCGCACTGCAAAATCACGATATTTAAATAGGATGTTCGAGCCCAAGTTATCACAAAAGGATTTTTGGAACAAATTGGTTGTAATGCAATGTACACTCTAATCATGATTGTAAATTTTTCACCATTGAGTTTTCTAAAGCGTTTACTCTTAGTTATAGTAATCCACTGATGACTTAGTATTATTGACTGTTAGACACCGATGTGAACTTACGTTCAAATGTATTGACAATAATATATTAGAGCGCTTAACTCTGTAAGCTTTATGTCTGAAACGAAAACAAATTTATGTTTGCGAAACCGGGTTGGTATCTCGAAGACGTTCTGCTGAAGTTTGGGCCAATGCGAAGCTTCTGGTGATATGCCGGTTGATATTGGGTGCGATGCGTCAAATATCACGTGCAGTTTGCGTTGCATCATACCGTGATTAGGCAGATAACACTTCCTCCATGTGACCCGATTCCAGATAATCTTGCATGAACCTGTTGTACTCAGAACGTACAGTTGATCGTTCTTTTCAAACCGGAGTTCCATATGGTGTAGTCGCAAAACTGCATCCTCTCGTGACCTAGGGAGTAATGAGTTCTCATTGAATGGCAGGGATTCGAGAGTGTGTCGGTTCGTAGTGCTGTTCGAATTCTAACTCGTTATGCGTTAATTCTCGAGTGGGACGAACATCTTCGATTTCCTAAAATGACTTGAGCAGGTAGTCGATTGTATCATAGTTCTCGATGGATGCCGTTAAACTATACGGCTGATTGGTTGTCCTACACTCCACCTTGCCGAAGTGAACGTAACCAATTTTCGTATTTTGTGATAATGGTGAACCGTTAGCTAACGCTACTGACGCAACCTACCATCTATCTTGTTGGATCGAAAGTAAAGATCGGCAATAGCGGTAACGTGCCCATGATCTTCTCGACGACGAGGGCAGGGCTGTACTCGAGATGGAAAATGTTGTTCGCACAGATTCCACTGATCGTGGCTGCTGCTGATCTTCTCGCTAATCAGATGCGATTTACTACTCTTCGATATGAAGCTGACCTGATATTCCGAATCCAACAGAGCTCGAATGACAAAGATATGATTCGCGAGCAGAACATCCGTGAATGGCGATGCGATGTGGTTCGAAGTGACCGAAGGTTGTGATGATTCGACGGAAGATGGTTCGTTATTCGGATTCGAGTTGTGTAATGGCGTATGGTGTGTTGTGTTGCAAACACGGCACAACCAAGATTTGTAACTCGAACTGATGTGGCCTTTGCACAGACAGTTGAAGCACGACCTCTTTGCTCGGACGAGATTTAACCGTTCGTCAAATGTAAGAGGTTTGAATTGATCGAACCAGTTGTGATTTCCAGCACAAACTTGACATGTGATGAGAGAGTCCGAAGTGACAACGAGGAGGTACTCATGGTGCACGACGAATGCGATGATAATCAAACCAAATGTGGTACATTCAATTCTGCTTTAGTCATGGAAATAATATCGAATTATTGCCATCTGTTGTTCAAGAAACCAATCAGATCTTTGTATGATGGGCAATGCTTCTCATAATAGTCGTTGGTGATGCTCACAGATTTCAACAACTTTGATGCATCTCCAGTTAAGTTCGCCTTTAGATAGTGTAGATTTTACGAATTGGTCAGCGGTTTGTGATTATGAACGAGGTTGATGAATAAATTTTCAAATTCGGTCCAGTTGAGGCAGCTTCGTATAAAACGTCTGCTGTACGGGCGGTAGTTTAGCGTCAGCTTCGGGGTTCTCCATAGTGGATGCTAGCTGTTTCTGCTTGGTTTTCAACTCGAAATTGCCACGAAGTAATAGTAATGTGCTGACGTGTCGATCCGTGCTCCTGGCTTTTCCTCACTGCTCGTTCAAGGACACGCTGTAGCGACACTTGTTTGACGTGAGTTGTAAATTGCACCACCGAATTATGTTTAGTTTTATCACTTGCGTTCACTGTTCGATCAATTGTTCAAGCCGGTAAATCTGATAAATCCGGCTCGAACAACCAAAAATGTTGGGGCCAACATGCAAAATAGGAAGTAAAATGCGAAGAAACGAAAACCGATTTTAATTACGATTAATACAAGGAAAAATATTTATGAGATATTTATATTTGTTATTCTGTTTGCTCGTTGGTAAACTCCCAATTCGACTCCCAATTTCCAAACTTCCCATAAAACCCCAATACGAAGGGGGTTCGCCACATGGATGAATGACAGCTACAAAACTGTGTCTCCGATGTTGGCATTTAAAAACGTATTGCTCTACGTTTGATTGTAGAATACTCACCAATATATGTCACCACCGACGATCGTGGAAACGTCATGTGTCATCTCCAGCAGCTGATATTCAAAACAACAAGAGAATTGCCATGGGAATACATGGGCTCATTATTTGTCGTAGTGATAGTAGAGATAGCGCCTCCTATGTATGTTATAATTAAAGTCTCCATAAATGATGATGTCACTATATATTGCTGAGAATCGATCCATAAAATCATTGAATTCACTTATAAACTTTTTTCATGCAGAGGTTTGTTTTTAGAGGAATTAATCACAGCTTCCAAAAGTAACAGTTTCAGGTTAGGTTTACGGAACATAAAACTAACCTTCGAGGGAATTCCACATTTATCATACATGCATATACATAATCAATCATATTAGATTAAATGATACAACTTAAGAGAGCAATCAGCAAAAATAAAATAATTCGTTTTGTTTTTTCTAGTAGTAACTCTCGACGCCACGGAGCTAATTCATCCAGAGTTAGTTAATTCAGGCTTCAGAGATATAGATTGTAGCTGCTGCTGGTTGTTACCATTCGAAATCAAATTATCAGGGTCGGCCGGATGACGCCCATGACGAGGAAGACTTTGCCAATTTTCTTGGAGACCATGAGTTGTCTTGCTTTATGAAAAATTATAGCATTGCTATGTGAGAGACTATCATTGCAATAAGCTTCTGTTGCTTAACTGAAACCAATCTGGAAGAATCGGTGATTAACATGTGACACTTTTTGTGGCCCCTTTCCTTCCATCCTTTGACTAAATACCCGAAACTCGTTACACAAAAGAATTAAGAAATGCTCGAAGTCGCCGGTATTTTTAATTTTAACATCCAGCATAATGTTATTGAAATCATTTATAGCAACCACTGCATCCATTTGATCCATTCTTTTTTTAACAGCAACAATCAGATCTTTTAATTTATCGAAACTTAGACCCAAATATACACTAAAATTTCACAAATGTTTTGCATATAATTTTAAACTGTTAAGGATTTAGCAATATCAACGGAAAATTTATTATTTAAAACAATTTAATTTTCATGCTAAGAATAGTCGACTTGTCGTTGAGGATGATTGTGACTTATAATTGATGTCAATAATTTCGTTTCGTAAAGTAATTGCGCAAGAAATGTAAATTAGATGGAAGGGGGGGGGATGATGGATGTGATATATGTACCTTAGATATAAGAAGCATTTAAGATGGCATGATGATCCTAGCAAGTTTCTTAGTCGCCCCTAGTCCCTCAATCTCTATAGTATTTCATACTAGGCTATACAAGCCGAAGAAACCTAAGTGATTTTGTAAAGCAAATCGTGGTGGTGTAAGTGGCTAAATACAAAGGGAGGATAACCCGGGTATGAAACGAAGTTATAGGTAAGATCCGCCAATGGCTGTAGATAGTTGGTCTATAACAGGCTGAGCGGAAAACGGTGTTACAAATTACTCCAAAGAGTGTAATGGGTTCCACTATCGCAGAACACAAACGGACCAAAATACTTACAGACGAGGGGCAGTAATTTGGTTTGTACAGTAAAACATTATTATGAAAATTTATATTGTGAGCTAACGATAAGTTATTCTGGTATAAATAAACATACATATGTGCTTTAAAGTTGAACCATTGATGGTAATTAATTCCAAAAATTTATACGTAATCAACAAAAACTACTTAATAATTTATTCATAATATAAAACTGACCACTACGACGTACTGCGTCGTTGAAATATTGTATATGCAACGCAACAACAAAGGATTTGCATAATTTCCTCGTGTATTAAATGATCAAACGCTGTGACAATAACGACAAGGTGCCGATCAAACATAACGAAATAAACGCAATTTTTTTTTATCGAAAACTATAAAATTTCATCATCGGACATAAATTAAATTCTGATGTTTGTTAAAATATTTAAATTTACAATTTTTCCGATTTACATTTTGTATAACATCACATGCGCACGTATCTCAATGTGTATATACGTAATCGTAATATGTTACGAGAGACATCGATACTCTTGTAGTTTGTCTAAGCTAGTTAAATTTATATCATAACGCATTCAAAACAAGCTTCTCGTCAAAATAACTGCAGACAAGGATCTGGTAAGGTTATATTTACCTCTATAAGGGAAACAATATTTTCAACAAGGTTAGGTTAGATTAGGCAGTATTGATTGCTTTTTCGAGATTTCTGAGATCTAACAAGCCATGTTTGTGCCTTCTGTAGAGACATTGAAGGTACGAGTAGATTGTTATTTTACTCAGTTTTAGGGCCATGTCTTGTTTCACTGCTCGAACTTTAGTAAAGTAGGACAGTAGCTCATAAGCATCCTATTACCGAGAGGGAGCTGAAGGAGATTATGCTTAACGGTTGCTCCAGGAGACATTTCATTGAGTGTCATGACGTTTTATTTAAATTCCAAATGTAGAAAAAATTAATAAAATTTATAATTTTTCAAAAAATTTATTACAGTGCTTGTAATTTAAATAACTATAGACATAAATATTTGTCCGACCCGAATAGATATATTGGTTTTATACTTTCGTACAGATCACTGGATATTTTTATTTGTGAATTAAATCAGGAATGTATGTATATGCACCTAGATGAAATTCAAAAACTCTTTAATAACGCTAGTTTGGAACATCAGCACATTAAACATGTAACCACTCCTCAAACTTTTTTATGGTAAAACATTCTAAGGTATATTAAAAATTATGAAAATGAACCTTCCGATGAAACACATTGTACGAATACCTCTTTCAGTGAATATACATACATGGCGAGCATGCGCTACCTTTAAGCGATTCACAAACTATGCAATTATACATCAGGAGGTCAGGGTTACTGCAAATATGCAAAATACAAAAATATAAATACTTTAATCATCAGACCTTGTAACCCACGTTAAAATTTAAATAATTTCTGTTATTAGCAAAAAGCGAGAAAATAAAAAAAAATTCAACATTAACTCTGGGTGGTGCATCCGCGTACCTATTCATACTAAAATAAATCCAAAGACATTGAAATCAAATAAACCTATCAGCGTCAGGTTAAAGTGTCAACCCATTACAAACCATCATTATATCATTGTAAATGCAATGTTCAAGCAACACCAGCATAATACTTTATTTCCAATTAAGTTATGGCATTTCGCATGTTATGATCAAGCTTGATCACAAATGAATACACGAATTATCATATTGATCAATAATATGTGAATGATCAGCGCGCTTCACGATTTAAAAATTTCTTTTACCTGTTTTTGAAATAAAAACAAAAATAAACATTTTAAATAAAACAACAAAAAGGAAAGGTGGTGTATGTGTATATACGAGTAGTGAATCAATTGAATCACATAACTGCCAACAACAACAATAATTATTATTTTTGTAAACTTTCACCACCATTTTTCAAAAACTACCAAATCTTCCACAAACTTAAACGAAATTGGTCAACTTTACTTACCTTGAAAGATCAAGTTAGCAATTTTATACAAAGTCTATTTTGTTTTCTTTATAGAAGTATATATACGAACCTAACAAGAGCCATTCATTGTGAATTATCAAACCGCAAACAATTAAAATTTCACTGAATTCATCCATAAACAAATGCGCGAACAATTATTAAAAGTAGCAGCAATAGGCAGAAGGCACAATAATTTAACGATGATCGTAATTATATTTATTATTACCACTACCACTAAAATTAATTGTGAACACATTGATAACACAGAGTTATAGTAATAGCGCGCGGTAATAGTTTTTTATTTTTTACAAAACATAATATCGAATACGTAATATCAAGTGTTGCTTTTTGTTTTCAGTTTTTGTTTCGTTTTTGTAAAACAGCGATCATCAAAAAACAAAAGTAAACTAAAACAAATGAAAGTGAAATCGATTATGCTCGTTTTTTTTTTAATAAATTAACAATTTTTATTGTAATTTTATTCTGTGCATAGTACGCAAGGGACCCTTGGCATGATCGCAATTTTTTATTCGAACGCTCATAACAAACGATCGTTTATGGAAATGAATGCATAAAACAACGTTCATTGAATAATTAGAATGCGCAAATAACGATTTTTGGTATTTGACAATAAACTCATACTCGTTTATAAATCTTGAGGTTCTATGTAGTTTCACGGTGATTAATGATTTACAGTTAATAACGATCAATTTAGATTTTGTGGTACAGATTAAGATTTTTTATGCATACTTTCACTATTTTATAATTAGATTTACATTATTGAGCAGATATGACATTTGTAAATCATGATCAATGTTGCACGTTTATTTTAATGTTCTCAAAAACGAAGAGTTAGATGCGATCGTGAAAAAGTTTATGTGTCAGGTTTTTACATTGCTTAACGAAGTAAGTCCGTCCCTTCCTACCATCTCAAAAAAAAAACAATAATTGAGTATTTTCTTATGGTTTTTTGTCTGGTTTGAAAGGTTCTCATTCCCATAATGTTACATGATATTGCGAATGTAATCACAAGTTATTCGTTTATACATTATACAGTTCCCTTGAATGGAAATTAAATTTTTTTGGAAATCAGTTACTATAGGTTTCCATCTACCATGATTGCAAATATTTGCAAAGGGACATTTTTGTATCATGTACGAGTAGTTGTATGCAGTGCTAGGAAAACAAATTAAGCCAACATATTTTATTGCATTTTGGAGTCTTTTTTTGGTAAAATTAGAAAACTTTTGAAAGCAATTGGCTTATTGTTTCATTTTAAATACATGTATGACGTAATTTTTTGAAAAAAAAAATGTACCTGCAATTTAGGGGCAAAACCCCGAAAAGGCCAAAATATTCAAAATACGTTGATTTGAGTTAACCTTCACCTTGTGGGTATTTATCCGGGTAAAGATCGTAATTTTCTCATTTGAATAACTACATGAATTTTAGGCGAATTTTAAAAATTAAAAATTATTTCGGGATACTAATGTGGTAATGAGTAATTTATCAATTTTCGCCTTTTTCGACCCCCTTGACAGTATTTACCACGGTAAAGATATTTTTCCTCATGTTTTATACAAAAAAAAACGAGCAAGTTTTCTTTTGTTCTTTGGTTTATTTTATTTCATTGATAAGAAAAATATCAGATCACAATTCATTGTTCAATAATAATCGTAGTACATATATCACATTTCATTTTATATTATGCAAATAAAAATTAATAAAATAAAAGTAAATACAATTGAGGAAAATATCTTAAAAGTTATGAACTAAGAGTCGTATTTTTATTATTAATTTTTTATTCCAATTTATTTATTATTTATTAAATTAAATTTATATTTATTTTATTTAAATTATTTAATTTTTTATTTATTATTATAAATTTATTATTTATTAAATTAAATTTTAGATATAATATGCACTCAAATTACCACCATATGCAATGGCGGTATGGGGTGTGTGAGGCATGGTAGTGTAGCGGTGCTGCCAGCGGCGTGTTCTTAGTTGACTGATGGTTGGAGACGAACTACCGAGAAATTTATTTATAAGGCCGTGTGTGAATATGTTAAAAATCTGTTAAAAATTAAAATTTTGACATAAGAATTAATTTTTTTTATTATATTCACCACAAAAAATAAAACAAAAAATTTACACGGTAGATACCGTCTATAAATTTTGGCAACTGTTGCTAAAAAAACATAACCTGTATTTTAACTGTTTACATACACGGCATTGCAGTGTATTTTAAAATATATTTTCAAGTATACGTACAATACAACAAACAATGAGTTTACCGAGCTGTACAAAAGGGAAGAGAAACGTAGAAAAGCCGTATTCTACATGTAATTATTATAATATAAATTTAGTTTAAATACAATTTGAATTTACAACACATTCTTATTTATTAGGGACATATGACGAAAGAATGAAGCTCCTCCAAACACGAATAAGATTGGATCATTTATTCACGGGGAAAAACTCAAATGCCAGTATCGGTTGGAGGTATAATTTATCTTTATTTTATATTGACTTCTGCGATTTACTTATCAATTTAAATTTCCAGACAAGTTGTTGAGGAATGTCATTTCGGTCATGACAAAACCTACCTAAACTGCAAACAACAGTGGAGTGGTCTCATGAAAAAATATAAGGTTCACGTTCTCTATAAACAATATATTTATAGCCTTCCCTCATTAATTTAGTTGTTATATTTTAGACAGTTTTTAAAATAAACACGGGAGACGGTGCTGGGGATGAAGCTCCTGAGGAAAAATTAAATAGGGAGGACTGGCCGTATTTTGAAATTATTCATGAGTATGCCCATAATAAAGATAATTATCATCCTTCATATTTGCTTTCCAATAATCGTGGAGTATATAGACGACCAATCGAAGATGAAATTCAATGCCATCTGCAACTTCAAATGATTCAACACACCCGTCACACAGTTCGACGCCTTCGATATTTTTCAGTTCCACGCCTTCTACATCTCGGGATAGTAATTTGTCGAGCAGTTCAAGTAATTCTGGATCGTGTAAAAAATCAAAACCAGTGATAAATGCACAAGAAAAATATTTACGAAAACGAGATCGGCGGCTAGATAAAAAAATTAATGGGCTCCTGGGCGTATTTGGCCAGCTTGTAAAAATACAACATCCCAACATAAACGTGGACGTTTTACTAATTTCCTCAGAATCTTCGGATTCGGATTAATAAATTTACAATATTTTTATTTTTATTATTTTTATTTTTTAATGAATACAAATAAAATTGACTGAAATTAAATGTGATGAATTTGTGATAAACAGAATAATAAATATTAATTAAATCGTATGTATTAAAATAACTGTTCTAAAAGTCTATTGCGAAAATTAATTGCTTCGATTGAATCTCTCTCAAAAGAATAAATTCGTTCAGCGGTCTGTACATTAACTTGGTTCGTAATTACATTTATGTCGGTTTTCGGTCCAATATCTCCACCAATTACACATATGTTATGAAGAACACATGCTGCAAATACAGTTTTCCGATTGAAAATATTGCGCCATCTCATTTTTAAAATACCAAATGCGCACTCCACAACATTTCGAGCCCTGCTGTGTGCGGTGTTAAATTTTTTCTGTTGGCCAACAGCATTCTTATAAGGAGTATTTACCGTGATGGGTTTTAATTGGCACGGGTAGCCACTATCACCAAGTAAATACGACTGATTATTCGTGTAATTTGCCATTTCATATAAAGGGCTGTTTTTAAAAACTCGGGTGTTGTGTACGAATACATCATTAAAAACGTAGTTGCTGTCGACTACGGCTTGTAATTGGATTGAGTAGAAACATCTGTAGTTTATATACTCGTCATGTTTATTCTCCGGGCATTTTATTCTGATGTGGCACCCGTCAATGGCACCTATAGCATTTTCAAATATTTGCGACTTCGCGCGTCTACATAGTTTCATTCCAATTTCAGACCTTTCTTCGTTCGACGGGGGTTTTATTAAATGGCGCGTGTAATGTTAACGGTCACCACGTTCAAAATAATAACCCATATTTTTTTTTATTTATTAATTTTTTAACAAATTTTTTTTAACATAATAACACACGGCGTTAAATAAAATTCTTTCGTTCTTCTTTGGTTTCGTCTTCGTCGTGTTGCTTTTGCTTTCGTTTTGTAATGCTCGTCGTTCTATTTCCGTCTTGCGTGTATATGTCTGTTGATGCATTTACTCTGTTTGCACGTACAGAGTGATGAATGATGAGTTAGCGGTGAGTTTGCGAGATGTTATGTTTGCAATATGTAAGATTAGAATATTGGTTTAAAATATTCTAACCGCTACATCACGACCCCCCGCATGAGTCACACAGTGAAGTAGAGTGTCGATCAAAGCTATAGTCGTGATACCGAAGGATACCTGTTGATATGCTCAACACGGTAAAGATTGGGCGTCAGTCCGTTATTGATATCATATCTTATCTTTCAGTATCGTTGGATTAGCTGATCGATTCATGACTGATAAATAATTGCGCGATCGCTTGAAAAAATGGCTAGTTGATATACCGAAAGATATCCGTTCTTTAAGACATTTATCTTTCCGGTAGTAATTAAGTTGCTTGTTGGTGTTAGGCAGTAGTTCGTATGCAATGTGAGCTTAACACCCTTATTCCCACAGTCGTGTCGTTTTATTCGCCGTGACAATCGTCGCGTCGTATAATTTCAAAATCGGTATTCCCTTAGTCGACTGAGGTGACGTGACAAATTCTAAGTTAATCGGGCAACACAAATAATTTACCCATTATTTGACATTTATTTCGTTGTCATTTTTTATTATTGTTTGTGATTTTTGTTCAAATACATTTATATAAAATCTTAATTTTGTTGTGTGTCTAATAAATATTCAATTTTTAAATAATTAAATATATATTTATAAATTTAAATCAAAGTTCATTCGTGTTTTAAATAAAAATTTTGGGTTACTTGAAGTTTTGTCTTAAGATTGAGTTCATTCGATTTGGTTTTTAGTTCAAGTGAAGATGACGAGCTATGTGAAATGAGTGCTTTTCGTAGGCGTCTAAGAGACCAATCAAACCCATTGGAATTGCCACATAACTTGTAAGATAACTCATTGAGCTACTCGATACCTTTTACTTGTTTACTTATATTATACATTTTTTGTAGATTTGTTCGGTATTTCCGAATAAACAAAGACGACTTTAAATTTCTTTTAACGAAATTGGAAAATGTTTTACAAAATGTAACACGAATTTCGTCTATTTCCCCGATCATTAAGTTATCCGCTACATTACGCTATTTTGCTGAAGGCGGATATCAAACGGGATGTGGTAACGAGCATATGTCTGGGTTAGCACAGTCAACTTTTCCGAAAGTGTTAACTCAGGTGGTAAACATTTTGGAGAGCGAAATTTGTGCAGATTTCATAAAATTTCCCACATCAAGCATCGAAAAAGAAAGAATTATATTATCATTTTATTCGAAGAGAGGGTTTCCCGGCGAGATTGGCTTCGTCGATGGCACTCATTTTAAAATAGCGACTCCATCCAAGGAAACAAAACTTTTATACCTTAACAGAAAAGGTTTTTATAGCATAAACGGTATGCTTGTAAGTAACAAAATTTATTTTGTCAGAAATCATATTTAATTGTTTTTAAATATTTATTTAGGTATGTGATGACCGAATGTGTATTACATTTGTTGATGCTAATCATCCTGGATCGTGCCACGATTCTTTTATCTATAGTGCTAGTGAACTAGACACACATTTGCAAAGGAATTTTGAAACCGGGGACATAAACACTTGGCTTCTAGGTAAACTATATAATATACGTGTACATTTCACAAACCTTTCCTAAAATTTCAATTACAGGTGATGCGGGTTACGGTTTGAAACCTTATTTAATAACACCATTTCGGACTACGGCAGATGGATCACGCGAACGCATGTTTAACACTAAGCGTGCGAAGGCCAGAAACATTGTGGAAAGAACTATTGGCTTGCTCAAAAATAGATACCGCTGTTTAATGGATAAGCTACATTATAAGCCAGAAAAAGCAACACAAATAGATGGATCTCGATGTTACTGCCACACTTTCTAACATAGACGAACCATCGGAATTATCAGATGATAATGATAATATGGATGCCGGACAAAGGAAACGAATGCAAATAGTAAATTCAATTTGTTAAATTTCAAGACTTTTATTAAAAATATAAGAATTCATTACTTCCTTCTATCACAATTCATTTTGGTTTATCACATAGCTATTTACATTATTATCACATATTTACATTGATAGGCACTCCATCGATAAAAAACTAAGCTCTACTTTCCTCATAGGCCAATTTTCTTTCTTTATATTCTAATTGCCTCAGTTTAATGGCAAATTTTTCTTTATTATTTTTTTCAACACTTAGTAAATGTTGCCACCAAATGTTGAACTTCTTTTGTTTCAGTTCATATATCTTTCTCGAATATCGCGCTGATTCCTTCACAGATTTAAGCGTCTCCTCCATATATTTAGTTTGGGTTTCCAATAGTCGATATTTTTCTTCAGTCGACCGTTGGTGATTTTTCTTTGGACCTGATTTTTTTTGGTTCGTTCTGTTATGGCTGTTCGCAGGCCGTTCTTCATGGTCTTCAATTAAGTCAATTGATAAACTTTCGGCAATACGATCCTCCGTAGCCGACAACTCATTATCCGGTGATGTTGTATGTAATATTGTTGGAATGTTAGATAATTCAGTATTTGAATTTGAGGGTGAACTTGATGAGGTACTAGCAAATGCAGATAACCCAAATGTTTTACTTGAACTGTTTGGAAATATTCGGTTAAGGCTTAATATTTTATTCACTGTTTCTTCAAGCGGGTTTCTTCAAATGTGTGTAGTCGGCACGCACCACCCCCAGTCGCTGTTATCTCTTTTTTGTTATGTGCCAACTTCTTTTTTAGCTTTCCTTTCAAGTCAGTCCATACCTAAAATATTAAATTTATTATAAAAAAATAATCCATCTCGTATTGGAGGTCCTAAAGAGTTTAACTTTACCGAAAAACTATTCCACGCATTGGTAAATTCTAATGTTGAGCTACCAAAATTGAAATACCCTTTCGCTACCTCCATTTTGTTCCATACACTGAACGAGGCACTCAAACTGCTTAACGTTTGTGATTTTAATTCTAAAAAATAAATTAATGTTAGTTTCAATATAGGTTTCAATATAATTCGAGATAAAATTATCAAAAAACTTACGTTTTCTCTTTTTCCATATTGTTGTCACTTAAAAAAATCGCGCGCCCCAAAATGTCGTCTCTTTCGCCAAGAAACTTTTTTAATGACTAATAGAATATCATGTTTGTCACTTGAGTCGCCGACTGTCGCTTCTTTCGCCTAACAGAATACAAAAAATTTGTTGTCGCAACAAACGCCAGGTGACTCGACTAACAGAATAAGGGTGTAAGATTTGCAGAAGCTCAGTGCATAGCTGCGAACTGTGTGTCTAATCGGTCGTTAAGTTGACCGGTAATCCGAATTTAAAAATGTTGCTTTCGGAGTGTACGAGAGTTTGCCGATCGCGAGTGACTTTGTTTTTCCCAGTTTAATTGTTAGTGTCGATCGTGGCTAGTTGTTGACATACCGAGGGATATCCGTCACTTGTAACATCTTATCTTTCGGTATTAGTTGCATGATTATGTAGCCAGTCGATCGAGAATGACCGCAAGATGTGCGAGTCAAGAAACTGGTGTGAGGAAAGCAAAATGGAGGTCGAGGTCACTGTGGAGGTGAGTGGATTTTTTTTGACTAACTCATGGATCATAGATGTTGCATGATCCACGCAAGAAAAAGCGACAGTTGACATGGTTGTGGTGTTCACAGCACCATGCGCGTCGCTGAATTATGGATCATGAGAGTTGCATGATCCCCGCAAGAAAACGAAAGGGGATATGGTGGCAATGTTCACTGTACCATGTGTGCCTCTGGATCATGATAATTGCATGATTAATAGCGACGCTAGACGAAAACGACTATGAACAAGTTGGGTTGTTCACAGTATGCGTGCCGCTGAGGAATGGATCATGCAAGTTGCATGGCCCATGTATTAAAACTACAAGTTAATATTTTATTTACAATAAAAATAAGGAAAAAAAAATATTTGTATTGATAGCAGCCGTGTCACTGCTTCGCTGTTTCATGATTTGTGTGGCATGTGGCACCGTCTTATTGAAACCAAAGATCGTATGGTGTAAAATTAGATGAAAAGTAGTTAACGACACGATTAATTGTTGTGAACGACACCTCAAGAGGTGCTTGGCTCTTCACAAACATTTATATTTACAGCTGTTACTGTTTCACGAGTACGAACTGGACGATGGTGTTCATATGCTCTACGACCTGCAACTGATCCAGTTTATTTAAAACGTTCAACAATTTTGCGAACTCCAGGCTCTGTAGGACGTCCATGTTGACCAAAATTACCACGTAATTTACGAAATGTTTTTTTACAAAACGACCATTTTTGTAATAAGTTTCGATAAACGAAACGCGTTGTTGTGTTGGAAACGAACACGTGACTAATAATGGCATAATTCCAACTTTTCATTTGTCAACAAATTTTCGGCGTGCCACTGCACAATAAATATTTTTTTGAGCCTTAGTGAAAAAAGTTATACAAGTTCAAAAATACTTTTAGCAGCTTGACTAGTAATTGAGTGAGTGTAAGATCAGTAGATATTAATACTCGCTCGAGAGGCTTGTTGTGGACACACGATTGCTCGGAATTCGTACTGTAATCCTATTATCAACATTTAAACTGTATCATTGTCCACTTTCGAATACTGTTTTCATCATAATTCATTGGTTCAAGAAACATTTAGTTCCGTTGAAAAGGCCATTTGCAGATCAACAATCGGGATTCATATCGTAATTTCATTTTCATTGTTCAAACCAAATTCTTTCATAATCGGTTGAGGCTTAGTTAATGCAAAGCCATAACTTATAAGGCGCAACATGATACTCACCTCAAACGATGCCCTGTACTCACAAACTCCCCCTCACCGATTTATTAAGCTGCCCTACATACCAATCCTTTAAATGAATAATTCCGAAATTATAACCTTTCGAAAACTACTTAAAAAGGAATGTGGGCCCACCGGTTGACTCCTTTGGATTGGTTGTTATCGATAGGGCTCGGGAAAACAGAAGTATAGTGCACACAAATTAGCGAAAGAAAGAAAAGGTCCGAGCTACTAGCTGCCTGAGAATTGCGAAGGAAGGCTTTGCACCGTCTCCATTAAAACAGGTTGACATCTTGTATCATTCTCGGTCTAAGACTTTAGAAAGTATATGTACCGTTTAGCCAACAGAAAGAGAAAGAGAGAGAGAGAGAGAAAGGGCGTGAGAGATAGGAAGTTGTTAGAGAAGTGGCTTTTTATATATCAGTTGCACAACCAAATGTCTGGGTTTCACACATCCATGGTGTGTCGCACATCTAGTTGTCATTTATGTCAGAAGTTGTTTTTTGTTCATAGCGTGGACAGCTGTTAACGATAACCAGTTGTAATACCAGCACATATCGCAACGCATGTCGAGTTTTGTGCCAAATAAACAGCATTTGCGGGAAGCTTTGCTTTTCTGCTTCAACTTGAAAAAAATGCAGCTAAAGCACGTCATTTGCTTGACGCAAAGAGGCCTACGGCGAACATGCACCATCGAAAACTATCTGTAAATATTGGTTTAAACGCTTCAGAAGTGGCGATTTCGACATTGAGGATAAGAAGCGCACCGGAAGACCAAAACCATTTGAAGACACCGAGCTGTAAGCGTTATTGGAAGAAACTTTTACGAAAACTCAAGATCAACTTGCAGAGGCATTAAACATGACTCGCCAAGCTATATCCAAATGTTTAGATGCTATGGGAAAAATTTAAAACGAGGGAAAATGGGTGCCGCATGAATTGACTGAGAGACAGATAGAAACTCGAAGAGCATCGAATTGTTACGGGAGATGAGAAGTGGACTTTTTTAAAAATCCCAAACACAAAAATTCGTGGCTTTCACCTGGCGAAGCATTAACTTCGACGACACGGCCATCGCTTCGGAAAGAAGACAATGTTCTGCGTTTGGTTGGACCAGAAAGAAATCGTGTATTATGAGCTGCTGAAACAGGGCAAAACTGTCAATGGGCAACGCTACCGACAACAACTTATCAATCTGAACCATGCATTACTAAAAAATCAGCCAGAATGAGCCATGAAACGCGAAGGAGTGATATTGCATCACGACAACGCTCCATGCCATCGCACTCCCATCGTCCAGGTCATCATCAAAACGCTGAGATGGGATCTGTTCCTGCACCCACCTTATTCGCCAGGGCTGACCCCCTCGGATTATCATTTGTTGCGATCGATGGTGCATGGCTTAGCAGGGCTACACTTAGCCAGTTTCGAAGAAGTGCAAAATTGGTTGGATGAAGGTTTCGGCCTAAAGACGCGTCGTTTTATCGTCGTGGTATTCATGTATTGCCAGAGAGATGGCAAAAAGAACAATAGGACAAAAGGACAATACTTTGAATAAACCATTTTTTATGTTTCATTTTTTCATTTTTCAAAAAAACTCGGAAATTTAGTAGCGCCCCTAGCAGACAAGGCTCGATTAGGAACTCAGATAACCTTACAACTGTTGCAACGGCGCATGTCAATGACTGATCAGCTAATAAGTTAGTGCAGTGACGCTATAAACCTTGAACTAATCAATCATTACAAATGTTCAAAATACTTTCACGCGACATCAAAACATTTACGCAGATGGTTTATAAAATTTAACACAAACAACAGAGTGTCGCACCTTCAACTGTAATATGAGTTTGCTGTTGACCTAAAAATCGAGGATGAATTCTGCGCAGACTGCGGTAGTGGCTTAGGTCGAATGTGTCGGTATCAAATTTTGCAAAAGCGAGAATACATTGGTACATACATTATTTCACGAATTAAATTTATTAGCAACCTCGTCCTGTGTGAATTGGAACTACATAGTAATAGTTTTGCAACTTTCAACACCAGAAGCATGTGAAATAATAATATTTGTTTGGTAGGTTGCAATTTGGAAAGACCAATACCATTGTTAACAATTACAATTTAAACCTATTAAACGTTTACCCTTCCTTCTAGTAGATTAGAATTCTGTTGTCTGGTGGCGTATGTTAACGGTCGCTAGGTGACTGCAACCAGATCGTTCCGTCATAAAAAATTACCTTTCCTATCCTTCCCTCTTGTTGTGTGTGAACAGGCTGTAGCAATAGGACTGGCGTCATCCGGTACTCTGTCTAGTCCTTGGTATTACAGGCCAATGAATCAACCAATTTTATTAAGACAGCTAAAGTGTTTGCAAGAAATCTCAATTTTTGTTCAAATGTGTGGTAGGATTGAAAAGGAGCAAAATTGTTCAAATGTGTGGTAGGATTGAAGCCTCATGGAGCCGAAATTGTTCCATTAACAAAGAAATCATAGAACTTTGCTGATTTCTAACAGATAGTTTTCGACGTTGTGTACACATTGTCGACATCATTTTTTTACATGTCTATAAATACATTCTGTACACATTCTCAGAATATCAATTATCTACGCGATGTATACAATGCGGCACAATAATGTCGAATTAACTCTGAAATGGAGTATTAGTTATATGCACATACAGTAGGTGCGTAAATTAAGTACGTATGCACGTACAACATATAGGAAAAGGTGTTGCGGAAATAACCCGGATATTAACAACTTGTCTTCAGTCATAATATACTCAGTTGATGGCATTGAGGTGACGCGAAGGTCAACATCGCGCACACTACGTTTAATTTATTTAGAATTGCTAATTAAATCTGACGTACCACATAAACAAAATACGTACAGTAATCGTGATGTTGTACACGACATATTTTATGAAATATGCAGAAAACACTTCCGACAAACCAATTTGTCGATTTTACCTTCATAATAATGTTATATATTCTTATGACGGTATTTCCCACGATGCAAAATATAAATCGTACACACACACACACGATATACGCTTATACCATATATGTTATTCCACATTACATAACGCAATTTTATTATTCTACTATCAGATTAGTCATAACCCGAGTATAACAATAATAATAAACAATTAAATGTTTTTGTTGTTACTACAAATAAAAAAAAAATTACGACACGCATGTCTATCGCATACAGGTAAGCTAATAAATAAGTTATTGCAGAGAAACGTAAATGATATCGTCATTAGAGCGACCCGCCTATGCAATGCGCTCACGAGCAAGAATATCGCATGATTAAAATGAATAAAAAAAATTTAAAATCGCGAATAGCGAATTAAAGAACAGGCAAAGACTGACGCAATCATTAAAACGTAACCAAGTCGGTCTTATGAATCAGCAGCGATATTTCTTCTTACATCACTCACTATATGCTGTGTATGCTGACGTAATGGTTTTATGTAGTTTTTTAAATTTTACAATTCACTGGCAATGACGTATATGCACCAACTTATCTAACGCTATTTCGAAAGTATCATGTACTCATGTAAAGTTGAAGGTGCTTAGTACAGTGACGTGGAACTTAGGCAACGTATTTACCTATCCAATTTGCTTGCAACTGACATTTACATATCTGATGAAAAGTGAGTACAGAGGCACACGTAATACTCGTAATATTTATTTTGTTCAGATGGTAAATATGGAAATATTTACAACTATTACAGCGAATCTCGTATTTTTAAGTAGAAAATATTGACATATTGGGGCAAAAAGACAACTCGGAGTAAATAATTATTTGTGATTATAGTTTTGTGTTTTTCCTATTTACTGGTAATATTGGTTTTATTGTTTTGAATACTTGGCTCGTTTCATTTCAATTAAAATTTAAACGTAAACTTTATGGTGAGTATATACTCGTATGTAGGTATAATTAATTGCTTTGCCACCAAAAACAGAGTGCGGTTTGTTGTCTGCCTATAATAAAAATGTTGTGGAATGCATTAAGCAATGCGTCATTTTAGAGGTGATATTGCTGATTGGATAGAAGAGTTTTGCTTTGATCAAGTGATTTTATCTGCTGGCTGCTTCCCTGCTATGTGTGAATTCGACCTTTGTAGTTGTAAAGGAATATCGTTACTATAAAACACTTCTGGTTATTAAAATACGCAATATAGAGAATTTTGTTCAACGCGGATTCAAAAGGCGGAGTCAGTGTTGCGTTATTTCGTCCGTTCGTTCATAAATTCTGAATTTTTTTTTGACGATTCATAGTAGCTAAAAAAATTGAAAAACGATTTTAGTTCCATTAATCGGTAAAAAATGTAACCGATTGACGTTTCTCTTAAAGCGATCTGCGCTTGGTAGTGGTACATAGTGTTCTAAATACTATGCAAGTTAGTCGAAAGTTTTCACCCGAAAAATAGGGCAACCCGAAAATTATGCGTAACACAATTTAACACAATCGCAAAAGTGCGACAAACAATTGTTAGAAATGAATTCAGAAAAAAATAATTGAAATACAAACAATTGTAGACGGAAACAATTCTACACCGAACAATTCATCGAAAAATCAAATATTCGAAAGAAAGAAACAATTCATCGAAAATAATTGTAATGCATATTAAAAAATATTGATCAATTTTCTATTAATTGTTCAATTTTGTGATACGGACAGCAAAGTAGGACATCATTGGTTAAAAAATAAAATTGTATGGATATTAAGGATAATTTGATGCGGATTATTGTGATGAGGTGCTTAATATATTTAAACCAAACTGAATTGATATAATAATTCGAACATTTCGGGAAATTAGGGTGACGAATTCGAATTAAGTTTAAAAATCTGAATCTAAAATTACGACACACTAAATATCGCAAAAAATTGTAAACCTGTGTTCAATTTCTATAAATTTAACTTTTCTGTCACGCGTTGGTTCGATCGCCCAATTTTTAAAAAATCAGTGTAAATTCCAGGCAATTCACATAAATCTGTTATTTAAAATAGATATGCTATGGATCGTCCTCTATCTAGGACAGAAAGCTACTTGACGATTTCTTTAGTAAGAGATATAAATATTCTCGTTATGTGATGCTCGAAAATCGACGAATACTCTTGCACAAGATATTTCCCAAGCAAATGGCAATGTTCTAAAAATGCTCCAGTCATCATGAAAATTCACATGGGAAATCTCTAGGCTATGCTGAGCCGAAAAATAGTAATGCAGATAGTGTCTTTGCTATCACAGCCGAAAGATATATTACTCGATACGCCAAAAATCTGTCAGGAGCTATATAATTTTACCAGATTGCTCCAAATCCTATGAAATGTAAATTACAATAAATTTGGAAATTTTCAAAACTATTTTAATAACATTTTATTATAACTTTTGAGTTACCCACTTCTCCATCCATTATACTATTTTTTATTTTTTGTTTTAAAAAAAAGAAAGTATTAATTGTCCAATAGATTTAATGTCCTTTGAAGGTTAATTAATACATCCCTTTTCATTCAGGCACACACCACCCATTCACACTAATACAGTTATCACCTGTGCATTGCAAGCTCCATCTCCACCTGTACATTGACATGAACGGTGGGTGGGCGCTGAATTCCGCACTACAACAGAGAGTCTTAGTTGTGTTTATTAATATCACAGATCGTAATCGATGAATCGCTTTGCATCCAGCCTCTGGCGGGATTCGAACCCAGTACCTCCCGGTCCAAGTGCCGAAACTTTAAACCATGGCCATTAGATAGGTCTTACTCCTAAATAAACCCAGGCGGATTATGGAGCAAGTCCGCCCCAAGTTCCACCTGGGCTTGCCTAGGAATATATCTTTAATTTTCTGATTCGTTCGTGTCGTCTTCGGGATCTTCTTTCTCTTGCAAATTAAAACAAATGTCACCCAAGAGTGTATATAGCTTTTTGCCGCTGTACCAATGTTCGAGCCTTGCCGTCACTTGGTGAAAACGCTCGCCGTGCTCTTCAGATTTGGCTGGTGATTGTTTGGCGAACTTTTCCACATGACAATGCAAAAAATGTATTTTCAATGACATTCGAACGTTTATATTATGAAAAGCGGTCAGCATATTTTCAATATATTTGCGCCAATCATCGGATCGATTAATTCCGAACATTCTTAATAACTTCTTTTACACATTTCCATGCCAGAAGCTCTCGTTCACTGAGAACATTTTCAAATGCATCATCGTCCATCAAGCGACGAATATCTGGTCTATTAAGTATTCCTGTAATAAAATACAAGATGCGAAATGGGATTTCATTTGATCAAAACTTAGAGCAACGTGAAAATGAGTGTAAATTTTTGACTCAGAGGCAAAAGATGTCGAAAGCGATATCTCAAAAATGGGGACTAACTTTGAAATAGGAATAGGACCGTTGAATTCAGCATACTTGAATAAAGTTTACCCCTGGATGCCCAACTTGTCATAAAAAAAAATTTGCGATTCAACCACAGTGTATCGATCAGTAAAAATCTTTTTTTCTTGCATTAATTATAGTTTAAAATCTGGTCCACTTAAAATTCTTTTCTAAAATAAAATTTGCTTTTGCAATATGATTAATTATTTTCAATTTCATAGCTTCTTCCTTGTAAATAAAATTGATTAAACGTTATCTTTGCTTTTGTAATCTATAAGCAAAATATAAGAACCATTCCTGATGTCGTTCTGAATTTGTTGTTAAATATGGCAAACTAAACTAGTTATTTTTGGTGATGAGAGTGAGTGGAAATTAAACGTGATCGAAGATCAGGAAAGCTTGAATATAGTATCTGTTGTAGTAGAAGATGAATTACTGGGTTGGTTTTGCTTTATGTGGACGGGCGTTGTCATGCAGCAATATGGTGATATTCCACCTTTCTTCCAGGGCATTAAATCAATTAAGCCTGGTAACGTTTAGTTGTAACAGTTTGACCGGGTTCCAGAAGCTCTTAGTAAATGACTCATTTCCAATCCCACCAGACACACGGTAACACTTTCTTGGCGTGAATATTCATTTTTGCAACTAATGTTGATGGCTGGCATGGATCAACCCATGTTTTTCTGCATTTAGGATTATCTACAAAATCCATTTTTCATCACCCGCAATGATTTTGTGCAAAAAAATCTTTGATTTGTGCTGAGAAAGCAAATTTTATGAGGAAAGAGTTTATGAGGAACCCAATTTACTTCCTTCTGTATTTTTCCCATTGCATGCAATCGAAATGATTTTGCTTGATGAATAATTCCTAACTGTTCTGCAAGCTCTTTTTGAGTTCTTTCCAGTAAAACTTTAAGTTCTTCGTCTTCAAATTGTTTTACTGCAACGGATGTGGACCGTCCTCAAGACTAAAATTGGCATCACGTAATCTTGCAAACCACTTTTTACTGTTGAATGACTCACAGAATGTTTCACCAAATCGAACTAATCAATTCCATTGCTTGACCAGCATTTTTTTTTCATTTTTGAAACTATTAAAATTGATGCACACGGCGCAACAGCTTGTAAATGACTGAAACTTATGTCCTAAAAACAGTAATGACTAAGCTATATATACACTAAAGCCTCGAGTTGCGTCATTAATGCGTTCCGTGAGACCACGACGCAATTCATAATGAAGCAACTCGAAAGGCCATTTGTTATTTCAGTTCTCAAATATTGAATTTTTCAGTAACCTGGAAGTAAACCGTGTAGTCTAAATTAAACAAACAGATTACTTAAGTTATTTGTAATGCTTTATTAAAACATCGGAAACATATAAAATAATTAGTCGAATTTCTTTTTTAAAAACAATTATTGATAGATAGATTGACATAACAATTTTAGTAGAGGAAAAGCACATATGGAAGCATAATAAATGAACATCAACAAAAAAAAACTTCCAATAGGCATAAAAACCTCAGATTTTTTCAAAAAACAAATCCACTCCATGCTAATACCTCCATGTTGAGCTCAAGCTCATTTCTTACGGAGGATACTGCAAGAAGTGAATGCTTACAAACTACGTACAAAAACAATATAAATAAATATTATTATACAAATGTATTGTCATTGAAGCGCGCCACGCTAAATAACTCGTTTTAAAAGATCTAAGCGACGCTGATCTCTTAATATCTAATGGAATAGAGTTCCAAAGAGAAATACCTCTAACAGAAAACGAAGTATTTAGAGACCTACACAAGTTTATAGGGGGAAGTAAACGTAAATTTGAAGAATAAGACCTACTGAACAATAACTTATTAAATAAATAGGGAGGCTTGCTTGGTCCTGAGAAGCTAAAAAATAAAAAGACAAACGCGAAGTTCATAAAAATCAACTAAATTACAACCCAGAATCAAATCAAAAGGGGAGAAATGTGATCATATTTCCTAATACTAAAAACAAAACGAGTACAAGCATTGAAACATCTTTGGAGAACATTCATACTCTCCTGAAGCATACCAAACAAAACAACATCTCCAAATAGAAAATGTGGAAGAAGGTGCAAGAGGAACATACGCTTTTTAAAATTACTATCAGAAAACCCAACAACTTTATACAAACAACTAAGCATTCCAAAAACCGTTTTGCTAACCTTAATCAAATGATCACCCCAAGTTAGAGTTTTATTAACCCTAAATATATCCCTAAAATCTATCCCTAAATTTAATTAACCCTAAATTTCTAACTGTATTAGAGAATGGAATTAAAGAATCACCGAGAAAAATTCCAGGAAAAGAGGAAGTATCTATAGATTTTTTATAAATTATAATAGACTGAGATTTATTAGCATTAAGAGCGAGCCGGTTAGATAGTGACCAATTAAGCGACTACTCCTATAAATTTGTACATCATCAGCAAAAATATGAAAAGAAGAATGGCGAATCGAACATGCAGCGTCGTTAATGTACATTGAGGATAGTAAAGGACCAAGAACCGACCCGCCCTGAAAGCGACCCGAAATATAGCCTAAAATCAATTTAGCAGCAGAGAGAGAAAAATTAAAGTTCGAAATAAGCTTATTAAGCAAAATTTGGTGATTAATTGAATCGAACGCTTTCGAAAAATCCAACAAAGTAAGGCAAGTCATTTCTCTTTTACTCATACTACGACGAATATCATCACAAACATTCAGTAAAGCAGTGGTAGTACCGTGGAATCTTCTAAAACCCGATTGAAAAATACTAAGCAAATTAAAGCTATCAATATGAGATTGAATTTGTTTTTTTACTACCAATTCAAACGCCTTGGACAGAGAACTTGAAATACTAATAGGTCGGAAATGGGAAAGCTCAGAAGGATTGCTAATTTTAGGAACAGGAATAATTTTACTCAACTTCCACTGAGCGGGATAAAACGAGATCGTTAAAATTAAATTAAAAATATGTAACAAGTATCTTGATACATTAGGAAAAATACGGTTAACAAATTTTAAACTAACCATATCTAGACCAGTGGATTGCGATTTAAATTGCAGAATGCAAATCGGCAATACATATATTTGCAAACGAAAAAGAATTTAGGATTCTACGGATACTAAATCAATATAGGAAATATCATGGGTGGAACTAGAATTACTTAGATAATGGTTAAAATCATTAGCTTTGAAACTTACCGAAGCACCCCCTTTGCAACTACCAAGGCCCAAATTGCGAACGTTATCGCCAAAATATCTTAGAGGGAAGAGAGGGATCTAGCTTATCCTTGAAAAAATTGTGCTTAGCGATACGAATCAAACTTACCACTCTATTTCGAGATTGCTTATAAGCTAGATAAGAAATAGAATTACGGTTCATTTTCCAAAGACGATATTTGGAAAAACGAACAGAAATAGCATTCGAAATCTCTTGCGTCATCCAAGGGGGGGGATCTAGGTCTAAAATAAACAGTAGTGAGAGGAACGCAATTATTAAATAACGGGTTATCCAATTCGAGGTTGATAAAGTAGAAATCTGTATACCGACATCTGTCAAAGATAAACGTCAAGTACGCTGTCATTTATTTAGTTGACATTCTGCCATTTAAGAATATGGAGCATTTAACAATAGACCAATGCGTTAAAATTATTAAATCTTATTATAAAAATAGTGATTCTGCCGTATCCACATTTCGCGCTTTACGAGCAGATTATGGTCGTCATAATCGTCCTACAAAGCAAACCATATTGAATACAGTGAATAAATTTGAACAAACTGGATCTGTTACTGATATTGTAAGGTCTGTGCATCATCGAAACATTCGCGATGCAGAAAATATCGCTTCTGTAGCTGAAAGTGTGGAAGAAGATCCAAATTTGTCAATTCCTCGTCGAGCTCAACATTTAGGCCTATCTTATGGCTCATTATGGCGCATTTTGCATCTGGATTTGCATCTTCATCCGTATAAAGTCCATTTGACACAAGAGCTAAAGCCTGCTGACCATGGACAACGAAGAACATACGCAAATTGGGTGTTGGAAAAACAGGCCGTCGATGCTGATTTTTCGAACAAAATTTTCTTCAGTGATGAAGCTCATTTTTCGCTTGGTGGATACGTTAATAAGCAAAACTGTAGAATTTGGGGCTCAGAAAATCCACAATTGATTGTAGAGAAGCCATTACACCCGGAAAAAGTCACTGTTTGGTGCGCATTGTGGTCTGGTGGTGTGATTGGGCCGTATTTTTTTGAGAACAACCATGGACGAACCGTTACCGTCAATTCTGAGCGCTATGGCCGCATGTTAACCGATTATTTTTTTACGAAAATCGAAGATTATGATCTTGACGATATGTGGTTCCAGCAGGATGGAGCGACCAGTCACGTAACACGAGCAAATCGAGATCTTTTGCAAGAGAAATTTCCTGGACGTTTGATTTCGCGATTGGCTGATGTCAATTGGCCTCCAAGATCCTGTGATTTAACGCCTTTGGATTTCTTTTTGTGGGGCTACGCGAAAGATCGTGTTTACGCAAACAATCCTCAAACTCTTGACGAATTGAAAACTAATATTCGTAAGGTAATGGCCGAGATACCGCCCGAAATGTGCCGAAAAGTCATTGAAAATTACCGCAAAAGAATCAAGGCCTGTAAGAAGTCCCGTGGAGGACATTTGAATGATATCTTGTTTAACTAAAAATGGCAAGGATCAATCTGTAAAATGAAATAAAAATTACAATACATTCCGAATATTTTGTGTGTTTTTTTTAAGTTTACTTTATCAAGCTTGAATTCCATAACCTTGTACATAATTAATAGAGGAGTTAAAATAGTCAATTTGTTCGGTAGAAGTACTAAGAGAAAAAATATCGTCCCAACGAATAGAGCCATAAATTGATGAAAGGTGAGATTCATCAATTTTCGAAAAATCCCTAAAGTTGAAACTTTTAGGTTTAGGACGAGAGTAATAATTAACAGAAAAAACAAGGAGATCGTGATGAGAACCAATACCAAGAGACAATTGATTGAAAAAACAAATGAAATTATCAGCAGAAGCGACAACATGATCAATGAGAGAATCAGAACCACCACTTGCGGTTGCATAAGAGTATGTGGGCGCTTCAGTGTTATAAACTGAAAGATTAATGCTATTTAAGATATTTAAATAGCTACGAGAAAATAAAGGCTCTTGAGAAATATCAAAATTGAAATCACCCGAAATGAAAACCTCATCATTCCGACAGGAAAAATAACTAAAAAGACACTCAATGTCTAAAAGAGATTTTTTAAATTGAGCATACGACCTCTTGTTCGTTTTAGGAGGATTATAAACTACACCAAAAAGGAATTTCCGCTTATTGCCGAAGACATTTAGAAAAAGAAACTCAAAGTCAGAAACGAGCCTTTGAGAAATTGAGAGGGGTACCGACACAACATTACATTCAATATGTTCGTTAACATATAGGCATACTCCGCCATAATTAACTGGTGGATTAGCTCTATCACGCCTGAACAAATTATAACCACTAATGGCCAACGCGGAATCGGGAATATCGGACGATAGAAATGTTTCCGATAAGCAAATGACATCAATTGGGACCCCATTAAAAGTATGACGAAGTTCGTCAATATTTAAAATAAGACTCTGGACGTTTAAACTAACCACATTAAGTAAATTGGACCTAGTCCGAAGCATGGATTTAAGTAAAATGGAGGGCAAAGAAATACTTTCGGTGGACTTCGCGAATCGTGGCACACGACAACAACAATACTTACATGAACAATTTTTAAATAAATAATTAAGTTCGTCTTCAAAAACCAGGTTAACTTCAAATATCAAATCTGAAACAAAACAAATAAAGCTAAATAATACCAGCAATATAAACGGTAATAGAGGAATGATACTTATCTAATTATAAACTCTTCAAACTATAGTCGAGCCCCAAAACCCCCAAAATATATATACAAAAAATGTAATGGAAAAAAAAAATTTAATTTGCTGGCAGTCGCAAAAAACAAACACGCGCATCAGCTAGGCTTGCTAATAATTAAGTAAAAAATTTAAAATATTTCAAAACTAAATAAAAATAAATAAAATACATATATATATATATACAGATATATATATATATATATATATATATATATATATATATATATATATATATATATATATATATATATATATATATATATATATATATATATATATATATATATATATATATATATATATATATATATATATATATATATATATATATATATATACCTATATGTATATATCAGTCAATTTCAATACGATGAACTTTTTCAGCGACCAAGGTTTCAAAAAGGAAATTCAGTCAGAGTCTATATCAAAACCCTCGATTTCAGTTGTTAGTGCTTTTTTTCGGTTGCCTCTCAAAGAAGCTGTCTAAAGTCCTCTGTTAAGCAGCCTGCTTGTTTTCTAAATACATTTTTTTATAGCAGCTGATGCTTGTTTGTACTTCTTGTGCAACCCTTGAAGTTTGTTTTTCGTCTTGATCTACATTTAAGAAAATTTCAAGTCCTTTAGATATTAGTTCAAGCGCGCCTTAGCAAGACGTTTGGTTGGCAAATTTTTTGATTCGCGTTCTTTTGAACAATTATCGGGTTTCACTGCCATTTCTATTAATTCCTGGATGGGGATACTAAAGTCTGTAATGTTAATTATTTCATAGATATTCGCTTCATCCATTCCATAGAAGTTGGCTTCTTGCGCTAAATTAACTACTATGTCTGCCCCAATTCGAGGGACTTTGTCAACTTCTACATTAGATGTAATACATTCAGGCCAAAGTTTGCGCCAGACTCCATTCATGCAAGACCTTTTCACTTCTTCCCACGAATCAGCGATGTTTGTAACGGCATTCAAAATATTACATTGCTTCCGAAATCGTTTAATAGTGATTTCAGGCATCATTGGCATTTAAAAGTTGAGTAAATGTTCTTCGAAGGAAGTATCTGGTTGGTGGCATAAATAGAAGCTTAACATTTTCATTTATATCGTTTAAATATGTTGGATGCCCCGGTGCGTTATCGATAAACAATAATATTTTAAAATTTGAATTTTACAACTCACTTATTCCGAAAACATAAGTCCGGTGACCCAAACTTTTTTGTTACCTTACCCTTGAAAGTCCTCGGAGTTTCGGAATGATAATCCAAAAGTGACTTTAGCTCACAATCACCATTAGCATTGCCTCCTAAAAGTAGCGTTTAGCGATCTTTGCATGCTTTAAATCGTGGAGCAGTGGATTCTTCTTTGGAAATGTACGTTCTTTTTGGAAGACGTTTCCAGAATAGGCCAGTTTCACCGACGTTAAAGTTCCGTTTCGAGGTGTATCCATCTTCTAACAACACAGCTTTGAAAATATTACAGAATTCTTTGGCAGCCGTATGATCTGCACTGCCTGTTTCGCCTTTCAAATGAATATTGTGTAGGTACCCCGAGTTTTGAAGCGGTCGAACCAACCACCACTGGCATTCAACTCCTCTTTGAAAGCTTCACTTTTTATTGACACAGATTCTTGAAGATCGTCAAAAAAAATTGTAACTTTCGCCTTACTTAGTGACGTGCTTTTCTGCGACTGCTGCTCAATCCAGTAAAAGAAAAGATTCCATTTTAACTAACAGTGAACTTCTTGTTATAACGAGGTGTTTAATTTGTGCTTCTGTTGTCAGTTTAGAGAATTCTTTAACTTTTTTGCATCCCTATACTTCTGTTTGGTAAGGTTGCAACACATCTAGTTTAAATCCCAGGGATAATACTTATTTAATTTTTTTTTTTTGATTTTTTCGGAATATCCGCCACTGCTCTATTCCGCCTCATAATCAAAATCGAATTAAATTTAATTATATGAAAATAATATTTGTTCATGTATCAATTATTAAGAACAATATCTACAACAATATCTACTAACAATTGCAAACCGACACGTATGAACACGGTTTCCATTTTTACATTTTACTTTATAAAATCGCTGTGTCGAAAAACTACACAACTTAAATTTATAGTATTAAAACTTTTAGTGACGTAAGTTGAACTGTTGCAAATCGAATCGACGCAACTCGAGGCCTTAGTGTAATCCAAAATGGCGGGCGATTTCAATGCGTTCAAGTATATTTTAAAGTAACCAAGTTCAGAGCCGAGTTTCTACTTGCGCACCTAATAAATTTGTTTAATAATGTTTCTCGAAGGAATGGTATCAGACGATCCCGGAATGTTCGAATTACGAGTATTATAGCAATTGAAACTGTTTCAAATAAATTATACACCTCACGACATTATACTACAGACACATTACTAGTTTCGTAACCATAATTTGGGGATCATGATTTTCTAACTGAGAACGCAAGACACACTACAATTTCTTTTGTCTTCTCATTTAGTTTTAAATAGTAATTGTGCGTAATTTGTAGTAATTTGTGCGTTGGGAGCACTAAAATGCCTCGGGATGAGAAAAAATATCTCATTCCGAAACTATGTATAAACCTAGTTGTAAATCATGGTTAGGCATGCCACATTACAACGAAATCATGGTTAACTCGAAACTATAGTTATGAAACTAGTAGTCTGTCTATGGTATTAAACCGCTTCAAAATATATTTTATTTCGCTGTATATAAAATCTCCATAGGAAGTCTCTTTGAGGTCCGAAAAATGTGCAAAAGCGAATTGTGGTAATACAATTAATCGAGATTATTAAATTAAGAGGAGGGAGGGGAGGCGGGTGATATAAAATGGCCGGTTAATGGTTAACCGGGGTGTTTGGTTAACATCCGGGTGGTTAATAACCGGTGTGATAAGTTGGGGTAATATAGTTGGGGTAATTAACCGAGGGGTAATGGCGAGGGTATGATACGGGATGTAAAATTTTGGACCCTGTATTTTCTGCGTTTCCGACCAAATTAAAAAATAACAAAACATGGCGGACTACAAAATTTGTCGAAATAACAAATTTGCACATGGATTAGTAAAACAGTTGACAAAAGTAATGATAGTCATGTTCAAAAATATTGTTATCAAAAGCAACAGCTCTTTAATACGGAATTTGTAAATTAGCAACATCGGCAATGAACAAATAAAAATTGTACCCATTTTAATACGATGATCCAGCTCCATTTGTCATTGACCCCGTACTTCATCAATTTTTGAAAAACTAAAATAAATGTAATTGAGACGTTCGCTGTATCGATGATTTGCCAGCTCCCGGACGACTTTGAAGTTTGTCCTAACTTGTAAATATTAGATTTTCTTGTATTGTAAAAGTATTAGTAAAATTAAATTTATATGAAAAGACAATTGCAAAATGCAAAAAACACCCATAAAATCATTAAAATACGAATGAGTTGGAAGTTCAGGGATTTACTATGAAAAATCTAGCTTACTAGCATTTTCATCATTTTATCGGTGTATTATCGCATTTTGCCATATCTGGATATCAGGGATCCTAGATAGAAGGATGAAACTAGGGCAGTGAACGCAAAACTCAATACCTAAAATGAAAATTGATATCAGAAGAGAGATCACATGAAATAGCTGAATTATTCGCATTTTGTTATTAAACAATAATTGTTATTAACACAATTTTATATTATTTATTATTTTATTTATTTATTTATTTATTACTTTCATAAGTGTTTGCTCAGTCAAGATATATATTGTTTACCAATACATTGTTAATAATTAAAAAGGTAGTACAGTTTTAGTAAAACTTCATTATCTTTAATAGGCGAATGACGTTTGTCCTAAAATTGTCCTAAATATAATGACGTCATTTAGGAGAAAGTTAGGACATACTTCATTGCCACAGCTCAGGGAAATTTCAAACGAACATGGTATACATGTGTAGTTAGCTTAAGACATAGCCCCATTTGCTATTGTCCTAATGAAACTAATGAAATCTCCGTGAGCTGACCAAACCTCGAATACAGTGAACGTGTAAATTCCATTTATTTTAGTTTTGCAAAAATTGATCAAGTTCGGGGTCAATAACAAATGGGGCTACATTTGAACATTTTGAATTTATTATTAATCCATTTCTTTGTAATTTTCATTGTCGATGTCGCTAATTTACAAATTCCGTATTAAAGAGCTGTTGCTTTTCATAACAATATTTTTGAACATGACTAACATTACTTTTGTCAACTGTTTTACTAATGCATGTGCAAATTTGTTATTTCGACAAATTTTGTAGTCCGCCAGGTTTTGTTATTTTTTAATTTTGTGGAAACTTCAGTTGTATTATCGCACAGTTTTTTCGGAAGGTTCGCTAAACTTTCATTTGATTAAGCTTTTTACTAATTTATTTGAAGTTTGTGTTAGCTTTTTAAATTATGAAACGACACCATGAATTATAATGCCGCTTCTGGAATCATTAGCAATGCAATAGCCAATCGCACTCGACCGCTTGTACTTTAGCGCGCAGCAGATAAAGCAATGCATACTCGTTTGATTCACACCTCGATTTATAAACAAAGTCACACATTTTTATTTTGGTAGACATATTTTCATCTTTCTTTTGTTTCAATGTTGCTTAATTTATAAGAAAAGTTTTTTGAACAACGCAATACGTAAAAATTTTATAATTCTCATTCACACACGTGGTTGATTAACGCGAATTAATATTACGAAGTCACACTAAAATTGTATGTCATAATGATGTTACAGCAAGCTATTTGTTAATGGATGTTGTTGTTATTTAGTGTCACATTTCTTTAGAAATGACAAACAGAAAAATTTGATAATTCTGTTTGCACCGTAATAAAACTTAATTTTCTGGAATTCAGGCATCTAAATGTAAATGCGCGTAGTATAAAAGTTGGAGCGTGCAGATTATTTTGCGAGAAACGTCATTGATGACTCGAAGGAAAGTGTTGTCGACCATGAATTAATGCGAAGCATAATATACATTTATGTGCGCTATCTTAAGAAGATTAAATTTATTGACCAAAATTGTTTACGGAATACTTATTAATGATCTGTCCATGAATCTTTATCGCATGTCAGCTATAATTGAAGCGGCTATTGTATCATTAACACCTACACATATAGACACGCTTGTTATTGTCAAAAATGTTGTTTTGAGTTTCTTGGGAAAAATTCATAAATCAAAGAAATTTTATCACCTTTTAAAGGTTAGACAATTTTAGACAACCAGATTATTTCAAACCAATTAAATTTTTGATTGTTGTTATATCGGTTATAAATACAAAATATTTGTTCGAAATTCAATATCTACACTAACCATAAAACTAACAATTAGTATTTTAATGTTATAACCGCAAACCAGCAACAGGAATTCAATGCCATCGTTATGGTAATTTATACTCGCGCATAGTAAATTTGAATTAATTAAATTAGGATATGGCAAATGTTAATTAATTTACACTTCTGATGGGGAAACTTATAACTTTAACGAATTTTGATCTTAAACTTGTTCGCTTATCGTCAAGTAGTTTTCAGTATTGTATTAGAAGGTGATCAAGGTACCAACAGAGTGTTTTTAGGCCTATACCTTGCATTACAACGAGAGATGGTTAGAACAAAGTGGTTGTAATTTCCAAGAGCTCCACAGCCGTTAATTAAAAAACAATTCACCGAAAACTTCCACCGAAAACAAGAATTCGTCGAAAATGCTGTACAAATGGTTATGTTTCTATCAATTAGATAATTAGAACGGAAAATTTCATGGTTTCTGGAAATTGACTATATCCGCAAAGATTGTGATGAAATATGGTTTACTTCATAAAAATTGGTTGACGTCCGGAAGTAGTTATAAAAAATGAGCAATTTGAATACTAATAATATCTCGCGCCTTCTCGTGACCTGAAACTCGGGTTGTTTAACGAAAATAGCAATCAACGTCAGCATGATATAAAAATCAGTTTGGGTAACATACAACATATCACGTTGGAACAATGCACCATGAAGCATATATTACTAGAATATCATAAAAACTTCAGTAACATAAGCATCATCATTATCAATTTGTCGAACCTGACATAGGACTTAAAATAAGGGTTTGGGTGACAATTGCTTAAAAGTAATTCGAGAAAAAGGTCGAGCATGCCAGCAAAATCTATCGGAAATGCAACAATCACCTATAATGACTAAACCTAATGATTGGAATATTTGTGATGGGTATCGTAACATAAAAGAAATTGCTACAGATTACCAGTGTGGATTTCGTCCAAATAGATCAACAACCAATCACACCTTTAATCTGAGGATTTAATTTGAGAAATTTTATGAAAACTATGAATTTTTCACAGTGCAAATTATTGATGAGGTAGCATCAAAGGTAACTTTAAAAGGCCTTTGGAATCTCTACGATGAGTCTAGTGCCATTTAAAATGGGAGCGACAATACTCAGAATTTTGTTTTCCGACAGTAAATACGACCAGCTTTATTTTAGATGAGTTGACTCCAGATCAGCATCTGACATCCCACTGTTGGTGCATTGGCAACCACTTTCGTTCACACCTCCTCTTTCCAGTTCTAACAGTAATCAGTTCATTGTAAATTATATTTCATTCCCGACAAGAACTGAGTTCACCGAATTCTCTCAATTTTCTGTAATTTTCGATTAAAAGCTACAAGGATTTCCCATTTCAAGGTGTCCATGAACCATTCGGTTTAATCTAATAACTGGGAGCTGTTGGATTAATGTTCTTTAGGCGAGAAGTCTCAGAGGATTTTTTCGTTTTATAACAAAATAGTCTCCAATACATACCTTGCCCTTTACTCAATTCTCATTTATAAATTGTGTGGTTCTCCATGTAGGAGTTCCAATCCTGAAACTCTCTAATAGTTTACGGTTTGGGGCCCTTCTGCCTACTTTTTCGCTACTGCCTGAAAATAAACAAGAGTCGTTCCAGCATTTCCCTATATACGCTCTAGTGTGTAAAAGCTCTTCCTGAAAAAGGATTACGCAAACTCCTCCAAATAATTAACGCAGTATTCAGACTTAAACACGTTCCAAATCAAGAAAGTGGCTGAAGTAATCATGATACCTAACAAATATTCTTACTTCCAACAACTTCAAAAATATTCGAGAAACTACTCCTTAAAAGACTCACCCAATAAGAGAAGAAAGAAATCGTATTCCTCTCCATCAATTTGGCTTCAAGGAAAACCATTCAACAATAGAAAAAGTACACCGAATTACAAACATAATTGAAGACGTACTTGAAAATAAGAAAGTATGTCCAAGTATCATCTTGGCTGTACCCCAGGCCTTTAACAGAGTACGGCTTAAAGACCTGGTATATAAATTACAAAGAGACTTACCAAAGGAGTTTGGTATGAAATACTAAAACCTTACATATCTAAGAGATACTTTCGTGTTAAATAGAGATGACGAATACCCGGAAATAAGGAAAATTTCAGCCGAAGTACCAAAAGAGCATTCTACTACCAACCTTATATGTTCTATATACCTTAGACCTGCCAACGATAAAGAAGACTAACATAGTAATATTTGCGGATGATACGGCCATCTTAGCAGTCAAAATTGTACAGAACCACTATATATTATTAATAAGCGAATAAACTGAATGATACAAAATCTGCCCACGATTCACCAACTGAAATATCAACTGTATACCAGTAGACGGCACAATATCTAGGCATGACTCTAGTGCGAAACTAAAATGGAAAGAGCATGCTAAAAAATAAAACAGATGAGTTAAACATTAAATACGCAGAAAGCTGGATTGTCTCTTAGGAAGAAACTCTGAGTTAACTTTACATAATAAATTTCTACTATACCTGCAAATTATAAAACCTGTGTGGACTTACGAACACAAAGGAACCGATTATCAATATCACCCAGTCATTCGGAAACAAAGTCCTACGTATAATAGTTAATACGTCGCGGTACATAAGAAATGACAACATTCATACACATGCAACGTATTAGTCTACACCAAAAATGTGCTGAGGTACGTCGTTTACTAGATGAGTCAAATCCAGTAAGATGGCTGCGAATGAGCTGCCACTTCCAGTAAACCGATTACGGCCAAAAGTCACTGGGATCTACCAATTTATGAAAAAAGCTTATGTATGAAATTTCATCCCGATAAGTCAAAACGTCTGGGTTTTAGAGAGGACACAGACATTTAGTCTGCACGACACCACGCACAGCACACTCACGGTGAGCAGAATTCGTGGAAGGGAGAAGTGTTGACCAGGGGTATAAATCTATTCACAATTGCATACTAAGTTTTAAGTTTAGGTGAGACAGAATCATAATAGAGGATTTGATGTTGTACACAAAATTTACGTTGAAATGTAAAAATTGAAATGTTTAGCCAAAATATTTTTAAAGGCTCATCATTCTAATTATGATTTTTGAATAATAACTTATCGGCCAATTAGGTATTTCCTAAGGAGGGATTATTTGGAAAAGAAGAGTATAAGACATAAAGAACTAAGAAAATAATTTTGGTGAAAATAATGAAACCTGAACCACTTGGGAACGATGCCCCATTGTCTTAGGGCAAATTTCAGTGCAAAATTTTTGTGGATGCAAGGTAGTAGTACCATAAAGTTATAAGAAAATACCAGCTTATCCTCAAATTTGTACTCACAGAACTGTATCCAAACTACCTCTGAAGATTCGAATGGTGCACGGAAAACAACAAGATCAAATATAACCAAATTCTATCCCAAAGGCCCGGCAAATGGGGAGAAATACTCCCCAAGTACAGAGTCACAGCTCTAATGGAAAATGTCCCAGATTCGGGTCAACTCCGATGCAAGCATAATGTTACACGATTTGGCGTAATGGGAAAATGTGGCTAAAATTTGTCAAATTTTGGCGCTCTAGCTGTGAAAATTTTGTTTTGCTAAGAATAAAAATAGTTTATTTGGTTTTCTGAGTTTGTTCTTCAAAATTTTATAATCTTGTGCAACGTATATCAGCAGAGTGTATAATATATTTAGTGCTAAGTGTGCATTTGAAAGATTAATTGAGAAAATTGCTGATCGTACTCTGGTGCCATGTAGATAAAAGTTGCTGTAATTCGAAATAGTAAACATTTTTAATCAATTACAATTTACAATCTAAACAGTGTGATACGAAATAAGGTGTATTACTTTCATACAATATAAAATCATTAAATAATTCTGTACACGATGTCGGGGATTTGTAGTAAATGTAGCATGGTGGAATGTGCGCGAGGAGATGTGTCCGTGCAGCGGATCCGTCCATTTCGTATTAAATGTGCATAAATACATATCGCCTTACAATCAGTTAATAAAGTTCAAACAATTTCGATGGTACTGTACTGCTTGTTGTGAAATCACAATCTTTGCAGTTTTTCAAAAACTGGATGAATTAGCTGGTAATAAGGTGAATCTCTTTAAGTACTACAAATCGAACGTGCAATTTTATAATTTTTCCACGCCTAGCGTGCTTAGTGACGTATATTCTGAGATGCTACTAGACCTCATAATAGAACATCTCGTTGCTTTGATTATCTTGGAGGTTTATGGTGATCATGGCAGACAGACTTGCCTTGGAGTGTTATAATTCTAACGTACAGTTTTTTTAATTTTTCCGAGAACTTCCTATAATTTTTTATTAGATATCACTGAGATTGTCCAAGTTTTTCTGAAGAATGCGAGTTCTAAAATGTAAGCCTTATTATAATTTCGAACTAGTTGACGTTGGCAAGGTAACGTATGTGAAGGTATCCCAGAATTCTATTCTAGAAAACAATAACCGATAATAACCAATTTGCTATTGTGTGAAGTTAGCCCAGTCCAGAATTTTTATCAATATTAATGAAAAAACGAAAAATTATCAAACTTATTAAATTTGAAGTGTTTTCATAAAATTAGATAAATTAAAATCTAAAGTATCAAAAAACTGTAATTACAGGTAATGTAAGAAAAAATTCGTTCCGTGACAAGTTCTCGAAAATGAACTCTCGGCTATGAATTTCATTGATTTTTATATAAATTATCGTCCCGCTCGATAAAACTAAAATTATTGTCGACATGTCGGTGTCAAAAATGGTGTAGATAATTAACTTTTGTGTAGACAATTTTGATAATTGGTAGGGTATGTAGACAATTTGTAGATAATGTAGAATATTCCTTTTTTGTTTTATCCATTGTTTATTCAATACGAGGTTGTCATACACTACACAGGCTTCGGTGTAATCCACTTCGTGTAATCCTCCGTCAAGGAATCGGAAAAAAGCAGCATTCTAGTCAGAATCAAGTTACTTCCTTAACGAAACCAAATAAAATGTTGGTATGTAATGTCCTTTTATAGGTTTCATCGATAATCAGAATACTAACCATACGAGAATTTACATGACATTTATATATTCGAAACGAATACTGTATTCACCCAACCAACCATTGTGTATTTGATTTTACCCAATGTAAATTCCGCTTCCACCTTTACCCACACATATACCGCAAAAATCGCATTTTCGATTTCTTCTGTCCAGCTAAAATTTACATTTGGCTGAGAGATTCACCATTTCTATTTTTCACCGGAGTTATATTGACTGAATTATCCAGCAAGAATTCGGTCAATCTTTTGCGTTGCTTATGATTGTGAACCGATGAACTATCTGCAAGTTTGGATTAAGAGTAAACATAGACTACTCTACTTAGTTGATTTACGCTACTTTTTTACCGCAGGTGTCGGTCATTTTTAGAATTTTTTCTAAATGAGCTAAAGCATACACAAAAATTATATTTTTCCAATCGATCCGTGCAACACAGATATGTACCAGGGATGAATATCAACTCTACGAAGTAAGAAACGAGAAAAACCTATAAATTATTTATCACCAATGCTTAAGTCGATGACTGTTATGATTTATCATCCGATCACTCACCAATAATACTAACACTAAGTACCCAAGCATTACAAACTGAACAATCCCAACATTTAACAAACAAACTAACGAAATGGGTTCTCTATATAGAAACATATTAAATGTAAATTGTCATCTGGATGTCCCACTTCGCATACCAGAAGACATTGATGCCGCGATAGAAAACTTAAGATAAATAATGGAAATGGCAGCAAAAAAGCTATTCTGGTGAATAAAAATCCAGATAATAAGCTTTCAAGTAACATTCAAAAGTTATTGACAGAGAAGCAATTCGGCGGCTATGGCAGCTTCACCAACCTCCTCTGCATAAATGGAAATTAAATAGAGCTATTAAAGCTGTAGCAATACAGAATTACCTAAGTGAGCTCACAGCAACAGAAAAAACGGATTACTCACTGTGGAAAGCAACAAGAAATGTAAAAAGGCCAGAGTTATCGAACATATCGATAAGGAAACTAGATGGTCACTGAGCAAGAAGTGGCTTAGAAAAAGCTATCGCTTTCTCTAACCATCTACAAAAATTGTTTACCTTAAACGATCAAAATAAGAACTGCGTACTACCACAGTTTACGAGGGACGAGTCGAACCTAAATCCAGTAAAATTTAAATGGAAATGCGTCAAAACGGTTATCAAAAACAGTATAAATCCTATGAAAGCGCTTGGCCATGATCTACTAACTAGAAAAATGATCAAAGAATTACCAGATAGATGAATAAAATATATATATATATGTATATATATATATATATATATATATATATATATATATATATATATATATATATATATATATATAGCGATTCGACACGAAAACGATCGGATTCTGTCCTCATCCCCTTCGATTTTTATGAAACTTGCTTAAGATGTTTTCTATGGTCCAGAAACACAAAAAATAATTTCAGTTTTCTCTTCGACACTGTACTTTTGAACGGGGGCGCACGCCGTTTTAAGGATTTCGCAAAAATGCAAATTTTTGAATACATGAAACTCAAAAAATACTTAACCGATCTTAATAAATGAGGTTTCAAATGAAAGGAATTTAACGGTAGTTTTAGAAATAATTGTTATTAAGTTTTTTTAATAATTGGTTGTGAGAGAAAAATGACGACTTTTCAAAAAAATTGATTTTTCAGTACTTTCGACAATAACAACAATCAATTTTTTAGCATTTTTTAAAGTCTAATCATTTCCCAGACAGGTACAGAAATAAAAAATTAGGTGTTATTTTTCCTTTTTATGAAAAGGAAAAATAACAACGGAAAATTTTAAACTTCTATAAAACATGGGTTAACTCATAACTAAAAAAATATGTTTTTATTTCAATAAATTTTATCAATTTAGTAAGAACAACTCCTAATGCATCGCATGGTCCTTTTCCATGACAGGTTGCGAAGAAGTGCCATTCTGCTTGTATGTTGAAGTCTTCTTTAAAATTACACAAGTTGTAAAAATTCATTCTGTTTTTATATTGTGCTCCAGATCCATCAGAAAAGAAACAAGTCTTTTTAACATGACTTGTCTTCGCCTTTATAAAACCAACTAGGCCTGAAAATTGGAAGAATTTTCGTGAATTGGAAGAATTTTCGTCCTTATTCTTATAGTAAACTGCAAAAGGATGTATGGTGCACTGAGCGTTGAACCAATGAAGTCCTTGGACTATAGCAACACATTCATCGTTTTCCAAATTAGATTCTCTATGTTTTAGATACGCTGATTGCTGTTCTGCTATAAATGAATGTGGTAATATGTTTTTTAGCTCACAAAATGTATCAGTAAAATCCATCCTTGATAAATTTGTTGTTTCTATTGTACACCGATCTGTTTGCTGCCATTGTTTATAAGTAATCTCATCTACATCATTTCCTAGTAATTTTGTTGCTCCTGGGCAGGATGTACATTCGTTTAAATAGCACGATGTCATTGGATTTCCGCAAACAATCTGAGATATAAGATCACGATAACTTTCTAATGAATGAGAAAGAAGATTGTTTGTTTTTATGACATTAAACATCAGTTTAATGTTTTGATTAAACGCATATACAATGTGAAGCGTATACAATGGGTGGCACTTGAACTTGCTAGAACGCAGTGCCTTGGGCGCAGTGAAGCAAATGTAGAAAATTCAACTTTTATTCATGTACAGGGTGTCCGCCGGGAAGGTATACTACTTTGTGTTGCCGCCATTTAGGCGAATATTAGTATTGACAGTTAAATACTTGACAGTCGTGAAATAGACACGTGGCAAATTTATTATGGAAAAATATTCGATAAACCATCGTGTCAATGGGATGTTACAGCTCGCCCATGACAACCCCGATTTTCAAGAAAAAATCATAATGAGTGACGAGGCATTTCATTTAAATGGATATGTGAATAAACAGAATAGTCGGTTCTGGGCAATGGAAAACCCTCACATTATTCATCAGTCACCTTTACATCCAATAAAAGTGACAGTCTGGTGTGCAATTTGGTCAGGAGGAATCATTGGACCTTACTTCTTTGAAAATGAAAACAGCGTAACGGTAACTGTGAATAGGGAGCGATATCGTGCTATGATTGAAAACTTTCTAACGCCACAACTGCATACTTTGGGCTTGATTAACATGTGGTATCAACAAGACGGTGCCACATCGCATACATCCAGGATTACAATGGAATTACTGCGAGAACTCTTTCCACAACAAGTTATTTAAAAAAAATGGTGATGTTGATTGGCCTCCACGGTCGCCTGATTTGACTGCTCCGGACTTCTTTTTGTGGGGATATCTAAAAACCAAGGCTTATGCAAACACACCAGAAACGCTTGAGCAACTCAAACAAAATATTCGTGATGATATTAATGAAATACCGCGTGAAATGTGTGAGAATGTAATGAAAAATGTGCTCAAAAGGGCTCGCGTTTGTGAGGCTAACAGAGGCGGACATTTATCTGATATTTTATTCCATACATAATTGCTGACATTAAATAAAATATTTATCAATATAAGATCCATTCTCTTTCATTTAATCAAAAATCATAAACAAACAAAGTAGTCTACCTTCCCGGCGGACACCCGTTATATATTTTTTTAAATAGTTGATGCGCTTCCTTTAAATTACAGAGCACTAATCTTCGTTGTTTTGTTAACATATCTCCATCTGTTGTTATTGTTTCAAAATCTCGTTTTCCAGCACACACTCTACTTATTTAGAAATACTAGAACTACTAGAAATATAGCCTCTGCTATTTTCGTTGAAGCTTCTTGTTTTTAAGTTTTATCGGTCAACTGCCAAAGGACTTCTAAGTATCGTTGAATGATGAAATATCTGGATAAACGTAATCCTCCTCTTCGGTTGTTATTGATGAACTTGATGATCTGGCAGATGAACAGCCTACATTCGAGTTAATTGTTTGTATTCCAGAAGGCCTTGTATTATTAACGCACTTAATTTTCTTGCACTATAAATATTTAAGTAACAACCACTGCATATGAATTCACTCATATATATTAATGATAATTCCTTTCAAGTTAGCTAACTGAATTAAACTACTATGCGCTTTTTCACAGTTTGATTGTTTTTTGAATTTTTGGTACTTAACACACTTAATATTCATACTGAATTCTTATTACTTTATAATTTTACTTGATTTTAATCTAGTTTACGAATAACATAGTTCTTACAAATTTATCTTATTTATACAAAATTATTTTTAGGATTTTTGAATCCAAAATTGACATTAGCAAGTCCTTACTGTCCGAATATTAAAGATTTATTATAACCCATCACACAAGGATCCCGCCCTGTTCTATTCCCACTTGCGTGACATAAGTTGATTAATATAACAAATAATAAATATATATGTTTGTAGATACGCCTTGTACCTGGACGTGGCTTTGTTTGGACGATACCTGGCTTTGCTTTTCTCTCCCTCTTTTTGTTTTTATTACTTGTTCCCTTATAATTGATTTTCTTACTATAATAACCGACATTATTATTTTTAGAAATTAGTAGATACTCCTGAAGATGATTATAATCCAACAAATGATACATTAATAAGTACTTAATCGATCAAATTTATTGTAATAAAACTATTTTTTTAGTTATGAGTTAACCCATGTTTTATAGAAGTTTACAAATTTCCGTTATCGGTGTTTTCTTTTATGATAACCTTTTTATGATTGAATCCCTGTTTTTAGCATTAAATTTGGGCTAGAATGGAATTTTTAAAAAATTATGTCATAAAAAGGAAACATAACACCTAATTTTTTATTTCTGTACCTGCTTTGGAAATGATTAGACTGTAAATGCTAGAAAAATTAGTTGTTGTCGTTGTCGAAAGTACTGAAAAATCAATTTTTCTGAAAAATCGTAATTTTTCTTACACAACCAATTAATAAAAAATTTAATAACAATTATTTCTAAAACTACCGTTAAATCCCTTTCATTTGAGACCTCATTTATTAAGATCGGTTAAGTATTTTTTGAGCTACATGTATTTAAAAATTTGTATTTTTGCGAAATCCTAAAAACGGTGTGCGCCCCTGTTCAAAAGTACAGTGTCGAAGAGGAAACAGAAATTATTTTTTGTGTTTCTGGACCATAGAGAACATCTTCAGCAATTTTATATATATATATATATATATATATATATATATATATATATATATATATATATATATATATATATATATATATATATATATATAAGAAAAGTTCCTACTTTAAGAACTAATACCTATATTATCTGAAGGTCGCAATTTGGGTTTAGAGATCAGCACGGAAGAACATGTGCACAGAATTGTAAATACAATTAAGCTTGCCTTAGAAGAAAATAAATATTGCTCGGCCGTTCTCTTAGAATTTGCACGAGCTTTCGACATGTATGAGTATGTATAAGTATGGCATGAAGGATTAAACTACAAAATAAAAACTCTTCTGCCTAGACAATTTCATGCAATTTTTGAAAACTACCTAGCCCAAAGGATGTACCAGGTGAAACAAAATATGGCCTCTACTGATTTAACTGAGATAAAGGCAGGAGTACCGCAAGGTACTAGGACCTGTATAGGGACCTGTGCTATACTTGTTATTCACATCTGACTTACCAATAAAAATCCTCAAACAGCATCGAGAGAATTACAAGAACATCTGCACAAAATAGAAGATTGGTTAAAAACTTGGCGGATAAGGACGGATGAATGTAAATCAACACACGTAACATTCACACTGAATAAACGTACATGTCCGGCAGTAAAATTAAATAATATCACATTTCCTCAACAAACTAACGTCAAATATCTCGGTCTTGGAAGAAATTCGAAACTCTCTCTAGACTACAAGGTTCTACTATACAAAGCGATCCTAATCCCCATATGGGCATATGGTATCCAACTAAGGGACTCACAAGCAAAGATTCTTCGTAGCATTACTAATACCGCATGGTATATTCGAAAAAGCATCATCCATAGAGATCTAGGAATCAAAACTGTTAAAGAAACAATAAAATCATGCAGTTTAAAATACCAACTGCAACTGGAATCATACCCTAACGAATTAGCTAGTGAACTACTAAGGCAACCGAAACAGATTGAATAAACTAATGGCCGGTTGCACAGAAAAATGACTAACGGGCGGTTAGTTATGCGCCAGTTAAATATTTTATATGAAATCTGTTTTCGCTGTCAGAAAAAAATCAAAGCAAACTTGATTGAATATATTTTATTCCGTGGAAATATTTAGCTTGCGTATAAATATTTAAATGGCCAATGTTGATTGAATAACTTTTTAACTAATCGTCAAATAAATCCATGGAATAAAATATATTCAATCAAGTTTGCGTTGATTTTTTTCTGACAGTGAAAACAGATTTCATATAAAACATTTAACTAGCGCATAACTAACTGCCCGTTAGTCGTTTTTATGTGCAACCGGCCATAAGAAATATAATCTAATAATTACACGCATGTTGAGTTAGCACACTAATTCAATAATAATAATGCACACTGATATAAAGTATTAACATTGTTTAAGGCTTAAAAGATAAAAAATATTATAGTTTTAAGAATTTCACACTTTTTGTTAGTTTCGTATAAAGAATAAAGCCTTTGACAATAGTTACAATAAAAAAAATAAGGCTCTTGAATTGAACGGGAAGGCATCTTGGTCTGAACGATCACTAAATTTAGAAACTCTCCACTAAAATTGTTGTTAGTGGGGGACGCAGACTTACATTGTAAAAGAACTCCTCCTACTCTAGCCAATGTTTTATGTGTTTGGCGGTTAGTTATTTTGGCTCGTAACACATCAGGATTATACAGAAAGATCACAAAATTGCTAATCTTTTCAGTAAGCCCTAAACAAACAGAAATGTTGAATATTTTTGCATCGTTATTTTAAACGCAGGTTTTAGATTTAACGTCAAATTATAATTTCTCGGGAAGTTATTAGATCTGTGGCACTATTCTGGTAATTCCCCTTGAATAGGGAACTGGGAAAAGATTTTATATGTAATTTTTCTTTAAACATTTTTTTTTCTGGCATGCTGAGGTAAACAGTTAGAGTTAATTTTATGAAAACAAAATTTAATGGGGAATAATTTTCCCGGCCAATTTAGATATGGAAAAATTATTTCCAATTTATAAATATTTACATCAAATTTTTCTGCTCAGTAGGCCGGAAAAAAATATTTGGACAGAAATTACATATAAATTCTTTCCCCAGTTCCCTATTCCCGGGAAATTAACAGAATAGTGCCACTGGGTAGGAACCAAGCGCAAATTTTATCGATTAAAAAATCAATTAAATATCCATTAAATTCCAAATGAAATTGAAGCAGGCCTTTGATTTTACTGGGTGATCAAAAAACAAAACTATATAAATAATTTTTTTTGATGGATATGGTTTACAGTACACATATATTAACACGTTCACGACCACAGGACGCATATATACGTCCTATGGTTTTCTCCATAAACCAGGGACGCATATATGCCTCGTCGTACTGTTGTATGTAAGTAATAAATTACAGTTTCTATATTGGTTTACAGATTCTCTTGAATTTTTTTCGGTTAAGGGGAAGTACCGAATTGTTAGTTTTGTGTGTGGTTTTTCTGTGTGTGATACGTAACAAGAAATAGATTAGGTCATACATATATTAACAACCACCACGAAGCAAAACTTTTTTCAACACAACAACCAGTTCTACAACCAGCAAGAAGACCTACCAATGGGCAATCTTCTATCAAGAACACTAGCCGAAAAATTCATATCAAACTTCGAGCAAAAACGAAAGTACTGATTATCCAATGGATTCCATGTCCTTTTAAGGTCAATTAATACCCCCCTTTTTCTTTCACGCACACATCACCCATTCACCTACTCACACAATGGCAGTATACAACCTGTACATTGCTAGCTCCATGTCAACCTGTAAACTGACATAGACGGTGGGTCGGCGCTGAATTCGGCACTCCAACAGAAGGTCATAGTTGTGTTTCTTAGCATCACTCATCGTAATCAATGATGAAAATTCACTTTGCATCCTGCCTCTGATGGGATTCAAACCCAGTACCTCCCGGTCCAAGTGTCGAAGCTTGGTGCCGGTTTACTGTTATCGATACGTTATTGACATCATCACACAGGCATCACAGTGGAATGTAACAGTGGTATACCAAAAGCAATTTACATATATATTTCTAAATTGTTGTCATATCCTGTGTATCTGTGCTCAGTGCTGTTGGTGATTCCGATGTTCTGTGTATTTCGACCGTGTTATGGTTTTCCCGCAATTTTTACTTGTTCTATAAGCGTGTAATAAAACTCCGACCTGTTTGTCAGATGCAGAACGCCTCGCGCTCGTTACATTTTAGTTAGTATATGCCTGTATCCATTAATTTGTTTACTTTTTCATATAACTACACAGCTGCATATAAAACAACAAATAAAATCAAAACTGTCTAAATAATAAAAAAGGAAAGAATAACATAACTATAATGGATACAGGCATATACCAACTAAATAACACGGTCAAAATACACAGAACGATTGAAAGTAAAATTTTGAATGGTAAAGGGTGATTTTTTTGTGGTTAGGATTTTCATGCATTAGTATTTGACAGATCACGCGGGATTTCAGACAAGGTGTCAAAGAGAAAGATGCTCAGTATGCTTTGACATTTCATAATGAATAGACTTACTAACGAGCAACGCTTGCAAATAATTGAATTATATTACAAAAATCAGTGTTCGGTTCGAAAAGTGTTTCGCGATTTACGTCCGATTTATGGTCTACATAATCGACCAAGTGAGCAAACAATTAATGCGATTGTGACCAAGTTTCGCACTCAGTTTACTTTATTGGACATTAAACCAACCACACGAATGCGTACAGTGCGTACAGAAGAGAATATTGCGTCTGTTTCTGAGAGTGTTGCTGAAGACCGTGAAATGTCGATTCGTCGCCGTTCGCAGCAATTGGGTTTGTGTTATTCGACGACATGGAAGATTTTACGCAAAGATCTTGGTGTAAAACCGTATAAAATACAGCTCCTGCAAGAACTGAAGCCGAACGATCTGCCACAACGTCGAATTTTCAGTGAATGGGCCCTAGAAAAGTTGGCAGAAAATCCGCTTTTTTATCGACAAATTTTGTTCAGCGATGAGGCTCATTTCTGGTTGAATGGCTACGTAAATAAGCAAAATTGCCGCATTTGGAGTGAAGAGCAACCAGAAGCCGTTCAAGAACTGCCCATGCATCCCGAAAAATGCACTGTTTGGTGTGGTTTGTACGCTGGTGGAATCATTGGACCGTATTTTTTCAAAGATGCTGTTGGACGCAACGTTACGGTGAATGGCGATCGCTATCGTTCGATGCTAACAAACTTTTTGTTGCCAAAAATGGAAGAACTGAACTTAGTTGACATGTGGTTTCAACAAGATGGCGCTACATGCCACACAGCTCGCGATTCTATGGCCATTTTGAGGGAAAACTTCGGAGAACAATTCATCTCAAGAAATCACCCGTTATTATTTACGGTAGAGGTGAGAAATATGTTTTTATTATTTATCAAAATTATTATGAAAAATAAAATTTTGTTTATTTTCCCTAGTTATGGCTGCAAACAAAATAACTGATTCTGAAATAAAGGAAAACGATGAAAGCAGTACATCTGAACCATTTTCTGACACAGGTAGTGAATATTTTTGTTCAAATCTTGGAAGTACTAGTGATGAATCAATATCAATTGAGGTAGGAGGCTCAAAAATAATTGAAGATGATAATCGAGAACCAATAAATACCGATGACTCTGAAAATGATGAAGATTGGAGTGATTTAGAATTTGAACCAAAGATTTTCGAATTTATCGGTCTAGAAGGAATTAAAGTACAATTAGAGAGTAATGTGTCACCAGAAAAAAATTTCTCTCAATTTTTTGATGAAAGTTTGCTTTTAAAAATAACAGAATGGGTCAACTTACGGGCTGCAACCAAAATCTGGAAAATTAAAGCCCAAATCAAATTTATTGAAATGGAGACCTGAATGTATTCCAGAATTCCAGCGATTTTTTGGATTGTGTATTATAATGGAAAGTGACTGGTGTGAAATATTTCCTAAAAAAAATCCTAAGTAAAAATTGTGTATGTGTATTAGTGGTTAAATTTTGAAAACGGAAACATTTAGGCGTAAATAAATTTTTAAAATAATTCCAAATATACCACACAAAAGTATACATATTTTATAATTTTATTACATAAAATTTAATATTATAAATATTATAATATATTATAATATTATAAAATTAAATTTAATATATAACTAATTTATCCTACCAGTACGATTAAAATGCCATAAATTATTTAAAAATTAATAATATGATGTAAAACATTATACATCGTAAATATAAAGTTAAAGTTAAATTAAAGTTTGCTGAATTTTCTAGATTTCATAGATATACAAGTCAAAATTTAGCGAATTGGTCATTAGTCTCATTATGCTTTTAAGTTACATCGCATGTAAAGCATGGGCAAATATGGCCCCGAAACGTGTGAGTTGTGATTTACAATATTTTGCTATTCAAACGATTACTAATCGAGATTTTGGCCGGTTCTCATCGATCCAGTTATGTTTCCCAGGAAGATCTATTAAATGGCATGAGCAAATATGGCCCCGAAACTTGTGAGTTTTGATTTTTAGTGTTTTGCTATTCAAACGATTACTAATCGAGATTTTGGCCGGTTCTCATCGATTCCGTTATGTTTCCCAGGAAAATCTATTAAATGCCAATGCACACGAGGAATTTTAGAATTCTGTCATAGTTCTGGCATGGCCAAATATGGCCCCGAAACGTGTGAGTTGTAATTTACAAGATTTTTCTATTCAAACGATTACTAATCGAGATTTCGGCCGGTTCTCATCGATCCCGTTATGTTTCCCAGGAAGATCTATTAAATGCCAATGCACACGAGAAATTTTAGAATTTTGTCATAGTTCCGGCATGGGCAAATATTGCCCCGAAACGTGTGAGTTTTGATTCACAATATTTTGCTATTCAAACGATTACTAATCGAGATTTTGACCGGTTCTCATCGATCCCGTTATGTTTCCCAGGAAGGTCTATTAAATGCCAATGCACACGAGAAATTTTAGAATTTTGTCATAGTTCTGGCATGAGCAAATATGGCCCCGAAACTTGTGAGTTTTGATTTTTAGTGTTTTGCTATTCAAACGATTACTACTCGAGATTTTGGCCGGTTCTCATCGATCCCGTTATGTTTCTCAGGAAGATCTATTAAATGCCAATGCACACGAGAAATTTTAGAATTTTGTCATAGTTCCGGCATGGGCAAATATTGCCCCGAAACGTGTGAGTTTTGATTCACAATATTTTGCTATTCAAACGATTACTAATCGAGATTTTGACCGGTTCTCATCGATCCCGTTATGTTTCCCAGGAAGGTCTATTAAATGCCAATGCACACGAGAAATTTTAGAATTTTGTCATAGTTCCGGCATGGGCAAATATTGCCCCGAAACGTGTGAGTTTTGATTCACAATATTTTGCTATTCAAACGATTACTAATCGAGATTTTGACCGGTTCTCATCGATCCCGTTATGTTTCCCAGGAAGGTCTATTAAATGCCAATGCACACGAGAAATTTTAGAATTTTGTCATAGTTCTGGCATGAGCAAATATGGCCCCGAAATTTGTGAGTTTTGATTTTTAGTGTTTTGCTATTCAAACGATTACTACTCGAGATTTTGGCCGGTTCTCATCGATCCCGTTATGTTTCCCAGGAAGATCTATTAAATGGCATGAGCAAATATGGCCCCGAAACTTGTGAGTTTTGATTTTTAGTGTTTTGCTATTCAAACGATTACTAATCGAGATTTTGGCCGGTTCTCATCGATTCCGTTATGTTTCTGGCATGGCCAAATATGGCCCCGAAACGTGTGAGTTGTAATTTACAAGATTTTTCTATTCAAACGATTACTAATCGAGATTTCGGCCGGTTCTCATCGATCCCGTTATGTTTCCCAGGAAGATCTATTAAATGCCAATGCACACGAGAAATTTTAGAATTTTGTCATAGTTCCGGCATGGGCAAATATTGCCCCGAAACGTGTGAGTTTTGATTCACAATATTTTGCTATTCAAACGATTACTAATCGAGATTTTGACCGGTTCTCATCGATCCCGTTATGTTTCCCAGGAAGGTCTATTAAATGCCAATGCACACGAGAAATTTTAGAATTTTGTCATAGTTCTGGCATGAGCAAATATGGCCCCGAAACTTGTGAGTTTTGATTTTTAGTGTTTTGCTATTCAAACGATTACTACTCGAGATTTTGGCCGGTTCTCATCGATCCCGTTATGTTTCTCAGGAAGATCTATTAAATGCCAATGCACACGAGAAATTTTAGAATTTTGTCATAGTTCCGGCATGGGCAAATATTGCCCCGAAACGTGTGAGTTTTGATTCACAATATTTTGCTATTCAAACGATTACTAATCGATATTTTGACCGGTTCTCATCGACCCCGTTATGTTTCCCAGGAAGGTCTATTAAATGCCAATGCACACGAGAAATTTTAGAATTTTGTCATAGTTCTGGCATGAGCAAATATGGCCCCGAAATTTGTGAGTTTTGATTTTTAGTGTTTTGCTATTCAAACGATTACTACTCGAGATTTTGGCCGGTTCTCATCGATCCCGTTATGTTTCCCAGGAAGATCTATTAAATGCCAATGCACACGAGGAATTTTAGAATTTTGTCATAGTTCTGGCATGGCCAAATATGGCCTCGAAACGTGTGAGTTGTAATTTACAAGATTTTTCTATTCAAACGATTACTAATCGAGATTTCGGCCGGTTCTCATCGATCCCGTTATGTTTCCCGGGAAGGTCTATTAAATGCCAATACACACGAGAAATTTTAGAATTTTGTCTTAGTTCTGACATGAGCAAATATGGCCCCGAAACTTGTGAGTTTTGATTTTTAGTGTTTTTGCTATTCAAACGATTACTACTCGAGATTTTGGCCGGTTCTCATCGATCCCGTTATGTTTCCCAGGAAGATCTATTAAATGCCAATGCACACGAGGAGTTTCAGAATTTTGTCATAGTTCTGGCATGGGCAAATATTGCCCCCAAACGTGCGAGTTTTGGAAAAGTTATGAGCAGAAATCGGTTTGAAAATATTCGGCGGTGTTTGTGTTTTTACAATAGCGAGACAAATGACATAGACTTCAGAAAATATCGAACGTTCCCGATCATGTACTGCCAACATAAAAAAGTGTACTATCCTGCACAACACCTAAGTTTTACGAACTTTGTACGCACGATGGGTTCCTCCTAAATATGTTGATTTATAGTGGTCAGAATGCCGTGGAAACTCGAGTCGAAAGTCATGCTTTCAGTGTTGTTAAAGAGCTAATGAAAGATTACGTTGGAAAAGGTCACATATTGCACATGGATAACTATTACAGTAATGTTATTTTGGCAGAACATCTCTTTGAGCAACGTACACATTTATGTGGAACTTTGAGAGTCAACCGAAAACAAAATCCGCCAGATGTAATTACCAAAAACCTTAAAAAAAATGAAACTATTTGGAGACGACGAAATAACATAGCTGTGCAGAAATGGAAAGATAAACGGTATGTCTTGATGATATCTTTTTTGCATAAAGCTGAAATGACGGAATATATAAATAAAAGGTGAATTACATCACAAAAACCCGTAATGGTTGCAGATTACATTAAACACATGTCAGGCGTAGACCGCAACGACCAGATGACATCTTATTACCTCACACCGAGAAGGAGTTTGCGATGGTACATAAAAGTTTTCTTCCATATACTTGATATTTCAGTATGGAACAAACATAAAGGAAGTAAAACATCATATTTACAATCGAAATCGCTCACAATCGAAAAAAATACACACGAAACATATTTACAACACTTTGCAACCCGTGATAAGCGTAAAAAGTGCCGACAATGTACAAAACAGAACAAAAGGACTGATACTCAATTTATTTGTGATACATGTGTAGATAGCATGTGTCAGCCTATTGGATTATGTGTAGATCCATGTTTTGAATTGTGGCACAATTCAATAATTTGCATTATTTTTAATTTTATGTTTGTTTCTTGTTGCAATTATTTCATTATCCGGTGTTTTTTTATCTATTTTTATATTTTTTGTTAAGAAGCTGTTATTTGATTTTTAGTTTATATTGAAAAATAATATATGTAAGAATTAAATAATTACAAAAACAACGCTTTCAACTTTATTTTATAACGACGCATATGTGCGTCCTGCGGTTTATACAACGAAATTTTGTTCCAAAAACCGGCGACTCGTATATGCGAGTATCGGACTGATCGCCGTAGAGGAAAGACGTGTTTTTGTCTCTCCTTTAAATCAATTATTATTAATATTTTAATTCAAGTCAAGTCAGTTTAGGAATGTGTAGTGTGAGAGTGATGTGCTATTTTTGAGTGAGTTTTGTTCTTTAGAAGTTCACCTGTTAATACAGGTGAATTGAGACAGTTATTATGAAAATTACGTTCAACACATATACAATCAGAGAAGTATCTTTTTATTCTAATTTTCATTCTAATTATATAAAAGTTAATTATTTATTATTGTTATTGTTATTATAACTATTTACATATATGTGAACGGTAATTTATAATCGTATACATAGAAACTGACATTTCAAGGGAATTCCCTGTGTATGTACTTAAGTACATAAAATATTGGTGCCCGAGAAACCAAAATTTGAAATTACAACAGATCGAATTGTAACTTACCCAATAAGCGAAAATTTGTATACTCAAAATGGGTTGCCACCGTATTGTGACAAAAATGACTTTTTGTGGAATAATATAAATTGATAAATATATAAAATGTTAATGAAAGGAGGAAACAGTTTTCTGCCACGGGAAATTTATCATTTGAGCTGAAATATGTTGGATCGTGTTATCCATTTGAGTTTTTATTTAAATTTAATTACATTTTCATAACTTATTTTAATAATTTTCACTTACTTTAAACAATTCTATAAATTGAAATTTTGTCGAAAGTCCTGATTTAAAACAATAAAGTTGTCGGCAAATATAATTCAATTTATTTTTATTATTATTTAAAATTTATTATTTATTTATTTTTTTTTTGTTTACATACCGGAAGGTCAGGGAAGATTGTGATTGCAACATTCTTGATCAGGGGGTCTATTTAATTACTTACGCTTTGAGTTTATCAATACAATCAAATATGTTAACGATCCAAAGACTTTTTGCTATGGAATGTTGTTTTTCGACGATCTTTCTGGTTGAATTCAGGCTATGTTTTAGTGAAATTGTGTGAATGTTAGATATAAACTAACCCTGCTTTTAGTTGGATGAATTTAAATATAGGTAGCTGAATGACAATACCGAATCTATTTTTTTTTTTTTTTATTTATTTTTTATTTTGACATTATTGACGGAATATTTAGGTCATCATATGTATGATAATACTGCCGTGTCATTACGAACGTGAAATCCCTCGGTTAGATGGTGTTGGATGGGAAGATAGGGCAAAATAAGGTTACAAGCAGTATGTGATGAGATGACCCATAGATATGAATTAAATAACCTAACCAGTCTAGTAGGACTGATGCCGAATACATATGATGAATATTAGTATCCTTTACCTCAAACACAACTAACTTACATTAATTAACTAACAAACTCTAATCTAGAGTGTGAATTTAATTGAGACTAACATTCTAATATATTTAAGTAGTTAGAAAATGACTTTGCTGCGGTTCGCCCTAGTCGTTTCTATGACTAACATCCTTTCCTAACTAACCTTATCTGTTAAGGATGCAGGCAGGGCCTGGGCCTGCATGATGCTGAAATATTATTCGCATTCAGATATAATTTGTTATTTGATTGTTGATATTTCAGGATTATGGTAACGTATCTAGGATCGCCGTTATGGCTGGCCTGTACGTCTCTATCATATCATATCATATCATATCATAAACCGGCGACTCGTATATGCGTCATACTATTAATAGAACATTAATAAAACATTTATCCTACCATTAGGCTTCAATTAGCTCATTTCGTGCAAATTTATTATGTGGTTTGTGGCCATCCCTAGCATAAGCACCTCGGTCGTGAACGTGTTAAGGTAATATATTGCGCAGATAGAAACAAAATTCAACAACAACACATTCAAATATGGCGGAGATTGTGAGTTTATTTTACTATGCAGTATTCAAACTATGATACATAGTTAACTATTTTAAATTAATTAGGGATTAGGATTAAATTTCTCAGAAAATTAATAAATGAAAAGATACATTTTATTTATAAAATTGTTTTATTTGTTTTACGCATTCGATTTCTGCTGTTATTTAGTATACTAGTATTTAGTTGTTTAATCCTAAAATACATTCTAGAGCGAAAAAATAATTCCTTCACTTTACTTTCACTCGCAGCAACATTAACCGCTAAATTCATTAACGTTTTAATATATTTTTGACAATAAATAATATCATCACCAGTAAACTCGTTAATAGTGGATTCTTAAAAGTTGCTTCATTTGATGCATAAGTTTGTCGTTGGGTTTTTGAATACCACCTTCAGTTAATTGGTTTATCCACGTGAAAGAAGAATCTTGATGTGTATTCACCACAGAATTATCTACCACCAGCTCTGGATTCTTAATTTTATAACAAATGTACCCAGCTAAATGCGCTAATGCATCATATTGTAATGATTGTGATTCGTCTTCGGTAGCTTCTTCAGGAATATTTATTTCGGAAGTTAATGTTCTACAAACATTAATGCTTAAACTGTCGACTATTTCAATGTCTGGAGTATTATCTACCATCGTATTTCCATCATTTGACAAACTGCCTTCATTTCTTAAGGAAGTATTGGTCATTAGAATACCTAGATTTAAAATGAATTAGTATAAAACGGTTGGAATTTAGATAATCCATTATACCTTTTTGAAATGGCATCATATTTGATTTGCCTTTCACGCGCATTTTCAGCATATTTGCTGACATTTGTTCAATAATTTACAACTGGATGGACTCTCCTTGTGAGCTGTCCAAATGTTGATGCAACCAAACCAATCAATAACCTTAAATAATAAAAAAATTATTATTAAGCTTATTGATTTTATATTCTTAATATTAAGTGTTTACCAATTTGAAAAATTCCGCACATTTCAGCCAACTCTCTAACTTCAGTTCACCCAAACTACCAGCACGCAGAATTGCTTTAGAGACAATATGGGAGAAGAGTTTGGTTGCTAATTTTACTTTTTGGCGTTCTGTTTTGCTAATTAACTCATTGATAATACTTCTTTTGGATTCGTTGGATGGATGTTGAAAATAAGGTGTTGTTATACTTATATTCAAATCTCTAAGTAATCCTTGGTTCGACCCTCCTAAATCACAAACAATTGCTACTACGTGAAATCTGCAGCCTTGGATTGCACTTATAATTTCAAACAAAATATCCTTTGTCATTCGTTGGTCAAAATCGTATAGTAAATAGGGTGTTTCCAACTTCCATAAAGGCCACGCACCATTGCGACTTGAACGTATTTCGCACCTTTTAAAGTTTTATCTTTCGTCTCATCGTAACCAATTTCATCGTAAACTTTATCAGTAGCGGTCATGCCAACTTTCCACATAATATTCAATGCGCATTGAATAATTCCCGGATACATTTTAATTTTAGCACACCATTTTTTTAAAGTTATTACGGCAGGAAGGGGATATTGTTTTTTAGCAACAATCGATATGCTCGTGGGCCAGATGCGTGAATTGTAATGGCATGAGCAATGTCGTCTTTTCCCCATTTGGCTCGCTTTTCAGGACATTCCATCTTTTTAATTGCCCGTTTGTGAAAATCTGACATATAGATTTTATGATATTTTCCTGTTTTAAGCATTTTGGTCTTAAATTAATGACTTCTTCTTGTAATCTACGAAATCGAATGCATATTCATATTGAACTTGATTTATTTCCCAATTATTTTTTTACTTACTGCGAGTATGAAATCATATTTGAGTCGGTTTCTGTACATTGAGATTGGTCTTTAGTCTCAAAATGAGTCTACGTGGCGCACTCTTTCATTGTAACGACAATTGGTTCTGTTTCTGTACAGATAATATTATTAATTTTAGAATCAATACTAAATTTTTTTGATGTGGTATCATTTTGATCATTTTCAATTTGCATTGTTGGTCGATCACTTACAGATGGATGGGCTTCATGGATGTTAGTTACGGTTGCGCTAAAACATGTATGCAAATTTTAATTAATGTCATAATATGTACATAATTTATACCATACCTTGGTCGCAAATTACGTTTCTGGCTTCTCACATTCGCGCAAAAAAAGCGAGGGAGAACTATTTCTTTTCAATTGTGACTTTCCTTTTAAAAAATAGTCTACGTAGATTGCGCTTGGTATGATAAAGTCTTCCGGCTTAAAAAGTTTTGAATATATTCGAGCAGTTTTTATATTAAAGACACCTTTCCTGCGGCACAAATATACCCAATGTTTACAAAGTTTTTTGTATTTTGGAAATGTATAAAACGTTGTTTTACTATCAAAACATTTAGCACTATTATCAATATTACAGCCAAATATTGAACACCTCATTATTAAAATTTGATAAAGTAATCAAACTATTAAATTTTAATTAATTAACTATATAACGTTATTAATATCACCTTTAAATACAAAAATTACTTTAAATCACAAATAAATCTGCTTTGTTTACTCACAATTTCTGCCATATTGAACTTTTTTGACAGATGCGTGGGAATGAACGTAAATGAAAATCATGACCTCTATAATGACCAAAATAAGTCTAGCAGCCTTTGCTTTCTCCAGTTTCTCCTAAAAAATATTTTTTATGTTGATATTTTTGAATAGTCGACCCTAGATCCAGCCTATTTAATTTTTTTTTTTTTTTTTTTTACCTAGTTTTTATTTCTATAAAAAATATAAAGCATATAATTACATAAAACGAAAAGAATCAGAAATAAAACTAGTTTAGTAGTCTCCTTATTAAAGATAATGTTTCGGAGCTACGATTCAATTACAAAAAATATTTAAATAATATTTAAATTACACTATTACAAATTTAAAATATTAATTATAAATTATTACTATTTCTATTCGGGTACTAAACAATAAAATTCACAAACAAAATGGTAAAATGTTCATTACAGATATACTTCCATGTTACTAATATTAAATAGCCAATCCTTTAATAATTTGCAAAAATCATTAACATTATTTGTTAAAAAAAAGGTTGACGGTAATTGACTATATAGTTTAGGAGCGGTATAGTTGAAGAATTTTTTAAAATGTTCCTTATTAGGACGAGGAATATTTATTCTATTAATGCTGCGCAAATTATATGATACGCTATTCAAATTACTAACTATACGATTACCGCTAATTAAATAGAAAGCTTTTAATACTTTAAATACATATAGGTACCGAAGCGGCAAAATTTTGAATTTCACAAATAACGGGAAAGATGGAGTCGATCTTGGTTTAAAGTTAATTATTCTCAACACTGCTTTCTGAACGGACATCAACGGTCTAATATTGGATAGGTAAATTCCGCCCCAACAAGTAACTCCATATCTCAAATGCGAGTCAACTAGTGCATAATATATGCATTTTAGGAATTCCGGACTACAAATATTCCGAAGATAGTAAAAAGTTCTGAGTGTCATCCGTAACTTACTTTTTAAATTATCCACATGACCCTTAAAATTTAATTGAGAGTCCAAATGTAAACCGAGATATTTAAAAGAGTACACAGTTTCAATTGGAATGCAAAGGGGGTCACAATTGGTATGATTGCAAGATAACGAATGATAAATTAAACATGAATTAAGTTCAGACGTTGTGCCACCAATGGAAAAATTCATTAGTTTAGACTTGCAGCTCAATATCATATTATGCACAAAGAACCACTTTTTCAACAAGATAACGTCTTGCTTAATATTATGTTCTAGGGAATCTATATTGGAAGCAGAGTACAGTAATGCCATATCATCTGCAAACGCGACGATATTGCCACGTAAATCCAGGCTGAATATTGAATTACAATAGATTAGAAAGAGCAATGGCCCCAGAACTGATCCTTGTGGAACTCCAACATTAACTAGTTTCTCATCACTAAACTTCGCATTAACACAAACAGTTTGCTTACGATTGAACAGATACGATTTAAACAAATTCAAACCAACACCTCTTATACCAATATTGCATAGCTTCGATAATAAAACACTATGATTAACGGTGTCAAAAGCTTTAGAAATATCAAGGAATAAAGCTGAGGATTTTAAATTATCATTTAAATTACGATGCAGAGGCGACAAAAATGCTAATAAGGCTTTTTCCGTTGAAGAATTCTTAATAAAACCATACTGTCGTACGTCGAGAAACTTAATTTTATCAAGATAATCTAACAATCTGTGTTTAATTATTTTTTCGAAGATTTTAGAAAAAGTGCTCAAAAGAGTAATAGGGCGGTAGTTATTTTTATCCAACTGAGAACCTTGTTTGAAAAGCGGTTTTACAACACCAACTTTAAGTAGATCCGGAAAACCCCCTTTTGACAAACAAGTATTAAAAATAAAAGTCAACACGTGAACCAGACTGCTAATTATATTTTTTATTATTTTATGTGAAACTTCGTCAAAGCCGTATGAAGTACTATTTTTTAAATCACGAACGATCGCAAAAATTTCCTCTTCACAAACTGGGAAAAAGAAAAAATTCTGATGATTGCAGTTCGAGAAAGTTAAGTTATCTCTAACAGACTCCTCTATATAAACGGTTTCATGATTAGTATTCAAAATTTCAGTAGGTACATTGATGAAAAATTCATTAAAAATATTAGCTATTTTAGTTGGATCATTTTCAATTTTATTATCTCCAGCCGCAATTGAAATAATTTTATTAGTGCTCAGTGTGTTGTTCAGAACACTATTAACCACCTTCCATTTCGATTTTAAATCCTCTGCAGCAGTAAACTGAGCCTTAAAATACCTTTCCTTTGCTTGAGGAATTAAACGTTTTAATTTACCATTAATCTTTTTAAGTTTATTACTCAACATCACATTAGTCTGGTTCTTTGCTAGTTTTTTAGCTAAATCGTTTTTATAGTTAATTAATCTCAGTAGTGATGCGGTTATCCAGGGTTTTATTTTGAAGTCAGTTCTTCTTATTTTAGTTATCGATTTGTTCTTATTTATCTCCCCAGCCAGTTTATTAATAAAAATGGAATAAGATAAATTTGGATCATTAGCAGAGAATACAGAAGACCAATCATAAGAATTTAAAGTAATCAATAAGTCGCAATAACTAATTTTTGTTTGCAATCGAGGTTGACAACGTGAAAACTGTTTTTTTGGATTAAATATATTTAATGCTAACATGATAGTATTATGATCCGTCACTTGAAGATTTACACTTTTTACCTTAAGAGAATATCTTGAAATATTTGATTCAGAAAATATTTTTGAATGAATAGAACTAAAATTTATGCAGCGGTTTTAACAACGGAAATTTCTGTGTTAACGTCTCAGAAGAGGTGATATTCCGTTGCGACAGCTGATTTGTGATTTGCCATTAAAATAAGCACTTCAGCGTGAACCGTTTAGGTTAAGCTAATATGGTTTCGCATTTAATTTGGAGACTTCCATATACGTAAAAATAATCGGACTTACAGTTGAATTGAGTATTCAAAGGTTCATAATTACTAGGCCGCCCTTTCAGTCTTAAGTCGCAGAATTAGTGATAATAATTTCTGAGATTACGGTAATATATTTAACGTAAACCAACAATGCAGATCAAAGATAGCAAACGCATTTAACTAAATGATTGCAGTGGTAGGTGAAGATCAGGAAATCGAATAATGCAGTTTAATTCCTCAAGTAAAATCGAGCGTTACGATTGGAAAATTTTTATGGTTTTTCATGCAAATTTTTCAAGAACAACATCAACTGTAAAAGTCCCACTGAAATTATGATAGATTTGCAAGAACTTTTTGACATGAACATGGTCGAGATTAATAATATTAACTTCACTTGCTATTGCTATACAAGAATTCATTATTTGAAATTGCGACTCGGCTTCTGCAAAATGCTATGTTGATGTGAGTCCAATCAAACTTAATCCAATTCGCCTTGAAATTTGCTTGTAAAGTTGCTGAAATATTGGTGGATTTTGTAAAGGTGCAAATAGTACTTTCATGTTGGATTTAGTTTTCTGCTCCTCAAGCATTTAGTACTTTTGATTTGTTGCCAATATGTTGCCAAAAATAAAGTTTTCCATCTTGAAATTGTTCCATAAGCAACAAAAAATGTATTTTCGAGATCGTCAACATATTTTCTACATTCTCTACATTTTCGACGCCATTTTATTAATTCTCTACATACATTGTCTACACATGTATAATATTAATTTACTAGGCGGTGTAGAGCATACGGCACAACACCAGAAATGTCGAGATGATAATTCCATGTAAATCGACAGTGACGAGCGCCGGGATTTTATAAAACTCTGGTATTTTAAAATAATTTTACGAAGAATAAATTTTTGGTAATTACTTTCTTTTACAAAAGTGACAAAATACGGGTACAATCTATGTATGTCTTGAAGGTTAAGTCATTAAAGGCATTCGGTGATAATAAATCAGAGCACTACATTGTTGCATATATAAGAGGCCGACTTACTATACATTAACACAAAGAACTCACTATAAATTGAAAATTGAAGTCAGGGCTATCAACTTAAAAAATTTTTAAAGATAACAACAAACCAAATACAACAACAAAATAACAGACATGTGAACATTTAAGATGAAACCATTTTTTTTATTTTTGTCGCACACTGTTGTATTGCGTCTTAAGAAGATTGAAGTATGAATCATTTAAAGGCAGTTCTCAATATTTGCACCTAATCGCGAGTAGCACATAATACGAGTATATAAACTTTGCCATCATTGCGATTTTCCTTATCAGTTTTAGCGACTGATTAGAACAGCAAATAACGTTATATTTAGCTTAGGTACGCGAAATGCATCGCCGATAGTTTTTATCGGTTGCAAAATTCTTGTGTATCCACTAAATTTCACAGTCACGAACAACAGGCACACCTCTTTTTCGAAATATCTGTACACACGCGCACCTACCAGATAACATATGAACCCTTATCGTTGGCTGAATTTTTGGTAGACTGCGTGCGATTTATTGGAATTTATTATATAAAACATTTAAGATTGGTTTGGTCGCGCATGTGGTGGTCTCAAAATTAATAATCGAAAACTTGTAATTTAGACTCGAAACGGATTTCTTAATATTCAAGGTGATGTTCGACGTTCGATTTTGGTTTGGGTAAACAATTTCACACACTCTGCTTTTTTTACAAACATGGCTACGTATTAGTGTTAAACACTCGTAATAATAATTTATCCGATTCTATACCGAAAAATGACAAAAACGTCGTAACTTGGACGGAGTCGCGCTAATACCTTAAATTACGATACTAATTTAATTTACGTAAAGACGCAAGCAACAAAAAAATGTCTTTAATAATTATAACCTGAAATCCAGCAGATAAAAAAAATGGCGAATTTACATTTTTTGACCGTAAAAATAAACAATCGGCCACAGAAGTAAATAAATTAAAAGTTTTGGTCGTTGCGTCGTTCTTAAAATTACTTGTCTTAATTTTATTGACCGAACGACGATGGAAAACTGGAATTTTATTTATACACATCATACAGTGTGTGTGTGTACGAGTTATATGCTTGTTGTAAATTAAATTAATACGTTTTTTGGGTAAAGCTTCAAATTAATAATTGTTGCGTCATAAAATAGTAAGTGGGCTCATATTCGCTTACGTAAAGATAAAATGGTCATTTGGTTTATCTGTGTACAGCAATTAGAATATAATCGTACTACGTTCATTACAAGCTAAATCCTATAGCAAGAGATTTGGTCGACTCATTTGGATGCTCGATTTAAGAACCACTGATCAAAATAATTCTTCTAAAAATTATTATACATGAGAGTGACATTGTCCCGAAAAGCGAAAGTAACACTAACTCGAGAAATATTTCATTTTTTTATTTTATATTTTATTTTCGAACTTGAACTGATCCGTTTACAATCATTTTTACAGTTATTACTAGTCCAGGTAAGTTGATGTGTAAATACCAAAGCTATATAAGTAGTAAATTATAATAAATTACAAAGAAGTAGATGTTTTAACAGGATCTTCCGAACATCCGATTTTTTTGATAGTAATAACAACTCATTGATAGAAACCGTTAGAGACCAAGGATTTGTTCTCTAAATTGCACTTAATTAGACGGCGCCCAGCACCTCCAAATCAGAAACTTTTTTTACAAACTTATAGAGAAAATTGGCTTTCTCGTGTTATGCGGTAACCAACTTCTTGTCTTAAGAACAATTGAGAAATTCGATCAGGCTAATTTTTTAATTATTTTTATTTTATCGCAAAGTTGAATAAGTAAATTTTCAGACGACCCAACTCGTGAAGAACACGAATCCTTCACGTTGACACATTTGTGCTTTGTTGATGGTGAATTACTTAAACCTGAACGGCAATCGGTCGGCGAGTTCAGCAGCAAAATGATGGGTGCCCACCGATTAAGGTGTCAATCGAAAAGTAAATCTGTGTTGTTAATGTTGTTGACAATTTTGTTTCCGTCGACAATTTTGTTGCTAGATCGTAGTTTTGAACTATATCCTAGAATGTTTTATGAATGGGTCGGAATTTTCGTCTTTTGTATAACTCTCTTCTCCTATTTGAAGTAGTTCTGCTCTTGTTATATGCGCCAATTTCGCCAAGGTCGCCTGAGTATTTTAACGAGACCCCTTGCATTAAACTCGTGTTTCTACTCTCCCACTGTGCATGTGTCCCTTATAATGCCCCAGTAATATTATGCTACCTTGATGTTTTTGACGGAGTTCATTATTATGTCAAAGCCAGTTATCATTCTTAATTAGTAAGAGTTTGTTATCTTTGATGTAGCGTCTCAACTAGTCATTATTGTAACTTCTCTCTTTAATAATTCATTGTTAATTTAGTCGCGATGGCTGGACTACTGGTTATATTAGCGTTTTGTTGGTGAGGGCGTGACATCTACCTACTAGCGATATCAACGCTTTCTCGAAAACTGCATCGACGATATTGATACATAAACTAGGGTTTGGTCGTTGTAGTTTACCTAGAATGTATATAGCAACTTGGTACTTCCGGATAGAGTAAAGTGTTAGAAAATATGGTCTTAGCATGCTTTGAACTGCATATAGTCCAATTTCTATGGACAACCTTTGAATTTCGATCCTTTATCGAGGGTACTACTCATTTTCCTCGTGTTGGTTTTCTCTGGTTTAATCAAAGACGGCAGTTTCGCTGCCTCCATTGATATATTTGTATTGTAACCTATGGATTTTACAGAATAGCAGTATTCAACGTTTATGCAGGATTGGAACATTTTCGATAGGATATAAGGAACCGCACACAGTTTGCTCAATTTTGACACTTAATCAGGTACATAAAGAAATAGATGAAAGCATGGAATGTTCGGTCTTTAAATAAAATCTCTCAACAAAAACAAAATTATCATTGAAAATAATCATTGGGAGTCATGCGTCACAACTGTCACGTTCACAACTGTCACAACGTTTACAAATTGAGGAAATTTATTTCTGGAAAGTGAAAAATTGTTTTCGTGCTCTTCGACCATTTTATGGTGTTCATAATCATCCAACTGAATGCACTTTTCGCGAAACAATCAATGAATTTCGAACCACTTTTTCATTATTGGATATTCATCAACCGACTAGAGTGAAGGCCGCAATCAATAAATTCGTCGCCGTTCTCAAGCTCTGGGTCTCTCGTATGGTACATTGTGGCATATTTTGAAGAGAGATCTTGGTTTAGGAAGGCATACAAAATACAGCTTGTTTAAGAATTAAAGCCGGTTGACCTTCCTTTGCGTCACCGATTTGGTTTATGGGCGTTTCAACAGAAACCGACCCATAAATTGGCCTCCAAGATCTTGTGATCTAACGCCGTTAGATTACTTTTTATGAAGGTATCTGAAATCACTTGTTTATATCGATAAACCACAATCGATTCCTACATTAGAAGAGAACATAACACGCGTAATTAACGAAATATCGACCGAAATGCTCGAACTGTGCTCGAAAATAGGACCAATAGAATCATCTAAGAATTAATCGCGGACTACATTTAAAAGAAATTATTTTCAAACATTAAATGTCATAAACCGAACTTACGTCACAAATACAATTTTTGATTATTAAATTGATTTTAATGCGTTTTATTTCAAAAAAAACTTCCGGAAGCTCTTATTGGATCACCCTTTACTTATTGTTAGGAATTTAGGGTGTCCGATACGATTAGTAGTTGATTTTACCAATAATATCACATAGCGTATAAGCTTCAAATTTTATTTATTTATTAATAATCTTACGAATGTGAAGAAAATGTTGAATCTTTGCTAGTTTTATTAATTGTGAGTTTCGTCTTACACAGGTAATATCACTAACCCACAAGTGGTATTACCTGTGTAAGACGGAATTATGTCGAAAATTACAGTTTTATTGAATGGCTATTAAAATTACCTGGATAATATAAAATCGTTTTATTTCGACTAGTTACTTGAATACATAATTTGGTTAAAACTATATTTAAACTTCTCTAAAATCGGATATTGCACTACTAATTATCAAACATACGAGTACTGTACAAATCTGTCTAAATTCAGGGAATGTAATGCGAATAATTAAAAAGATATCTCGTAATAATTGATCCAGAATAAAAAACTACATTTGCAATTTCTTCAGTTAGAGAAAGAATTCATATTATGTTTGGTTATGACCAAACATAATATGAATTCTTTCTCTAACTGAAATCTTACTGTAGACATTTTAGCAACCCCCCCCCCCCCCCCCCCATCTTCTAATGTATTTGACCATTAGACAACATTGTACAAAATTTCCACACCCCTAGATGGGGAGCTCCTGATTATTTTTTCTAGGCGACGTGGTTTCCAACTGTCGTAAAAATTTTAATCAAATTAGGTCATCATACAAAATTCTATAAATTGTTTTCACCCCGAACTGGGAGGTTTTGATTATTACTTTCTTTTACAGTAAAATAAAGAATAACAATCATAAAAAATGTTGACTTCGAGATTTTTGCAGATTTGCCGTTCTTTATATCTCCAAAGACAAAATAAATACTTTTTGAAAAATCTCTGTGTGTGCATCCAGGTCTTTGTCCTCTCTGCAACCCAGACGGTTTGTCTGATCGGGCTGAAACGTGATATTTAATTTATTTTCATAAATTGGAAGATTTCATAAATTGGAATATTAAATCAGCTGCCCCTTATCCCCACTGTAAGGTGATGAGCATTTGTGTGCTTAGTGCTGTTGGTCAGTGCATTAATTAGACATATACCGTTATATGTTCGCGGGATGGAATTTGATGTTCTCCATATATTTTTTTTAATTTTTCGGGCTGAAGGGCCTTTTAATGCAATTAGCCGAGAAACACACCTAAACTTTAAAGGCGTTTTTCGGGATGGTTTTCGGGCCAGTTCACATACGTAACACAAGTTCAGTTATATGGGGTATTATTTGAGGATCATGTCAGTTGGAAAAATAATCTGGACCTCCCCAACCAGCCGAGAGGACTTTAACGAATTAGCTTTTACTACCAAATATAATAAAAATTCTTTGGCTAACTGAGATATTCCAGGACTTAGAGGACAACTGAGAAATTCCAGGACAACCCCAGATTATGGAGTGTTAGTTATAGATTATGTCAGTTAAAAAAATAACTGGAGCTGATCATCAAAGGATATATATAAAATTAGCTAATTGACCAAATTTATTAAAAATTTTAAGACCAACTAAGATTTCCCTAGAAATCTAACCAGAACCTAAGGTATATGGGTGTTAGCTGAGAATTTCAGTTAGAAAAAATAGTCCAGAGCTCCCCATCTATGGGTGGGGACTACTTCTAGAATTTTGAGATCGAAACATAACCTAAGGTATATGGGGAGTCAGTTGAGGATCATGTCAGTTAGAAAAAAATGGAGGGATGAATATGTTGTGACCGATACCCGACTTTATTTTACCTGCACGAATGCACATAGTTCTCGAAAACACCACTCTTGATTTCTAAAGTAAAAACCTAATTATAACAGGATTATGGTAAATCTGTCTTGTATAACCAAAAATTGTTATTATTGTTTAAATTTCAGAAAACCAACCCATGTTGATAAATTAATCTTTAATTCTATATGAGTCTTTTAATTATTTGCCGTTTTTTGTAAATGCTAAACTTTTAAACATAATTGCAAAAAATGTGAAAAGCTCCCATGAGAGCTGCCAGTACACAGATTTCTACCAAATTTCGCAAGAATAAAGTTTTTACCCAATAGCCAATCCGCCAGGACGTTAGAGATGCCGAATTTTGGTGATATAAATTTTTTTTACTAATTTCGTTATTTCCGGTAAAATTTAAAAAATGATCTGAACGAATTTTGCTTGAAACTTAATTTTAACCATATTTTTGTTTTTAGCTGTTTTTCGTAAAAAAGTAAGTTTTTAAAATATTTACAAAAAACGAGAAAGCTCCTATGGAAGCTCCCACTTACAGTTTCGACCGCCAACACTGTGATCTGAATTATACAAAACAGCTTAGATATGAAGTTTCACGTTGATCAGTCGATCTATCTGAGCTGCAGTGAGGACATTTATACATATTTATTCACAAACGTCGAGGTCGGAAATGTTCATGAATTCTACATAAAAAACAGTTTTTTGTCAAAAATCGACTTTCCGCTTAAGTTTTACAAATTTAATTTAGAATTATTTAGTTCATAGTCGATTTTTTCATAATTGATATACTTTTGAAAATATTTACAAAAAACGAAAATGCTTCTATGGAAGCTGCCACTTCCGGTGGACCGATCTCGCCCAAAAATCACTACGATGTCTCGCATTTATTTAAGACGCATTATGGAAAACGCTTAAGAATGAAGTTTCTTCTCTATCAATGAATCCGTAAGACTGTGCTTCAGGAAAATGTTCGTCCCTGTACAGTCCACATGGACTAAATTTTTGGTGAAAACAGTTTTTTTGGCAAGCATCGTCATTTCTTCATAAATTTTGAAAAACTGATCTGTGCTGTTATTTTGCAAAATTAATATAGAATCTGTTAGTTCATAACCTTAATTCACTGGATTCTCCAAATTTGTGGAAAAAGCTTAGGTATGAAGTTCCATCCCGATCAATCAGTCCATCTGGGCTGTGCAGGGCCGGCATTTTGTTGTTAAACGTTTTCTTTTTGTCAAAAAACGTTATTTCTGCTTAACGAAAGATGTTGTTACAAAATTAATTTAGAAACTAGAATAATCCTTTTTCTCGTAAATGATATACTTTTGAAAAATAATTGCAAGAAACGAAAAAGCTCCTCTGAATGCCGCCACTTCCGGTGGACCTATTTCAATCAAAAATCATCAAAGGGGCAGCTGATTTAATATTCCCTTTAGTCAGATTATACCGTTACACATATAATGTTATATCTGCCAAACTCTGTGAATGGAGAAATTTATGGTGACATATTAGCATAATTCCGATACATAGCGAATATTAAATCAGCTAGAGAGGCCCCTTATCTCCATTTGATTTTCTCCATATTTGTTTTTTAATTTTTCGGGCTGAAGAACATTTTAATGAAATTAGCGAAGAAACACACCTAAATTTTAAATGCGTTTTCGGAATTGTTTTCGGGCCAGCTTCACATACGTACTTGTGTTTATGATAAATATATTAAAATTACTTTTTAATTAGCTGCCAATAATTTAAAAGAATGTCAATGATTAAAAGTTACATTGAATTCCGCTTTATACAGGTATCCTTATGTAGCGCACCAAAATTTATCAATGTTTAGCATAGCTTTAGCAAACATTTCACACTGCTCTATAGGCCTTTGAAATTACTGTTAATTCTGTTACTACGAAAAATTTAGCACTTTGTACTTTTTACAGTACACTATTTGAGTTTTGGAGTAGTATGGAAGTCCCTTCCCTTCAATGAGGAACTGCAACAGAAAAAGAAATCAGATAGTAAATGGGAAGTGAATGAACCAAAGTGCTAAATCAGTTTTTTTAACGATAGCGGGAAGGTCAACTGTGATTGATTTTCAATAACAGAATCAAGCTACTTTAAAACTAACAAAATATTTATGTCTGTGCACAATTGCTCAATTGCATAAGGTAATTCGAGTTATATACCATATAATCTAGTTTGATAATGACTGGCTAATGACGCAGAGACATTTGAAGATAATGGCCTAAATATTTAACTGAAAGGGAGCCGTTAGATTTTTCCTATTTATTATTAAATTTGCAAAAACGCAATTCGTTCAGATTACGGATGGCATGTAATTAACGTAATATTAGATAGGACATTAAACAGGTCGGAAAATACGTTTTTCAGTGTTAATATATGTCTGTTGTGCCAAGATGATGATGTCGAACTATTTGATTGGGACAGGAATCCATGATGCTGAAGTCTTGGGTTTAAGCTTGGAGAAATAGAGGATGGTAAAGGTGAATTATGAAAATGAGTTAGAAAACTTTGCGTGTACAGTTAGTCATACCGGTGGAAAAAACTAGGTCTTGCTCCAGTTAAAATTATTTTTAATATTACTTATTTGACGCGTGGACTATGATATGACCCATTATGAACCAATATGACATCTAAGAGAGCATGTGGGTATTATTCTGTCTGTACATCCAAGCCAAATAAGGATGGTTAAATTCACCGATTGTAATGAGTTCAGATATTTTTATTACGACTGTTGCCAAAACCGGTTCTACCATTATTACAAATTCCTTCGATCTTCTATCGCTCGATTGCAGGCACTAAAAAAGCGCAACCTGCTGATTTATGAAACGAAATTATTACTAATTGAGATAATTTGGAACGATTTGATTACGAATTAAGATGAATTGGAATGATTTGATTATAATTTGAAACGATTTGAGGTACTTTGGTACGATTTGATTATACTTTAAGGCGATTTTGAACGATTTGAGAAGATTTTATTACCCTTTGAGATAATTGGAATGATTTAATACCGTTTGAGGTGATTTGTAGCGTTATTTAAAGATTTAGAATGTTTTGTTTACGATTTTAGGTTATTTGGACGGATTTGCGAAGGCTTGAACGATTTCATTACTGTTTGGCTGACTCCAAAATAAATATTATAATTCAGAGACATCCAGTTGGTAGCACTGCCAATGGGTGGAAAATGCAAAACCAATAATTTGAAATGAGTTGGAACGATTTTGAAACGACGTGGAACTAATTAAAACAATTTGAAGCGATTTTATTACGTTACTTTAGAAAGATTTGAAACGATTTGGGATGATTTGAGATGATTTCGAACGATTTTGACGAGTTAACTACGACTTAACATGATTTGGAACGATGTAATTACAATTTGAGGTGATTTAAGATGAGTTGAGTTGATTTGTAAGGATTGGCTTACGTTTTGAGATGATTTCAATTCATTTGGAATAATTTGAAACCCATTTGAGCCGATTTGTAACGATTTAACAGAATTTGAGACAACTGTACGATTTGAGATGATGTGGAGATATTTGATTACAATTTAGAACGGTTTTATACTATTTACAAGTGATTTGGAGCAATTTTATTGCAATTTGAGATGAATGAGGAGTTGTAAATCTCCTTTTATACAAATTTGAAACAATTTGAGAGGATTTAAAACAATTTTAATACGATTTGAAATGATTTAAGATAATTTTAAACGTTTTGATTAGAATTTAAGATGATTTGAAATTAGTTTAGAACAATTTGAATTATTTGAAGCTATTTGAGACGATTTGGAACGATTTGAGACGATTTGGAACGGTTTCATTACAGTTTGGCGATTTGAAGCGATTTGAGAGGCTTCAAGACGCTTTTAATACAATTTTAGATGATTTTGAGTGATTTTTGATAGGACAATTTTTGTTTAGAAATCCATACGCTAAAAACCGTACCAATTGAAACGATTTGAGATTAGTTTGTACCATTTGAGGTGCATTGGACCGATTTTATTACAATTTGAGACAATTTTGAACGATTTGATTGTGATTTGGGATTGTTTGAGTTGATTTGGAATGATTAGAATGATTTAGAATGATTTCAATGATTATATTTAGAAAGATTTTAAATGGTTAGCCATGATTTTATTACGATTAGAGACGATTTGGAACGTTTTGAATTGATTTAGAACGATTTGAAGCAATTTGAGAGACTTTAACGCGCTTCTATTATAATTTAAGACGATTTTGAGTGAACTTTCATAGCACATCGTTCACAAACCTGGCGTTGTTGGATGATGAATGAGTACGTAGAATACGTAGTAGTCGCGCATCACATCATCTAAAAGAGTTTAGAAAATGTCCCAAAATTTGACGAAAGCACTTTAGTAAACAAAACTTCACTTCCTCGTGTTGGCGCTGATGGATTTTTTTTCGTTTGTTATAGAAAGTGACCGATATCATTCGGTCTCATTTTCGCGATAACGATGAACAATTTTTTAACAAAATCAAATATGTTCACGCATCTTTTATGATTTAAAAGGAAAGCCCATCGTTCAGTCCTTCCAATACTTGCATCGTTTGCAGAAAATATACTTTAAGAATGTAGTTGTTGACTATATAAATATAAAGGAACTATCTGTCTTGAATAGAACAAACGTCTAGACAAGCCAGACATAAAATTGCAAGGCTTCATCGAGCAGCCTTAGCAGCAGTCTTACATTCATTATATTTAAAATGGTATATATGGTAGGGGGCATGTTGATACCCGATAATAATCAACAAGTTTACTTTTAAAATGGGGCTTAGGTGTAACTCCAATTACAAGTTGTATTTCGAACAGATAATCTCGTGTGGTTTCCTACCTCCAAAACATCGAAACATCGAGGAAGTGAACAACTGGCCCCTATGGAGTTAAGTTAATTTATGAGACTTGGCCGCCTGATCTGTAAAAAATCCTTTCCAATCGCCATTTCTTTTTTCCTTCCCCTTAATAATTATTTAAAATGTTTTTGCACGACTTTCGCTTTACTGTTATCGGTTCTATTTCACAGTTTCGCATAAAGTTATAATTACAAATTTTCTAAACTGTCTTTGCCAGCGCTAAAAGGCTTATGACAGAATATAGTATGATCATGAGCAAGATTTTTTAATGTAGACATATTTACGTACTTAGCCCTTTCTGCAATTAAAGCTTTTTAGAGTTTAAAGCGTATGGTCACTTAGTAGTACCTCCCACTCGCAATTTTGAGTGAATTAATCATCTAAAGGCTCGGTTTTATTTCACCGCACTAAAATAGGAGGAGTGGTTCACAATCAAACGAAAAATTAATCAAAAGATATTAACGTGCATAGCTCTGCTCAAATGTAGTTAACCAATAAAAAAAAATCTGTCTAATTCTTAAGTTGACGATTAATTGATAATGACACCTGAGTTTCTCGTAATAAAATCCAGCGATGTCAATCCGCATATAAGAAAGAACCATACATACATATAAGACGTTTACTTTAGATAAATTTATGTTTACATAGCATTCGTTAAAAATAGTTCTCAAAAGTTCATTGACAGTCTTATAATAAATTTATTTATAAGAAATAATTAATTTATTAAACACACATGAAGCTATGATCTAAGATATACTTCACCTGAAACATAAAAAATCTGAAAATAAGAAATCCAAACACACCAACCACAAAATAAAATTATATTTCTTAAGTCGTTTTATGAAAGAGGTTTTTTGTCTACCTTTACAAAAAAAAAAAAAAAAAAAATTGTAAAAGCTACAATAATAATAAAATCTTGATTAAATACGAAAATACATATTACAATAAATAATAATAAAGTTGTAAATTAATAAAATGTGATATTATACCCGGACACGTGTTTTCTCGTCCATATCTCTTATTTACAACTCCCAACCAAATAACAAACGCGATAACACTTTTTCAAGACATTTCGAAATTTTCTGTGCATACCGGTCGGTTTCCTATAATGTGGTGGCGCGTCGTCGGAAGTAAAAGTAAAACATTTTATCTGAATGAAATTTCGAATATGGTTTGAGATAAGCAGACGGTATATAGATCTAGATTAAGCAATACATTTTTCAAACCAGATTCGCTTATCGATTTATGGTATAACCGTCTCCCCTTACCGAAGGGGGACGATTAAATCTAATTATAGATGTGCTTACTCGTAGGTCGCCAGCTCGCATCTAAAAATGTGTGATCATTCTGCCTAGGCCAGCGATGGCGTGTTTAGAACAAGTTTTTATTATAGCAACAACGTAGTCTCAGTTGTGAATATATTGTCGATATAAAAAATATGCATACTCATTACAAAGTAATAAAAATTAATTTATTCATTATTACTAAAGAAAATTTCTCGTTAATCGCCATAAATTAAAGAATCGATAATTTGAATGCGAAATTAATTAAAGCGCAGTTAGCAATCGAATATATTGACAAGTATACAGTAAATCCTAAGTAATAAGAAACTATCTCAACGTGAACCCACCCAGAAGGACGAGGTAAACGAATTTTTGCACAAAAACTGGACAATTTAACTATGGAGCGCATTTACAAAACCTTTGCTTCCTATTTCAGATACAACAATAATTTTATATAAGGCTCTGGCCGAAGCCTGTGTTTTTATAGAGAGAAATCGAAGGACATAGGCATTCGTATGCTTTTGTATTAGCTGGATACTCGTACTAAGTCAACCATGATACTTGTTTGGTTGGAAAATTTCGATATTTAGGAGGCTGGTAAAATGTGTGAAATACGAAGCATAAACCATCCACCAAATCATGGAAGTTAACATTCCAATATAATGTGAAACATGTTAATTCAACAATATTTGCCGGCTGAACAAACACGCGCACCCTGCGTGTGCATTCTGCAAATTAATTATTTGTTGCTTTTGCTTAGCATAAGAAGCCATATTTTTAGAAAATTGAATTTTTTTACGGTTATTCAAATAAAACTCATTAACTGGCACCGAAACGAGTCGGGACAAGATAAATAAAAAGTGAATAATCTACAATAAGAAACTGCTATCCCCGTTGACCATAGTACAAACAGTGAGAAAGAAAACAGTGATAAGTTGTGAACGCGATCTTGTATACCCAGTGGAACATATAATACGCCTATGAAGTATTCACAAATTATGTGAGTGTTTCGTACCATTAGCAGGCTGTTAGCAAATATAAACCCTTATGGCTAAACAGGAGAATCACGGATCATTCGAAATATAGGGTTTTCCAATAAGAGTGATATGATTTCATTAAAAAAAATTGTTGCACTTGCTGTGTGGCACGTAACCCCGTCTTGTTGGAACCAAATGTTGTCAAGATCATCTTCTTCCAATTTCGGCCATAAAAAGTTGGTTATCATCGATCTATACCGATCTCCATTGACAGTAACGGTGTTACCAGCTTCATTTCGGAAAAAAATACGGACCGATGATTCCACCAGACCAAAAACCACACCAAACTGTCAATTTAGGTGAATGTATTGGTTTTTCATGAATAATTTGTGGATTTTCTTCGCACCAGAATCGACAGTTTTGTTTATTTACCGCACCACTCAGATGAAAGTGAGCCTCATCGGAGAAGATGATTTTCTTAAAAAAATCGTTATCGTTTTCAAGTTGTTCCAAGGTAAAATCAGCAAATTCACTACGGAAATTTTATACGGATGCAAACCCAAATCCTTTCTCAAAATCCGCCAGGTTGTGGTTTGAGACAGTCCCAATTCTTGAGAACGTCTTGGAATCGACAAATTGCGGTCTTCAGCAACACTTGCCCGAATGGTAGCAATATTTGCATTACTTCGAGCGAATCTTTGTCTTATTGGCACTTCAACATTATGTAAAGAAACTGTACGCTCAAAATTTTCGACAATTCGACGAATTGCGAGCACACTTGGACGATTATTACGACTATAAAATGGCAAAAGCGCACGAAAAGTTGCAATTGGAGAACGATTATTTTGATAATAAAACTGAATAATTTGTAAACGTTGTTCTTGCGTATATCTCACCATGATGAAATTGTAAATATTACTGAATACAATAAAACAAAAAATGACAGATCATGACACATTACAAATGGCCGAAACGTCACTTAAAAATCATATCATTCCTATTGGAAAACCCAATATATCTGTCCCAAGTGTACACTACCCACAGTGCACTTTAAAACCTTTGAAATTCTAATCCTTGAAGCATCTCTACACAATAGCAGAATTCTTCGCAAATGATCTAATAATAGTATTGTAAATAATTAAAATTAATAAAAAGTATCTAAATAACGTGGATAACTCTACTAAATTAATAACTTTCGATCGAAAACAATAATAACGAACCTAGTAAATTAATAATAATTAAACAGTTAATAAAACAACTGACGAGAGTATTTACAATCAAATGCCGTCTCTCCACTGTGCTGACAAACGAGATTTGAGGACACTAGAACACCCAATAAGCACTTATCGCAAAAAAATATGACATTAGATGAACGCGAACGTCAACCATCAATTCTCGTTAATTCTGAATAAAATTAAGACGGAAGAATATTCGACCGACATAATTAATGTTCTCATTGAGACATGTCGAAACAGAGTGCTTGACGTCTTCATCAGAGGACTAAATGGAGATTCGTCGAGAATGCTGATAATCCAAAAACCTCAACAAGGCCAGAAGCCTATTCGTCCTGCCTGGAGATCCAGGATTCAAATTTTCGAAATCTCACGTCACATAAAAAATTGTATGAACAACAGATTCTTCCAATACGCAAAAATACAGGATGGTTATTACAAACGATTAAATGCGAATCTCGGGAACTCTAAGTTCTTCATCGCCAGAACCAAATGGAAAATTTTGATATACGAAAAATTTATTTTTAACCATGAATGGGAAGTATGTATCTTCCAAAGAAATAATAGATGACGTGTGAAAGGAGTTTATTGGCAAAACTTGCTACGTCTACGTCGTCATCATTACTTTTGGGGGACAACCGAGGAAGAACACCTAATGAACACTGAAATCATATTCTCTGTACTTGAAAAAGCCAACCTACGGATCAAGTTAGATAAAACGGAATTCCTATAAACAGAAACTGAATTTGTAGCTTATATCAACACGAACCAAGGCATTAGGGCCGACCCAAAGAAGGTATAGCTGCTATTTATAATCTAAAAAACCCAGAGAATCTGAAAGACCTAAAATCGTTTCTCGGAATTGAATCATACTATAGGCGTTTCGCTAAGGACGCGAAGGTAGTGAAACCGCTGACAAATCGTACATGAAGCGTTTACATATATAAAGGGTTAGGGAAAAAGTTCGTGGCCTTTTTTGGGTGACATTGAAACAAACAATTTTGTTATTTCAAATGAACTTTATTAAACCAAATATGTGCCATTTTGATCGATGGCGTTTTGCCATTTTTTTGGTAGAGCCATGATCTCATCACTGTAGAAATTCTTTAGTTTAGAGACGAAAAATCGAGACAACTCATTTTCGCAGGCCTCTTTTAAATTTAATGTAAAACCATTAAGATGGTTCTGCCATTACGATGGTGCAAGGTTAAGACTATGATGGGTGCATCAAAACATCCCAGCCAAGCTCTTTCAGTTTCTGGCTTGTTATCAATGATGTGTGTGGTCTAGCGTTATCATGATGGAACACAATGCACTTTCTGCTGATCAATTATGGACGTTTTAACTGAATTGCTTGCCTTAAACGCGTTAGTTGTTGACAGTAAAGATTAGAATCAATCGTTGGGCCCGGTGGCAGTACCTCATAATGCACGATTCCTTTCCAATCCCACCAAACACACAGCATTATCTTTCTTGACGTCAATCCTGGCTTTGATACCGTTTGGGAGCCTTATGGTCCATTACATTTTTAACTGTTAATTCATGTGGTATCCATACATCAAGCTTTTTTTGTATCCAGCGATTTTCAAATGGTTTAAAACTGTTTTATGATCAATATTTAGTTCATTACCTATTGCATGGCTGCTTATATGCCGGTCTTCTTCAATTTTAGAGCGAGGTGTATCTTTGACATCCATATTTGTAGAACGAAAGTGCTTGAACCATTTCTTTGCTGCTGATTTTGAAAAAGCACCTTCTCCATAAACAGCACCATGTTTAAAATGTTATAACTTTTTATTCACTTCACCGATTTTTAGATGTTAAAGTACAAGTTAAAATGTCACCTTTCAAACACACATAAGAATTGCCCGATACGATCAATGATTACTGAGATATATGAATATAAAGGCATCTACCGGGAAAAATGCCACGAACTTATTCTCCTACCTATTATGATCGCAAAAAAGATATAATTTACGCATTCATCCGAAGGTTCATCAACTTACCAAAACCACAAAGAGCTACTGCATCAGGAGTAAGATCCGTATATGATACTACAGATGAAGTACTGCGGGGCTTAAATGCATTGGGCATCAAAGCGGATGCTCGATACTAATGGACTATCTTGCTTATAATCGAAAAGATGGATGATGAAACAAAAGCGTTTTGCGCGCAAAAAACAGTCAACAAAAATAATCGTAAAATTGGCAATTTTTTAGTTAATGGATGCACGAGGCGAATCACTTGATGCAGTTTAAAATCACAAGTAGTTTTGAGTAGACTCAAAATCCAAGTCACACTGTTCGATTGTTCAAAATACAATGCCATGGAAGATAAATGCCAGGAATAGATTCACTCGCAAAATCACTGCTTTAATTGTCCTAATATTGGACACCGTGTTAAGTTTCGCAACACAGTCAAGATGCGCCATTTGTTACCGAAGAAATCATAAGTCAGATTCAGAGCATTACTCGATTATGAATCACAAGCCTCATTATATCCGTGTCATATTCGCAATAACTAAGATTAAAGCGATCGTAAGGGCAAATGATTATCACTGACATTAGTAAACGATCAGCTGACACATCTCGTAGTATTGTCACAATGCGCAATATTCCGAAAATAACAGCTATATCGTATGAGTTGGTGAATCACGATGATTTGTGGCTATTTACTAGGCAGCTTGCTTCAAGAAGGCACGACATGGAGGCTAACGTATTCTTTAAAATCCTGGATGGCACAAAATTTGGCTAAATAGTTGGGAAAGGTGCTGACACCGAAGTCCAAGAAATCCAAATACACTACATCCTCCTCGATAAAGATAGCACGTTATGGCGATTACGGGATTTGGAAGAGGTTGGCAATTCCAAACAACCTGAGTTAAGCGCAAAAGAAGCAGACTGAAGCAATCAATACAAACCACGACCAGATAACCATTTCTCAGTTACTCGCATGGGTTAGACGATTCAAGCGTAAACCAGAGAATTTCTAAGGTCAAATCGGAAGGTGGAAGGTCAAATCGATATCAACGATTGCTTTATGCCTTTAGTTTTCAACGTTCGTCAAAACCTAAATTCGTTAAATTCAAATTATGGGTCATTCTTCCACGATGATGAATACGTTGAATGAATTGTCTGCTGTTTTTCGCAAGTTAATTTACAGGCCGCTAAGCTATACGAGAAAATGTTTATGTCGATCGTGCTCTCATAGGTGCTGGTGCAGTCGAAGTCCTATTGTTGAATCAATGTCAACATGCGCAATAATACAATATGCCAAGAGGTCGATGGCACAGTATCGACACGGGTGGAATATTGTATATTGTAGCAAATTCAACAGTTTTTAAATGTTTGTATATTGTATTGTGTGATTTTGTTGTATATAAACATTGTTGATTTTAAGCGAAAGCAATTTTCATGTATAAAAAGCCCGGTTTATCGAGGTAATAAACAGAATTGAACTATAAAAGCATAACAACAGTTGGTTTAATTCTCAGTGAATATTTGGAGCTCACCAGTGGTAAACCAAATACTCACCTAAGTACAGAAATCTAGGCAGAGGCCAGATTTTTACATGGTCCTTCGAGCCGGATCTGTACTTATGTGAGTGTCGCCGACAACAATCATGGCCAAGATCATGATGCAGGATGTTTGGAAAATGGGAATAAGCTGGGATGTACAACTACCAGAAAGAATAAGTGCCAAATGGCAGAACTACAAAGATAACCTGAATGAGATATCAAGATTAAAAATTTCAAGATGGCTCAGTACAACGTCTAGATGCAAAACGGAACTACACGGTTTCGCTGATGCGTCAGAGCACGCCTATGCGGCAGTGGTTTATTGTAGGACAGTGGATGACAACGTTACATCAGCAGCTCAGCTATTAATGTTCAAAACACGTGTTGCACCAATCAAAACGAAGTTATCAATCCCTCGCCTCGAGTTAAGTGAAGCCTTATTATTGGCAAAATTAATGAAACACGTTTAAAATACCATGCAGCTTGAAAACGTTAAAGGAGACCCAAGCCGCTTCAAAACGTTTGTGGCAAATAGAATCTCGACTATTAAGAAGACATTACCAATAGCAACTTGGCATCACGTGAAGTCTCAGGAAAATTCCGCGGACGCCGCCTCACGTGGCATAACACACAAGCAGCTCATTGGGTCAAGGTCCCTAACAACTTCCTAACAACTATGCCATCGCAGTGGAATACTGAAGACCCCATTCCAGATCCACCATCAGATTTACAAGCAGAGCTGGAAGAAAAGAGAGTGCTGGCGACGGTAATGAAAAGGCCGCACATACTTGCAGAGTTATTTAGCAGACTGACTACATACAGCAAAATCAAGCGCACGGTCGCATATACTGTCTACGATTCATAAATAACTGCAAACAAGAAAATCGTAACAAGGGTTGGCTAACCGATAATGAACTTAAGGCAGCAGAAACAACAATTACAAAAATAACACAAGAGCAAGATTTCGGACCAGAAATCGCCCGTACGAATAAGGACAGTAAGCTAGGTTTATTAAACCCCTTCCTAGACGGTGAAGGCTTACTCCGTGTAATGGGACGTCTACAAACTCCAATCTGACAACCGCCAGCAAACAGCCTGTAGTTCTAAGCAAAAACAACATAATTACTCAACGGATAATTGAGGAAACCCATCAAAACACATTACATTGTGGCACACAGCTTACCCTTGCAATTTCTGAGACAGAAATATTGGATCATCGATGGGAGACGAGCTGTAAAACAAGTGATACAAAAATGCATAACCTGCTTTCGCTACAAACAAAAACATATGGAACAACTAATGGGTAGTCTACCATCAGCAAGAGTGAGCCCGGGAAGACCGTTTTCTAAAACGGGAATCGACTATGCAGGACCCATCCAGCTAAGAACCACCAAGGGTCGTGGTAACAAATCCTATAAAGGATACATTGCCCTATTCGTATGCATGACAACCAAGGCCATACACATTGAGATAGTGAGCAGCCTAACAACAGAGGCATTCATACCGGCCTACAAAAGATTCGTTTCTAGACGAGGGCTTTGTACTGATATAGTCTCTGACAACGGAACCTATTTTGTGGGTGCAAATTCCGTAATGAAGAATACGTACAGTTCAGCTATGATCACATTACCCGACGACGTAGCAGCTATGTTAGCCAGTGATGAAACGACATGGCACTTCATACCACCACACGCCCCACATTTTGGCGGAATATGGGAAGCAGGAATAAAACCCGTGAAATTTCACCTTTAGAGAGTAATAGGAGTTTCAACTCTAACATTCGAAGAAGTATCCACTCTCACCACTCACTGGTTGCACTAACCAACGACACAACGGATACAACAGCGCTAACACCAGGACACTTTCTCATTGGAGATGCTCTCATTGGAGCTAGGATTTAGAACGAGATGGCACATGGTCGAAAAAAAGGCGCAAGACTTTTGGAAGCGATGGTCTTCTGAATGCATTCACCAACTTCAACAACGGAGCAAGTGGAAAACCTCCCAGCCAAATTTGGCAATAAACGTTTTAGTATTGGTGAAGGATGATCAACTACCCCCAACCCGATGGAAATTGGAACAGATCACAGACACTCACGCCGGAAAAGACGACTTGGTACGAATAGTAACAGTAAAGTGTAAGGACGCGACCTACAAGCGGCCAATAACAAAGCTGTGCAAACTCCCTATTAGCGACGATCCAACTGAGGTATTACCTAGGAAGGCCATTGCATCGCACAAGCAAGGAACCACCGCGAAGGCCAGTGCAATTACAACTCAAAACAACAAACCGGTATCCAGGCAACAACCTCACCGTCGAACCAAAACGACAAGAAACATAAACCACATGGCACTAGCCATCCTTTCAGTGTGCTGCCTATTTGGTTTCGTGAGCACCAACATGGAAATAAGTCCGCTCAATCATTCCATTGGGATACATTTCGAGGAATTGGGCAAGTTGGAGATTGTGGCGACAAAATGGACATTATAGTTGTTCAATACAATTTGTCTTCCTACTGGGAGGAAATTGACAACTTTGAAAGAGCCCACACAAAGTTACAATCAGTTTGTAAGGAGCTGTCCGGTTTAAAATGCGACATCATTCTTCAGCAACTCTTATTTCAATATAATTATTTGATAGCAGACATCGAGCTATTATTTGAAAGTAATAAGGATCGTAAACGAATGAAGCGAGGCCTCGGTCACTCATTGGGCCTTGTACTAGGGGACCTATTTGGATTACTCATCCAGCGAGAAGCTGACAAGTATGAAACCTATTTTGAACAAATTAACAGTGACGAAAATTATTGTGTATTGTAAAACATAATTCAAACCTCACCACGGCATCTATAAACAACTTAATTAAAGACCAACATCGTTTGCGGCAGGAAAATCCGCAGCCGAGTAACTCAAAAAATGTAATAATTGAAATCACTTTACCACTGTCGTTCGTGTGGGACTATACACTAATATATGTAGTCCCAATTCCCAACATCATCCATGGAGGCACTCAATCACAAATCATTACCTCGACTGACTATGTAACAATGGGCAATCGGCGTGAACACTCCGCATTATTAACCAGAGAAGACGTACATAAATGTCAGGTATTTTAGCCTGTACATCTCCTATGCGAAGTATCACAAATTATCAACACTCCTTCAAATCAAACGTCATGTGAGGTAGCGATATTACTACGAAAGCACGAATTGGACACAGTATGCGGCACTAGGTCAACAAAAGCTAGTTATCATTGGATCAAACTTCACGCTGCCAACCAGTGGATATATGTGATCCCCAGCGAAATCACAAATGATGTCATATGTGGGTCTAGAATCCAATCTTACACCATCGTAGGTTCCGGTATAGTGGAAATCGAATCCGGCTGCGTGCTCAGAGACTCTGACGTTCAAATAATTGCTGTAGGAACCGCTAAACGCACTATCAATAAATTTGCTCAGCACACAACTCATTTAATGCATAGGGCAAACAACCTACGGGAATTCAGTGCTGTGGTCAAAAATAAAGCAAACGAAGTGGATCAATTGAATTTACTAACCACGCCAGACACAACCGGATTGGATGATCAGCTTGAATCATTGAAAAATGTTGAACAGATTACCTTCCATCATCAGAGTGCTCATCATATCCACCATTACGCAATGATCCACATTTTATTTTGGAGTGCTGTAGTAGTAGGAGTCATCTGGGTTGCAAACAAATTAAGAGGTAGATGCATAGCAAACCACCGCCCGCCGTCTCCTCTAGCGAGAGCCAACGAAAGCATAATTTAACAGATGTGCGACATCAGTAAAGCCCTGGAATATGTTGAATCTATGTCAACATGAGCAATAATACAATATTCCAAGCGGTCGATGGCACCGTATCGACACGGGTGGAATATTGTATATTGTAGCAAATTCAACAGGTTTTAATTTTTTGTATATAAATATTGTTGATTTTAATCGTAAGCAATTTTCATGTACAAAAAGCCCGGTTTATCGAGGTAATAATATAGAGTTGAATTATAAACGCATAACAACAGTTAGTTTAATTCTCAGTGAATATTTGGAGCTCACCAGTGGTAAACCAAATACTCACCTAAGTACAGAAATCTAGGCAGAGGCCAGATTTTTACACCTAGTTACATTGAAAAAGGCTGTTTTTGCTTAACAAGCATAGTGGTTATTTTCATTTAGAGAACTCAGGTAGCGCAAAATCGTTAACTGAACATAAAAGGAAGATCCAATGGAATATCAAGATGATTTACATTGGACAATGTACTTATGGGCATGCCAAAATAATGTACAGTAGTAACTAGTATAGTGAAAAAACGAATTCAATTTGCATTTTACAAACAAAACTACCCAATGACTACTACCTTCACGTTCAATAATTGGCAATGAGTTATTTTGAAGTTAGATGTATTTCTCCATATTATCGCTTAAAATTTGCGTATAATGGCGTGACGTAATTTTTCCATTTGATTTACTGAACATGTAAAGTCGAAAATAATTGTATTTTATTTAACATATATACCAGATTTTAAAATATGTATCATCGAGATTAAGAATAAAAACCGAATTAAATCAAAATTCAATTTCCTTATATCCATTAACATTCTTCAAGGAGTTTACCATACCAATTTCTGTTTTTGATATTTTGAAATGACACCTACAAGAAACGAATACATATTGTTGAATTAAGAAAAGGTGCGATAAAATAATTTACATTCAATTGAGCACGGTACGAGTACGTATACATATTAGATTCTAATCTGTTTTTTAACCACAACACAACAAGAATGAAGAAACTGGCGGACAACAACATTAGAACTTTATTTTCTTGTTAGATTTCGGTTTAAATTTGATATTTTGTTAGGAACGTTGCTTACGAGCTATATGTAACTACTCGTAGATTCATAACGACTCAACAGCAAAATATGCAAATTGAATACATAATTTTTAGTTTTATTATTATTTAGCCAAATAGTTTATTTCGAGTTCTTTGCGTTTCGACTTGTTGATCAAGAATAAAAATCACCATACCACAAAACTGATAAAAAAAAATTTTGCTTAAGAATTCAAATATTGGATGTTGTCCGATTTGATTGAACTTATATAAAACGAAAGAAATTCTACAACAGCGACGATGATAAATTATCATCGACGGACGAATAGAATGTTGTGAGCAGAATATTTGATTTCAATCAAGCCGATTAAACAACGCAGTACACAAGAACGCAACTTTCATATTCTAAAACCTTGAAATTGAAAAACTATTAAAATGTTATTAAAAAAAAGTGAATCAAAACTACAATCGTTTATGGCTACCGTGTGATTTAGACCTGATGATTTAGCTGTTGCTTGTTTGCAATACCAAGTTGATGTATGATGAAATCATTTTCCGTTAACGAAAAAATTCATTCAAGTTCCATGAACCTTTGGGTGCAGGCGTCTTCCAAACATTATTAATTTAATTAGTTTCAATATACTCGTATATGTTCAATCCGTATAAAGAGTCGCGCATTTATAATTAATGAGTTGCACTTCGACGTATTGTAACAAATATATAATTGATTAGCCCCGTGTATATAGATAAAAATCATCATGATGTTGATTATTTCAGTTTGCAAACAAAAAAAATTATTTTAATTTTTTTATTACACACGGATGTTATTAAAATAAATTTTTTGATTGTATAACGAACGTACATATACTCGTATGCATAAACAACTAAACCGTGAAGAACGCAATCATATCGCGCCTGAAACGCTTAAAATTGGCACGTGGCACGGGGGTCCAACACTAATACTTCCTAAAAACGTTTCAAAGTTTCCTGGACATAAAAGTGTAAGCTCGTTAAACGATCAATATTGAAGTGCGGTAAGAATCAAGATGAAGTTCACCTTGAACTTAGTGCTAAGATTAGTATGCGCGAGAATGTTGTTGATTAATGCAAACAATAATATTATGAATCCAAGTGGATTATCTTTGTATACGGAAGTATTTTTTTCTAGTATTTTACAGTCGAGCTGTTTGAATATATAAACAAACCTACTTTCATATGTTTTGCTCCCGGAACTATATATAGCGTGTCACAATAACCGGTTCAGATTTCACATATCGGTTATTTTGGCTCTGGCAACACTAATGTCATTCTTTCTTTAACATAAACTCCAGTATATTATTTCAGCAATAGAAGCCCCGTGACCATCCGTGCGCCTTGTGGCGTGGCGACATTATTGGGCTGATTTTCTTCGAAGATGAGGCCGGCGCGATCGTTACGATCAACGGAATCAACTACCGCCATATGTTAACATCATTTTTGTGGCCATATCTCGAAGAAATTGGTTTGGACGACGTTTGGTTCCAGCAAGATGGTGCGCCGTGCCAGTCATCGAGCGTTACAATAGCGAAACTGCGTGAAAAATTCGATGGCCACATTATCAGTCGAAACGTGAATTGGCCGGCAAGGAGCTGTGATTTGACACCTTTCGATTTTTATTTGTGGGGTGCTGTGAAGGACAAGTGTTATACGGACAATTCACAAGCAATTGAGCATTTGAAAGCCAATATTGAAGCAACCATTGCCGAAATAGATCCGCACACAATCCAAAACGTGCTCAGAAATTGGACCGACCGAATGGAGTACGCCAAGGTCAGCGTCGTCAGGTCCAGGAGGATTGTACTTTCAAACAAAAAAATAAACTTGGAAATATATTAAGCCATTTTTGTTTATTAAATGTTAAAATCTGAACATCTTATTGGGACACCCTTTATTTTTGTCATATCACTTATACAGTCATATGAAATTATTAGAACCAAAAACTGCAGACATCAAAAGAGTTCCACCACAATCGATAAAGAAATGGTCCAGTTTCATTCAACCTGTAATTTTTCCAGAGTTACGCCTCGAAATTCCATTCAAATAGGCCGTTTCTAAAACCACACTTTGGATCGGAGTGAAGTTTATGCCAAAATAACAAAATATACACTGTGGCCTATAAGTACTTAGAATTGAAAAAACACTCAAAAATTATTTAGTAGAAAATATTTAATTTTTGTGAATAGTTTTGAGTGAATTTTATAAAACGAAATTTTTTAAAACAAAACACACTACGAATCGCACAGAGGTGATCGAAGTGGTTCTAAGCTAACAGTTGATGTAAGAAACAATTCTTATTTATCCACATGCTCGAAAATCTCTGAGTGTTTTCAGCTCTCGCTGAGAAAAACTTCCTTGTTAAATTTATAACTAATATTATAAATCGGGAAAAGGTGCCACAGCCAATATTCCGTCTGGAATTAGAACCAGACAATAAAAAAAACCAAGGGAAGCATTGTATGGCTTATTCCGTTTTCGAACGTTGGCAGGATAAACAAGATTGTGCCCAATTGTTCACACCTTTGTTTATACTAGGCCAGAAATAGCAAGCCGTAATCAATTTACGAGTAGCACGGACACTAGGATGTGAAATGTTCTGTAAAGAGTCGAAGATTTGTCTGCAAATTTTAAAAGCTCTAGTTTCATGTTGGAACTAGCGTGACATAGAGAACCAGAAAGTAAATTTTTTAGTTCAAGTCTGCTTTTTGCGCATTAATGATTGTATTGAAGTCGAAACGTATCTCGACTGTTAAAGTTTCGGTGTCAGTCGTGCGGGATAATGCACTGTTGCGTACGATGATGTGGGAAATGTAGCACTTTTAATAATAATTAAATAAAAAATCTTAATTTTAATTTTATGAATTAAATAAAAAAACTTTATTTTTGAAAAAAATTATTTTGGTAGCCACGGCTTCGAAATTTAAAACTGACTAGTAAAAAAATCAAAATTTTGTATAACTTTATATACAAAATTTTAGTGCAGCTGGATGCAATAAAAATTGTATTGATCCAGTGCTTTCGCTTTTTGGGTAAACAAGGCAATAAAATATTGAATGCACCGACCAAATCTGGATTTTTTCGGTTACCAATTTGTTTGATTTATTGACATGAACAATATTGCAATTTTAAATTTAATTTGTTCTAATTGCCCCGCCATCATGTTGACTGGTATTAAATAATTGTGTCTTTGGTTATCACAATCATTTGGGGGCATCTATTATAAGATTTTAACAACTACCATGCCATTTAAATATTCTGTGTCTTGGTTCAATTCGTCTATGATACAATTACAATATTGTTTGTTTCAATTAAATGATCATCTTGGTAACGAATTTGGTTGATGTGAAAATCGGTATGCTAATAAAATTTACTAATTTTGTTTTGTGTACCGATTTTATGTTACAAGACTGTTGTTGCATATTCATTTGGAATATAATTATTTATACGGAGAATTGTTCGTTAATAAATAATTCAGTCTTTGAGAATTGTCCGTTTGAAATCATGTATATTGTGCGGTGTTTCTTGTAGTTGAAGAAACAGGCCGCTACATCACTCCCTCCTCAGTGAAAAGGTCCCCCATTTTGTGGGTTTTTGTGTCCACCAGCAATTGTGAATGGAGTTTTGGGAATTGTACTACTATAATGATGTATGATCATTATAATAGTAGTGGTGATGTAATTGTTTACGAGCGAATGGTGATGATAGTAAATGTATCAATGTGACGATGTGTAATCGTCCTGGCGGAAATATTAAAAAAAATGAAATATTTAATCCCAGAATTCTCTTTTATTTTCCCTAATAAAAAATGTTTGTTGGCTAGGTAAGCCGATTTTTATGTTCTGTTGAACGCGCATGGGCTCATGCATTTCGTTGCCATATGGCCAAAACGTCCATGGAACCAACAAATTGTTGGTGCTGCTTGCCGCTTAACGTTTGGTTGCTGTTGTGGTTCGGTTTCCTGTCTTATCAGACGGTATGCCACGAGTGATGGTTTCCGTGTTCTCCTAGGCGGGCGTTTTGATTTTGGTAATCGTTTCCAAAATATCAACTCGCCTTTCTAATTGGGCCAGATTTGTATAACCCCCCCCCCCCCCCTTGAAAATGAGTGGCTGTAGTTTGTGTGGCCACCGATTTAAGTTGTTTTTTTTTAAATGGAATGCGCCATCCGTGTAGCGGTGTTGGTTGAGGAGACTCTGATTATTGGTCCACGAACGCTTGCCTGACTGTTGAGTCTAGTTTTGGTGCAGTTGATGGCTTGTGTATGGCTGGTTGGATCGCCAGTTCCAAGGCCATCTCGATGTCGTGTAGAAGGCTTTGCTGTCTGATATCGCCTTGATTGCCTTGCTCCTGTGGTTGTGCCATTCTGTTTAAATACAGTGTATTTTATTAGTGTTTTTTTTATTTTTGTTGTATTTACTTGAGAATGGGTGTGATTGTGGGTGGAATGCAACTTATCCGAATATGCGGACAGTTTTCTTGACTCCCGATATTTGATCGGATGTATTAAGAATTCCATAGACTGGCTTGAGTCTATCAATAGAGACAGATTGTTGCTTGTCTTTAATTTGCAATACAAAGTGCTTACGAAGTCATCGTATCACTTTGTATGGGCCTTCATAAGGTGCTGCAAGGCCTGTGCGTACTTTGTCTATTCGTACAAAAACATTTGTGACTATGTTTGCAGTGATTTTGGTACGAATATGTCGCTTTGATTGGTTTTGCGCGTGACCGTTGGAATGAGTTGGTTCATCGTGGAGCGCAATTGATCAATCACTGTGTCAGTGGTTACTTGGGGTGTAAGTGGGTGTTCCACAAAGAATTCCCCAGGTAATTTGATCGTTTGACCGTACACCAGTTCTGCTGGTGAACTTTTAGGTCATCTTTGACTGTCGCTCGGATTCCCAACAATATGATTGGGATCTCTGAACTCCAGTTGACGGTATTTGCACGAGCTTTGAGAGCTGTTTTAAGTTGGCGGTGGAAGCGCTCAACCATACCGTTTGCTTGTGGGTGATAGGCAGTTGTTCGTATTCGATGTGAGCCTAAAAGTTGCATGAGCTCACCGAATAGTTTAGATTCGAACTGTGTGCCTTGGTCGGTCGTAATGTTGACCGGAACGCCGAATCTAGCGATGTAGTTTTCGACGAGCGTTTTTGCTATTGTTGATGCGGAGATGTCTTTTATGCAGTAGGCTTCAAGCCACCGCGTAAAACGTTCAACTCAGGTTAAAATGTATGCAAATCCATTAGATGGTGGAAGTGGTCCAACAATATCTACATGGATATGTTCAAATCTACCTGGTGGAATTTGGAAATTCCCATGAGGTGATTTGGTGTGCCGTTGCACTTTACATTTTTGACAGGATAAACAAGATTTCGCCCACAGGGTTAAATCTTTATTCATACTAGGCCAAAAGTATTTAGAAGTGACGAGTTTGCGAGTTGCTCGTACACTTGGATGTGAAATATTATGCAGAGTGTCGAAAATTGTTCGACGTAATGACTCTGGAATGTACGGGCGATTGGTGCCTGTAGTTATTTCACAATAAATTGTTAAATCGGCTAATGGAAATTTATCTAATTTCCACTTAGAAGAGCGCCGATTTGTAGAACTAGAGAGTAAGTCTTGTAGTTCTTGATCGCAAGCTTGTGCTTTTGCGATAGTTGTGATGTCGTGGCGAGTTGCCGCGGAGGCAAGCTCGTGGTCAGAAATCCGAGAAAGTGTATCGGCGACCACATTGTCTTTACCTTGTATGTGCTGTATGTCTGTCGTAAACTGAGAGACATAATCTAAGTGGCGTGCTTGCCTTGGGTTGCGTTCCGCTTTAGAGGTGATTGCTCTAGTAAGCGGTGGTCGGTGAAAATAGTGAATTCCCGACCTTCAACAAAATAGCGAAAGTGTTTAATTGCTTGGAAAATTGCAAGCAATTCGCGATCAAATGCGGAATATTTTCTTTCGGCATCTGATAATTTCTTGGAGAAAAATCCAAGAGGTTCCCAAGTGTCTTTATTTAGTTGCTGTAAGACTGCGCATATAGCTGTGTTAGATGCATCAGTAGTGATGCTATATTTTGTTGCATTTAGCGCATGCGCTAAAAGAGTAATATTTTCTAAGCTGTTCTTGAGCTGAAGGAACGCATTTTGACATTCTTTAGGCCAAGAAACATTTTGAGGCGTTTTGGGTTTCTTGAGAAGTATTACCAGTTGTGAGTGAATTGGGGCAAGTATCTCAGCGAGTTTAGGAATGAATCGGTGGTAGTAGTTTACCATACCGACAAATTGCTGAATTTGTTTAACGCTTTGTGGTGCCATTAGGAGTAATTTTGTGACTGAGGAAGTCAAGGTTGCTTGTCCCAAACACACATTTTGCTGTGTTAATATTGACACCATAATCTGATAATTTTTGGAAGAGTTGTTCCAATTGGTGTAAGTGTTGCTTCTCGTCTCTAGATGCTACAAGAATGTCGTCAATATAAACAAAAACGAAATCGAGATCTCTCACAATTTCGTTGATGAAACGCTGGAATGATTGTGCAGCATTTCTGTGTCCAAATGGCATTCGGGTGAATTCGAATAAATCAAATGGTGTGGTAATTGCTGTTTTATGTATGTCGTCAGGAGCAATTGGTATCAAATGGTACGCTCTGATAAGATCGATTTTTGAAAAAATTGAGCATCCATGTAATTGCATGGAAAAGTTTTGGATGTGGGGAATAGGGTAACGGTCAGGAATTGTGACAACGTTAAGCCTTCTATAGTCCACATGGTCTCCAGTCGTTGTCCTACTTCTTCACCATGTGTAATGGACATGATTTTGCTGAAGAAGAAGGTCGACAGATTCCTAGTTCCACCATGTGTTGGAATTCTAGGAATGCTGCTTTATGCCGAATTGGATCAAGTCTACGTGGTCTCGCAAATGGTAAATGGCCTGTAGTCACGATGTGGTGTACTACATTGTGCCTTACCGGAGAGTTGTAGTTCGGTGGAGCTGTTAAAGAAGGAAATTTCTTTAACAATGCTCCATAGCCATTGTCGATTATGTAAAACAATGGTGTTGGTGTATCAACGAGTGCTGATGTTGTGTTGATACAAAGCTTAGTGGATGGATTAATCAATTTGCGATTTTTCAGATCCACTAACAAACCTAATTTCGTTAGGAAATCCGCGCCAATGATGGGGTGGTTGACATTGGCAAGAACAAATGCGTGTTTGAAAGAACGTCTTAATCCAATGTCAACGTTGAGTAATTTGGTACCAAAAGTATTTATTGTGGTACCATTTGCTGCTGACAGAACTAAATCGGGATTGCGATTTGTTCCGTAACGATAGTATTTGTAGTACGGGATTACGCTTAAATCAGCGCCGGTATCAATCATAAATGTGATATTATTTTCCGAATCCCGTATAAATAAGCGGCTGTGTTGCGCTTGCCTTAAGTCTGCCGCTGCGACCTTTAGACTTAATGGTTTGGGGAACCGGTAGTTGCTGGTTCTCTGTGCTGGGTAACAAGATTGCATGGTTTGATGCATTTTGACGCTTTGTTACCAAATCGACCGTGATACCAACACCAGTTTTGTTGATATTGGTATCTGCGCGCTTGTGGACTGCTTCGGCGATTTGAGCTTCCATGATATGTGGTAAATTGCGTGTTTCTCGCAGGAGAAGGAGTACGTCTCTCGGGGGATTGTGAACGCAAGGGTTGTCGGTGCGTGTGTTACTGTGTCTCGAGTCTTGCTAACCTATCGCTCAGTCTCTTGATAGTATTTTCCAACTGTGCAATAGTTGAGGTTGATATCTGTAGCTCTCAGCTAGGTTTATGATTGCTGCGTTGTATCGAACTCAAAGTTTGAGTTCGAGTGCCAACTAAATCGTGCAGCTTGTCGGCAATATCAGCGAGATCCTCTTCTCGTTTATCTTGCTGCGGGATCAGCGCTGTTTGAATGTAGTCAGGCAGCTGTCTGATCCACAATTTAGTGATGACGTTGGTTGAAAAGTTTTTTTCAGCCAACGACTTGATCTGATGCAAAATATCAGATGGTTTTTGATCGCCAATTTCAATTTTGCTCAGAATTGTCTCCAATTTTCGCTCTTCGGAAATGGAGTAACGATCGACTAAGACTCTTTTAATTGTCTCGTACTTTTCTACAGTTGGAGGATCTTGCAATATATAGTTGATCTTCTCCGCCTGTGTTGCCGATAGTGAAAGCACTATATGCGCAACCTTCTGTTTGTCGCTTGTAATCTTGTTCGCGTCGAACATGATTTCGGCAGTCAAGAACCAACTTTTTGGATTGGACTCCCAGAACGCTGGTAACCTCGTCAATTGTTTTGACGAGGCTATCTCGGGTTCAGCATGTTGCTTATGGGTGTTTGCTCCAAGGTGGTCCTTGTCGCCCCGTTATTTGCCATGTCGGCTTATGAGCAAAATAGTATGCTTCTGCTTTTCTGTCACACACTTCAACTTTTCGATACGAAAAAAAGATACTAGCGAATTTTTAGAAATAGTGTCGGAATGGACTCGTATTTCTAAAAAACGACCAGGGAATATTTCAACTATTTCTGCAAATAATTCGCTTACCACTGGTGGGGGCTTGGGCCACTATTGCATAAAACTCGTCTTGGTTTTTTTAAATATTTAATAAAATAAAAAAAACTCACATGCACTTTTTGTAAAATTTTTGACTTTATTTTCACACTTTTTTGGTTAAAAAAATAAATAAAAAGTGAAAAAAAACTTACCTGCTCGATAAAAACCGACGTCTCGGGGTCACCAGATATAACTGTTATTTTATTGTTATTAAATTATTAGACTTATTTTTAATTTGTTAATTTATACAGTTATTTATAATATTAAAATGATTAAACTTTATTTAATTATAATTTATTATTCTGTTTAAATATTTTTAATTTGTTATTATTGATTTGATTTTATTAATTTAATTTAATTTAATTTAAATGAAACTTTTATTTATATTTATCTGATTTTCATCCACCATGTCCAATGGTGGATGGCTTGTGAGCGGCATAGAATTATAGTGGTGCTGCCAGCGGCGTGTTCTTTGTTGACTGATGGTTGGAGACGAACTGAACTGATTGGAACGAGAAATTTATTTTATAAATAAAATTATTTCGTTCTTCTTTGGTTTCGTTTTCGTCGTGTTGCATTTGATTTCTTTTTGTAATGTTCGTCGTTCTGTTTCCGTCGTGCGTGTATATGTACATTTGTTGATGCATTTACTCTGTTTGCACGTACAGAGTGATGAATGATGAGTTAGCGATGAGTTTGCGAGATGTTATGTTTGCTGTGGTAAATTGACCAATATTATCCAAGTGTCGCGATTATCTTGGATTGCGTTCAGTTTTAGACTGAATGGCTCTAGTTAGTGGCGTATGGTCGGTATAAATGGTAAAGTCCCTACCTTCAACAAAATTTCTCAAGTGTTTGATTGCTAGATATATTGCGAGTATTTCCCAATCGAATGCTGAGTATTTTCGTTCAGCATCAAAAAGTTTCTTAGAGAAAAATCCTAATGGTTCCCAACAATCGTTATTGTACTGTTGCAGAACAGCTCCTACGGCAGTGTTCGATGCATCAGTCGTCACGCTGAATTTTGCGTTGTTCAGCGGGTGAGCTAACATGGTTATATTAGCTAATTCACTCTTTAGTTTTGTGAATGCGTTTTGGCTTTCTTCGGGCCAGGAAAAATTCCTGGGTGCCTTGGGCTTCTTTAGTAGAGCGGCTAAGTGGGGTGGATCCGTCCAAGCGTTTCAGCAAGTTTCGGAATAAAGCGATGGTAATAATTTACCATTCCAATAAATTGCTGAATGCGTTTGATTGTTGTTGGAGCCGGGAATTCCGCAATGGCATCAATTCTCTCAGGAGAAGGCAGAATTCCATTTGATGCTATCTTGTGGCTGAGAAAATCTAGAGTTTTAACCCCGAAAATACATTTCGAACTCTTTATGTGAGCATTGAACTCGGTTAGTCGTTGGAAAACAGTTTCCAAATGACATTCGTGATGTTTTTGCGTTTGAGATGTCACAAGAATGTCGGCTATGTATACGAAACGAAGTCTAAGTCGCAGACGACCTCATTCATGAATCGCCGAAAAGTTTGCCCGGCATTACGTAGACCAAATGGCATACGGTTGAGTTCGAAGAGGCCGAATGGTGTAGTGATTGCCGTTTTGTGAACGTCTTCAGGAGCGACGGGAATTAAATGATAAGCCCGAACAAGGTCGATTTTGGGGAAAATTGTACAGCCATGCAAGTGCATGGAGAAACCTTGTATGTGAGGTATCGGGTAGCTATCCGATATCGTAACCGTATTTAGTCGCCGATAGTCCCCACACGGTCTCCAATCGTTATCTTTCTTTTTGACCATATGCAATGGACATGAGATGGGAGATGTCCATGGTCGGCAAATCGCTAATTCCACCATGTGCTGAAATTCAGTGAATGCAGCTTTATGGTACACCGGGTCTAGCCTTCGTGTCCTCGGTACCGGTAAATGACCTATCGTCACTATGTGATGAACCACGGAATGTCGTACCGGTGAATTATAATTTGGCTCGGCTGTTAGGGAAGGATACTTCTTTAGCAGCGTGCCATAGCCGTTATCGATTACGTAATATATCGTATAATCTACAAATTACACTGCGTATAATCTACAAATAAAAAATCTAAAAAACAAACCGTGTGTGTCAACATTAAAAAAATGTATTGCACCATACTCAACATCCGTTCGGTTTTGAGATTTTGTTGTAGATCCTCCTATCAGCTCTCCTATCAAAATGAGAAGAAATCGGTGGGGACGTTTCTTAATTTAGGATTTCTTAATTTAAATGCGAATGTGTGGTTGCAAAATAGACCATTCCAGAATCCTATATATAGCGCTAACCTCAACATATGGATGGTCAGTGGTCACATGACCGAGGTTTTCGTAAAATTTTTGAAGGGATCGGTCGCCTAAGCCACATATGTGAAGTTATCCCACGATTACATCCCAGAAAATAAATAAAAATCATCAGGTAACACTAATCAATAAAGACCTCATTTACTTTTGTGTGAAATCCAGAACAGAATTTCTTTAAATTGATTCAAAATAAAACGAAACTGATGAAGTTAGCCCAGCCCAGAATTGACTAAAAATCACGTTAAATACAAAAATTAATTTCGTTATATTTAAATTAAGAGAATTTTATATCAATAGAACATGTTCGAACTAAAACTAAGGCCCGTTAAAAGAATAAATTTGGCGGATTAAGGCTATGTGGTTTTGAGATCGTCACACGCCTGCCTTACTTTTAGACAAGTTACCAAAAACCATCCAAGTTTTCTCAAAACCACATAGCCTCAATCCTACAAGTTTATACATTTAACGTGCTAAATTTAAATTTAATTTTTGTTCAAATACGCGTTGTATGAGTATATCTGGCCCAGGGCCCAATTTCGCAAAGTTGCCACAAAACAATTTTTTTCTAACTTATCTCAAAGTAAGGCAGGAGTGTGACGATCTCTAAACAACAAAACCACATAGTCTTAATCCAACAAATTTCTACTTTTAACGTGCGAAATTTAAATTTAATTTTTGTTCAAATACGCGTTCTATGGGTCTATCTTGCGCAGGGCCCAATTTCGCAAAGTTACCACGGAACGATTTTTTCTAAATTTTTTAAAAATAAGGCGGGAGTGTGACGATTTCAAAACCATATAGATTTAATCCGACAAATTTATGCTTTTAACGGGCCGGAATTTTAGTTCGAAAATGTTTTTTCTTTTTTTCCCCCCTGCTATCTGTACTGGGGCCAAGGCTCTCCCAACTCTTTCGCGGTTCGCTTATTTACATCTTTACCTTTACGCCTGTATTGGCCAATTCGAGGACGTACGGATATACGGTGCCAACCTATACTGGCATGGAAGTTGGGTCGGCCCCTGAAGTTTTGCTCTCCGACAGGGGGTCATAGATATGTTTCTTTTCATCACAAATCGTAATTTGTTGATGAAAATTTCCTTTGTATCCTGCTTCTATCGGGATTCGAACCCGGTACCTCCCGATCCAAACGCCAAAGCTTTAACCACTATGTCATTTGGTCGATTTCGAACATGTTCTATTGATATAAAATTCTCTTAATTTAAATATAACGAAATTAATTTTTGTATTTAACGTGATTTTTAGTCAATTCTGGGCTGGGCTAACTTCACACAAGAACAAATCTGGTTTTTATTGATAAGTGTTGCCTGATGAATTTTTTTTATTTTCTGGGATAAAATCGTGGGATAACTTCACATACGTGCCTAAGTCTATAGGTGCACATATATATTTTTATTCCAAAAAGTCAATTTTTTTTAATGATGATGGTGACTTGGCCAATTTATCAAAGGTATCAATAAATCGTATTTTATAATAATTTGATTCCACTTCCATCTAAAATATACGTAGCCCATATAAAGGATAAAGTATAGTATACGGCTATAGAATCGTCTCAGTGAACAGAAAAGAATACTGTTGACTCTGAAATATTGTACGAGACAAATTGCATTATCAATCAATTGAATCGATCCGTCGAAAAGAACGTTTTCTTCCAGAGCTGACGCGAAAACGAAGTAGGACGTCTTCTTTTCGGGCTGCTAAAAAAGTGAAGAGAGTTAGACACGGCTGATTTTAGATGCTCTATAAGCTCGGGCAAAGCGTTTCGTTGGAGCTCAGATATTCCGACCATACCAGTTCAAAAAGATTTAAAGTGCTCACCGGCTGAAATGGTTTAAGGGTATACACTAAACCTACCCGGTCTTTATTGAAAATCCTCTCTCGCTTGAGGTGATATCCTACTCAATTGACGTGCCCGACAACCAACACAAATTATATTTGTTTTAAAATCATTGGATAACTGCAATTTTGTGTTCGTTAGGGTGAATAGATAAAGTTAAAATAGGTTAACTTCTCTGATTTTGGTAAACTACTTAGATCACAAGAATTGTAAGATGATTTAGCCTTTTGTATGTGTGACGTTCACGAATTATAAGAAGGAGCACCAAAATCAACTTTTTAAGGTTAAATTTTTTAACCAAACACTATTTCTAGTTTTAATCGATAACTAAACTATCTCGCAGTTCATCGGGGTGGCAGTGGATTGGACACACTATAAGATAGCCAGCGTATATGATATTGCCAACGATCCCGAAAGATGTATGCCATTAATCCCATGAATTAAAGTCTAAGCTTTAAATAATCTAATATTTTGTAATTAAAATTAAATTATGGATTATTAAATATCAAGGGGAAAGTACTTGGATGTGAAACTATGATGACCAATTAACCACAATGAACAATTGTCACCGAGTAATTGTTAAATGCTGCTCGCGCAACAATTCTCATCGTGCACGTAATTTAATCCCACGACAAAAAGATTGTTTAAAACCGCTCGTCAAGATCACTTTTAATGATCGCTTGTGGTCGATTGCCTAATTAAATTTCATTAGAGAAAAATACAAATTTGAAACATTAACCAGCGGTTATGTGTTGCCGTCGAGTGCTGCACTTTCATAGTTTTGAATTAAAATTTTTTTTTGTTAAATGTCAAAAACGATATTTAATTAAATTAAAAATATTTTAAAATTACTTACAATTTAAAAATTTAATAATTTAATACAATTTTTAGAAATTTCATTACCTAACGCAACGCGACAGGTGACAAGGAATTCTACGTTTGGAATTTTTTTATTTAATTAGCTGAACGCACAGTTATTACAAAGGTGTAGGCCGTTTAATTTATCACTGTTTAACGACTTGACAACAATAAATAATTATTAAGCAATTTGTCTTGCCGGATTTTGTACCCGAAAACTTCTGCTACCGTATAAAATTCCACTCAAGTTGTTTGTACATAAAACTAACATACCCCTGATGTAGTAACAAAACCAAATCTCATCTCGATTTTAATATAAACAATAATTATAATAAATTTGAAACAAATATTTAATATTCATAAATGATCACACAAAAAACAACTTAAGCGTCCTCGATTTCGTTTAACGACATTTGGCATTTGGAAAAACTATGTATACGCGCCACAGCGTCAGTTGAAAGATTATAACGTCTTAAATAATATTCAAATTAAATATTTTTTGAATTCGAGTCTGCAATCTCATGTGCACACAATATACGAATATTAATCGAATGGCATTTGTGGTACAAGTATCTGACTGCCGATTGATTGATTAATTAGATATTAAAATGGCAATTCAAACCAAAAAGCCATTTATCATCGGCGTTTCACATTCATTCGTTTATGCATTGCACACACAACACCTAATGCATCATCAGTTGAAATACTTGATTTCTATTGAATCGCCCGAAGCGCCTTTACTTGTTCAACGAAATATTTACATAACTCTGTTGTACGCATGGAGTAGCGCATAGGCAAGACAAAATTATTTAATAATTATTTATATATGGTAACAGTGGGTAAGTAAAGGTATTAGTCACAAATCAGGACACTTGTCCAGTCAAATGACACGTGGCATGCTAAACTACTGTTTATTAACACATAACAAGTCTGTTCATTTAACAAATGAAGCTTTAAACTAAGAATAGTAAACTCAGCCAACGGTCGTGATTCATTAACCGGATAATTCATTATAAGTGTTACATATTTGCTGTACTTACCTTGTACGTCTTAAGCCGAATAAAAATTTTCAAAGAGGCAAATGCCAAATATTTTAAATTCTTAACGTATTTAGCTAGATTAATGTATGTTACTAAACCAATTATTTAAAAAAAAAAATTGAAATACATGATGTATTCGAGATTTTGCGAGGTGGTCATCGATCTCACAATGTCGGATGGCTATGTCGATGGATGTCGTTGTCATATAGTTTTTTTAGATTTTAACGGAGTATACAAATCGAGATTTTGCGATGTGGTTGTGATGAGGTTACAAAAAAAGAAGTGTCCTCTAGTTTACGTACATTAATGATCGGACATTATTTATTAATACCCATAGTGCCTTGCCACTATGTTCACCTGTATATTTCATTACATCCTCCGTTCTTTCTTTCTTTCTTTTCTTCTTCTTTTTGTTATTTATATAAGTAAACAGATTGATTTTTGGTTTTATTGCGCGACCATAACTTGAACGAATTATACCGTGTTCTGATCGACAGTTGATATCACTGTTCGGACCCTCCACCTGCGTGGAGGACTATTCTCTCGGCTTTCTTTGCATTCTAACTCTATCATTTAACTCGATCTGAGTTGCTTCTTTAGTTCCTTTATCGGCATAAGCTTTTTGTTTATTTCTTACCATTTTTAATTTGTTCGCCACATGACTTTCAATTTTTGGGTTTAGTTGGTTTTTTGGTATTGGAAGAGTTGACCTTGTAATCCGGCTGATAAGTCTTTGATTTGGTGACCCTAGATTTCCTGATTTTGGCGTATTTCTCAGATTCAGCATTACCAGATACGGATTCGATTTGACGGCTCTCTCCGCTAGACCGTTTGATCCAGGAAAATTAGAACTGAACGTTCTTTGTTCAAAGTTCCAATCTTTTGAAAATTGTTTGAACTGTCGTGCCGCAAATTGTGGTCTGTTGTCCGATTCTACTATCTCGGGACAACCATGAACAGAAAACCACTTATGTAGTTTTTTTATTGTTTCGGTTGTATCCTGTGACTTAACCTTGCTGAAATTTATGAACCCTGAGTAACTATATATATTATAAATGTCTATGTCACTGACTGACTCACTCGAGAACGCACAGAGTGACCAAAATAAATTCTTCCATGTAATTTTTTTTTTCAAAATCTCGTCAACGAAATACACAAAATGCAACAACAATGCAATCGCAAAATCAAATGAGCGCACACACACACAAAATTATTATTCTTTAAACAAAAATTCAAATATTGTTCGTACAAATAATTACAGTTTTTTTTGATTTTGTAATCTTACATGCGATCTATTTAAAAAATATTTAACTACACTTTGCTGGGAATAAACGGGCGACTATTTGGAATGGTAATTATGATACGATTTTCGTCGTGATCGGTTCTCTAATTTTATTTCTCTGTGTTTGTTCGCAGACTGCACTTTTTTCAATATAATCAATAACGTAGTGCTCTAAACCTGCACCGACCAAATTCGCCCGCCTCAATGAAACCTGCGCCATAACTTGTTACACATTTATTACAATGTATTACAACAAATCCCGATTTTATTACAGTTATACCATTTTCGAGGAACGAGTGGTCAGTTTAGCTTTCAATTAAACCTGCACCGCCATTGTAACTTTTGATATAGCTGTGATATCGGGATGGTTCTTGGACCAGAATTTATTACAAACTAATTACATTGAATAAGTTTAGTTCAAAAAGGTGAATTTCATCCCAAAACGATTATTTATTTCAAAAACATTAATTTAAGCAACTTTAATAATTTTTTTACACCAGACTGTCACTAAATTTTGGGGAAAATATTGCAAGAAGTCTTGTCGAGAGTAGGTCAGCCTTATCCAGGTATGTAATAAATTGTTTTTGTGTCAAGATACGCGGAATTGACTCCAAACGGTAAAGTCTTCAACTATGTAATTTAAAGGTCGATTTTAACACCTTTAATAATTTATTACACCAGACCGCCACAAGATATTGGATAAAATTTTACTCTATTCACCTTGTTGAGGTCAGGTAAACCTTATCCAGGTATCTAATAAATTATGTTTGAGCCAGGTTACACGGATTTGGTTCCAGACGGTAAAGGCTTCAGATGTGTAGTTTAAAACTTCAACTGGACCGGTTGGAGCAAATTTCGTTGAAACTGACACAAAAATAATTTATTCCACACCTGAATAATGTTGACCTGGTCTCCACAATGTCCATTGAGCAACATTTCACTCAATATCTGATGGCGGTCTGATGTAATAAATTATTAAAGTTGGTAAAATCGACCTTTAAACTACACATTTGAAGCCTTTACCGTTCGGAGCCCATTCCGTCTAATCTGACTCAAAAATAATTTATTACACACACTTGTATAATGTTGACCTACCCTTACCAACAACCACAAAGTAACATTTGACCCAATATCTGGTGGCGGTCTAGAGTAATAAATTATTTAATTTTGCAAAATCGACCTTTAAATTAAAAATTTGACGCCTTTACCGTTCGGAGCCAATTCCTGACACAAAAATAATTTATTACACAAGTGAATAAAGTTGACCTATCAACATCAATGTTCAAGAAATAACATTTGACTCAATATATAGTGGGGGTCTGGTGTAATAAATTGTGGTAAACCGACCTTTAAATTAACTTTTTGTAAACTTTATAGTTTTGAGCCAATCCCGTGTAACCTGACACAAAAACAATTTATTACACTCCTGGATAAGGCTAACCCACTCTCGACAAGACTTCTTGCAATATTTTCCCCAAAATCTTGTGGCAATCTGGTGTAAAAAAAATTATTAAAGTTGCTTAAATTAACGTTTTTGAAATAAATAATCGTTTTGGGATGAAATTTACCCTTTTGAACTAACTTATTCAATGTAATTGATTTGTAATAAATTCTGGTCCAAGAACCATCCCGATATCACATCTACATCAAAAGTTACACTTTTGACGGTGCAGGTTTAATTGTAAGCTAAACCGACCACTCGTTCCTCGAAAACGGTAACTGTAATAAAATCGGGATTTGTTGTAATAAATGTGGAGCAAATTATAGTACAGGTTTCATCGAGGCGGGCTAATTTGGTCAGACTTTGCCAATAAAAACTTTGTCTTATTAGCCTAATTGTAGACTGTTGTCCCAGATGGCCGGCATGAGCTTGAGTAACGATTTTTAGCGTTTGTCCCTTTGGAATCACTATCTTTTATCCCTTAAATATGATGTTATTATAAACTGAAAGTTCGTCTTTAAAGTTTGCGAAGTGTTTTATCCCATCTGGAACAAATCGTTCGTCCTCCGGTCAACCGTTATTTATGCGATTGTTTTCAATATTTGAAAGTCTGATTCTTTGTCATAATCCTGTATCATCAAGCCCACTGCGTTTGACGTCAAAGGTATTAATATATGAATCTCTATTTGATTATCGACATTTTCGTATGGTGGATTATCTTCATCATACTTAGTAGGTCCGGTATCGGTATCTGTATTGACTTATTTCGAACAATATTCTTTGTAGTCGCGGTGGTGCTAACCCGATTGGTTTTTTAAATATTTTCTCAAGGGGTTTGTGGTTTTCATTTCTAATTCCTTTCCGTATATGTACGAAATTTTTTGCACCCGAATCGAAAAACTGTGGCTTCCTTTTCGATTTGCGGATGTTTCGATTTGATGCGTAAACGATTGGTTATTCATTATGTAGGAGAACCGCTCCCAATGCCGATTTACCTGCATCTACCGATAGTTTCACGTTTTTGTTAGTGTCATATAATTTTAACGTCGGCGTACTTTTTAGTAGTGTTTTTATTTTATCAAACGCGGTTTGTTGATCGAAGTTCGAATGAAACTAAGTGTTTTTCTTTAGGAGTTCTCTAATTGGTGCTGTTACCTCCGAGCGTTGAGGAATAAATTTTGCTACGTAATTAACCATTAACTCATTAGCCTTTGTACTTGTTTTACGTTTGTCGGGGTCTTAATATTCATTATGACTGTTACTTTATCCTCATCAATTTGCAAGTCCTCTTCGGAAATTTGATACCCTAAGAATTTAATTGAGGTTACGTTAAACAAACATTTTTTTTATTTAACTTAAACTCCGTCTTCCGTAAGATTTGAATTACTTCTTCAGTCTTTGCTTGGCACCCTTTTAGTGTTAAATCGTGGATTAGAATGTCATCCATAGACACTTCGACGATTTTAATTTGGCGGAGTAGATTAGACATTAGTATCTGCCCCAAGGGTGTGGCGAAAGCCAAGTATCATTCTGTCCGCTTGGAAACTGGCATTTGCCAGAATCCTTTAAAACAGTCAAACAAAGTAAAGTATTTTGATTTGTGACTAATTCGTCAATTGTTTTAATGGGTAATGACGCCTAAGCAAGTTTTTGTTTAAATTGGAGGGATCGATACACATTCTTAATCTTCCTTTTTGTTTCACGGCTACTAATGGTGAGACAACTGGAGTTGGTTCTGAAATTTTCTTTATAATTCCCCATTCAACCATTTTGTCTAACTGCTTTTTAACGTCTCCTCTAATCGAGTAAGCAATTCTACGCGGCGGCGATATTTCGAAATTGATGTTCTCAATTAAATCTATGTCATATATGAAGATGTTTATCTTACCAATGCCTTTGAAAATCTCACACTTTATCTAGACTTTCTATTTCATTATCGTCCGTTCGTTTGATCAAATTTAATTTGTTTGCAGTATGAAGGCCAATTATTGGAATTCCTCCATCTTCATTGATCTTGAATTTGACTATATGAAATACAGCTGGCTTTAGTTTCACCTATAACTTTAATCAGACTTCCTCCAAATGCTTCGAGATTTCTGGTGGTGGACGTAACTATTCCAAATCCGAGTTCGTCTATTAGGGTCTTATTTAGAACATTGCACATAGCTCCCGTTTCTATTTTACACTTAATCTTCATTTTATTTATAGTTATGTCTTCGTACCAACCGTCGTCCTGGTCATTGTTAACCGAATACACCATGAGACTGTAATCCTCCAAAACCTCGTCATCCCGACAATCGGGATCATATTCCTCTGTCAGACAACTTATTTTTTTCCGTTTGCGCGATCACCTTATTATATTTATTTCGACTTAATCTATTTTTATTTCTACAAGCTATACCTATTTGTCCCTTTTTCTTGCACAACTTGCACACTTTTCCAAAAGCTGGACAACTTTTAGGGCTATGCGTAGTTTTACATCTATTGCAAGAAAATGTTTTGTTTAAATAAAATTTATTTGACGGCGGATTTTGCCGCTTTATTTCTAAGGTTGCATAATCAATTTAGTTTCGGATTAATGAATGATTGGTTCAATGAATCCTAGCCAGATCCCAGAGCTGCTGGAAGGTGGATGCTGCTGCTGGATGAGGTATACCAAACCGGGGGGGGGGGAGGAGTTAATGACTTTCTGCTTTCAATTTTACAATTACGTTTATGCTGTTCCCATGCGATCACCCAAATTTGTATGGCGGTTATGGTGGTTATTCCCTTCCATGTACGTTATAACGCTAATAGTTAAGCTGTTACGCCCTAGCGAGTTTATAAAGAAAATGAGTTCGTGAGCCCGGTTAATGTTGAAATGGTTCGTGAAAGACAACATGGGAATATATATCCTCAATAACCGAATCAACATCAACAAGGAACCGAAATTAGTAATTGTAATTTAGGTAAAATTCCACTCTTGGATTTACAACCAATATATTAATTCTTGTTGCGGTTAAAGAAAGCGAATTATCATAAAACTGGTTTTCATCTTTTTTTATGATGAAAATAAAATGATTAAAACCAAATAAAAGAGAGAGTCTAATTGGTGACCTCGTCGTTGCCAGACGACCTACGAGTGATAATTGATTTACGCTCAATCCCAAGCACCAAAACCAATTGCTGCTGTCAACCAGCCATCCACAAGCAAGGCAACTGTTGGCGGCGAATCGGCGCTTGCTTCAATCCAAAGACAACCGGACAAGACGCAACAACAATTGGCCGATCTACAGCGAACACTGGCCTGTATGAATATTGGTGCACGTGCAAGATCGCCAAACAATAGATAGAATTTCAATTATCGACACAGGTCAAGGTCGAGATCGTCATCTCGATCCGGACGCTGCTCGATCCGGGTCACGCGCACGTAACTGTAATGAACCGTGCAGTTTCCGACCGGCAGCTCCTGGAGAAGCTACTTCCAAATATTCCAAGTCTTCGAAAAACCGCTAAATCCTGCTGTCTCTGCGGCAAACAGTGGGTTTGGTTCGTCTCGCCGTCTTTTCATCCAAGATCTTGAAAATAACTTGCAATTTCTGATCGATTCGGGGGCTGAAGTGTCTGTGATACCCGTAAACAAGTTTCTCTGACATGCTAAAGACACCGTTTGCATTCTTACCGCAGCAAACGGATCCCCAATTTCCACTTACGGTACAAAACTTTTGAAGGTAAATCTCGGTCTCAGGCATTCGTTCACACATCTCTTCATCGTCGCGGCAGCAGACAGGCCTATCATAGGTGCTGATTTTCTGTCCAAGTATGGTCTCGTGGTCGATTTGAAGAACAGAAGACTCTCCGATTCATTTACTGCCCTCACTGTGACCGCAAACATCGCCCAAGTTGATACGCCATCTTCAAAACATTTCTGCGTCAACAACGATTACGGCGCTCTTTTGGTTTAGGTTACCTTGTGCTAAACCGCGACAACTCGACGCAACGAAACTAAAAGCTGCAAAAACTGAATTTAGATTTATGACAGACATCGGAATTTGCCGCCTCTCATCATCACCCGTCTCCTCACCATTACATATGGTGCAAAAGAAAGAAAAGGACTGGCGCCCTTGTGGAGACTATCGACAGTTAACCACCGTCACTGTCCCAGATAGATATCCTATCCCACACATACACAATTTTTCATTGAACCTCGCCAGCGCCACTATTTTCTCGAAAATAAATTTGGTTAGGGCATATCATCAAATTCCCATGGCTCTCGAGGATATTCACAAAACAGCGATAACTACTCCTTTTGGGTTTTTTGAGTTCATCCGAATGCCATATGGCCTTCGTAACTCAACCCAGACATTCCAGCGAATAGTTAACGAAGTGTTAAAAGGGCTGGATTTCGTCTACTCTTATATCGACAATAACGCAACGAGGTGGAACACAGGGGACATTTCGAATCAGTATTTAAACGTCTCTCCGCATATGGAATTAATATCAAAGTTTCGAAATCTATTTTCGACGTAAAGTCACTCTTGAGTCGACATCTTGAGTCATTCAATTGTCGGTATGGTGAACTATTACTACCGCTTTATACCACGGTTAGCTGGACTGTTATCGCCTATTCACAGGCATTTGGCCACCTTACTCAAGAAAGGCAAAAACAGAAGAAACTTCTCTTGGCCCAAAGATTGCACATCAACCTTTCTAAACGGTCAAGCGTTCTCTTGTCGGTGTCGCACTTTAGGCACACCCGTTGACCGAGGCGCAGTTCAACATAACTACCGAAGCTCTTTATTGCGGAAATTAAATACTCTACTTTCAATAGAGAACTTCTTGCTATGAATTTAGCAATTAAACACTTTCGCCATTTCGTCGAAGGCCGAAATTTCTTTATATTTAACGACCATAAACCACTTACAACAGCTATCGCGTCAAAGTCAGAACGTAGTATCCGGCAATTACGACATCTCGATTACATTGCCCAGTTCACTACCGACATTCATCACATCAAAGGTAAACACAATGTCGTGAGTGCCTGTTTGTCTCGTTCTGGTGAAACACTACTCACAGAACTCAGCGTATTCTCCTTCGACACGAAGGATTTACTGGTACAACAACAACGCAACGACGAATTGCAGAAATTGATTTCAGCACGCAACTCGAAATCAAGCTTAAACCTGCAACGGATTGACTTACCAGGCAAGCAGCAAATTTGGTATGAGACTCCTACAGGTAAAAATTGATCCTTCGTTCCCCTCAATATGCGACGAACAATCCGGTATTCGTGCTACGCGAAAACTCATAGCTTCAAAATACTTCTGGCCCAGAATGAATACTGATACAAGCAGTTGGGCTAAATCTTGTATCCCATGCCAAAATTCCAAAGTTCACCGCCACACAAAATCAGAGCTTGGTCCACATGGTCCTTGTTGGTCCACTGCCCCAATCGGATGGATATCATTATATTTTAACGATAGTCGACCGATTTACCCGTTGGCCAGAAGCTTATCAAACCCGAGAAATGACCACAAAAACCGTAAGCAAGATCTTCTACAATGAGTGTATCTGTAGATATGGTGTCTTACTCTTCATCACGACAGACCAAGGCACACAATTTGAATCAACGTTGTTCACCGAGCTCGCGAAGCTCCTAGGCTCCCATCGCATTCGGACAACTACATACAACCCGAAAGTGAATGGTCTTGTCGAACGGTTCCTATTGGAGTTCAGAACTTCCAACGATCCTATTGAGTATTCGAAGCTTCGTCAAGGAAGGCCTAGACTGCACACCAGCAGAGCAGTATATGGTCAAAATATCAAGGTTATCGATGAATTCTTCATCAACGATCAAAGTTTGCACCCAAGCACAGACACTTCGGATTTCGTCAAGCAGCTTCGTACTATCATAAGAGCATTAATTCCTACGAACACAAGACATCGAACCGAACAGGCAACATACATTCCCAAAAATCGGGAAACCTGTTCGCACGTATTTGAACGTGTGGATAGAGTCAGAGATCCTTTGTGTACACCGTATTCTGGATCATATCCAGTGACCTGCAAATTGCGCAAATTCTTTGTTGTGGATATATAGAAGGAAAATCAACAACAATTGGAACCGACAGGCTTAAGCCAGCATACGGAATACTTGTGGTAAACAAAGTCGAAAAACATAGTGTTCGAAAAACAGTTACATTTAATTTAAAACACTACGGTTTTCGATCCAGGAGGGGAGTGATGTAGCGGCTCAGAAATCCTTTTCATTTCGTGGCACTCCTCGTAGCAAAAATTTATATACATACCGCACCGCTTAAATACGAGGGATAGCTGGTTTGGCTGAACAGAGCTATTTCGCCATCTACATGGAGAAGTCAAGCAATTACAAGAGAAAAAGAAATGAGAAACGAAAAGATTTAGACGGGTTTTGATAAATGTACGAGACACAAGTCTCATAATAAAATAAAAGTGAAAGTGCCGCGAACAATCGTTCACCATTAAAGTGGATATTAAAAATAATAGTTTTAATAAATAATAAATGAATAATTTATAACAATAAATATAGTGAGTGCTAATCATTTATATAATAAAACGCGGTAACACCGCTGTAAGAGCGATACTAAACATTACTATCCCGAAAATCTAAATAAAGATAAATTAGAGTTTGCATCTTGCGATTGATCCATCGAACCATCTAATTTAGAATTATATCCGGATAATGAATTCAATCATTCAATAACCAATATTGACGGAATGACAATGGTAATTGAAAATGCTTTAAGTAGCCACGATGCCTCATTTGCTGTTAAATCAAAACGGGAACGGAAAAAGCTAAATCGAAACCATGGAAAGTCATATGAAAGGAAGGGGGGAAAAGTGGTACAGGAAAGAACATGTGTAGCGCTCAAAACTGCCAAGGCTAAATTTCTTTTGTACACCAGCAGTTATTTCATCAGTACTGGTCTCTTGTCGTATGATACCGATCAAGATAAAAAAAACTCAAAAACTTCAAAAGACTTCAGTAAACCCAAGTCTTAAAACCATCGTGTGCCAAAAATGTATTCGAAAATGCTTTGGCAAAACAGAGTATTTCAAAAAGCATCATTAAAAAGAAAATTGCCCGTTGTAACGGGTGGTCCATCTAACGTTTGCAATTTCAACTACCTGTTATTTAGAGTGTAGTAACACTTTCGACATTCGTGTTATGACAAAAAATAAGTTTAATGTTTGACATTTACGAAATGGGTCGCATTACGCTTGAACAAAATTGGGAAATATTGAACACTTACTTTCAAAGTGGCGTCTTCTACCCAAACTGTAAAAAATTTACGTCGAAAATTCAATAGAAATGCAATGCCTACTAGAAAATTTATGGATCAATTTGTGAAGCGAGTTCGTGAAACTGGATTGTTATTGAAGAACATTGCAGCTGTCCAGATTTCGGAACATGATCCCAGAATCATGGAGAAAATATCCCAAGAATACAAAACTCGGTTGAGGCTGGGCACGCTCAGCAGTCAAATAGTAGGATGGTATTATCCAAAACAGCTATCGAATAGAAGAAAGCTGGTGAACGCATGCCACAAAAAATAAAATGTGGAAAGAAATAGTAAAATTATAAAAGTTGTTGATAACAGTGACAATATTGATAAAGAAACTATTTGAAGAGTATTGGTGAACATATAACCTTAAGTTAAAAGAGCCTAATTTTTCAGCACGACGAAAATATATACATTACGTAAGTAACAATATACGTTACGTAAGAATCAAATAAAAAAATATAATCCAATGTAAAGTGTATGCATATAATATCAATTCGATCTTTGTTTATACTTAAATCAATTCTGCATACCAAATTTTCCAATAATATGCTAAGGAATTACATAGTTCCAATCAGTATTGCCAAAAACTAATTCTGAAGCTCACATTTATGTGAAAATCCCAACCGAACTTTTACATTAAAACTTTAAGATATGGCCTAGTTCCACAAGTCATTGAAGAATTCTAGAAATTCCTCCAAATTCATGTACATTAGGATTCTAATCTAGTTGTAAAATTTCACCAAGGTGGTTAAGAAATTTTGAAGTGACATTCAATATGAAGAAAAAATGGGATAGTTCATTTAAGCAATGCCAAACTCAATGCCAGCAATGCCAATCCAGAACGATATATAAAATAAGAATATTATTTGTTAACAAATGGTCAAATTCCAAAACTTCAGCCTACATCTGACCATATTTGGTCAAAACAACAGATCTTTAAAAATTTGCGATTTTACCAAAAAAAAAATCCGAAGACATAAAAAATTATTTTAGGTGTTCCTTAAATATTGAGAAAATTTTCCCGCGTTTTAGTAGCACGACCGAAAACGGAAAAATTCACGGAAAAATAATTTACTGAAAATGACAATTTATTGAAAAGCAAATCACTAAAATAGCAATTAACTGAAAACTACAGTTTACCGAAAACGCCAATTCATCGAAAACGACGATTCACCGATAAAACATTTCACCGAAAACAACATTTCCCTAAACCGTCATCGAAATCTAATTAACGACACCCCTAATATAGAATACGGTTTCTGTCGTTGCTTAAAACCCTATGTTCCTGATTGACAATATCATTATACTCGTATCTTAGACTCATCCAACACTGTTATTGAAATTCCACTTTAATCATTAAATTGAGTTCCATATTTATCGGTTGAAAAATAAATGACTCGTTCCACTAAAACTGACTATTAAAAAAGACACTACCGAAGCTGGGACGTAAACTATTACTTAAACGAGCGTGATGAAATTAGGTATGTGAGATGGAAATGTGATTATGACCCGATCAATCGAGAGAGTTTTTAGTTTGCCCAAGGATTCCTTGATTCCCAAAGAATTGTGATGACGATGCAGAATCACATATTTCAGTAACAACACTGTGACAAAGTGAAGTTCTTGAGTGAAATTTGGATTAATGATGATGAAATGGGGAACTTGTTTGTTGTTGGAACAATAGTTATCGTGCTGGTGGAGTTTTGGTATTTTATAAAAGTAATTTAAATTGTTTTGTTGAACCTCTAAACCTTGTTTCTACGGATGTTGTAAAGGTAAAACTTGTAATTTGTTACGGAGTCTGTCTTTCTCGATGAGTTTTCGGAATATTTAAGACATATAAACAGTAAAAACCTCTTTGTTCTGGGTGACACTAACATTGATATTTTATCTTGCTCTTCCGTGTTCGGTAATTATATTTGTATGATGTCGTCCGTTGGTCTAGCATCGCTTATTAATGATCCAACTAGAGTAACTGATACTACTTCTACTTGTATTGATCACTTATTTTGCAGATTGCGTGATTATATTGTCTCGCGTCAATGTTGAATTATTTAAGTATATGATTACTGACCATCACTTGATGCATGTTGTGATCGAGATTAATCAGGAAAAAAGCAATGATAAATTACCTGCTAAGCCAAAAATCACTCTATGTAAATTGACGATCAGTGTGCAGCTATTGATTTGTTTTTAACGCTTTAGACTCACAAAAATCACGTAGTAATCGTCCTATTAAACCATGGATCTCTGAGCCCTTGTTAAACATGATCAAACGTAAAAAATGGTTATTTAGAAAAGCGAAACATGTTAGAACCAATCAACGTTTCCAGCAATATGTTACAGCCTATTGTCAGAAAGTAAAAAAGAAAACCATTGCTGCTCGCGTATCTTATTATAAAAATAGGTTTGATAACTGTTCCGGTAACTCCAAACTTATGTGGCGTACTATCAATGACATTTTAAGTAGTAATTCGTCAAAGATTAAGCTCATTAATTCTATTAACTCATCTAATAATGATCTTTTAACTGATGCGTCTGATATTGCCAATGAGCTCAGCAATTATTTTGGGAGTATTGCGTCAAATTTGAAGTCTAGTCTCCCATTAAATAATAGGAATTCTATGGAGTCTGACGGCGATTATGTTGAGCAATCTTTTTTTTTTTCATTCAATTGAAGATCTTGAAGTTTCTAAAGCCATTGCTTCTTTAAAATCAAGAAACGCTTACGATATATTCGGTTGTAGCAATTACTTAATTAAAAGTTGCGCTGGCCTTATATGTGCTCCTTTTTGTCATATTTTTAATTGTTGTTTTAGAACCGGTATTGTTCCTGAAATTTTGAAATCAGCAATTGTGCTGCCTCTTCATAAAAATGGTTCCAGATGCGACTTAAATAATTACCGGCCTATTGCTCTACAGCCAGTCCTGTTAAAAATAATGGAAACAATTATTAAATGTAGAATGGTTGTATTCCTAGAGAAGCATAGTGTTATAAGTTGTTGTCAGCACGGTTTTTGCAATGGGTTTTCCACGGAGTCTGCATTAATTGAATTTTTAAATGGCGTGCATGCATCGCTAAATAATTCTGAATCTTGCGCTGGGCTTTTTGTTGACATAAAAAAAGCCTTTGACATGGTTGATCATAACCTCCTATTGCATAAGCTTTCTAAAATTGGTTTCAGAGGAAACATTAATAATTGATTTAAATCGTATCTTGTAAATCGTAATCATGTTGTTACGGTAAATGGAACTATGGGCAGCCGTTATCTCTTAAACATTGGTGATCCTCAAGGTTCTGACTTGGGGCCACTTCTATTTCTTATATACGTAAACTCAATTTTTAGTGCAAATTTGGCAGGCTCTTTGTTTTCCTTTGCAGATGATATGAGCTTATGCTATCGTGGGTCCTCACAAACTGATGTTTGGTATAAAATTGCAGCCGATCTTTTAGTTTTAATTAAATGGTTTGACCACCATTCCCTAATTTTAAGTCACAAAACTAAGTTTATGCATTTTAGTTTGGGTAGCAGTAGTTTACATTCACCGTTAACGTATCAAACTATTGAGAGCTTCAAGTACCTTGGAGTTATTGTTGATTGTAATCTGAATTGGAAGCAACATGTCGATAAAATAAAAAAGTCTCTTAGCAATGCGTTACGAACTGTATATCTATTAAGACCAGTAGCACCCAAATCGGTATTGTTAAAATTCTATTATGCTTGCATTAACCTAGAAGCCTAGAGACTTGAATATGCGTTATCGTGTTGGGGTGGTTGCTATCATTCAACTTCAAAAATTCTCATAATTGTTCAGAAATATGCTATTCGTATTATGTGTTTTAAGTCTTCACGGGTTTCTGCTTGTCCGTTATTTTTGAATTGCAAAGTTTTACCATAAGAACATCTATATGTTTATAAGGTTTTACGTTTATTTTATTTGCGAAGTGGGCATCGATTATTGAGAGCAAATGTGCGATACAATATTAGGAACAATGATCGTTTCTTATTTGTTGTTCCACATTTTTTCAGTGTACATTTTAGAAAATATTTCCTGGTAACTGCCCCTTCCTTATTCAACCAACTTCCATTTAGCATTCGACAACAAATTAAGTCGAAATCATTTCTACAGGCCCTTAATGTTTGGCGTTTTGAGCACCCTAATATCGATTTTCTATTTAGAGTTTTAGTCTGATAAAGTTTAATTTTAGTTTTAATTCTTCTTATTTTATATTTTTATTGTTATGTTTTTATTTCGTATGTTATCATAACCTTTTATCGTAAATTATTCTTTGTTAAAGGGTAGATCAAAAATTCCCTTAAATCGGTGATGATTACCCTACTCATTTATTTTCATTTTGCATTTTAATATTATATGTGACAAAAAATTGATTGATTGATTGATTGATTTTGAATGTACGACCAAGTTCTTAGGCTTGAGTTCCCGGATGACGCCGGGTCCACCGTACACCCTTTTTTACACATAACAAAACCGAAGGATTGGATAGGTTAGTTAAGTGGGACAGAATCGGCCCGGTTACAGACACCTAGGTATAGCCGATAGTTAGTAACACAAAGACAACACAATTCTAATCTACTAGATGAAGGATAAAGGCTTAATAGGTTAATGGATAACGATGGTATTGGTCTTCAACAATTGCTTCTTTAAAACGGCAACCTAAGAAAAAATATTATTATTTCACATGCATCTGGAATTTTCCTGAAATTTAATTCTATTAATACTTTTCGGCTTCCTAACCAAAATTGGTTGACTCGACCCGTTACAGACACCTATGTAAAGTCGTTAGTAATAAAATGACAACACAATTCTAAACTACACAATCAGCAATTACAATGAAGCATTAATTCACAAGCATCTGTAAATTTCCTGAAATTTAATTCTAAATTCATATTTTCCGGCTTCCTAAATAATTGAAACATTTATTAATTTAATCATTCTGCAACTCCGCAACTTACAGTCGAATTTCCTGAAACCAAAGTTATTTGAACTATATTCAAAATAATTCTAAAATTCATTAGTATATTTAGGACAATAAAATAAATGTAAAGTAACGATTAGTATTAACTAAATTAATTTGGTTCTCATAAAACAAATAAAATAAATCGAATCCAGGAAAGGCACGCACGGCCTTCCTAACTTCTAAGTCTGTTGATTTGATGGATTTATTTATAAAAAAATATTTATGAAAGTCACTTGTCCTTGTCATCCCTAATCTAATACAAATATGTTTATTTATAAAAATAGAAAATGACCAAACGAAAACTGGTTCCAAAAACAGCTAATCTGGAATCTGTAAGGTAATGTATTAATAATGAATGTTTTTCACAGCTTTAGAATCCCCAATACCTAAACAAATTCAACCAAAATTAAATAAAACTATTGAAGTAATCAGGAATCTGTAAGATAACAGAATTAATAATAAGTAGCTAGCACATCTGTAGGATCCATGATAATCAAATAAACCAATTATATGGTTCAATGCTTTAATTATAAAATAAATAAATCAGAAAAAAATTACATACATACATATATATATATATATATACATACACACACACATATACATCCACACGCATATATATATCTACAACAGCATTAAATAAATTATAAATTATATAATCGACATACGTCGATAATTATTTGTCCAACCTAGAACAAGTTAACCAAAACCTTTACCAATTTACAGTCTTCCAAATAATCTAGAAAAAAATTTAATTAAAAAGTGCATGATCCCGAAAAACTATCTACATATAGCAAAGTATCGGTAATACAATTTATTTGTAGAAAAATACAAAATTTCAATGCAGCCCTGTGGCATTGCTAAAAATAACATTAGCTTTCTGGAGTGTCAATGTAATCCCTAAATGTTTGACGCAATTTGATTTTTTAATTGTGCTTCCAAAAAGAAAAGCGAACGATAGGAACAGTTACCTCTTTCAACACACAGACACTCAAGCTCGATGATGACGCAAATAGGAAAATGAACAAGAAAAAGCAGTTCACTACATCTTGAGACTTTTGGTTTGTGATTAAGTGACGAAGCCGCAATCAACTTGTTGTGTAAAACAATCCCGAGATGAAGAAGAGTTCGCAATTAGTTTAATTTTTTCTTTCGATAAGGTTTTTAAGACGGTCTTTTACAATTAAGATTAAAAGGGATTAATCTGTGAGCAGATATCAGAATATCATCAATCGGACCTTAACAACCCTACGACGCACAGAATTCCAAACGCTGACTCATATCTTCAATATGCAATTTCAAGCTCCGAGCAGTTCAGAAAATTAAGTAAAGATGCATTTCTCCTGATAAAGTTAGAATTCTCCCATTTAGAATGGTGAGAACTTTTATACCCAATAAAAAGGGAGATATTGTTACTTGTTCTCCATTTCAGTGCAACCCTTAAGAGAAATAAGTTACCCGTACCACCACCTATACTCATATCATGAATGAAAGCGGTAGATATTATTTTTGAGTCAGAATTCTTGAAAAGAATTTTACCGTTATTTGTACACTATCCAGAAATAATAATAATATTGCGATACAATAATTAATCGGGCTCTACAAAAGCAGCAGATCTAAGCCCAGGGCACATAAGATGCGTTTCGCTTCGTTCCGCTCCTTTTTTGCATACAAATCTTTTAATGATTTTTAAGTCTTTGTAAGTTTACCTTTTCATAAAGACCGAACGAATCTTATGTACCCCGGGATTTACTGTGATGCACAAGCAAGTTCATATGTTTATGCTAAGCATGGATATAAAGATTATAGACATTGGCATTATACTAATAAAGGCACGTTAACTTATGGAACAGAGATAATCCTTTCCAAGGCGTAATGAAGAGGTATTCTGGAAACAATAGTGGCCTCAAATCTTTTATCTGGTCAACCAGAATTGCCAATCCATCCTTCCATCCTTTGGTTTACACATTTTGATTCATCAAACTTATATTGGTTGGTACGACAGCTATTTATTTTATGAACTTGCTTGGTAGGAAGGGGTCTTGAAGCAGGACTAGTCTTAAAATAAAATTCCAACATTCGAGACCGCTTCACAGAATTGCAATTCCCCAGAAATCCTCACAAGTGATTGTCGTGTATTTACATAAAATAAAATAATGAAAAAATTTAAATTTACTGTAACAATACACAATACACAATATTATTACATAATAATTTTTTTTTCATTTGATCTAATTCAATTACAATTTCTCATACTGTCTCAGTAAATTTAATTTAATTCAATTTCAATAAAAATTTTATTCATAACAAAAACCAAGCGTACCTGAAATCGTTCGATGGCATTATCCAAACGTAAACCAAATTCATCCATGATGATGATAGTGCGGATGACTTGACTTCATCCTTAATATTATATGTGACAAAAAATTGTACTGAAAATAAATTATAAGCCTGCGTGCTTCAATAAAAAAAAAAAAGTTAAGTACATGCTTTTGAGAATTTTCCAACGGGAAGTGTTTTACCTGGCACTATTCTAAGTCCTCAAAATGACTAAAATCAAAATTTTATTCAGTTCAGTCCAATTAAATGCTCGTGAAGCAGATACAATCTGTGTGATTGAACTGAGTGACAATAGGCTAGGTAACCGTCAGGAAAATATTTGATCTGGTAGGTATCCACTCCTCCGGGCAAATTGTTTCTTTTGGATCGGTATTCCATTCCCATCCAAAAGAAACAATTTACCAGGAGAAGTGTCCAAAAAATATTTTAGAATCCCATTTCTACCCTAAATACCGAAATTGGCCAGTAGGCCATGTTCTAAACTACCAAAAATTGTTTTCAGATTTTATTAATAAATTTTTTTTTTTTTAACATCTTTATTGATATGGCTACTACAATCTTAAACATTATTAATTCATTAGTAAGGTTGACATTAGTACTTATGAAATAAGCATAAACTTGTGTGGGTCTGCTGGACCAGTGTCCAGTTCCCTTGGTTTATAATTTTCATACGGTTAGCTCATGTGGTTTGATTCGTTTGAGCCGCCTTACTTCGTTTGTACTGTCCAGTAGTTGTACGGCCTCAAGATTGGTGTGGGTAAGAAGTCTCTTCTCATGTTTTATGGCACATTCGTGGATAACGGCGTCTATCAATTGTATTTCTAAATCATTGTGGATTTCCTTGTTAGTCACAAATCGGTAGGCGTTGGTGACCATTCGAAGAAATTTATTTTGGCTTCGTTGTATAATGTCTCTATTGGATTTATGTGTACAACCCCATAGCTGCGCACCATACATCCATATTGGTTTGAAGATAGTCTGGTATACCAGTCTTTTGCAATACAGGTACGTTTTGGAATGATTTCCAATTAACCAGTACATTTGACGTTGTTTCAATCGTATCTGTTCAGCTTTTTGTCTCACGTGTTGTTTCCAGTTGACCCTGGAATCTAAATGTAGACCAAGGTATTTTGCCGATTCAGCCTGCGGCACTTGCACTCCTTTGAGGTGTATATGAAGAGTGTTATTTTTATGTCGAAGCGTAAATGTCACATATGTTGATTTGAGCTCATTCAGTGCGATTTTCCAGTCAATTGTCCATTTAGTAACGTTGTCCATTGCTCGTTGAAGATTTTCCACTGCTCTTGGTTGAGATTCATCTACTGACATAATTACAGTGTCGTCAGCGAACGTGCCCGATAAATGTTTTATTCGTTGTAGGTATGTCCGTAGTATAAAGAAGGTAGAGGAGGGGACCCAATACGCTTCCCTACGGAACTCCCGCAATCGCTGGATAAAAGTCAGAACATGTTTCTTCATGAATGACTCTGAATTGGCGATCAGAGAGGTATGATTCAAGCAGCTGGCAATAGTTTTGTGGTAGAATTCTGCTCATTTTGAATGTCAATCCCTCATGCCAAACCCTATCGAAGGCCTGGGATACATCCAGAAATACGGCGGGGCAATATTTCGTTTCTTCTAACGCTTGCTCTATTACCGCAGTTATTCGATGGACTTGATCTATGGTGGAGTGGTTATTCCTGAATCCAAATTGGAAATCAGGAACGTTTACCATTGGCTTTAGAGGTTTTAGTAGCAGTTTCTCGAACAGCTTTGATAAGGTCGGAAGCAGTGAGATTGGTCTGTATGATGTTACTTCTTCATCTGGTTTACCTGGTTTCTTTAGCATAATTATTTGGGCCATTTTGAAGCATTTGGGTACATACTTCAATCTCATACAGGCATTAAATAAGTATGTGATCAAGATGATTGCTTTACGTGGAAGTTCCTTGAATAGACCCGGTGATATTTCATCAATTCCTGGTGCTTTTTTATGATTAAGATTTTTGTCGAGTTCTTTAGCAATTTCCATTGGCGTGACCCTTTTAAAGTCCTGATTTGGTTGATAAACAGGTGTTACATCAATGTTGGATTGAATGTCATGGGGTTGGAACACTGCTGCTAGGTGTTGAGCAAAGAATTCCACTTTTTCTTTGTCTTGTCGAACCCAACTGCCTTGAGCATTCCTTAAAGGTGGTACTCGAACTACAGGTCGTTAAGTCTTCTGGTTGCTTTCCATAACGAGTAGTCTTTATCCATTTCTGGACCTAGCCCGCTTAAGTAGTTATCGAGGCAATTCTGTTTGAAATTTTTGATTAGTCTATTGACTTTGTTACTTATTCGATTAAAAGTTGTCTTGTCAGCGGGATTTCTGGTGAGGTGCCATATTCTCCTCGCCCTTCTTCTTTCCTTGATTTGTTCCCTGATTTCAGCCGGGTATTTGACTTAAATCTCCGCTTTGTCCTTTGATTCAGGAGTAGCTAGTCTGGCAGCCATTCGAGTGTATTCAATAAAATTGTTTGTTTGTTGTTCCAATTCTTCATTGCTTTTGATACTAACTTTTAATTCAACCAGCTCTTCCAATTTTTCTCTGAAGATGTCCCAATCCGTGAATCTATATTAGTAAGGTTTTGCTTTTTCTGTTTCTTTATTACTGTAGCGCTTACTGACAACAGTACAGGAATTTGGTCAGATGGTAGGTCGTTAATTCCTTCGACTCTAGTGTAACTTAGAGGAATACCTTTTATGATGAAAAAATCAGGGAACAGATATTCTGGGGACAGATATTCGCATTTGTTTTCATGAATGGCATTGAACAAGGTGTTACCTTTCCCAGGAGAAATAAGCCTGGAACCCCAAGCTGTATGTTTTATATTGTAGTCCCCTCCAATAATAAATCTTGAACCGAGCTTATTGAAGACGTTATTAAATTGTAACTTCGTTGGTGTATGCCGTGGAGGACAGTACGCTGCTGCAATATTTAGATCTGCGTCATTATATTGGATTGAGATAACAGTTGCTTGCAAATAGTTTTCACGAATATCCTCTTGTCGATTGTGTTTGATATTATTTTTGATTAGTACAGCTGAACCACCTCTAGCTCTTTCACTAGGATGGGTTGTCCAGTAGGAATTAAAACCCCTTATTCTGATAAAGCTTTTGTTGGAGAAGTGCGTCTCAGAAATCAGCGCAATATCAATGTTGTTTGTATGGAGAAATATTTCCAGTTCGTGGGCTCGTTGGTTGAGCCCATTAGCGTTCCAAGCTACAATGCGTAGGAACGAGTTAACCATTTGTGAGTATGCTGACTTTTTTGCTTGGTGGATAGATATAGATTTCCAGTTTTGCCACCCTCTCTGCTAGATGACCAAGTGACTGTTGAATTTGGCTAAGCATTTTAATGATTTCAGTGTTATTTGACTCGTTGGCGATTTGCGCATAGGATAATCCAACTGTGGATGGTGTGATTGTTGTTTGTGGTTTAGCAACTTTGGTTTGTAATCGCTGCACTGCGCTTGTTCTATTATTCTGTTGACTTTTAATTTTGTTCTGATATGCACGGCATCCTTTATAATTTGCAGTATGCCCTTGTTGTTGACAAAGGGCACAAGAAGGCGCGATATCTGGTGTTTTCTTGCATTTTGTCGTGTGGTGATTTTCCGCGCATTTAACGCATTTGGTTTGACGATAGCAAAAGCTCTTTGTATGTCCAAGTTGTTGAGAATTCGTACATTGTGGAATTCCCCTTGTCTTGTTAGGTGGCTCAATTTTAACTATACAGTACGCAACTTTCTTGATATTGTATACTTCGTTATTGTTGTCTTTTTGTTTTAAGTCGATGTAAAACAATGGAAAGTGTTTCCTGACTTTTACACCATCAATTGTGACCATTTTGTATATGTTGGTAATACATGCAACTTCATGTCCCATTTTTTCTAAGTCTGCTTTAATTTCATCGTGACTAATAGAAGAAGGTAAGCCTCTGATAACCACTCTATAGGCCTTTTCACTCTTCAGCTGGTAGGTGTGATATTGAATATTTTCTAGTTGGTTGCTAGATTCATTTTTTAATTCTTCCAGTAATTTTTTGACATTTCTGTAATCATTTTCATTTTGAAAGGTAATTCTAGTGTCACTATTTGAGAGCGCCTTAAAATTAGTTGATTCACTAGCGGTTTTTATTATTTTTTGTCGAAAAAGTTCGAAATTGTTGATATTGCTCACATTAATGGGTGGAGGCAGTGGTATTTTTGGGTTTTTCTGTTCAGTGTTACTGTTCACACTTTGTGTATTATTTTTTGATGGGAGTTTTCGTTTTTGTGCGCCTACGTTTCTTAGGATTTCTGTTATTAGCTCTGGAGAGTTCTTCTTCAAGTTCTTCCTCATCTGTGAAATAATCCTCTATACTCAGAGCATTAAATCTATTATTCTGTTGAGAGACTGGAAATTGCTGCAGCAAACAGTTGGAATTATTTGAATGATGTTGACTTGTTGATGGCTGAATATGGTTGACAGGCAGGTTGTTAGCTCGTGCTGAATTCTCAGCTTTACTACTTTTAGCCTTTTCTTTTAGTGTAGAGTTTTCTCTCTTAAGTTCAGCAACTTCATTGCTCTGAAGCTCATTTTGCTCATTTTCTGAAACTTGGATAACAGATCCTCGCTGTTTATAATGTTTGCACTCGGTATTTGTAATGAAGTTCCTTTTTCAGTAGAGACCGCGTTGTCTTTAATTGTAGTGTACGTCTACTTACATTTGGAGGTGGTGATCTCAACATTTTCATGCTCTTAGGAAAGTTGTTCCCTTTATTTTCCAAGGGTTGGTTCCCCCCAGAATCTATGGTACTAGAATCCGAAGAGTATATGGAGCGGCCCGGTTGATTTGATGCTTCTATAGACGCATCCGGCTCGTTTCCTAATATTATTAGGCTATTATTTTCATCATTATTTTTCATCATAAATTTTTATTTTATTCCCACGAGTAGCACGAGATATTAACGGTCGCCTATGACAGAGTTCTGCGTTATCATAAGAAGGCTATGGGTTTAAACTGAATGACGCCAAATTCGGAGCTCACATACTAACGACTAAGCACCCTCTTAGCCACGCAGCCATCGGCGTATGTAATACCACCTTAGCTTTGGTTTGCTATTTTTTGGTCCGCCCCGAGTATTAAATTTCCCCGGTACCTACCATATCTGGCAAGCATTCCCCTATCCGCCACCCGGGGAGGCGCCTGATGGGAGTAATAGCAAACCCCACACAGGGTTATTATTAATAAATGTCAAAGTTTCCTGTCAGCTGGCCCATATTCCCAAATCTCTTAATAAAATATGTTTATAACCCATGTCTATTACATTTACCTAAAGTGATTATAATCGGTTAAAGAATGGTCTAGTTACGTTCTAGCTGGCCGTATTTCAGAGCCTTTTCAAAGAAACGATTTAAAATTTCATTTCTATTCTACAAACCCAACTTCATCAGGATCGGCTATGATATTTAGCCTAGTTACGTTCAAGTGGCCCGCATTCCAAAATTAATTGCAAAGATCATTTTAAAACCACATGTGTATTAATCCTTAACAAATTTCGAAGAAATTAGGACTCTTGGTACTCGAACGGCTAACTCAATTTTTACCTCAATTGCTCAACAGAAATAATGGGTTGGGGGAAAGAAATCCATTATTTGTTCGCTAGATGGCTTTAGTGACATATATCTCGTGATGTATTTATCGCAGTAGACGAGTTCTTATAATCGTTGGAAAGGGAGATTCATTCAGTTGTGAGTTATATCGTGTCAAGGATGATGGAGGTAAACAAAGAGAAAATTTGTTATATTTTACAATTTTGTTACGCAAGTCAAGCTCCATTACGGTAATTTCGGTATCAAAGATCCACCACGCACTGAGAGGCCTATCGTTGAAGTTGTCGATAAAATCCTGGGAATTATCGAAGAAGACCGGCATGCGAGCTGTGGTATCACAAAACAGTGACCAGTTGACGCAAAAAAACTTGATGGACCGTTCTTCCACTTGCGAATTCCTGATCAAAGTTTCACGTAGATTGCCAAAATGTGCCAAAAGCTTAATTTGGACCTGTACTGCCCGCAATTGGACCGACTGAAGGCAGTATCTATCAGAAGCGGCCAGAATTAGCCAAAACGAGAGGCGTAGTGTTCCACCAGGACAACGCCAGGCTTCACACGTCCATGGTCACCCGCCAGAAGCTCCGGGAGCACCTGGCACTAGGCGATTACCATCAACTTTTGTCGTTTGCAAACGCTCTTGGTGGTGTGTAAATGGCTACAAGAGATGCTTGTGGTAACTGGCTGTCTCAGTTTTTTAGGGACAAGGCATTTTGGGAAAGTGGCACAATGAAACTGCCTTTTAAATGGCAACGAGTTATATAAAAAACGGCGCATATTTGAGCCAAAACGAATGAGCCATGTTAAATAAAGCTCCGAAATAAACGTAAAAATAAAGGATTTCTTTTTCCCCAACCTTATATGATACAAAATTCAATCCAAAACTAACTATTCATTTGACATATTATCGGTGAAGTGACGATTTCGACAACTTACTGAAAACGACAATTTCCCGAAAACAACAATTCACCGAAAACTACAATTCATTGAAAATGACAAATCATCGAAAACGACAATTTCGCGAAAACAATAACACACTCATTTACACAAAATTTGAATTAAATAGAAAATTAATTAATTTAGATTTTGCAACCAAAAAAAGAAAACAGTTTGACAGCTGACAATTTAGGGTTAGTAGACACTACATGAAAGAACAATGCGTTTTGATTGTTGAACAATATTTTAAAAATAATGAAAGTTTGAATGTTGATTTTTCTAGCAAAATCATCATCGATGAAACTCATTTTTATCTTGATGGCTTCGTTATCCGTCAAAATTGAAGCATTTGGGGTTCGGAGAATCCACATGTGATTGTCGAAAAATAAATGCATCCAGGAGGCGCCATTGGACCATACTTTTTTGAAAATGAGGCTGATCAAACAGTTACTGTTACTGGTGCTCAATATCGCGACATGATAACCGCGTTTATCGATGTGGACGACATGTGTTTTCAACAAGATGATACGTATACTCTCTAGTTTTGGTGATCAAAATTGGCCCACTAGATCATCTGAGTTAAAACTACTGAATTTCTTTCTATGGGGTTATTTGAAGTCGAAGGTGTTTGTCAACAAGCCCACATCCACCCGTGTATTGAAGGAGAAGATTCAACGCTGCATCAACGAAATTCAGCAACATTTATGCAAAATGGTCATGGAAAATTTCGACAAGAGTGCGTTTGTGCCAACAAAGTGGAAGTCGTTTGCCCGATGTGCTATTCCATAAATAACCCTATCCTATGTACGTTTTGTTTCAATAAAAGAAAATAGAATTGGAAAAAATATTTTCTATTTAATAAAAATTTTGCGTACACTTTGCGACACCCTTTACAACCTTTCGGTTGTTTCTTTAAAAGACGGAATTTAACTAATTTGTAATAATAAATTAAAACCGCAACCTTAAATCCCGAAAACGAGGAAAGCCTGAAAAACATATTTTGCAAAATATTTAAACAAAAAATACTGAAAAGAAAAATCTCGAAAGTTAAATACTTAAAAATTCCTTTACAACAGCTCATTGTTTTTTATTATTTAATAAATCCCCGCTCGTACGCCCACTTACATTGAAATAAGACGCTACTCAAAGGTTTAAGCGGGAGAGTGCAGCGATCTTCCGAGTGTCCGTGGGAGCTACATAACCCATTGGCTTCTACAATTCCACACGAACTCATTCTAGTTTAAGTGAATTGCAATTTCAAAAACTATATCAAATTTTTTCTGGTGGATCGGTCAAAATTTCGGTATCGATATTTTGCAGGATATTTACGGGATTATTTATTTCAGTACATTAATGTTCAATAAATTAATAATAACCGTTTAATATTTCGCGAAGCGTTTCAAATATGCTCGGTAAATGATCGTTTTCGATAAATCGTTTTTTCGAAAAAGGTCGTTTTCGGTCAATTCCTTTTCGGCGAATTGTTTTTCGATTAATTGACGGTGAATTGTCGTTTGCAGTGAATAGTTTTTCAGTGCTTTGTTTTCGGTGAATTGTTTTTTCGGTGAATTGATTTTTTAGATGAATTATTTTTCGGTGAACTGTCGTTTTCGGTGGATTATTTTTCAGTAAATTGTCGTGGAACCCCGCGTTTCATAAAAATCGAAAGAGATGATACAGAATGTAGTGGTTTATCTTGTGAAATTACTGCTCTGTTTAATTACATCGCCATGCAATGTCAAAATAAATTTCGTAAACACTGCAAACTTCGCCAAAATTTAAACTTGTTATCTTATCACTACCTATGATACCGGCGTCTTTAAACGAGTAGGTCTGGATAACACCATGATGCAACATGAAACAAATTTAATCAGAGACGAAATAGTTTTATATCCAAGCCATAATCGATTTACATACTTAGATATTATTACTGTATCATACACATTACAGTGTACGACAGAAAAAGCGAAATCAATTATAAAAAAAATTCCACAATCAATCTTATAAATCTTGAACTACAACATTTTTGCACTTTAAAAAGTATACAACGATAAAGTAAAACATCTTATATCTTGACATATTTAACGATCCCTAAATATACGAGTACGTATTATACGTAAATGTATAAAAGAAAATTAAAATTATTGTTTGATAAGAAATTATTAAGAAACAAAATGTATAATTATTATTAATAATAACAAAAACAAAGACAAAGACAAAGCGATAATGATAAGACACAATCTTTATGTGTGTGTCTCCCTGTCCGCGTCCGTATATACAAGTACACTACAGACTAGAAAATTACTTTACTCTGAAGTGATTGTGTTCATTTGAATTAGTGCAAGTAGAACGCCAAGACATGCAACGTCAAGTCATGGAGATTAATGAATGAATGGGTAACGAAAAGTGCAAAACCTCTCATCATGAGTACAATAAGCTTGTTAACGCGCAAAAATAAATTAGATGTAAGACGTTTCTGTATAAATTGTATGATTAAAAGTAAAAAAATTCTTGTCCAGAACATAACGAAAAACACATACGAGTAGCAAAAAAATGTATAAGTATCTCGAATGTCACCTTGATAACCGGCTTTCATCTTTAAAATATTTTTTTAATTCACATTTTTTTTTATAATGGCGCTCAATTGAGTTGATTTCTTTGAATTTCTTTGCTTCTTATAATTTATGAATAAAAATTATCATTTAAATTTAAATTTAAACAAATACAAGGAGTGAATAATTTTTTTGCGGCATTCAGATTATAATTTCGCACGTACAGATTAGATTAAGAATTAGTTTTAATGTGAAAAATTTGCTGGTTCAGGTTTTGACTAGACCGCGAAAAAATTTATATAAATTCTTAGGTGATGTTTATTCGCATTTAATTTGCATTATAAAATGTTGCACATCGCTGTCAAAAATATTTGGTACAAATTTAATAGGAAAGAGGTAGAAGGCAGCTTACGGTTTGGGCTTCTTGGATTTGAAAGCGAACACATTCAAAACATGCCTTAAAGACATTTGGTATTAAATACCAATTTATGATGTCTACCCTAATGAAAATTTATTTATGGCAATCATGCAAATTTCTTCTATACACTTTTGTGTCTCAAGTGGTGGGTTAAGATATCATTTAATGTAGGCTGTAAACAAAATTCTAATTGGGAAATTTTACTTTACATTTTCAAAGTAATTATTTCCTCAGTTTCCCCTCTTCCTCATTGTAGACCTGCCCCGCTTAAATTATAAAAAATTAAGCAATGAGATTTATGAGGTATGGTAATCCCACTTAGACAGGAATTTAAATGTGGAAGGACTGAGTCAACTTTGATTTAGCCGTCCACCAATAAAAATAGAACTACTTTTCTGACGAAACGATCTTTAATGGTACCTAAACACAGTAGTAGATCTACTACTAGTGTTGTAAAATATACCGGAAAAGCTCGAACCATTTATTTATTTTCCGCATTGTTAAGTCAGGGCAGCAAAATCAACATAATTGCGTTGAAAATATGAAAATGCAACGAAACGATCAAATCTCCCAGGTTCGAAACATATTCACATGAAAACACTATCATCAAAGAAGAATCTAACCACGCTATAGAAAAACTTAAATGTCAACATTGCAGATCGAGCCTTAACGATTTTCAACGTCGAAAATAAAAACTGCCACTAGATCGTCATGGAGGCCAAATGATGGCAAATCATCACACAAAAGTATATCCAGAAAATCATTATTATCAACTCTTTAACATTAAGAACTTTTAAAATCGACAAATCTACAATTCTTACCGAAACCGAACTTATAGAAAAGACTAGGATCAGGACTATTGCAGACAGTATTTATGAAACACTTAACAAGAACAAAAAACAATTATTCGACAAATTAATAAAATCCGACTACCAGAAGAAACGAGTATCCAACATTGCGAAAAAGCTTTTCGAAATTTATTTATCAAAATATTTGGTAACAGAACTAGAACAGGCATTTTTGGAAACGAAACAATTGTATGGGGAGTCAACCAGAAATTACGGATACCAGTACAGGCTTTATGATGAACTTGACCAATACTAAACCAGCTTTAAAGATAAATACGGAAATAATGACAAGATTTACAACAAACATTTAGAATTACAAGTCGTGCAAACATTCAAACGGACTATACAATACCACAATAAAAGATAAAATAATAACCAGCAAAGCCGAGAGTATCACCGGAATTATAAACGAAACAATTCAACCAAAAGAATCAACATCACTCGCCCTACCAACGATCGAAGATCAACAAGTGTATTCAAGATCTAACTAAACCATATGCAACTACTCTCAAAAATTTAATTATTCTTGGGACACTTGCCATATCAGACCAATCACGGAAAGAAAAAAACCGTCATATACATCCAATTATCACAACGCTCAAAGAAACCTATAAACCATTTCAGCAATTCTGCTATACCAGATTAAGAAACAAGTTACTATGAAACGACTAACTATAACCAACAAAAGCACTTAAACTTCCAATTAAATAAATTTCAAACAAACGCCAACATTTAATTTACAACACAACCGCGAAATCTGATATTCCAGAAAAGAGTCAATATTGAGGGACAAATCAGCAATAATAACCAATCGTCAATCCTGCTAATTACGAAACTGAGCGAAGACACTCATCAAATCAACGAAAAAATCCAGTTCAAACAATTATACTCGTAAACATAAACACAAATCAAGCAAACCAAGAGATTCTTCACACTAGGAAAATTAAAAAAATTACAAACGAGAACTAAATCACTGATTATTCATCAAATTTAGTTAAGAAGTCAGCAAACCAAGTCAAATCAACAAATCTAGTTTATAAGCAAACAAATTCCGATTAGTTATTAAGCATTTGTTAGGTGCCAAAATACCCAACCTTTAAACAAAGCAAGCCATAACAGTAAACCATATCTCACTACGTAAACGTTCAAGCACAGACCAAACGGAGAACCAACAAATGAAAGAATCAGTAAATGAAATCAAACAAATGAGACCAGTTTCTCCATTGAACCCAGACTCTTTTTTTTTATTTATTCTTTGCAATCTTTTCTGGGGCCGAAGCACTCCCAACCCTTTCGCGCAGTTCGCTTATTTACGTCCTTACCTTACGCAGTTGCCTGCCAAATCGAGGACGTACGGATATAGGTCCGATTTTGTCACCATCTGCACATTGCATAGCTCCATGCCAGCCTATACTGGCATAGAAGATGGGTCAGCCCATGAGTTCTGCACTCCGACAGGGAGACATAGTTGTATTCCATTTCATCCCAGATCGTAATCTGTTGATGAAAATTCCTTTTTGCATCCTGCCCCTAAAAACCTATCCTGCCCCTATCCGATTCGAACCCGGTACCTCCGATCCAAACGCCAAAGCTTTAACCACTGTGCCATTTGGTCGGTGAACCCAGACTCTTCCATTCAAAACCAAACAAGTACAGATGCTCTCACAACAAATTTAGATTTAGAAACAGAACAAATCCAATTAACCGATATTATATTCATAATTTTATATATTTTTATTATTATTACACTCAGATCAATTAGCAGAATACAGAATGAACTAACCACTAAAACTCGAAATTTATCACGAAGAATAAACAACCTACGGAAAATTATAGCTAATTACTAGAACAAGAGTAATTTTGCAATCCAAAAATTTTCTTCATATCAAAGAAAGACACACAAAACCATTACAAATAAAAAACAATATGGCCGCTAAAATATTAGGATCGAATGAAACAGCACCAAAAATTCAACAAAACATAGTGCCACCAGAACCTCAGCAATTAATTATAGATGCTCAAGAAGTGCGCCAAAACACACCGAAACTAGATAATTCATTATTGACGATTATTCGTCCAACACGGGTAAGTACTTATACAGGGTGGCTTTTATGTTTTGCATGTCATTTGTCATTTCGCATTTGACAGTCGTAGAGAGTGGTCGTTATTGATTTATTATGGAACAACTAACGCCGCAACAAAGTGTTGAAATTATTAAAACAGAGACAAAGCACTTTTTGACTTGGTTGGCTTTGTTAATAAACAGAATAGCCATTATTGGGGCACTTAAAACCTCTAATTGGTACATCAAAGCCCACTACACCCTCGTAGAGTAACTGTATGATGCACCATTTGGGCCGGCGTCCTCTGCTTCGACGTCCTCTTCTTGGTGACTGCTATCGGGCCGTGTTGTGCCCAAATTGGATCAATGAGGCCTACAGAATTTGTGATTTCAATAAGACGGTGCCCGGTTTCACACAGCACGTCCTATACGATGCAAATTTTGCGAGAAACCTTTCCCGAATGTCAAAAAGTGGTGATATCGAGTGACACCCATGATCCTCGATTCGACCTCTCCCAATTTCTTCCTATGGGAGTACCTGAAGAGAAATGTTAACACGAATAAAAAAATACCACAACCTCGATGATTAAAGGCAATATTTTCTGAAATAATACCAGAAGTCTGCATGAACGGTGGGTCGGCGCTGAATTCTGCCCTCCAACAGAGGGTCTTAGTTGTGTTTATTAACATCACCGATCGTAATCGATGGCAAAAATTTGCTTTGCATCCAGCCTCTGGTGGGATTCGAACCCAGGGGAGGTACTGGGCCAAGTGCCGAATCTTTAACCACTGCACCACTTGTCCGGATCTACGTACTAAACCATATTAGAAGACATTCAAACAATCCATAAAAACATTTAAATGAACTTTAACCTATATATTCCTTAAATCAAAATATTCTTCCAGAACATTTTACTTCTCTCAACAGGGGAGGAATGTATAATATACAGGGAAAACTCCATCCATTTATTTGTGTTCTGTATTGTTAGGAAAATTCATAATATTTTACCAAAATAAACACAATTGCGTTAAAAATATGAAAAGGCACTCTTGCGACCTCGACCCCACACCAGTGTGAAGTTTTCAACGTATACCAAAAGTGTAGCTACACAAATTAAAAAACAAAAATGTAGATACACAATTTAACAAAAAGTGTAGAATTACATAAAAAAATTATAGCAGGGTTGAATTTATTGAAGGTCGCAGTGATATGCCGCGGATTAGATTAGATTATATTTAGTGAAAATTATAACAAATTCAACCCTGCCATAATTTTTTTATATAAGTCCACACTTTTGTTAAATTGTGTATCTACATTTTTATTAATTTGTGTAGCTACACTTTTGATAAATGTTGAAAACTTCACACCGGTCGATCCCACTGATTTTTGGCCGAAATGGGTCCTCCGGAAGTGGCAGCCTCCATAGGAGCTTTCTATTTATTTATTTATATTTACAAGCATAAGCCAAAGCTTTTATACTACGAAAAAGAAAAACAAAATAAAAAAGAAAAAAATTAACAATCCACATTTACAGGGTGGCTGAGACCAAGTGTTACCAAATTAAAACGCTGTAATTTTTTTAATTTTGATTATTTTTTATTGAAATTTCGTGGAATATGTTGAAAACATATTACATTTTATGAAAAACATGTTACTGCTCGATATGACCTCCTTTGGCTCTGATTATTTAATTCAGTCTTCCATAGAAAGCATTGCATGCTGACCGAACGTGAGCTTGCGGAATTTTATTCCATTCTCGAACAAGAGCTGACTTCAATGCATCAACACTTTCGTATTTTTTAGTGGACACCTTACTCTCCAAAATGTACCATATGGAGAAATCCATGGGATTCAAGTCTGGTGAATATGGTGGCCATTCTTTCGACGAAATCAGCCGCGGAACGCAATTTTGTAAAAATTGCTGTGTCGCTCGAGCTTTGTGTGACGGTGCCGGGTCCTGTTTACGTGCCCAAGGTAGCAAAGCATCGTTTAGGATCTTTTGGCGGTACACCTCTTGGTTTACCTTGACTTCATGTTCGTTGAAAACCAGAAGAGTGCGTCCATCTGCAGTCACTGCAGCCCAAACCATAACATAAGCTGGTGATTGCTTGCGCATGGCAACTCTTGTGTCCAAACTATCGTTTGACTTGTGCTCTAACCAAACACGATCATTTTGTTTATTCACATACTGTTGAATGGTGAAAATTTTCTCATCAGAAAAGACAATTTTTGGAATCTCATCACGTTCGGCCAAGGCCTTCAATGCTCGTGTTCTTTCAAGCCTAACTTTTTTTTGTGCCTTCGTAAGATTTTAAACTTTTTGTAACTTGTAGGGCTTCAAGTGTAGTTCATTTTTCAATATGGTTTGAATGCTGTATCGTGAAACATGTAGACGTGCGGCTAATTGATTGGCACTTTGACGAGGATTTCGTTGGATTCGTTTCTTTACATTTCGTATCATTTCTTTTGATGTTGCTGTCTTTTTAGGACCGCCTCTGGTGCGTTTAGCGATGCTACCAGTTTTCTTTGTATCGAGTTATGGTTCGATACACAAACATTTTATTCACATTCAAATGCTGGAGCTGACGAACTATTGCTGTTTGTGAATTTCCACCCAAATACAGTGCAATTACACTATTACGTTTGAATTCCATTACGATTTTTTTATGAAGATATTAATTTAGAACAATTATTTGTTGACCACATGTAAACAACTAACCAAACTTCAATCTGTCAAAAAATTGACGCGCGATAATGACAACTAAACAAATGACAGCAGGGTGAAGTCAGTAACATTTGGTCTCAGCCACCCTGTATAAACAAAATTATTTACAAAGGGGTATGCAAATATTATTACAAATTTTAATTGCATTAATAAGTTCTCTGTACAGTTAATATACAAGTTTTTTAAAAATTTTAAGAGAATTAATATTTTTAAGTTCAAAGGGTAAACCATTCCAAATAATAAAAGCATTCATCAAAACCCCTGTGTGGGGTTTGTTATTACCCCCATCAGGCGCCTCCCCGGGTGGCGGATAGGGGAATGCTTGCCCGATATGGTAGGTACCGGGGAAATTAAATACTCGGGGCGGACCAAAAAATAGCACACCAAAGCTAAGGTGGTATTACATACGCCGATGGCTGCGTGGCTAAGAGGGTGCTTAGTCGTTAGTATGTGAACTCCGAATTTGGCGTCATTCAGTTTAAACCCATAGCCTTCTTATGATAACGCAGAACTCTGTCATAGGCGACCGTTAATATCTCGTGCTACTCGTGGGAATAAAATAAAAATTTATGATGAAAAATAATGATGAAAATAATAGCCTAATAATATTAGGAAACGAGACGGATGCGACTATAGAAACATCAAATCAACCGGGCCGCACCATATACTCTTCGGATTCTAGTACCATAGATTCTGGGGGGAACCAACCCTTGGAAAAGAAAGGGAACAACTTTCCTAAGAGCATGAAAATGTTGAGCCCACCACCTCCAAATGTAAGTAGACGTACAAGAAGAAGTGTGAGTGAAGAGTGAAAAGGCCTATAGAGTGGTTATCAGAGGCTTACCTTCTTCTATTAGTCACGATGAAGTTAAAGCAGACTTAGAAAAAATGGGACATGAAGTTGCAGGTATTACCAACATATACAAAATGGTCACAATTGATGGTGTAAAAGTCAGGAAACACTTTCCATTGTTTTACATCGACTTAAAACAAAAAGACAACAATAACGAAGTATACAATATCAAGAAAGTTGCGTACTGTATAGTTAAAATTGAGCCACCTAACAAGACAAGGGGAATTCCACAATGTACGAATTGTCAACAACTTGGACATACCAAGAGCTTTTGCTATCGTCAAACCAAATGCGTTAAATGCGCGGAAAATCACCACACGACAAAATGCAAGAAAACACCAGATATCGCGCCTTCTTGTGCTCTTTGTCAACAACAAGGGCATACTGCAAATTATAAAGGATGCCGTGTATATCAGAATAAAATTAAAAGTCAACAGAATAATAGAACAAGCGCAGTGCAGCGATTACAAACCAAAGTTGCTAAACCACAAACAACAATCACACCATCCACAGTTGGATTATCCTATGCGCAAATCGCCAACGAGTCAAATAACACTGAAATTATTAAAATGCATAGCCAAATTCAACAGTCACTTGGTCATTTAGCAGAGAGGGTGGCAAAACTGGAAACCTATATCTATCCACCAAGCAAAAAAGTCAGCATACTCACAAATGGTTAACTCGTTCCTACGCATTGTAGCTTGGAACGCTAATGGGCTCAACCAACGAGCCCACGAACTGGAAATATTTCTCCATACAAACAACATTGATATTGCGCGTGAAAGAGCTAGAGGTGGTTCAGCTGTACTAATCAAAAATAATATCAAACACAATCGACAAGAGGATATGCGTGAAAACTATTTGCAAGCAACTGTTATCTCAATCCAATATAATGGCGCAGATCTAAATATTGCAGCAGCGTACTGTCCTCCACGGCATACACCAACGAAGTTACAATTTAATAACGTCTTCAATAAGCTCGGTCCAAGATTTATTATTGGAGGGGACTACAATATAAAACATACAGCTTGGGGTTCCAGGCTTATTTCTCCTGGGAAAGGTAACACCTTGTTCAATGCCATTCATGGAAACAAATGCGAATATCTGTCCCCAGGGGGGCAACGTATTGGCAAACGGATGCAGGAAAAATACCAGATCTACTGGATTTTTTCATCATAAAAGGTATTCCTCTAAGTTACACTAGAGTCGAAGGAATTAACGACCTAACATCGGACCACATTCCTGTACTGTTGTCAGTAAGCGCTACAGTAATAAAGAAACAGAAAAAGCAAAACCTTACTAATAGATTCACGGATTGGGACATCTTCAGAGAAAAATTGGAAGAGCTGGTTGAATTAAAAGTTAGTATCAAAAGCAATGAATAATTGGAACAACAAACAAACAATTTTATTGAATACACTCGAATGGCTGCCAGACTAGCTACTCCTGAATCACAGGACAAAGCGGAGATTGAAATCAAATACTCGGCATCAATAGACTAATCAAAAATTTCAAACAGAATTGCCTCGATAACTACTTAAGCGGGCTAGGTCCAGAAATGGATAAAGACTACTCGTTATGGAAAGCAACCAGAAGACTTAACGACCTGTAGTTCGAGTACCACCTTTAAGGGATGCTCCAGGCAGTTGGGTTCGACAAGACAAAGAAAAAGTGGAACTCTTTGCTCAACACCTAGCAGCAGTGTTCCAACCCCATGACATTCAATCCAACATTGATGTAACACCTGTTTACCAACCAAATCAGGACTTTAAAAGGGTCACGCCAATGGAAATTGCTAAAGAAATCGACAAAAATCTTAATCATAAAAAAGCACCAGGAATTGATGAAATATCACCGGGTCTATTCAAGGAACTTCCACGTAATTGTATATGAAATTGAAGTATGTACCCAAATGCTTCAAAATGGCCCAAATAATTATGCTAAAGAAACCAGGTAAACCAGATGAAGAAGTAACATCATACAGACCAATCTCACTGCTTCCGACCTTATCAAAGCTGTTCGAGAAACTGCTACTAAAACGTCTAAAGCCAGTGGTAAACGTTCCTGATTTCCAATTTGGATTCAGGAATAACCACTCCACCATAGATCAAGTCCATCGAATAACTGCGGTAATAGAGCAAGCGTTAGAAGAAACGAAATATTGCCCCGCCGTATTTCTGGATGTATCCCAGGCCTTCGATAGGGTTTGGCATGAGGGATTGACATTCAAAATGAGCAGAATTCTACCACAAAACTATTGCCAGCTGCTTGAATCATACCTCTCTGATCGCCAATTCAGAGTCATTCATGAAGAAACATGTTCTGACTTTTATCCAGCGATTGCGGGAGGTCCGCAGGGAAGCGTATTGGGTCCCCTCCTCTACCTTCTATATACTGCGGACATACCTACAACGAATAAATCATTCATCGGCACGTTCGCTGACGATACTGTAATTATGTCAGTAGACGAATCTCAACCAAGAGCAGTGGAAAATCTTCAACGAGCAATGGACAACGTTACTAAATGGACAATTGACTGGAAAATCGCACTGAATGAGCTCAAATCAACATATGTGACATTTACGCTCCGACATAAAAATAACACTCTTCATATACACCTCAAAGGAGTGCAAGTGCCGCAGGCTGAATCGGCAAAATACCTTGGTCTACATTTAGATTCCAGGGTCAACTGGAAACATCACGTGAGACAAAAAGCTGAACATTACTGGCTAATTGGACATCATTCCAAAATGAATCTGTATTGCAAAAGACTGGTATACCAGACTATCTTCAAACCAATATGGATGTATGGTGCGCAGCTATGGAGTTGTACACATAAATCCAATAGAGACATTATACAGCGAAGCCAAAATAAACTTCTTCGAATGGTCACCAACGCCTACCGATTTGTGACTAACAAGGAAATCCACAATGATTTAGAAATACAATTGATAGACGCCGTTATCCGCGAATGTGCCATAAAACCTGAGAAGAGACTTCTTACCCACACCAATCTTGAGGCCGTACAACTACTGGACAGTACAAACGAAGTAAGACGGCTCAAACGAATCAAACCACATGAGCTAACCGTATGAAAATTATAAACCAAGGGAACAAAAATAATGCTTTATTTTTGTTAGGATTAAGCGCTAGAGAATTATGTTTAGCCCATAATAAAATGCCACTAAGATCTTCGTTCAATTTTATTGCAACCTCATTCAACCCTAAAGCTTTACATTCGATGTACAATAGTAAATCATCAGCATAGAGATGAAAATAATAATGATGAATGCGCCATGGAAGATCATTTATAAATATAGAAAAAAGCAAAGGACCCAGAATTGATCATTGTGGTACACCTAAATTTACTCTGGCCATGCTAGAGAGCAGTCAACGCCGTGCTTAACAAACTGCTCCCGACTATGCAAATAAGAGTACGACAAATTAATTTCAGAGTCAGAAAATTTATCTTGCGATACCTTGCGAACCTTGGCGAACCAAAATTGAAGAAAGATCGTCAACAATGTGTACCAAGTTGTAGTGCTGTGACCAGGCTTATACCCTGACTGAAATTTATAAAGAAAATCAAAATCTTTAAAATGCTGCAGAATCTGAGCAGGTAATATACTTATCGGTCGAACATCTTTAAGACTGGCAACAATATCAGTTTTTGGAATTGGAACAATAGAAGCAACTTTCCATAAAATCGGAAAAACTGATTTTGACAAACAGCGATTAATTATATATCTCACCTGTGGAAGAAAAAGGTCAATAAATAATTTTATTTTTATCAAATCAATTTTATCATATGCAATAGCATTAGACTTAATTGATCTGTCATGGATTCGTCACGGCTTTGTGAAGAGTGGGTTTTGTTGAATGGAGGTGTTGGCTGGGGGTCGCTTGATGGATGGTAGTGGTTTCATGGTGGGAGGATTCGTGCCGTCTCTTGGGATCGTTTCGGAGTTAATTTTAGGTGTTGCAGTTTGATTGGTTTTTGCTGAAGAGGAACGAGTATCGAGTGCTCCTGGATGGGCATTGCTCAATTCTCTTGGTACATTTTACTACGATTGTTTGTAGAGGTTCTTCCACGGTTTGATTTCACGTCCCTTAAGCTAGCAGAACCCATACAGCAGAACATTAAGAGATAGTATGAATAATTTTAGGCTAATAATAGGCTAATTAAATGCTCTACTAAAAAATTTTGGGCTCCACCCCTTCCAACAAAAACGATGGGTTCTGCTAGCTTTAGGAAAAGTTAGCAGAACCCATATCGAAAAATATTTTAAAAACAATTGGAAAATGAAAGGTTAATTTAAGGCTAATTAAATGCCCTATGTAAATTTTATTATTCTGCTCATTCTAGAAAAGGCATAAGGTTTTATCATTTCAGAGCTAGCAGAACCCAAATCGAAAATCGAACCAAAACCGTAATTAGAACCCAAAACAAGATCAATTAACATGCAAATAATTTTAGGCTCATTATGGCCTAATCAAATGCCCCATTAAAAAATTTTGGGCTCCACTAGTTCTTGACCAAACTTCAGGTCATTTAATCTAAAGCTAGCAGAACCCAAATCGAAAATCGGACCAAAACCGATATTAGAACCCAAAACAAGATCAACTAACATACAAATAATTTTAGGCTCATTATGGCATAATCAAATGCCCCATTAAAAAATTTTGGGCTCCACTAGTTCTTGACCAAACTTCAGGTCATTTAATCTAAAGCTAGCAGAACCCAAATCGAAAATCGAACCAAAACCGAAATAAGAACCCAAAACAAGATCAATTAACATGCAAATAATTTTAGGCTCATTATGGCCTAACCAAATGCCCCATTAAAAAATTTTGGGCTCCACTAGTTCTCGACCAAACTTCAGGTCATTTAATCTAAAGCTAGCAGAACCCAAATCGAAAATCGGACCAAAACCGAAATTAGAACCCAAAACAAGATCAATTAACATGCAAATAATTTTAGGCTCATTATGGCCTAACCAAATACCACATTAAAAAATTTTGGGCTCTTGCAACGTCACCGGCTTATTGGCATAGACCAATGACTTCACATGACCCCAAAGAAAATAATCTAGATGTGTCAAATCACACGAGCGCGGCGGCCACTGGACGGGCCCATTTCGCGAAATAACACGCTCATCAAACTTAGTCTTCAATAACGCGATTGTATCGTGTGCTGTGTGACATGTGGCCCCGTCCTGTTGAAACCACATGTCGTCCAAGTCCATTCCATTCAATTGCGGCCAAAAAAAATCGTTTATCATATCGCGGTATCGATTTCCATTAACAGTAACGTGGCGATCGTTATCGTCGATGAAAAAATATGGCCCAATGACGCCGCCGGCATGTAATCCGCACCAAACAGTGACTTTTTCGGGATGCAAAGGTGCCTCATGAATCATGTGTGGGTTGCTTCCTGCCCAGTAACGCATATTTTGCTTGTTGAGAAATTCATTTAGCCAAAAGTGAGCCTCATCGCTGAAGATGATTTTTCGGTGAAAATCTGCATCATTTTCGATTTGCTCTTGAGCCCAATTCACGAATCGGCGTCGCTTCAAATGGTCAAACGGCTTTAGTTGTTGTGTCAGCTTGATCTTATACGGATGTAGGCCAAGATTTTTACGTAAAATTCGCCACAATGATGTCACAGAAAGGCCCAATTGTTGCGAACGTCGTGTGAGCGACACATTCGCGTCTTCTTGAACTGAAGCCCTGGCGGCTGCGATGTTTTCAACACTTCGAGCACTTCTTGCTCTCGAGGGCACCGGAACATTATGTAGCGAAAACGTAGACTCAAATTTTGCCACTATACGGTCGATTGTCGAACGGGCTGGCTTGTTAAATGTACCGTAAAATGGCCGTAATGCTCTAAAAGTAGCAGCAACAGAACGATTATTTTGATAAAAAATTTGCACGATTGGCAATCGCTGTTCACGTGTGTAGCGTTCCATAATGAAATGTATACTAATGAAGTTTCCAAATGACAAAAGATTAATAATATCAATTTGGGTTCTCCTAGCTTTAGATTAAATGACCTGAAGTTTGGTCAAGAACTAGTGGAGCCCAAAATTTTTTAATGGAGCATTTGGTTAGGCCATAATGAGCCAAAAATTATTTGCATGTTAATTGATCTTGTTTTGGGTTCTAATTTCGGTTTTGGTCCGATTTTCGATTTGGGTTCTGCTAGCTTTAGATTAAATGACCTGAAGTTTGGTCAAGAACTAGTGGAGCCCAAATTTTTTTAATGGGGCATTTGATTAGGCCATAATGAGCCTAAAATTATTTGCATGTTAATTGATCTTGTTTTGGGTTCTAATTTCGGTTTTGGTCCGATTTTCGATTTGGGTTCTGCTAGCTTTAGATTAAATGACCTGAAGTTTGGTCAAGAACTAGTGGAGCCCAAAATTTTTTAATGGGGTATTTGATTAGGCCATAATGAGCCTAAAATTATTTGTATGTTAGTTGATCTTGTTTTGGGTTCTAATTTCGGTTTTGGTCCGATTTTCGATTTGGGTTCTGCTATCTTTAGATTAAATGACCTGAAGTTTGGTCAAGAACTAGTGGAGCCCAAAATTTTTTAATGGAGCATTTGGTTAGGCCATAATGAACCTAAAATTATTTGCATGTTAATTGATCTTGTTTTGGGTTCTAATTTCGGTTTTGGTCCGATTTTCGATTTGGGTTCTGCTAGCTTTAGATTAGATGACCTGAAGTTTGGTCAAGAACTAGTGGAGCACAAAATTTTTTAATGGGGCATATGATTAGGCCATAATGAGCCTAAAATTATTTGCATGTTAGTTGACCTTGTTTTGGATTCCAATTACGGTTTTGGTTCGATTTTCGATTTGGGTTCTGCTAGCTCTGAAATGATAAAACCTTATGCCTTTTCTAGAATGAGCAGAATAATAAAATTTACATAGGGCATTTAATTAGCCTAAAATTAACCTTTCATTTTCCAATTGTTTTTAAAATATTTTTCGATATGGGTTCTGCTAACTTTTCCTAAAGCTAGCAGAACCCATCGTTTTTGTTGGAAGGGGTGGAGCCCAAAATTTTTTAGTAGAGCATTTAATTAGCCTATTATTAGCCTAAAATTATTCATACTATCTCTTAATGTTCTGCTGTATGGGTTCTGCTAGCTTAAGGGACGTTTGATTTCGGGGATTTTCGGAGGGAGCTATTTTGGTGATGTTCCTTCATTCAATTATTCAGCGTTTGTGTAATAAATTGTTATATTTTTATTTTGGTTTGATTAGCGATTTGGAGTTGTCGGTGTCTCATGTGTTTCTTGGTAATTGGGCTAATTTATTTGGTTCTGGTGGTGATTTTTGGTTGCAGGGGATCTTTGTGGCCGTAATGCTTTCTAATTGAAAATAGAATTTTGGTTTGAAGTCGCAGGTGCAGACAGGATAGGAATCATAGTGGCTGTCGGATTGTTTTCGAATGTCTTTTTTTGATGTTTACTTAATCATTTATTTTGTAATCCAGGCGTTGAACAGTCGATTGGATTGTTTGGTTGTCGGGATCCTGCGGTTATGCCGGCTGCGTATTGTTGATTTCTGCCATCTTAATGATTCCTGATTGCTTGGATAGCTTTGTTTAATTCTGATTCAGTTTGCTTGGGTGTTGGGATTCTGTGCCAGCTATCCATTATTGTATACCTAGCTGATTTCAGATTGTTGGAACTAGATTTCATTTGGTCATTTTTTTGGGTGGATTTGTTTTAGGAGAGACAAGTTGGTCTAGTTAATACTGGTCATAATATTGCATTTGTTTTGTTCAAGTAGAATTTGACTCATAGTAGTGATGTTTTGTTTCAAGAAATTTGCTGCAACTTAATTGGTTATAAATTTTTAATTATAATTTTTAATTTTTATGGGATGTTGTTTGCTGAATATTTGTATCCGGAATAGGAATCAAATAATTGTACAGTCTTGTGCTAATCTTTTTACATTATATTTTCGACTAACAATTTACTAACTGTTGACTACTTAGGTGTCTGTAACCGGGTTGATTCGGTCAGATTTAACATGCCTATCCTATCCTTCCATCTTGTTGAGTGTTATGGGGTGTATGGCGGGCCGTCGTCTATCAATCATGTGTTTATATGCATATGTGTGTATATATATATATGTAATAATATGTATGTGTGTGTATGTTTGTATGTGTATATACTTTTTTTATATACTTTTCAATTAACCATGGTTTCATAGCAGGAGCATATTAATTTAGTATTAGATTTCAGGAAACCTGCAGATGCTAGTGAAATAATATTTCTTTGTATTTTTAATTGCTGGTTGTGTAGATTAGAACTATATTGTCATTGTGTTACTAACTGTTGACTTTATCTAGGTGTATGTAACCGGGTCGATTCAATCAATCAATTTTGTTTAGGAAGCCGAAAATAATAACATATCTCCAAGCAATTATTGATTACCAATACCATCGTTAACCATTTAACCTATTAAACCTTTATCCTTCCCCTAGTAGTTTAGTATTGTGTTGTCTTTGTGTTACTAACTATCGGCTATACCTAGTAACCGGCCGATTCTGTCCCAATTAATTAACCTATCCAATCCTACGGTTTTGTTAAGAGAGTGTACGGTAGGATTGGCATCATCCGGGAGCTCTTGTGTAAGAACTTGGTCGTACGTTCAGAATCAATCAATCAATCAATGCAATAGCATTAAATTTAATTGATCGGATAGCACCCATAACAATTAGCTCGTCAACACAATCAAAAGCAAATTTATCATCAGAATCAACAGGTCCATTATCTGACAATGGCAGAACCATTTGAAGATCATTCAAAATATCTTCAGCAGTGAACTTTATGTCAACTTTAGCAACAGAACACGAAATACCAAGTCTCTTTAAATTGGTCCAAGTAACTTTAGAATTATAAACATTACCAAAATAAAAACTACACTTAGCATGATTGATAAACTTAGTAGTTCTGAGTTGTTCTGGGCCCTTTTATTGGAAGTAAAATCACTATATAATCCACTCCTTTTATAATTATTATACTTCAAATCTTTATACTGAATTGAATCCAATATAGTCTGGTTTAACCATGGAGCTGTTGGATAATTGTTAATGGTTCGTTTACGGAGCACACACATAGAATCTAAATACAGGTTTTTTCAATAAGAACATTTCAACTTTTTTTTTGAATAAAACACAAACTGTTCGACTTTTGAACTAACTTTTTTTTTATTAACGAATTTGAACATACACATTTAAGTATGAAACTCGATTTCTTTTGCATGATCACCGCGTGCACGTTTTACGAAGTCCAATATTTGAACCCAATTTTCGACCACTCTTTCGCATAAATCGGCCGGAATTCCAGCAATTTCACGATCTATATTGGTTCTGAGCTCTTGCAACGTCGCCGGCTTATTGGCATAGACCAATGACTTCATATAACCCCAAAGAAAATAATCTAGAGGTGTCAAATCACACGAGCGCGGCGGCCACTGGACGGGCCCATTTCGCGAAATAACACGCTCATCGAACTTAGTCTTCAATAACGCGATTGTATCGTGTGCTGTGTGGCATGTGGCCCCGTCCTGTTGAAACCACATGTCGTCCATTCCATTCAATTGCGGCCAAAAAAAACGTTTATCATATCGCGGTATCGATTTCCATTAACAGTAACGTGGCGATCGTTATCGTCGATGAAAAAATATGGCCCAATGACACCGCCGGCATGAAATCCGCACCAAACAGTGACTTTTTCGGGATGCAACGGTGCCTCATGAATCACGTGTGGGTTGCTTCCTGCCCAGTAACGCATATTTTGCTTGTTGACAAATCCATTTAGCCAAAAGTGAGTCTCATCGCTGAAGATGATTTTTCGGTGAAAATCTGCATCATTTTCGATTTGCTCTTGAGCCCAATTCACGAATCGGCGTCGCTTCAAATGGTCAAACGGCTTTAGTTGTTGTGTCAACTTGATCTTATACGGATGTAGGCCAAGATCTTTACGTAAAATTCGCCACAATGATGTCACAGAAAGGCCCAATTGTTGCGAACGTCGTGTGAGCGACACATTCGCGTCTTCTTGAACTGAAGCCCTGGCGGCTGCGATGTTTTCAACACTTCGAGCACTTCTTGCTCTCGAGGGCACCGGAACATTATGTAGCGAAAACGTAGACTCAAATTTTGCCCCTATACGGTCGATTGTCGAACGGGCTGGCTTGTTAAATGGATCGTAAAATGGCCGTAATGCTCTTAAAGTAGCAGCAACAGAACGATTATTTTGATAAAAAATTTGCACGATTTGCAATCGCTGTTCACGTGTGTAGCATTCCATGATGAAATGTATACTAATGAAGTTTCCAAATGACAAAAGATTAATAAAAAATATGGCGTCGTTCGCCGTCCCTATCGGAAAAAAGTTGAAGCGCACCTGTTGAAACACCCTATATAAGAAATTTGAATTAAATAAATCAACAATCATATTTACATCAGAGCAACAAAAAAGAATAGACCAATCAATCGAAAAAAAACAGTTTACAAAATATTCATAATTAATTTTCTTATAATTGGGCACAACAGAATAAGTCAACTTATCTCTAGGGCGACAACATTTATAAGAAGCAAAAATCAAATCATGATCAGATATTAAAAACAACAATCAAGTCTAAAAGGCTTTCCAACCTCGTAACACTAAACGGCAAAAAATACAAATTAAGTATATTAAAAGAATCAGTCAATAAATTATTATTTAGCATATTAAAGTTAAAGTCAAACCAAACAGAACACTTTTCATATTCTTGTAATAAATCGGTAAGAATATCACTAATATTGAAATTCGAATACGACACCAATATAGAACCAATACTGCAAATCAGAAAATGTTACAGGATCGTGTAAACGGTTGGTATGAAAGTACGAAACCTATCAGTGTACGCTAAAAAAATGCCAACTATTAAACCAGGATTTATAAAATTTATTCCACGAACGAAAATGAACTTATTTATAGTTGTACCAATATCGAAGACATCGATTGACCAACATATTTTAATCAGACCAATTTTATTATTAAAATTGATTTTGAACTGCCAAAATATAGGTATACCCTAATTTACAAATTGGCAAACTGTAAGATGACGACTTCGTACAGAAAAACAATGGGAAAAACAACAAACAACAATAATATACATTGTCTACATATTCTACCAGTTCTTGACATTGTCAACGCAAAAACTAATTGTCTGCACTATTTGCGACACCACTAGACGCACAACACTGCTATAAACATGCGATCCAGCCATTTACGAGTTGGTCTAAGATCACCCAGTCCATATTATTAACATTTTCAGAATTTTGTACTACCATTCGCTACAAAAAGTGTCGATAATGCAGATTTTTTAGCTTATAATACATCATATGGTGACACCTTTTCTTTCAAAATGGGTCATTAGAATACCACAAAACTGTTGCTATCATCTTTCCAGTAGAAGCTAAAACTATGGATCTCTGTTTTGATTCTGGGTGACCAAAATGATGAACCGAAGTTTGATCGACAGTAATATTACTTTTGTGGTTGCAACGTTAAATGGTATGTCAGAGCGATCTCCATCTTCTAATGAATCGTTACTTGGTTTGATTAATCTGTGATGCACTGCATCAATCATTACAAGGGCAAATGCCATCAAATACTGCTTACACCAGATTTGTGCCAAACAATCCCACTGTATTCGATGGTAAGTCAATTAAAATTTACAATCATCATGCACAAGTACATAATTCCTAATGTAACTCCAAATTTAATGAGATAATGGTTGGCTGAGAAGAGAAGCTTATAAACTCGCCACTAATTACGGTACCATATATGTTAATACCGTCAGATATGTAATAAACCAATTTACGAACACAAATTCTTTGCGGCCACTCATCAATATTAATGCGCACAGATTGTTGTTTTTGGTTTGGTTTGAATTTTACACATTAATAATCTCGCGTGTGTGGGAGGCATGAATCAACGTTCAATGTATCAAGCATTTTCTGTTTTGCCAACGTCTTTTCATTCGCTTCAACAGTGTAAAGTATAAAATGAAACATCACAAAAAATTAAGTTAAATGTAAATTTTTTTAGTTAATAAAAATCTTTTTTTTTTTGCTGTATTTCGCGAAACAAGTTTGGTTAATTTATTTACTTTTAGCAAACTTGTGTTAAATAAAATAAATTAAATAAAAAAATTAAATTAAAAAAATAAACGAAAACTTGTTTTTAAATTATAGCAGATTAGTATCTATCTACTTAGCGATGCTGTTTGTGTCATGTGCGATAAAAAATGTTTTTTGTGTTCCTTAACACTTTGAATACACATACGTGTTTGAAAGTGAAATGATAGCGCGGAGTCCACTCTAAATTGCCCGTATAACAGAGCAAAACGCTTTATGGCTATACAGGAACAAATATGAATATAAGTGTTTGAAGTATGACTCGGTAATAATCATTTAATACAAAATTTGAGCAGTTTGCAAACATTATGAATATTCCTGATCTGCCAATTAACATGTTTGCCTAAACATTTATTCATTAAATAGTTTTTGGTTCAGTTTCGATTATCGAAGAGCACACGTGATTTGTATTCAAAGTTGGATAATTGTTCGGTGACATTAGATAAACATTTTGAAACCATGCAACCAAACACCAGTTTTCAAGGAATCATTGAACAGGACCTTCCAAATATAATATAGGAATATTTCAAAATTAATTTTATTTGTTCAATGTTGTCCTATTTCCAGATAAAATCAAAATGCCGTTCCAGAATGAAGAATTTGGAAAAAGTATCAATGGAATATGTAGCATATACTGTCGTTAGATGTAAGATGCGGTCGTAAGATGCGGTAAATCAACATGGATTCACATTCAATCTGAAAAGGTCTTGTCCTCGGTGATTTAAATAAAGGTAGAATCTCGCTCTAAACACACTAACATTTCTTATGAAAAGATCAAAACCAATACCGCACGATTGCATTCTTTCTACTAACTAGCTGGCTGAAATATAGCACAGTGTATAGGCTGATAAGCTTAACTACATCAACATGAAGTATTTTAATGTAAATAAATACTCCACAAGCTCTAAGCGTCTAAATATACCATATAGATGTCCTGATGATATACACCCGTTACAGTCATCACACAAACTATTCCGCACGATATAAACACTAATAGAGTGCCGTTAATTTTTATCTAGCTTTGAATTATTTCCTCGGCTCAGGATGAGTAACGGTACGGTCATTGGTAAAAAATTACTTCAGACGGATCTAAAACTGCAAAACGCCAACGAACTGATAACGAGACAAAAACAAATGAGTTAACCGATTTACCTGTAGAAAATGACAATGTGGAGATGTTTCACAGAACAATTGGGGTTCTCGAGGACGATATCAGGCGTTTGAGTTTTAACGACCTGGGCTCTAGTAATTCTAAACTAAATAAAACAGAGACAAAAACCTTGCTAGAAATGACGAGCGTTATAACGACATTCACACCCCTGGAATCACTGGGGAAACACCAACCGCGTGATAAGCAAGAGGTGCAAGAGGTAGTCCGAAACATACTCAAAATAACTGCTTGGACTCCGCCCAAACAGACGGAAAATCAGAAAATGCAATATATCATTGTTAAACCAAATGACACTTCCAAACTAGCTTAATTGAAAGTTTACAACAAATTTATTTTCGAGTAGATTTATTATTGGCTAGTTTGACTTATCATACATCCTATAGTGCAAGAGTCCTATATTGAAATAATTAGAAAAAGTTTACAATAAACGTTTGTGTTTATTGTAGACTGTAAGTAAGTCAGTATTCTCAAAATAAGTCATGCGTTTGGAAATTCAAGCTCCCAAATGTCCCGCACTCAGTGCCTCAAATGGTCAATGATGCAAACCAGACATTTAATGCAAGAGAACAATTGCGCTCTGCTTTCTTAGCACACTGTATGAGCTCGAAGCAAGGAAAAGAAATTAATCATCTACAATATCGCAATAATAAAGGAAGTGCAATCTTATCTTGGCTATTGTAGACCAATTACACACATAGGAATCACTACCATCAAACTTCTCCAAACTGGCCTCAGACCAGGTTCAGAATGAGTGGCACATATAATAAAAATGTATTCAATCCGACCAAATTAGTTTTAGTTATGAACGCATTCCCATCGAGGCTCAAAATAATATTGGTCCCAGAAAATCAAACTATTGATATTGGCTTGAAACACCGTACTGCACATAAACATACTATTCGGGATATCTTCTGGATAGGTGGTAGAACTGTTGATTTTGAAGCCAACACTCTGTTCGATCGCATGCCATTTGATTAGAAGACTAGAGATTTACTCAGTTCGGTCCTTACAGTACTTGAATTTAGAAGTAGCACCAAAAGCAAAATCTAGTAATGCCATACATGAAGAAATATACAGGTTATTAAAATGTGTAATCTTTTATTTAATCTTTTCATCTAAATTTACTTAACGAATTAATTGATTAATTGAAGTCGAACATATCGGCCATTTAGTTGGGTTTTAAGATAATACGGAATATATTAGAATTGCCTGATCGGCTATAACGCCTATTTCAAAGCAACCCCCGTTTTGAGTTTTCAAGTTTTCAATCAAGTTATTGACGTTAAACTATGATACTGAAGTTAGCCGAAAATTTCAACCGAAAAAAAAACCTGCATTATCGACATATTTCGTATCAGGTGGTAGTACAAAATTCTGTTGATATTAGCCGAAAATTACATGCTACGAGGGCGTAGTGAGAAGTCTGGAAAAATTTCAACAGAGGGCGCTAGAATCGCAAATCCCAGATGTCATGTGTCAATACCATCTATCACTAGACCAAATTAAAATTTTCAGACATATCTGTCATTTAGTTCAGTTTTGACAGCCATTGAAAACAGACAACCCATTGTTTTTTGCAAACACGGAAAAAAGTGAATTTCGTTTGTTAATTACACATTATTTTTTGCGTGAAAAAACCATTTCGCAAACCAAAACAAAGCTTAATAAATATTATGGGAACTCTTCACCATCGATTAAAATGATTCACAAATGATTTTCGTTGTGGTCGTACAAGCACAACTGATGCCGAACGTTCTGCCCAAATGAAGTCACCACACCAAAAATGGTTCACAAGATCCATGATACGGTATTGCAAGACCGCAGAGTAAAAGTGCGCGAGATAACTTAGATACTAAGCATCTCAGATGAACATGTGCGCAATATATTACACGAACATTTGAATATGAAAAGGCGTTTGCTTACAATCGACCAAAAACGCACACGTGTGACAACTTCAAAGGCAGGTTTGGCGATGTTCAAGCGAAATAAAAAGGAGTTTTTGCGTCGTTTCATAACTGTGGATGAAACATTGATCCATCACTATACACCTGGTCTCCAGAACAGTCTAAACAGTGTATTTATACTGGTGAATCTGCGTCGAAGAAGGCTAAGGCGGTTTTATCGGTCAACAAGGTCATGGCCACAGTTTTTTGCGATGCACGCTGCCTAATCCACATCAGTTACCTTTATAAGAGGAAAACAGTCAAAGGCGAATATTATTGCAACTTATATGACCGTTTCAACGACGTTTTGAAAGAAAAACGACCGCATTTGGCGAAGAAAACAGTTATCTTCCATCAAGGCAATGCACGGGTACACATGTGTGTAGTTGCCATGGCCAAAATCCATGAATTACGCTTCGAATTGCTTCCACATCCGCCATATTCTCCAGACTTAGCCACCTGCGACTATTTCCTGTTTTTTAACATGAAGAAATGGCTCGGCGGAAAGAGATTCGGCACGAATGAGGAGATCATCGATGAAACAAACGCCTATTTTGAAGGGTTGGAGAAATCGTATTATTCGGAAGGGATCGAAAAATTGGAAAAACTTTGGACTAAGTGTATCGAGCTAAAAGGCGACTACGTTGAAAAATAATTTTTTTTTTGCCGAAAATCTTATTCCTTGTTTCATTTTTACCAGACTTCTCACTCCGCCCTCGTATTGAAGTTAACAGTAAATTTTCGCTCAAAAAATTTTGAAAAATCAATGTCACATAATTCGAATGTTCAAAGGTCACATGAACTGGGTGAAGTTAGACCAATTCGTAAACTGCTGGATCCCGTGTTTATGATTTGTCGTATTAGAGGGCAATGGATTTGTGTTGCGGCACTATCAGTGATCACCTATGCCAAAAATCAGGCTATATTTTATGTAGCATCATAGTGAAATAAATTAACAGCTGGACGCATGTTTAGTGGTATTTTGTACTGGGTGAAGTTTTTAATTTATTTCACTATGATGCTACATAAAATATGGCCTGATTTTTGGTACAGGTGTTCACTGTTAGTGCTACAACTGAAATTCGATGGCCCTAACATGACAAATTATAAATATGTGATCCAGCTATTTTCGAATTGGTCTAACTTCACCCAGTTCATGTGACCTTTAAACATTCGAATTATGTGACACTGATTTTTGAAATTTTTTGTAGGCGAAAATTTACTGTTAACTTCAATAGCATGTTATTTTCGGCTAATATCCACAGAATTTTGTACTACCTGATATGTCGATAATGCAGGTTTTTTCGGCTGAAATTTTTGGGTAACTTCAATAGCATCGTTAAACTGTCGTTTGCGATTATCTACTTGCGACCAATAACCACTTAGAAATAATTGGAAGTGGAATCGATCAGCAAATAAAACGTAACATTTTGCGGAACAGCAGAAAAACAGCAGCTGTTTGTGGTTGCTGCTCCATATTATAATACCTCAAAGTAATCCCCCCTGGCCTCAATACACTTGTGCCAACGTTTTTTCCAATCCTCGAAACAGTTGTTAAAGTCAATTTCCGGAATAACCTCCAATGCGCGTAGCGATTCACGTTTAATGTCTTCAATTGACTCAAAACGGTTTCCCCGGAGCAGTCGTTTGAGTTTGCTGAACAGCCAGAAGTCACACGGAGCTAAATCAGCAAATGCGGTAGTTGTGGAACGATATGAGTGGAATTTTTGGCATAAAAATCACGTAAAACCAATGCAGTATGAGAAGGTGCATTATCGTGGTGCAAAAAGCAAGAGTTGTCGACCCATAATTCCGGTCTCTTTTTACGAATAGCTTCGCGCAAACGACGCATAACATTCAAAGTGTATTCCTTGTTGACAGTTTGGCCGGTCGGAAGGAATTCGGAGTGCACCACCGGGTCGTAAGCATAGATCCAAGACTCATCGCCAGTTATAATACTTTTCATGACATCATGGTAGTCGGAAAGCATTGTTTCACAGAAGTCAACGCGATGCTATTTTTCCAAAAAATTGAGTGATTTTGAAACCAATCGTGCTTTCACTTTTCTTAGGCCCAAATGATCTTTCAAAATGGTTTTCACTGATCCTTCCGATATTTCAACGATGCCAGTAAGGTCTCTGACTGTTAATCGTCGATTCTCGAGCATCAACTCCTTGATTTTATTAACGTGTTGATCATCAGTTGATGTTGATGGCCGTCCTAGACGTGGTTCGTCGTCAACACGTTCTCGACCCTCTTTGAACAATTTGTACCAATCAAAAACGCTTGCTCGTGACATACAGTTATCACCGAAGGCCTTTTGCAACATTCTGAACATTTCGGCACCACAAAATTGATTCCGCACACAAAATTTAATGAAACTTCTTTGTTGAATGATTTCACTCATTCTAAAAATCGCCGAATGCGCTTTTTGTATACTTCAAAAAGACAAGCGTATACTAAACACTAATGATTATTTTGACGTGACAGATGTCACTGACAGTCATACCAACATAAAAAAAACTATGATATTTCGACGAATGGTTTTCCGCGCAAAAATTAAATTAAAAAGTCTTACTAGTTTTTGCCCACAGTAGTAATTCCATAATAATAATTAAGAATTAAAGACACTTCCTAATTGTTTGACACAGTCTGATTTTTTAATCGTCATATTAAGCAGCAATAGTAAAACCATCTGAATTTCTAGGATTAAGGCTCATTTCAACACACCAAACAAAAATGTAAATAGCTTGTTGCATGAGCAATATAAACGGATTCGACGTTTTCGTATTAGCCTAAACTGGTTAGAATAAGGTCATCAGCCCTGGCTGATGAAAACGGAACGCTGTAGGTTACAGAAACGTTGAGAGGAGTTCTTTATGTGAACAACATTTGGTAACTTTGCGCAAAATATCGTTGTCAATTCCGAAGTACCAACCGATACATATAGTTATCGCAGTGGCAAATCGAATACTATACTCCTATAGTCTGTGAGCTGCTGCGTGAAACTGAATGGAGTTGCATAACTAAAATGATCCATAATAAACCTATCAATGATAATTTCTAAGGGCTTTAGAATTTTTAAAGATAAACTGGACGAGAACATTTAGCTTCGGTTTGTAATTCCATCAGCAAAAACTCAAAAATTTGTTACCTGTTAGCTAAATTGCCATCGGCAGAAGTATTGGATGAAACCGGAAAGATGAACTGACAGAAACAAGGCAGACGATGAAAATCAAGTCGACAGTTATCATTATTTATCAACATTTTATGTAGCTCAGAGGCGGCTAACAGTTTATCAAGTTTTTCAGAATTTTATTCATGACTTTGATAGTCAGTCTAAATCTTTATTGTCTAAGTTTTTCAATTTCCAAGCAGTTTTCCTTCACTTTTTAAGATCAGAAATGGTTTATTGTGAGGATTTTTGTTAGTGATAATTGGACAATAACACTCGACAGCGATGCTACCAAAGAATGAATTATTTTCACGGAATAGATTTTACTTGAGGTGTAAAGAACACCCGATAGTTCGGTGACGAAAAGATCCCAGTTAGTTAGTTTCCATTGCGACAAGGTTTAAAAGGCGGTCTTTTACTAGCTATCATTAGTTACTCTCCAGTTTCGAATTAATTCGATAATCGTCAAGAAACTCAAACTAGAAACGTATTGATTCACATCCTTGATGGAAAATTTCAAGCTCTGATGACTGGTGTGACTCACTCTAAATAGTGGTGTGAATTTGAATCATATCTAATTACAAGAAGATATTATTTCTCGTACTCCAAGATACAAGAACTGTCAGTTCATCTGAAGGGGGAGAGGTACACGCGCCATTCAAATAGCAGATGAAAAGATGCCAAAATCAACTCAGCGCGATTCAAAATCTTAAGAGAAATTAGTTTAGATGTAAGTTTATAGCTCAATCATATCAAGCAAGTATAATTTCATAATGCAGAAATCTGTATTTAACTCAAGAGGATCAGACTTACAGTGTTGTAAGCTTATACTAGCCGACATTAAGCAGGTCTTAATTATACTCGCACCTGGTAAACATTTCAGATCAATTTTCATATGGGGAGTCCGGGAAAAGTCGATTGAATATACCGCACACACAAAATTTGAAAATTTCTAAATATTGACCGTTTAAAGTGTCATGGCTGGAATTAGATTCCAGGTACGAGTATCATTAAGACTTTTCATTTGCCTCTATTTCCAGCCATGACACTTTAAACGGTCAATATTTAGACATTTTCAAATTTTGAATTTATTTGAAATTTCCCAATAGTAAAGTGATTTTTCCGAACAACTAAAAATGCCATTAATATTATTCTTTAGTATCCTATTTTTGAAATATTTTTGGTATAAAATACATTTTCTGAAATATATGTACATAACATACTATATTTTCGGCTGAGATAGCAAAGACACTATCTGCATTATCGATGTTTTACGTGAGAAAATGTCAATCATATGAAGGAAACAAAGAAATTACAACAATATTATTGCAGTGATGGTGGTATTTACACAGTGATGTCTCGAGAAAAATACAGATGTAACGATACGTCAAGTAATATCCGCTTCCCGAGTTTTGGAACCATAAGGCTTTTTGACTCCTTCAATTGTAATGGTAAAAATATAATTCCACGGGCTCTGGCTTTTAAATTAGATTTGAACGATAAATTGCCAGAATGTTACCACAACATCTGCACAGAAATTATGAAAGCACAATTATACCTGCTGTAAACAGATAAACAAGGAGAAATCTTGATAAATATTTTGACAGCGCAAACAAAGGTTGCGATTGTAAAGAAGGTGTCCGTGTCTTGCCTGGAGCTGAGTGTGGAACATTTGTTACGCGAAACTCGTGTTCTCGATGAAAGAAAGAACAGCAACGTGATATGCAGGGACCACTTGGATGATATGAAAGTGGCTTAAAATTGGGTCACATAATGGTAAATTGCACTAGGCGCCAAAATGTCTGAAACCGGCCCTGATCTGTCAACACTTTAAACAAAACAAAATTGGTGAGAAAGCACAATTCAACCATAGCGGTTTACGCGGAAGCTCACGTATTTACACCAAAATTTAGTTTATCTCCTGCGTAATTATGCAATATTCACATCCGTACGTGTAAATAAATAGTTAATTATTATTTATTTACATTTTTCGTTTCATAAATTTTGATTAGAATTTATTTTTACTTTATTCCGTACTCAAAACCGTTTGATAATGTTTTCATATACGAGTATTGTAAATTATAAGTGTACTCTCGCATGTTATTCATTTTGGTTATCACTTCACAAAAAAAAAAAAAATATTCAAATAAAAATATTTGCTTTTCTTGTTTGGAAATCATAACTCATGGAAATTTACCAAAAAATTATTTAATTTTAACTTTTTTTTTTTGATAAACCAAATTACTGTACTCGTGTGTTTGTATTTTTGTTATTCTGTTTTGTAATTAGATAAGATTTGTCATTTGGTTAAGTAATGCGCGCTTTTTTAATTTTTTAAGTACGCGAGTTAAGTGCGATATGCCGTGCACACGTATTGGTGTACGTTTAACGATGTGTTTTTCAATTTTATGCATTTTGTGTTTGTAAAACAAGTGACCAAAGTAGATTCAATAGTCAGCTAAAAATGCATCGACCATTTCAGATTTTTAAGGTTTTGATAAATCTAATTTGAGTTTGGGAGTTGAAAGATCGGATAAATGCTCTACAAATGCTGCTGAGAAATATAATTAAAAGTGTTTTCATTTTATGGATATATCTTCGGTCTCCAAAATCAAGTTATTGCAATCCTGATATAAATTACAAACATGATCTTGGTTCAAAACCAATTTTCTCAGCGTTTTGAGGGTCCATGATCCCAAAAGAGAGAAGAAAACAGTTTGCCTGTGCGATTTGAATTATTTTTCGACATTCTTAACCTATTTTGAATTCAGAAATCACCCTAAAAATACACAAAATAACACGATATTGCTTTAAATTATTCTCATATACTTGGTGGTATATAGGGCGGTCGTTTATTGTTGAAAAGGTATTAAGGAATGCCACGAAATACACTGAAGCACCTTAGTGAAGCAGTTGTATTTTTCTTATTTTGATATAATTATGCGAAATATGGATTGAAAGATCTTAAAAAGGAACCAATTTTGTACACCGCACTTTAGTTCACAAATACGCCGTCTTGACGCTGATAACCAATTGCCATTATTGTAGAATATATGTTGATTGTGCAATTTCGGCGAAACAGAAACACAACTAGTTTGATATAGAATTCAAGTTACAAAGAAAGACATTTATTGACAACCAATAAGCAACATAACCGTGTTGACAGATATAAGCACAAAACGACTATAGGTGTTGTCATATGCATATAATATTTTGTTTACATTTGTCAACACCCTCTGTTAAACAAAAAATTTTAGGTTAATACAATTAGACAATTTTGAATACAATAATTAAATTTTTGAATAGGCAAAGCCTTCGTTAAAAAATCTGCAAGCATTTCTCCAGTATGAACAAACTTTACTTCAATGTCTTTGTTCTCGATGTGTTGACGAAGAAAGTGATATCGAATATCGATATGCTTCGTTCTTTGGCGATATCCCTCAGTAAGTGCTAAATCCATAGCTCCTTTGTTGTCGAAATAAACGATTGTCGGCTGGCAATCCAATGAGATACCTATTTCTGATGCTAAGCTTCGGAGCCATAAAATTTCTTGGCACACAGAAGACAGTGCCATATATTCCGCTTCCGTTGTAGAAAGGGCAACCGTTCTTTGTCGTTTACTTGTCCAAGAAATAGGCCCACCTTGCATAATGACAATAAAACCTGTTACTGAGCGACGGTTATCAGAACAGTTTGCCCAGTCAGCATCACTGTATGCTTCTATTGTGGATTTACTGTCTTTATCGTATTGAAGTTTGTGATGTACCGTGCCTTTTAAGTATCGTAGCACTCTCTTAACTGCTACCCAATGAGCCTGGCCAGGATTTGAGCTAAAACGACTTAAAACACCAACTGCATAAGTAATATCAGGCCTTGAAATTTGTGCAGCATATAAGAGACTACCCACAGCTTCTTTATATGGTATATTTTTCATTTTAAGTTGATCGCTTTCTTCATTTGGTGACATTTTGTCGGTTAGTTTCTGATTTGAATCTAATGGCGTTTTCACCTCATTCGAATCCGACATATTGAACCTCTCAATAATACTTTCAATATATTCTGATTGATCTATCCAAATTTTGCCCGCCTTTCGATCTCTGGTTATTCGCATTCCAAGACATTTATTTATTTCTCCTAAATCTTTCATTTTGAAAGTTTTTAGAAGAGTATCCTTGGTTTTTTGCATAAGGTGTATGTCGTTGGACAAAATGATGAGGTCGTCAACGTAAACTGCAATAATTTGAATTTTACCACCAGCATTAATGTAATATATGCATTGTTCGGTTTTTGATTGTTGAAATTTCATTAATTTTAGTGTCGTGTCAATTTTCCGATTCCACTGTTTGCTTCCCTGTTTTAAACCGTACATGGCCTTATTTAATTTGCATACTTTAGATTCACTTCCCTGCAATTCAAAGCCTTCTGGCTGACAAATATAAATTTCGTCATGTAATTCTCCTTGTAGAAATGCATTTTTAACATCCATATGGTGGATTTCAAGATCTTCTTTTACTGCCCACGACAAAAGTAACCGTACAGCGTTAATTCTTACTACAGGTGAATATATCTCTTCGTAATCTATGCCTTTCGTTTGAGCACAACCTCGAACCACCAGGCGTGCTTTGTACTTTGGTTTTTCTATATCCTCAACTGATTTGGTTTTAAATACCCATCGTGTGCTTAAAACCTTTTTATTTGGAGCTGCATCTACTAACGTCCAAGTATTATTTTCTAACAAGGCATTATATTCCTCCTCCATTGCTTACCTCCAAGATGATGCATCCAACCGACCAAGTGCTTCTTCAATGTTTTGCGGGTCAGCGACAAAATCAGTTTCTGCTTTATATGTTATGAAATCATTAAGTACTTTCGGCCTTGGAATTCTTGTTGATCGTCGAATTTCAATAGCTCGTGACTGACTTTCAGATGGATATTCCAATATAGAACTGGTTTCAGAAGAACTCGTTCTATTTGATTCACTTATATCGCTGGCGATTTCTTCTTCACTTTCAATCACCTCTTCTTCCCTCTGTTCTTTAGATACTTCGATAGGGAGAAGGCAACTTTCTGATACTTTTTCTCCGTTTGTTTCAGAATATGGATTTGTCAAAGTTTCATTTTCAAAAAATTTTACATCACGACTTATTACAAGTTTATTATTTTTAGGATTAATAAATCGGTAACCTTTTGTGCTTTCACTATATCCGACAAAAATCATAGGTTCAGATTTGTAGTCCCATTTAACCCTTTTTTCCTTTGGAATGTGTACCATTGCTTTACATCCAAATATGCGTAGATGACTAATTTCAATTCGTCTTTTAGTCCATATTTCCTCAGGTAATTGTCCATCCAAACTAGCAGCTGGAGTGCGATTTATTAAGTACGCTGCAGTATTGACCGCTTCAGCCCAAAATTGTTTAGGTAAATTCGCATCGCAAAGCATTGATCTTGCTTTTTCAACAATCGTGCGATTCATACGTTCAGCAACTCCGTTTTGTTGTGGCGTGTAGCGGACGGTCAACTGATGCTTTGTACCAGACTCCTTTAGATATTTAATTATTTGATAATTTACATATTCCCCACCATTGTCTGAACGAAATATTTTAATTTTTTTATCCTGCTGATTTTCAACAAGCACTTTAAATTCCTTCATACACTCAAAAACTTGACTTTTCTCTTTTAAGAAATAAACAAATAACTTCTTAGAATAATCGTCAATCATTGTAAAGAAGTATCTACAGCCTCCAAGAGATTCTACTTCCATCGGTCCACATAAATCGGTGTGAACCAAGTGCAAAATATTTTCTGCACGGTTATTTGACGACTTAAATGGTTCTCGGTGTTGTTTTCCCATTACACAACTAGTACAATTATGAGCATTAATATTTGTGTAGTCAAGCTTTGCGTCTGAAATATTCTGCAGCTGGTTCATTTTTCCTTCACTCATGTGTCCAAGTCTGCGATGCCATAATTCGCCTTTGTCGATTTCTTGCGTTAGGTGAGATGATTCAATAGGTTCATTAATTTTGTAAATACCATTTACTTCTCGCGCTGTAGCAAAAATTATACCATCTTGGTTGATGATACGACAGCCCGATTGATCAAAATGAATGGTGTTTCCCTTTTTTACTAATTTACTAATTGATAGTAAATTACTTGAAATATTGGGTACATATAGAACTTCCCGTGCCTCAACTTCATCATACAAGTTTCCTACAGCTATTTTTATTTTAGATGTTCCAAGTAATTGAGACTTTAATCGCTCACCACCCGCCGTGTATATGTCGGTAGCATATTCCCGAACATCTTTCAAGAGCCAATTTTTATGCATTGTCATATGCGAGGAAGCACAAGAGTCCAAGTACCATGCCGATTTGTTCGATTCACCAACTGTAAAAACACTTATAAATGCATTTTTATTTTCGTTTTCGTATTGTGGTTGCAATTTTTTTCGTTGCTCCAATCTACATTGTCGGCTTATATGTCCAATTTTGTTACAATTATAACATCTAATAGGTGGTTTGTTGATATTCCTTGTTACTAGTGCTGTATCTTCCTCAGAATTTTTGACTAACGGCTTTGACGGAATATCTTGTAACAATTTGGTTTTTATGAAATCACCCGTAATTCGTGTACCTGAACTTTCAAGACCCATAATCATAGGTTTGTATTGCTCAGGGAGGCCTGCCAGTAAAAGAGTTCCAACCCACTCATCCTTAACCTCAAATTCCATACTATTTAATTTATTAGCAGTGGTTATTATTTTATTCACATAATCTTCCACGTTGCTACAATTTTCGAGTTGAGTTGTCACCAAGGTTCGCAGAAGACCAACTTTTCTAGTCAATCCAGAATCTTCAAATGCAGCCTCTAACTTTTCCCATGCTTGTTTGGCTGTGGTTGCATTCTGAATGTGAACATAATTAATCGGATCCACAGCCAGGATTATCCTTGATTTTGCTTTTATAATTTTTTGTTCGTCTTTTTCTGTGCCGAGTACGCATTCCCATAATTCCTCCAACTGAAGGTAAGCTTGCATTGCGAATTTCCAGTTGGAAAAATTTTCACGACCAACCAGTTTTGTAACCGGCATAAAATTAGCAGACACGGCCATTATAACAGGAATTTCTTTGTCTTCGGAAAATATGCAAAAAGTTCACTATTTATTTCCACGTTTTTTAATATAAAAAGTGAGGTTACATCACTTCAAATTATTCACTCTTTCCTTTTTTTTTAAATTGTAATAAAACTATTTATTTTCTGTTTCGATATACTCGATCACTTTCTACTTTCTGGATAACGTTATCCTGGGCCCATAACCTGTTGATTGTGCAATTTCGGCGAAACAGAAACACAACTAGTTTGATATAGAATTCAAGTTACAAAGAAAGACATTTATTGACAACCAATAAGCAACATAACCGTGTTGACAGATATAAGCACAAAACGACTATAGGTGTTGTCATATGCATATAATATTTTGTTTACATTTGTCAACAATATATACGTGTTGCATTTCATTTTAAAGGTCTTGAAGAATGCCACAGATTAAGCTGATTCATCTTAGTTCTAAAACCTATCGCTGCGGCGCTGAAACTAGTGGAAAAAAATTCTAATTCGCATTTAATCAAAGGACATAGCATTTGGAAGTTCTTGGAAAACTCAATGAATTTGATATCATCAGCTCTTAAACCAAATTTGGAAGTACAAACAGATGCCAGGTTATTACATACGAGCCACATGAAGATTTTCAGAGTAAAATCAACCAAAACAGGCAAGGGAGAGGAATTGCAAATAACATTTTAGAAGCTTTACGGCTCATTAGACAAATTATTAAGGCAGTCTTCACAAAAAATAAGGCATGCCCAAATTAGTCATTTGGGCTAATATTTATTGATCTTTACACATCTAGGGAACAACATTGTAAATCTAAATGGATCTCGAATGTTTCAATATGTTTATAATTAGGCTAGTGATAGAATCATGGTTAAGGTGTAAGCAATTTGGTGATTTATAAATGTTTTAGAATTCAGATGATGTGTAAATAAATAAAGGGGTTACCGTCAAATTGATAAATGTGTTCACAATCCAAAATTTGAAAGGATAACAATTCCTCTCAATATTTATAGTAATGAAAACAAACAAGGTATAATTCGAAATTGTCGATAATGCAGATAGTGTCTTGACTACTTCAGCCGAAAGTTAAACAAACTATATATTACATTGAGATATCCTAGCCGAAAGTGACTAACTTACACAATCTACCGAAAACATATGTATCATAACAAACAACAAATACAATTTGCAATTTAACTGATATTAATTTATTGTTTCATGTGTATATGGCAGCATACGGCCAACTTTCAAAAATTTATTTTAACTTTACCTTAAAAGTATTATGTTTGGAAAAGTCTCATTTAAAGAGGTTTGCAAGGGTAATAACTTGAGGAAGTATAGTAATAAACAGAATGTCATATCTATATCATACAGCCGAAAATTGCCGTTAAAGAAGTTTAAAAATTATCAAGCTTTAAATGGTTTATAATTGTCGTTAAAGTGGTTTGTAATTCAAGACTATGCAAGACATGCACCGATCGAACTACGTCAATTCGTTGGGACGTGACCATAGGCAGGTTATGATTATAGGTTAGGGGTCAATCTAATGGGGTTATAAAGTTGAAATTTTTATTTTTCCCTTCTGACGGATAAAATCACCCATCATTCGAGATTTTGCAACATGAACACCAATCTGACTATGTTAATTCGATGGCACTTCATCATAGGGATAGGTTAGGGGTCAGTCTGATGGGGTTATAGGGGTGAAATTTTTATTTTATCCTTATGACGACAAATTCGTCCATCATTCGAGATTTTGCAACAAGGACACCAATCTGACTAGGCCGATTTGATAGCCCATGACCATAGGCAGATTTTGATTATAGGTTAAAGGTCAATCTGTTGGGATTATAGGGGTGAAATCTTTATTTTTTCCTCCTTCTGACGATAAAATCGTCCATCATTCGAGATTTTGCCACATGGACACCAATCTGATATGCCGATTCGATAACCCATGACAATAGGTAGATTGGTTATAGTTTAGGGGTAAGCCTGACGGGGTTATAGGGGTGAAATTTTTATTTTTCCTTTCTTCTGACGACAACATCTTCCATCATTCGAGATTTTGCTACATGGACACCAATCTGACTAGGCCGATTCGATAGCCCATGACAATGATTGTCCAATGATTGTCCAACGAGTGAAATGTAGATTTTGATTATAGATTAGGGGTCAGTCTCATGGGGTTATAGGGGTGAAATTTTTATTTTTTCCTTCTTATGGCGATAACATCGTCCATCATTCGAGATTTTGCCACATGGACATCAATCTGACTATGCTGATTCGATAGCTCATGACCATAGGTAGATTTTGATTATAGGTTAGGGGTAAGCCTGATGAGGTTATAGGAGTGAAATTATTATTTTACCCTTATTCTTGCGAAAAAATCGTTCATCATTCGAGATTTTGCAACATGGACAGCAATTTGACTAGGCCAATTCGATAATCCATGACCATAAGTAGATTTTGATTATAGGTTAGGGGTAAGTCTGATGGGGTTATATGGGTGAAATGCTTATGTTTCTCTAGCTCTGACGATAAAATCGTTCTTCATTCGAGATTTTGCCACGTGAACACAAATCTGATTATGCTGATTCGATAACCCATGACCATAGGCAGATTTTGATTATAGGTTAAAGGTCAGTCTGATATGGTTATAGGGGTGAAATTTTTATTTTTTTCTTCTTCTGACGATAAAGTCGTCCATCATTCGAGATTTTGCCAGATGGACACACCAATCTGATTATGTAAATTCGATGGCACTTGGTCATAGGCAGATTTTGCTAATTGTTTAGGGGTAAGCCTGACGGGGTTATAGGGGTGAAATTTTTATTTTTCCTTTCTTCTGACGACAACATCTTCCATCATTCGAGATTTTGCTACATGGACACCAATCTGACTAGGCCGATTCGATAGCCGATAGATAGTGAAATGTTTATTTTTCCCTTTTTCTGACGACAAAAATTGTTCATCATGATTGATTTTATCGACAAAACAAGGAGAAAATAAAATTTTTACTCATAATAAATAAAGTTTAAATCTTATGTCGTATTTTATAGAGTTTTCATAGTGAGACAGACACTGGTTATTTAGCAAAATCTCGATAGGTGAACACTTTTATCTTCGAAACAATGGAAAATGGAACATTTCACCAATATAACCTCATCAAACATATAACCAAATTCTACTTAGGGTTATGGTTCATCAAATTGGTACAGTCAGATCGGATCAAAACCTTGATATATAGACCTTTCATCAGCTAAACGTGACTATTGTTAAGATGTCTGTTATTGACATTTATCTTTTAGAAAATTGATGATTCATTTGTTACTTTTAAATCTGTTTTACCGGCATTTTTCGGTTGAATATTGAAATTAAACTGCTTTATCGATACGATCTGCATTAATGGCATATTATAATGTTTCATGTTGGGATGTAAAACATAATATCTGCATTATCATCTTTCGGCTGGAAACTTTCGGTTAACTTTAACAGTATGTTCCTTATAAGTAGTTTGATTAACGGTAGGTCTAAGTGTTACTGAAAAAAGTTAGTACCTTTATAGTAAAATGAAAAGTCTATAAAACATAAAATTAGCAGTATATAATACCGTTGGAGGAATTTAACTTACCCTTAACGGCAATTAGTCATCAGTATAAACCGCAACAATGAAGAAATTTACTTTTACTTTACCAAGCACTTCTCAGGCCATGGATGCCTTAGATCGTGCTTTATCGCTTTGAGAAGGATGTTAATTCACCAAATAGTCGATTCTATTTCGATTCCTTTTAGAAACGAACTTTGAAGCCATACAGTGATACTTATTTTAATGTTTAACGTTTAATGTTTTCTCTTATGGTTTGAATCGGACTCCCGTAAAGATATAAGGAGATTTATTTGCGGATATCTTTCCATCCACAAGACAGTGAAAATTTTCGTTAAAATCGAAATTTTACTAAATAAATTGGTCAACATAAATTATTTGGTGGTGGACTTTGACTGACGAGACACATTTCCAGATTTTCTGATATCACTGCAAGAAATATTAATATTTTTACACCGGAAAATTGAACAAGACGGCACTGTGTTATTACCCAAGCAGTTGCGATGTGTAGCAATAAGCTCACAGTAAAAATAAATGCGATCAAATTTTTCCAAATTAAATTTTCCTAGTATGAAAAACATCATTAGTCAAGAATTTTCAACGTGACTACGCGATCTGGTCGGGAATTTTAAAAATAACAAAAATTTTATTTGGTTCTACATTTTCACGTCATTGTTTATTTTCTCAATATCCGTTTCATTAAAGCCCCAGCTAACCTTTACCTTTTGTATAAAATATTGTTACGAATTCTACTCTACAGACGAATAACACTCAGCGGTCGAGTGGTTAAGGGAAAGACCACAAAGTGTGATCAACCCAAAAGTAGCGAGTTCGATTCTTGTCAGAGTCATCGATGTTATTGGATCAAGTATTCCTCAAACACTATTTAAAGATTCCAATTTTAGACTGACATTCTATGTCTCCACATGTAAAGATAATGAAAGCAATTGTAAACGGTTGTAAAAGTGAACAGTGCAGAAAGTAGTCAGTGACCAGTAAAAGTGAACAGTAAAAGTGAATTAATGAGCAGGTGTTGAAAAATAAAGTTTGTAACTTAAATCGCTGTGAGGTTATAAAACCTCAAAGTTTAGTTGCCACTCGCAAAACATAATGGCCGAGTTTGTGCTAATCGAGAATTGGCCCAATGCTATTGAAATCTTCAGATCTTAAAATTCCTAGCACATTCCTTGTTCTCATTTTACACGATTTAGCCAAAAGTAGCCGGCCTTGTAAAATCAAACATCATCAATAGTAATTATCCGGCTCGAAATCTCTGATTTATTGCGCCTAAACTGCGCCAACAGAGCATTGGAAATATTCATTCGAACACGTTTCTTGGTCGGACAGTTTTTTCATGCCTAAATTTCACGGAGGTAAATGATGGTGCACAGTCCCGTATAGAGCATCCAACTCGTCTTTGATTTGCGTGGCCTATTACCTTTACAAAATAAATATTTAATGACCGCTCGATACTCGATTTTTTCCATTTTCACAAAACACTCACATCGACCAACTCAAACGACTGTTAAACTACAACTGCCCTTCCAAAATGGCGGATATTTCGTTGAGTAACTTTCAACGCACGCATAAACACACTCCCCCACTTTTGTTGACGAGTGCTGGCATCTTCATGTTGAGGTCGGAAACTTTTCAGACAGCCCTCGAAATTTTTCAACCGGAACCTTATAAATCAAGACTCAATAGATTTTTCGGAAAAACAACCTTATAAATCCAGCCGGAACCATACCCTCTACAGCCAAACTACCTATGGCGCAAGTAGCACAATGGGCTGTGCATCATAGTGGACTATATGATTTTTCCTCCGGAACCTTATAATTCCACCCAAAACCTGATTGGCTTATCCATGGCTCTTCGAGTTGAAAATTTAACTAGCTTACAATGTCCATCAACCATGCTTATTGTTTATTGCTCCGAATGGTTCACAGCCACTTCGTATGGTTCCGGCTGGCCTTGCCGGTTCTGGTTGGGTTGGTATTGTAATGCATGATGGTTTGATCTTTCCGAAAAATCATATGTTGCACGATCATCAAAATTGCACTGCGACCATTGTGCAAGCGCCAAAATTGTTGTAAACATTTTGATTCGGCTGGATTTTTATGGTTCTGGATGGCATTATATGGTTCGACTGCAAAATCATATAATACACAATGATCCAACCATTGTCCTACTTGTGCCATTGTTGGTTTGGCTGTAGAGGGTATGGTTCCGGTTGAAATTATAAGGTTTTACCGAAAAATCATATAGCGCTGGATTTAGAAGGTTCCAGAGAATAAACTATATGCAACACAATGATGCACAATCCATCATACTGCTTGGTGGTATAGTTGGTTTGGCTGTAGTATGGTTCAGGTTTTGGTTGGAACTATTAGGTTCCGGAGGAAAAAATCATATAGCGCACCGCACAATGATGCACAATCCATTGTGTTACTTGTGTTAAACTATGACATTGCTGTATATAATCAAACCATCGGTTCCGGCTGGAATTATAAGGTTTCTATCGAAAAATCATATAGTGCGGGAGTTATAAGGTTCCGGCTGAAAAATTATACAGTGCACAATGAAGCACAATGCATTGTGCTACTTGTGTCATAGTTGGTTTGGATGTAGTATGTTTCTGGCTGGTTTAATCAGGTTTGGGCTGGAATTATAAGGTTTCGGATGAAAAATCATGTAATGCCTAATGAAGCACAAACAATGAATCGCGCTACTTATGACATAGTTAGTTTGACTGTATACAACCATAACGTGGTTTCTGACTGGAATTATAAGGTTCTAACAAAAAACATATAATGGTGGATTTATAACGTTCCGGCTGAAAAATTATATAGTGCACAATGATACACAATGAATCGCGCTACTTGTGCCATAGTTAGTTTGGCTATAGTTCCGGATGGAATTATAAGTTTTCACCTAAAAATCATATAGTGCTGGATTTATAAGGTTTCGGATAAACAATTTAATGAAGCACAATGATGTACAATCAATCGTGCTCCTTGTGTCATAGTTGGTTTGGCTGTAGTATGGTTCTGCCTGGCTTTATCAGGTTTTGGTTGGAACTATAAAGTTCCGGAGGAAAAATCATATAGCGCACAATGATGCACAATCCATTGTGTTACTTTACTTGTGTCAAACTATGACACTGCTGTATATAACCATACCATCGGTTCCAGCAGGAATTATAAGGTTTCTACCGAAAAACCATACAGTTCGGGAATTATAAGATTCCGGCTGAACAATTCTATAGTACACAATGATGCACGACGTATTGTGCTACTTGGGTCTTACTTGGTTTGGATGTAGTATGGTTCTGGCTGGATTTATCAGGTTTTGGCTGAATTTATAAGATTCCGGATGGAAAAGCATGCACAATGATGCACAATCCATTATGCTACTTGTACCGTAGGTAGTTTGGCTGTAGAGGGTATGGTTCCGGCTGGAATTATAAGGTTTTCCCGAAAAGTCATATACGATGAATCAACGATGAAAAACCGTTGTGCCACCTGTGTCATAGTTAGTTTGACTGTATATAACCATACCGCCGTTACCGGCTGGAATTATAAGGTTCCACCGAAAAACATATACTGCTGGATTTATAAGGTTCTAGCTGAAAAATTATATAGTGCACAATGATGCGCAATGCATCGTGCTACTTGTGCCTTAGTTGGTTTGTTTCCAGCTGATATGGTTCCGACTGGCGTAACGGACACGAAAAACTTCAAAATATTACGACTCAATGGCCTGGTAAAGAAGTTGAATTGTATTCAGAAGTTAATCCGATCTTTTTTTACACGTATAATAATATCGCCAGACGAGCATGAATTATTTGGAAAAAAATGTTGTAAACCTTATAAATCCTATTAATCTTCTAACAAATGCTATAAATGTAAATAAAACCTGATAATTTCAAATTAACACATGATGCAATCTAATATTTATATTTAATTTACTGAAAGTCTGTAGATCATATTCTGCGTTGCAATGTTAATAAAATGCTAATTAAATAAAACTACTAAAATAATTTAATATTCTTAAGCGCGAACTTAATTAACAAGCCGTCAGTGACGTCTTTTCGAGAAATATCTGATTTATTTAAAGCCACGTGGGGAGTGGCTCCCTTCTCTGTGTGTCCAAAGCCTAAAACAAAAATTTTTTTGCTTGCCTAGCACCTTATGATCAACTTGTATGCGATGGCCGCTTGTGTAAACTTTCCTAAACGGCATTATTATTGTGCTAAGGAATACGACGTCCTTCAGTGCCATATTGAATTTTTATCTTAACATTATAATTTATTACACGCTTAAAGGATATTAAATTAATTTTTTAATTCGATTAAAATTTTATTAACTATGCAACGCAGAACATGATCTACAGACCTACTGTAAATTAAATTTAAACATTAAGTTTAATAGGATTTATAAGGTTTGACAGAATGTTACCAGATACTTCATCAACTTGAAGGTGGATTTGTTGTTATGGAGAAATTATTCCCAAAATTCGAAGAAATACTCAGTGTCAGAATACGGTGACATTTATATTCCCCAAACCTTTGATGAATTAAATTGCGAAAGTTGAATGCTATCTTCCCAAGAGAAGATACTTATTCATTATTAATGTTCTATGAAAAGGTATGAGCGGTTTGTACAGATGTCGCCGTTATTATGAATATATGAGTTCCGGTTTGAAGACTTGGATAGAGTTTTTTTTAATAAAACTTATCATTTTCACTAGAAAATCGCTTTTTCGTAGGTGTTTTATACTTTTGAAAGTAATTGCAATAACGAAAAAGCTCCTAATAAAGCGTTTGGAGTGAAATTTTATCCCAATTAGTCAATCCATCTATGGGCTCAAGGTTGTATAGAGGCCAAATTAATGTGGAAAATTTGTTTTTGGTAAAAATGTAATTTCTGATTAAATGTTAGAAAACTGATGTGGATGGATATTATTGCAAATTTAATTTAGAATCTTCTAGTACATAGACAATTTTCTAGTAGAAGAAACTACCACTTCCGGTGGACCGATTTCAGCAAAAAATCACTGGGGTATTGGTCTCTTGTAATTTATGTAAAAAAACTTATGTATGCAGTTTCACCATGGCCCAACCATCTAGGCTATAGAGAGAACACAGACATTTAGTCTGAACAGCACCACTCGAGGTCAAGTAAAACAAATCTCAAAAATGGTTTCTTGATGCGACTCGGGAGATTCAGGAAATTGGATATAATTGGGTTGGTACTATGCAAATATTTAATGTGAGACCGATTGATTATCAATTAGACCTTTCAGTGTTTACGTTAACTGCTTTACATTCAAGTTCTAAAAATGTTCATCTTTAACATATTTTTACAATGAGTTGTGCAACCGCGTACTTTCGAATTGAAATTTTGAAAATTTAACTTACCAATTATCATCCCAAAGCGCCCTTGTTATGCCGAAATATGATTTTGTGTATCTCATCAACCGCACTTACAAGTTACAACCACATACATACCGTCATTAAGCAAACATAAAAAATTGGCAATTTACCGTAAAAATTAAAATTTTGTCATTGACATATTAAACGAATTAATTTATTTACGTATTTATATGAATTATTATACTCGTAGTTCAATATGGTGGTTCGAGTTTAAACAACAAAATATTCACAAATATGTAAAATACGAGACAAGAAATATTTCACCGTGCATCTAGATCCGGGAAAAGTCCCCATATCGGTGGGTGTAAAAAATTTCGTAACAGACGATATAATATTACGTATCTTCCGCATACAGAGATAATTAATTCAGATTCACACATGTTTTCATTTTCATCGGTAATTTCTTTTAAAGAAGATTTTCTTTGGAATCGCACCTTTCGTGTGCGCATGCATGCCGCGCGATCGCATATAACTTTTATTTGCGAATGGAAAACTTTTACTTTAACAGTTTCATTGAACTTCAACGCTGTAATACTAACATTTTTTTAAATAGATTGATGCATTCAACACACTTTGAAATAGTCGTGAATGAAATGGTGCGCTTTTATTAATAAACGAACCTTGAATTTCACGAGTTGCAATAGGAATTGGCAAATACAAGTCCAATGTGTTGGTCTTATTTTTACGATAAATGTATGAATTGCTTAGCTCCATTTGTACACGTTGAAGAACAATATTTGCAAAATAGCAATGTTCCCCACATCAATCCATAGTCTAGTAGTAAACAAATGCACAGATAAGAAGACACAAATATGAGGAACTTCTTTCGTGTTATGGAATTTAGTTAATTCATTTTGCCAACACTAAACTTCCATCTCTTATAGTTGTTTAGTGAATTTTTTTCAAGCAGAGTGACAATTACTATAAAAAGCGAGGATTCCAGCAATGCGTACTCTCTCCACTAATGCCATCTATTAATAACAGGTTCAAACTACGTTTAAATTAGTTTAGTCAGTTATATACCCGAAAAAAAACGATCAGGCACACATCATTATACCGTGTGCTTGACGCTGATTATTTGGTTTAAATTTCTGACTAACTGAATTAATGGTTAGTTCATATCAGTTGTTCATAGATGGCAAAGGCTAAGGTTCATGGTTTATGAACATTAGAGACATCTGTCAATAAATGGTAATACAGGGTGTCCGCCGGGAAGGTATATTACTTTGTTTTGCCGCCATTTAGGCGAATATTAGTATTGACAGTTCATACTTGACAGTCGTGTAGTAGACACGTGGCAAATTCTTCCACAAGACCATTTACGCCGCAGTACATATGCCAATAGGATGTTACAGCTCGCCCATGACAACCCCGATTTTCATGAAAAAATCATAATGAGTGACGAGGCACATTTTCATTTAAATGGATATGTGAATAAACAGAATAGTCGGTTCTGGGCAATGGAAAACGGCGTAACGGTAACTGTGAATGGGGAGCGATTGATTGGGCTTGATTAACATGTGGTATCAACAAGATGGTGCCACATCGCATACAGCCAGGATTACAATGGGATTACTGCGAGAACTCTTCCCACAACAAATTATTTCAAAAAATGGTGATGTTGATTGGCCTCCACGGTCGCCTGATTTGACTGCTCCGGACTTCTTTTTGTGAGGATATCTAAAACGCAAGGCTTTTGCAAACAAACCAAAAACGCTTGAGCAACTCAAACAAAATATTCGTGATGAAATTAATGAAATACCGCGTGAAATGTGTGAGAATGTAATGAAAAATTTGCTCAAAAGGGCTCGCATTTGTGAGGCTAACAGAGGCGGACATTTATCTGATATTGTATTCCATACATAATTGCCGACATTAAATAAAACATTTATCAATATAAGATCCATTCTCTTTCATTTAATCAAAAATCATAAACAAACAAAGTAGTATACCTTCCCGGCGGACACCCTGTACATATTCGAAACAAACATATTTTGCTGACGTAGTCTGATTTTTGGTAAAACCTAAAAAATATGAAGTAAGATTAAGGTATAAATACTTTGTTCACTGAACTGACATATATTTCTTTCATGCATAAATTAATTTAACAGTGCAGTTAAATATCTAAACATTCACAGAAAAAAAATAATTTTGTCAACATTAGAGAAGAGGCTGAATTGGGATGATGGAAATGAATGGTAGGTAAAATCAGGCCAGCTGTGATTGATTTTTATTTAAAGTCTGTTCATTTACTAGCGGAGCATGATGAGGATTTTGTCCAGGTTGAATATGTACTCACTCTAACGACACATTTAACAAGATTGTTTTTTTATTTACTATTATCTTCGCGTTGCGTGGATTATCATATGTATCCAGAGTTCGGGACAAATCCTGAAATTTGTTTCAACTTAAAGAAATAAATACGATATGACCCAACAAAAGGTATAATATTTAATTGTCGTTATATTCTTTTTTTAGGTTCATCTCACAAATGTAAAAGTTCATTTGTCCGCTATAGTTACCCTATTTGTACTTTAGCTTTCGCCCCCTGACTTAAAAATCGACAATTTTTCCGCAATTGCTTGGTCCCTGTCGTTAGAATGGGTATGCTCGTTAGCGCCAATGGATGTGCGTAAGCCTGGCTAGCCAGATTACCAGCTCTACTAGCAATGAAGAGAAATAAAGTAAGTCACTTCTAGCATGCCAAACGAATTAATATACTCACCCAGGGTGTACGTATTGATTTGCACTAAACTGATTGGTTGGCGTGATGTGACGTGGAAATTGTTCATAGTAAGTATAGATTCGATCTTAGAGTCGTCACGAAATTTTAATGGTCGCTAAAAAATTTCCACCGCGATAAATGTGTCTATTTGATAAGAGATGGCGCACTAAGCAAAAGTTAGAATTAGTTTTATAAAATCATTGATATAATTTTCATGTATTTTAATAGCATGCAACTTACTTTATTACGACTCCACTTAGTTTAGGTCAGCGTATGAGTCGGTCCAATTATTAACGAATAATTTTTAAGAATAATAATTATAATATCTAATTATAAATTTATTATGATTGTCGATTTCTTAGCCTCATTTATTTATTTTATTTTGCTTAATCAATAAAAGTTCAGGACATCGACGTTTAAGCAGTTCTTCTAGTCATCTATTGGTTAAACGATAAATTTTACCTATCTTTTATTTTCAACTACGTCAAAGTGGTCAGAATCCAGAGGAACAGCACTACTTTTACAGCATTCCCTTAGTTTGCAAATCCAACGATCCGACACTATTGTTTATGGATTTAAATTAATAATCCTGGTTCCCAGGAACAGCGAATGCCCTGGCCGATCTCTTCTGATTTTACATGCTCATCCGTATGTTGAGATTGGCACAATGGAGTCATATGTGTGTTCCAACGAACACAATTCGAATGAATGCTTCCCAGAAACCACGAGAGTCGCCATTCGTTATCTTTGCATGAAAATGTATAGACATAGTTTGGAGTCCTAAATCCAAGTACTCCGTATTCACTGACCCAAGATTCCTGGATTAAGACGATGTCAATTCAGCTGCTTTGCAGTGCTGAAAATTGATTTGCAAGAACGTAAACATTTAGGTTCCCTCGTCCAATCCCTCCATTAATACATCAGACTCTTCATTTGAAAGTTTCACATATCCAACGCGGTGGAGAGTGTTTCCATCCAAGGAGAGCCCTCTCCTTGTACCGGAGCTCCCGACTTGTTACATTCACGTTTATTGTTTTTGTGAATCTTTAGCGTGATTGCACTTAAACAATAGTTGATGACACCATTAGCAACTGCTTCAGTCAGTAGTCACCATTAGCGACTTTAGTCAGCCTTTGTTTAAAACACCTACACAATCTTCCAGATGTAAGTTGGAAGGTTTGGATAGCTTAACAGTAACATTACAGTCTTGATGTAGAGTGTCAGAGACCGTTCGTTGGCGGTTACCTAACATTTTTTTTTGCAGGTGTATCTGCCTCTTATGCTTATCAATTCAACCATACTTCACCGGTTCTGTCATCTTCCTAGCCGATTCAAGAGTATCGTTGTGTTTAAATGGTCTTTCCACCACCACAGTCGTATTAAATTTTGTTAGAACATTCCAGACCGTCGTCATAAACTAGGCCTAACGGCTAAATTGCTAAATTTCCTCAGCAGTATTTCTCTGATTTGTTAAACAACCGAGCTCTTCAATTCTAGTTGTGGTTGTTATTGAGGACCACTTCCTGCTTGTGTCCTCCCATTATCCTTCGCACCTATGAGACCAGGCCGAAAGAACCAATTTACAGATGATGCAAGGGTTTAATCCAAAGAGGACGGGTTTTCGGCCGAGAGCGACTGCTCCGTGCTGTTGATCCTTGCTGCTACAGATGCAGGGAGAGAGGACGCGCAGCGAGCAATTACAAAGGCCCTCACCGTAACGCAGTATGTTTCAGTTGTGGAAAGGTCGACCACCAGAAGAGGTAACGTAAGGAGACTAACGAATGGTATCGATGAACAGGAGACTAATGAATTGGAACAGAAATTGGCGATGCCTATAAGATACGCCTTATGTTGAAAAACCAGAGGATTGAATGCTAGTACTCCAGAAAAATTCAGGGGCTAGTGGTCCGTCACGTAGTGATCGTAAGTGAGCCGAACGGAAGAAGAGTAAAAACAGGTAATTGGAAAGTAGGCTTAGAGGGTGACGCAGCGCTTATTGTTCTTTCACTCCAATTATAAAATCCGGGTCACTAAAAGAGGTCGTGTGGATAAAGCCGGAGAAATTTTCCTTTTAAGGTGTTACTTCCCGCCCAACAGACCTTTGCAAAATTTGCTGAAAGACTCACTGATTTGGCTTCAATTATCCAGGACCAAAGAAAGGATCTGATTGTCGCCGATGATTTTAACTTTAAATCGCCTAAATGAGGTGAGACGATATTAGACCACAGAGGGCAGTGAGTTGCTTAATGGGCGGAATTCACAGAAGAAGTGAGCCATTTACTGTTGGATCGCAGAGATTGCAGAACTCTATAGAGTTTGCGCCTGTACCAGAAGTCTACTTAATCGAGAGAATAGACATACCAATGGCTAATCGGGTCACTCTTTGACTTGAGTTTTAACAAATCGTCCACAAACATTTGCCGGTGGCGAATCGTAACAAAAGCGCTCCACCCAGAGTACAACTTGACCTCTTCATTATAAATGCATGGAAATTTTGATGAATAAAATTATGTGATTCAAACCACGTTCCAGCAAAACGTTAGTAGTAATCTAATCAACTTAAAGTGTTTGAACTTTATATATTTTAAATATCATTGCAATTAATCTTGACAAGTTCATAAAAAATAACGAAATCCTAATTAATGATACGAGATATGATAATGTCAATGATTAATGTTTATCATGTTCTACTTATTTCTTGTGAGTAATTAAACGTATCCATAAAACTTGTAAATTGTTCAGACCTGGTGGTCGATAGGTTAAGTTCGATTTACTAGGTACTAAAAGGATGTAATGTACTAATGTTTTAGAACAACGGACACTGTACTCCATCTTTTGAGTACTAGCGCATGTAAAAATCTCGTTTTTTCTCATATATCGGTGGGAACCGGCCACGCAAAATCCGCGATATATCAGACAACTGTACTAAGAATATGTTAGAGATCACTAATTAATTTGTGTTGTTCTATAGTTCGTCCAGATTAGTCTCATCGTCAATATCAACATGATTATCTTCCGTGATTTAGTTGGGTATGCGAGACGCGAACCACGAATCTGGTTAGATATCATTGTGACTTAGCCAAAAACAGCTAAATGACCATGGAACTTTAAAAAAATTAATAAAATTAAAATTTTAAATATATCTGTTGTGTCCGATTTGCTTAATTAAATTTTATGAAACTGATTAAATATTAGACTCTTGGGTTTTTATGAAAAAAAACTTTACAAAAATAAATTTTCAATTAGCAACACGCAGCGTATGTTAGAAAACATTTTATTGCTTGCTTGCTTGGTTGCTTGTGTTATAAACTTTTGATGATAATAATTTTCTTATCTTCAACGAATTTTTATTTAATGATAAAAAAAAAAATAAACTTAAAGTGTATACGAGTATGTTGTAATGTTTCTTCAATTTTAGTTTTATCAATCAATTTCTTATGATACGAGCGTACACTTTTGGTTTGTTTGTTTTGTTTGTTTAACAATATTTTTTGGGGCAAAGAGTCATTAAACTTGGGTTTTAAAATTGTCTTATCTTTTTATTTGATTTGTGTTCAACAACATATTAATATTACTATATAGGTACACAATACAAATAAACTATACAGTATAAGATTTCTTAAATATAGGATAAAGCGTGTGCGCCAAATCTAAATGTTTGCCTATGATTTTTTGTATACAGAGGTCTCCTTATTGAAGTGTTGGGCAATATCTTATCCGATATTTTAAAGTCAATATAAAGTACTCCTCACACCTATCGAGAGATAATAAAATTGTTTTTCTATGTAAATTAAGCTTGATTTTTTATTTTAGTAGTATCTTATCATCAACATTTTATTAGCCTGATAAATTGGGGTTATGAAAAGTCGAAGAGGATTACGTTACGTTAGATAAATGATGTGACAAGAAAGTTATCAGTTATCTATTGACACCATTTTCAAATCCGGACTTCATTGTACGGATCGAAAAATTTAAAATTTTTAACACTTCCATATCAATCCTGTATCAATATTTGTTGTACAACAGTATGAAGCGATATGAGTTTGGAATTTAACGAATTGACAATTTAATTTACTTTTTTTGCCCCCAAAGAAAACTGAATCTGAACCAATCTGAATTTTGAAATCACTTGTGGGATACAAACATGTTTATGAAGTCAACCCGGAAAAGTCTATCAGCCCGAAAAGAAACTTTTCGAATTTTGTCTTTGCTGATCATTAAGAGAATTTTAACTTCCAGCCCGAAAAATTTTAAAATTTGCGTAAAACGGAAATCCATCCCGAGTTTTTCTGTTACGGAAGATTTTTGTTGCATTTAAAATAAACTTAATGTACAAGTATATTGAAATGATAGTAAACACATTTTTTCTAAAATATGAGACGAATGTCATCAACGGTAAGGTGTTTTATAGGGTGACATACTGCTCGTTAGTTGATCACTGTATAAAAATTCACAAAGACTGTACATATATCTGGATATGGTTTGAGAATGGTGAGTTGATATAGGGATTGTTGTTTTAGGAAGTTATGGCACTCAATATGCACGAACCTTATCCCAATATACAGATGGGACTCTGTTATTTTTTATACAGTGATCAAGCAATGAGCAGTTCTTAAATACGTTCAATTGCATGTATGTCACCCTAACAAGCAATCTTCTATCTTTCGCGTAGATATGGGAATTACTTTTATAGGAAGTTACTGTATTCAGCATGCTTTACTCATAATCTATTTAACCCTATTTGATTGTTAACGAATCTACCAGCTTCTCGGCAAGCAGGATTTTTAAACTATTTTTGATGTTTTCTCTGTTACTAATATTGATTCACACGGAACGACAGCTTGTAAATGACTGAAACTTATGTCATAAAACAGCAATGACTAAGTTAATGCAACCAATTTCAGAGGCGAGTTTCTACTTGCACATCTAATATATATAACATGTGTCTCAATTCTCAGCACGAAAAAATATAAAAAACTGTGTAACACGGAAATTTATCCCGAAAAAATGTGTACATTTGTTTTACCTAAATGGTACCTACGAGAATGTGTATACTAAATTTGTTTGTTTTTTACTAACAGAGAAGTAAATACACATTCTGTTAGTAAAAAAACTCACAAATTTAGTATACGCATTCTCGTATGTACCAATAAACCATCTAGGTAAAACAAATGTACAAATTCTTACGGGATAAATTTCCGTGTTACACAGTTTTTTTTATTTTTTTCGTGCTGAGAGTTGAGACACATGTTATATTAGGTGTGCAAGTAGAAACACGGCTCTGAAATTGGTTGCATTAACTTAGTCATTGCTGTTTTATGACATAAGTTTCAGTCATTTACAAGCTGTCGTTCCGTGTGAATCAATTTTATTGATGGGTGTCGATAAGCAACATTTACGTCATTGCATTCTATTCTGTTTTCAAATGTAATAAATGCTGCTCAAGCTATGGAATTGATTAATTTGATGTACTGAAGGAAAAAAAACCATTTACAGGCCAAGGCGGAAGGTGATATTGCTGCATGACAACGCTCGTTCACATACACCACAATCAACCCAGGAACTCATCTACTCCTTCGGCTGGTTTTTAGTTTTACAGCATGCGGCGTATTCCCCAGGCTTGGCTCCCTCTGATTATCAGTTATTCAGATCGATGTCAGCATATTTGAAAGAAACGCGGTTCACGAAAGTTGAAAATTTGCAAAAATGATTCGATTACTATTTTGCTTCGAAACCATCAAGTTTCTATCGCGAAGGCATTCATCATCTACCTGATAAATGGCAACAGATCATAGATAGTAATGGCGAATATTTCGTTAATTAATCTTTGACCAAATTTTTACTTGCGCTCCTATAATATTTTTATATTTAGCAAGGAAACATTTTGAAAGGCATTTCTCGGGATGGATTTTCGGTTTGATTTCAGATCCGTAATAAAAACTATTAATGTATGTTAAAAGTCGTTCACTAAAAGCCGCGAACCGATTTTTTTTAAATAAGGAACCGGGCGCCATCTGAGACTCTGCGATAAAAATTATCCCGGATTGTAACTCGTCGCAATCGATTATTGGCGTTCGAAACCCCCTCCAACCCATTTCAATTAAAACAGTTTGACCCAAAAATAATTAAAAAGTGGACCCAGCTCCCACTGTAGGACTTTCTAACAAATTATCTCGAAATTAGCAATGAGGTTCAGCCAGACGCAACTAAAGCAACATAGTAAGACATTGTATATAGAACATGACACCAAATATATAATTAACAGAAAAAAAAATGACGCAACATGTTGAAAGTGATCGAAGATTTCCATTCCAAAATCCAGCAATATGGTGCAACATCAAGCAATGTGGTGCAACATCACGCAACATGGCGCAACGCAACAAGGTGGAACGTGACACAATTTAATAGCTTCACAAGAGAACTAAATCCAGCCTCACACGGTAGCCCTCATACGAATTTTCCACAAAAGCGGACTCACGGTAATTGATTCCTGGCACTTAAAAATTCTTCACCAATTTTCATCACAATCATGCGAGTTATTTTAATAAAATCGAGCTCGAGAAAAATAAACGCGGGCTTAAACGAAAGATCTTCTAAACGAATTTTCCCGAAATCTACGGAAAAATGCACCAGGGCTCCACCGTAGTACTCCATAAACGAACTTTACCGATATCCGGACGCATCCGAAAACACACTTTCAAAAATGTTCATCAACGCCATTTGAGCTGAAAAACAAAAAAAGAAACCCGAGCCCCATTGGATCCGAAAAACGAATTTCCCGAAACGGTTTTTCCCTTTCCCTGAAACTCGAAAACCCCTTTTTAAATTTTTTTATCAAAATCGTTTGAGACGATTTTTTTATAGGAGACCTTATTTCTCCTAAGCGCCCCTAAACAAATTTTTCCGAATTAAAAACTCATCACAATCGATTTTTAGCTCGAAACCTCCTCGACCCGAATAAATCTTAGATGAATTTTTCTAAAATTAGGACTCATCCCAATCCATCCCTGGCATTACCGAAATATTTATCAAAATTGTTCGGATCCAAACAACATTTCAAAAAGGAATCCGGCCCTCCCAACGAGCCCCATAAATTTTATTGAAATTGGCACCGATCGCAATAAATTCTTTAAGGGGATTTTCAATATTATGGAATGGGGCTTTCGAGTACCAAAAATCGATTAAGATGGACGTCGCTTACGGGATTCTCCGGTGGAATCCGTGTTATTTTTCTAATATTTTTCTTAGCTCAAATGACTGATTAAAATTGCTGAAAGAATTCTCCATTCGGGTCTTCATATTTTACCATGCTGTCCAGTGTTGTAAGATTTTGCATAAGGTTATAACAGATTGCGGTATGTTTCATCGTGTAAGCCAGAGATTTTGCAGCATTTTTGGAGTGATCATTACTGGTGTTAGTCCTCCTAGCAGATCAGAGAGATGGCAGTCGTAAAAAGTGTGTGCAAGAAGGTCTATGTTAAATTCAAAAATGTTTGTTCGCGGATACCAATGAAGCCCCAGACCTTTGTTGGTTTCATTAACTTTAATTTTATATGTGTCTATGCTTGCATCGGTTTCGGACGAGAAGTGCTTCTGTTATCTTCGTTATCGTGTAGCATATTCCTTGGACCATACGAATAGTATCCAAAATTCTTGGAAACGAAAGCTATCCGCTATGTTTATTCGTCCGACAGATGAAGATGAATCAACGACAATGAGTGAGGGATATCAATCATCAGGTACGATCGAAATGTTAACAACCGCATTCAAGAGCGATGTTTAAACCGCCGTCGTATTGATACGATAATTTTAATAAGTTTTTTTATAATTAAGTAGATTCGTTTTGATATAGATCGTCGATTGTCGGAATTAACCTTCGTTTTTTTTAATCACACAACATTGATTCAATAAAAATTACAATAACATAAGATTACAATTAAATAATATTAAATAATTTACAATGTCAATTCCCCAATGGATTTTCTGTCCTTTAAATGTCTTTTATATACAACGCACCCAACGGCAAAATTCCGTTGGATTCAATTTCATATAAATCCGATGATGCACAACTTTAATACATAACTAGAGGCAGAAAATGCGAAAATTGTCTTACCAATCCTACTAACGGAGCCATTTTATTACAGACGGATTTGATGTGTTCAACCCAAGCCATGTACGTATCAAAAATTATTCCTAAACACTTTAAATATTCAACTCTATCATCTACAATGTTATTTATGTTAAGATATGGCAAATCAATTGAACTTTCTTGTGGTGAATGGAAGATCATAAATTTTGTTTTATTTAAATTCTTGGACCTAGTACCACAAAAATTATAATCTTAGAGTTCTGAATAAAATTATTGAATTTCCAATATTGTTCGTTAAATAACTAAAATGATGTTTGCCTTTCCACCCTGTAGAATCAGAGAAGTTTCCCGGAAGTTTCAAATTTTATGTTTACATGATCATTCCATAGTATCTCATAAATATATGAGGTCATTGCGATTTGTGTGATACTATCCCTTCATGATTACCATGCCAGTCGGATGCAGTCAACTAATCTTGTGAGTGTGCAAGCCAACTAAATCTACAATTGTGAATATTTTAGTTAAAAAGCGACACAGTTGACAAAAGAATCGAGGGCTTTGAAAATCAATTGTCAAACGCCGATCTGCTCCTGAAGTTTTCTGCCATCCTGGATAGATTGGATTGGCAGTTCGCACCATCGCAGGCATGTTATTTATTAGTCAGTGGTCTTCCAACTGACCTCACAGAACATCCCAACCAAATCAGATGTTGCATTTGAAGTAAATAGTTTGGATGGTGAAATGACTAAGTGCAGTAAGCTTTGCGATTTATCTATGGCTGTTTTTGTGCAGTTTGCTAATATTGCTAGTATTTATTGAGTGCTCATTGATATGCTAATCAGATGGCATACTCAGGTTATAGTAGACACCTTTACGATGATCGCTCAAATTTGGCGCTGGGTTTTGTAGCCGCTACATCGCTCTGATGGCCTGGCATTTTCAACCAGATGACGTGCTTCCTTATTGAAATTTTGTTAAAAGCATATCAATTTATATTACACTTTTCTGTGGTAAGATTCTCTATCAATTTATCATATCACGTTATACTAAGAGTTTCTACTAAGAGTTTTCTGCCTTATTGGTTAACTTGACTAATGACCTTACCAGCGAAGTTTAGTGTATAGAGATTGAAGATTGGCGGTCGTATTTCGACCCATACTTCAAATGCGTTCCGCATTCGTGCACCCCCTCTTGTTTAGTATTTTCATTAATGACCTCTCACACTACCAAGATAGCTACCAAATTGTTTACGAACATCTTTCAATCGTCAGTCTAAAATAAAAGCAACCATGGTTAACGATCACTGACTATTTCCCTAGTGTACAAACTTACTAGCAAACTTAATTTTATTTTATTGTTTGATGTAAATTATAATAAAATTAACTCCTAACTCTCGAGTTGCGGTTCCTAACAAAACTCAAATAATGATGGCAAATTTTCTCTCGTCACTTACAGCTAAAATGATACATCACCAAAATTAACAGTTCAATTAATTGGACCATCAACATAAAAATGTTTTCGGTTTCCATTCCCAGAAAATTATACGTTTAATTCTATGGCAAATTTTGTCTTGGCCCTTTCAACTTCCAGTTGCTCACTCACTTTCTCATAACAAAATACTAATCCGGATCATTTCGGCAATTTTTCCAACTTTCAAGTATTGACCATAATATATTTCATAATAATTATGTAGTATTAACCGCTCGCGGGCAAAAATAAAATTCGTTTACACAAACTAAAATGAATACGGTTTTATTAATTTCGATTCCAAACTTAATTAATCGTTTTAGTAAAAAAAAAAAAAACAGCTGAACCGGATTTGCGGATAGAGCTCTTTCGCGTTACTTACAACTTTCAAATCATAACAAATCAGCAGATGACTCAACGGACCGAGATGCAACATTTCATGTGTATTGCTTCGGAACTAAACGGTCCATTTACAAAATATAACTTACCAATCGGGATTCCCGCCAATTAATTAATAATCACAATTCGTTTACAATAAAACCACTAATTTTTTTAATAAATTTTCCATTTCAAATTTTTTGAATTTTTATTTCATTTTTTTGTATTTTTTGATTTTGCATTTTTTTGTATTTTTAAAAAATTTTGTTTGTTGTTTTTTAATTCAGCAAAAATTTAGTCGACAAAAGTAAATAATTGTATAATAAATAAAATAATAATAATATATTATATATAAAAGATAAATAAATAATATATAGTTGAATTGGTAAAAAAAAATATTAATTAATTAATATTAATTATAATAATTATATAAATAAACGAGATATTATGTTATATAAGTTTGAATTTTAAAAAGTAGTATAATTTATTTGCGTATCAAACCGGGGTTGGTGTGGCCGTTGTTTGGTTATTTATTAATTCATAATAAATTATTCTGGCGGGGGGAATGTTATTATTATTATTTTATTTAATAGAAAATTATTTTCTTCATTGTTTGTGTTATTTTTAGAGGATAAATAATTTTTTTTTATATTTAATAGTTATATAAATTATGTATTAAAAAAAGATTATAATAAAAAAAAATTGTAATAAATAATATTATATATAAAAAATTAAAAATAGAATAAATTAAATAAACAAAAGAAATTTATTTCTTTTTCATTTAATTCATGTATATATATATATAATAATTTATAGTTTTTTATTGATTTTTTTTGTTTTTTAATTTTTGTACCAAGTTATATTATATTATAATAATTATATGTAATATATAATATATATAAAAAAAATAATAAATTAATTAAATATATATATATAATTTAATTTAATTAAAAAAAATAATAATAATAATAAAAGAAGTAAAATATATTATAATTAATTAGAAAAAATTTCGAATTTTATCGGAAGACAATTAAAAAATTTCGAAAATTTTTTGCACTTAATAATTAAAAAAAGAAAATTATAATGAAAATTATTTAATGCATAATAAACAAAAAATAAAAATTGCATTTAAATGGCCCTTCGATATATATATAATGTATATAATTTTTTATATATATACTATATATGTATAAATAAAAAATATAGTTTTTAATTTAAATTTTTATTTTATACGTATGTATGTAAAAAAAAATAGTAAAACATTAAAAAAATGACAAAATTAATAAATTAAATATTTTATAATATAAATCTTAATTATAATTGTTTTTTTTGTATTTCCATAATCGATTTAATTAATTCACTTGTAAATAATAAATATAATTGTTTGTTATAATTTGTAGTTTTAAATAAATCGAGTTTTAATTATATTTAATAATAATATATTATAGGGAATTTTCTTAAATAAACAAACAAAAATAATAAATACGCAAGTATTAAAAAAATAAATAAAGAGATTATTTAATTTTTTTTAAACATTATTTTAAAACTCGATTTATTTTTAAGAAATAAAAATTTATAGGTAGTTTTAGAAAAAATTTGCTTTTTAAAACTAATGGAAGATTTCAATTTGTTTTTAATTTTCATTATAATTTTATCTATATACAAGTATAAATTTTTATTGTCTTTAAACATAAGATAATTTTAATTAAAAGAATTCATATATTTTTATACACTTTTTGTAAATTTTAATGTTTTTATTTAAGAAGGCACTTGTGTTGTTTAATAATTTAAATATGTATTTCATTGAAAATAAATTATATTCTGACCGATAAATATGTAATAATTTAAATTATAATAATAATAATAATAATAATAATAAAACATCATAACACTCACACAAAAAAAATTATTTATGTATTTAAATATAAGATTAAATATTGCTTTTAAGACGACGAAAATCATAATAAAAAAAACGTAATAATAATAATAAATCACATGTTTCGTTTTATCGCCATCTTTTTCAGTAAATTCTGCCGTATTTTATCATTCCCAAAGTTTTCAAAAAAGATAGTTTTTTATTATTTAGAGAAAATAAATGAAAATGTTTAAATTTTTTGTAATTTTTTTGTTTTAAATATTAATTTAAAGTGAAAAAAATAAATAATTTATTAATTTTATAAATTATGTTTATATATAGATATAATTTAAAATCGTCTAATTCAAACGATGACGTCAAAAATAAAGTAATATAAATAAATTTCATTATTTGATAAATTTGATTGTTTTTTATCGTATGCGCATTTGAGAAAATGGAAAATGAAATTAATAAAAAAAAATTAATCCACCCATCCACCCAAATAAAAAATTTAGATTTTTTTCATGTGTAATGGACAAAAAAAATTTTTTTTTTTGATTTTTGATTTTTTCAAACAAATGAATTTCTAAATTCTTCTTATTTCATATTCGGTTCTTCATTTTCTTCTGTAAACGTAATTTAATTAATATTATATAAAGTAATAATTTAAATTAAATATGTGTTTTGTTGTGCATAATTGTAATTTAAAAGTATAAAAAAATCACATATAAATTAAAAGAAAAACCGTCCTGCATCTACCCCGTGTTTAGCTCGTACACAGTCACATCACAACTCACTCAGTAAAAAAAAATATTTCATCTTAATATTAAAATGTTTTGTTTGATTGCATTCACACCATCACCGCCAAGTCTGCTGTCTTTTTGAATTGGATATAATTTTAATTCTACTTATAAAAAAAAAACGAGGAGGTGGATAATTTTTTTTTGGGGGATGATTTTATCCTTCAGTAATTTTTTATGAATTTTTAGATTGCCATATTTGTGAATGCATCAATCGTTGAGCTTAATCGATTAAAAACAGGTAATCGAGCATCATCTAAAGGAGATGATGATGTAGACGAGGTTGGTGGTGGTGTTGAAACCGGTGATAAACCCCGTGGACTAGATGGAGGTGACTGTGGAAAGACAAAACCTTGGGGAAATGTTGGACTGTTTTGATCTTGGAAAAAGCTAGCCATTGAATTTGTAGGACTTAATGATAATGAACCTGTTGGTGATGCACGTTCCGATCCAGTTGACATACTTAATGGCGGACTCAATGGTAAATGACCACCATTCTGTTGGGCCGCAGCTATCGCGGCCATTCGTGCATATTCAGCGTTTACGGCACGATTATGTAAGCGTGCCTCTTCCGCATTATGCACAAAATGGCATCGCGGCCCATACGGACAAAAACCAACACTATGAAATGTTCGACATAATTCAGTTTTATACTTTGGATGCCGTTGTAAACTTCTCAATTCGTGCATTCCGTGCGCAAATTGACATTTATCACCATATTTACATTCGCCGGCTTCTTCAAATGGTCGACAAAGTTCGGTCTTATATCTAATGTAAAAAAAAATAAAATGTATACGAAATATATTAAAAAACCATCCCAAAACGAGAAAAAAAATGAAACACTTACCTTGAGGTATTTACTTGAGGTAATGGCTCAGATTGTGTTCTCTCTAATTTGCGATGTCCAAAATTTTCAATTAATGAATTTACAAGTGCTGCTGTTGCGGCCGCATTAGGCTGCGAAACGGCCCGTTGCAACGCATTATGTATTAGCAATTTCTGTTGCTGTTGCTGCTGGTGCTGTTGATTTACTTGAGCCTGTTGCGCCGCCACAGCAGCGTTTAGCTGCTGTTGAAATGCTAATGCGACAGCACTCTGTGTTGTTGGAGACGTTGATAAATTTAATTGTTGCGATGCCGCCACTGTTAGTGCATTTAATGTGGATGATGCACTATTATTACTGTTTGCATTATTACTATTACTTGAGGCGACGTTCGATGCAGATGACGTTAAGTTTCCTGATGAGGTCAAATGTGATAAATTTCGAGTGGCTGATTGATTCTATAAATAAAACATACAAAAAAAAATTGGATCGATTAAATATATTTTTTTTTGTTTTTCTTTTTCAAGTGTAAGATAAGATAACGGCATGAAATAACAACCCTAAATTTCCTTTGCGCATCGCTAACCGCCGAGGACGATGAATTTTTATACAAAATATAATTTGGATAATACATAATAATAAAATACAAATCACATATAAAAAAAACCGCCCGGTCTAACAATTTTTACAAAAACAAAATGTCTGATTCCATGTAACGGATAAAAATGCATACTTAGCTCAAAATTTTATTCAAAAACAAATTTTTTTTGGTAAATGCGCGCGCAACAAGTACACATTATACACTTGATCAAAAAAATGCTCATATCATGTACTCCAAAATACAACCACACGTACAAAAAAACACTAAATTTCCGGTCTAATGTACACATAAATTAAAATCTATTTTTATATAAAATAAAAATCAGTTCTGAAAGTGAATGTGTTTTTTTGTGTATATATTTCTATTTTAAAAACTCTATATACACAAAATTATACATACAACAACGGAAAATAACTATGCAAGTTATATACTTATGGCTTTATATACTTTAAATAGCGTAAAAAATTACGCGATGTTATTGTTTCGAAATTAAAATTTTAATGTCATGGACGGGCAATTATTTATATTTTACAGTGTATATATAATAAGGGTAATTATACACGAACCATAATATATTGATGAGAAGACCCACGCATTGCAGAAAACCTCCCGGACCTGAATACTTTTAAACAGCGCGATATGACATCACAATAAAAGGCGCCATTATACATTTTTTGTATTATTATTTATTTTCACTTTTCTTTCTGTTCAAGAAAAAATAAAACCAGAAAATATCAAGAAATATAATAATAAAAAAAATACTTTTAGAGTTGTCGACTGGAAAAACTGGTTTCCAGCGTAATTTTTTATTATTATTATTTTCTATAAAATAATCATCTTATCTCGTGTTGGTACTTTTGGTAGCTCACTTGAACGAACACGACTTTTTTGTTGTTATTGCTATAATCAAAGCAGCCTTATCTAATTTATGATGCGCTTCCGGGCTTTTACTTTTTGTTTTTTGCTGCATATAAAATTCGCGAGAGACAAGTGAAAGGTGGCGCCAAAATTTATAGAGTCGCGTATGAAGCAGATAGGTTCGCGAATTTCATACGTCACCTCGATTCAATGTCAAATTGACAATCAATGTATATTTTGCTATATACATAAACATGCATATGTGTATGATGTACAGTACACAAATTTAAACAAATTAATTTAATTCAAATTAATTTAAAAGATAAAGAAATATGTATATCTATATACGACAAACTTTGTACGTATATTATGAAGAATACACATTAAGTAAACTTAGCCATTTGTTGTCAATTGATTCTAATAAACTTAATTTATTGTGTGTTAAAAGATGTACATAACGAGACGACGTTTTCAGAGGGTCACGATTACTTAAATTATTTTGACATCGTGTCGTATATGGATGCCTTTACAATAAAAAATCAAAAATCATCCTCGAGCACTACAAAAATTACAACAATAAAAAACAAACAATAACAGTAAACAATCAAATCACTTTCTCTTTCACACAATCATAAAAAACTTTTTCAACAAAATCGCGGCATTTTGTGTATGCGAAGGTGGACAATTATCGCAAAAAAAATGAGACAAATAATTAAAAATGAGATTTCATATTTTTTACATGTACCTACACACACAGGGTAGTTCAACACAACATAGACAAAAACCTGTTACACGCATAAGTGAAAGTATTTCCAGTGTAGTATAATTACAGTGAAATTTACCGCAATAGGCAATATCCTACCGAACGGGGGTGAAATATTTTTTATGAAACACGAATCAACAGGTAAATAATATTACAATATGGCGTGGTAATAATACCATATGAAATATGACCATGCTTACCTTAAAAATAAAATCTAAATCATAATAAGACGTCGTATGCATTACTGCCGTAGACATTTTTCCGTTTTTTTCTGTTGTTTGTTAAATAATGTAATGTACGAAAATGGATGAATTTTTTATCCAACAAAAATTATGTGTTAACACAAGAACTACACTAAAAAAATTTTTCACACATAAAAAACGTTTTTCCGTTAAATTTGTATTCCTTTTGGTTTTTTTGATTTTCACTTTTCTTTCGTATTTTTATAAATATATATATGTATATATAGATTTATAGCACTCACTGATCTTTGTATTTTTGGAAACTTATCTTAAAATATACAGAATTTTCCTCACATTAGGAAATGAACGAACAAAAAAAAAATTAGCACTTGCACTTTTTTTCTATTCTTCTCTTTCTTTATTTTGTATTAACAAATAACAGAACACAATATGTAAGATATTTATTTTTCCGTTGTTTTTTTTTTGTTATAAAATCACAATATTATATTACTTTTCTTGTATTTTCCAATAAAAAAATTACAAATTAAAATTCAAACGTTTAATATTTTGTTTTATTTTTTCCGCTTTTAAAAAAAAATACACTTTATTTTTTTAATTTTAATCTTTTTTTACAATAAATTAATAACTTTTTTGCTCGACCTCGCGTACGTCTTCTACGCCGCTCGTTTCATTAGTGACTGATATGTTTGTTGAAATTTTTTTTTAATATTTCTTCTCCGTTTTTCGTTTTTTGTTGTTGTTGTTGTTGGGTTTTGTGAAGCGATTTTCAAACGATCATGAAATTTCGTTGTTTTTTGTTATTTTTTTATTTTATTTTCGTTTCGATTTTATGTACATAAAGAAAAAAGTTGATTTTCCAGTTTGATTGGTGGGGGAATAAATAAAAATATTACGAATTGCCATGTGAAAAAACGAGATAAAAATAAAATGTTTATTGTATTAAAATAAAATGTATATAAAGTAGATAAGTATAGGTTTTATGTATATATGATGTTGTATCTTGTATATAGCTGCTTATGTATGTATATACAAGAAATAAACAAAAGATTGTTATTTAGTTTTGTTTCGTTTTTATTTATTGTTATTTAACGCATACATTCTATTGAAATTTATTTTATTTTTGTTTTACATTAGGTTGATGGATAAGTTTTGGCCGAATGTGTAAACTTGTTGTTATAAATGGAAATTTTCTCTGTAGGGCTTAAGTTGTACGCTGTTTGTACCATTACGGTTAGTGCTACAATCACCAAAATTTTATAGGATTCTCGTTACAAATAAACAACTGACCTCTAAAATTTTGGTGGTAGTACTGCTCCCCTAAGCGGTCCAAACGGAGCACAACTTAAGCTCATAAATTTTCGCTGGTTGAGGCTACACAGAATTATTTTGAGACAACCATGTGGATGATTTATGCCTGGTAGAAATTAAATAGGCACCTAGTTAGATTCCAACGAAATATAAGTTAACACCACCAAAAAAAAATTCAATAGCTTAGGGGCGGGGGTGGATTTACGTGGTGTTATTATTTGAGATTCTTGTAAGTAATTACATACTCGTAGTTGGAGTTGATTACATAGTAATTACATAATTCCACTTTTGAGCAAACATTAACCCTTGCGAGGTGTGGTCAACGTAAACTAGCCGCCAACTATATAAGCTTCTATTTGCAGATTTCGAGAACTCATAAATAGCTCATGATTAGATAAACAAAACACATTTTGGCATGATTTGATGCATAATACCAATGATGCACAAAAACACAAAATACATATTACGATCGGTGATGAAATTAAACAAAACTGTCGGAGTGTAGATCTCATGGTTTCCGATTTGGCTACTGCGTAAGGTAGGACGGGAAAAGCGAACTGCGAAAGAGTTTGAAGTGCTTCGGCCCCCTAACCGATTGCAAAGATTACACACAAACAAACAAAAACAAAATACATATTTATTAACTACGAGCAGAGGATGAACCTCAGTCAATTTTGAACTGAATTTTGATGGAGCTAAGGCCCAAGTTTACCTTATTGGATGATATATTTGGTATTTGTTAATCAATATTGGACAATTTAAATTTACTTACATGAGATACAAAAATTAATATTTGATGGAGTTCTGGAATACCCCCAATTTTCAAAATATTTGATTAACTCAGCTATTTATTATCCCAGTTTAATAAAAATTGTTTTGCATAATTATACTCGCCTTGTATTGGGATCTTTAACAAATTTGAATATAGTTTATAGTTTTATTCATGAAAAGGTAGACGTTTTAGGTATAAGCAGAACCAGAGATCGCGACAAGCGACATCAACTGTCAAATTAAAATACACATAACCCATAGAATGCTAATACAAACCGAATTTTTTTAGAATATATTTCTAATTTTGTCGTCTACGCTGCAGTGCTACCAACTAGTTTAAGATGTTGGTATCAAATATTTTAGAACTGTTATTAAGTGAATTTGGAAATTCCAAAAATGAATGAATTTTTTTAGGGTTATTTTGTTATTATTTTTCTTGTTTCGTCCCTTCAACGCTAACGCTCTTGTTGTGTTTACCCAGTTGGCCAGTGCATCTCGTTAAAAATGATAAAAAAATTTTTGGTTGCACAAAGAATTGCAGAGATTGTCGAATTTATAAAAAAGGTAGGTGTTCTCCACTAGTGAGGCGGAGTGTCATTGAAAGTTTGTGCATGATTTCTATTTATGAACATTTTAGGTCAACTAAAATACTCTTGATCAAACAGATGTATAAAAGTTAAAAGGTGACGACTATGAAGCATTTAATATAGATCAAACGGGAAGAAATCTCAAAACTAACTCTGAAATATGCAAATAAGTGAGAAAACAACAAGATCGAATTCGCAGCATATCTAGCAAGCCAACAACACACATTTATAACCTACAATACAAATCTAAATGTAACTCACAAAGCATGTAAAGAGGCAAAATTAAATAGAATGGAGGAATGGAAATTTACAAACACAAAGACAACATATTTTTATTAAATGACAACACCTCCCCCAACAAACACTTTACTGACCACCAAATTAGAATAAGAAACGCTAACAAAGGCTCGAAACTCGAAACTAGTCCGTAACTAGACTATTAAAAAAATTAAATACCACTAAGTATTTAAGGACAAAAAATGCTCATAATCAAAAGAGATATTAAGGGAAATGCTGCCAAGTCGTAGGCTTTTAGTCGGAGGAAATAGGAAAGAGATATTGTCGAGCCTGTAAAATGTTAAATGGGAAGAGGAAGCCTTAGCATATAGGAATGCATTTAGAGGCCAATCAAGATCATCGTCACCAGATTCTTAACCACCAGGAATCACGCTTATTGGACCATCAAAAACCCAAAATATTTAACATACCGAAAGGCAGTTAAAACGTGAGAAAATCGAATCGGTGCATGAAACAATTTTTGTGCAATCCCTTACTACCGACCAACAAACTAACGTTTGATTTGAGAGACATGATGAATACGCAACTGCTGCAGGTACGCTAAAATAGACAAGCTAGAACTGAGAGTCGTGATTAAGTCTCTTGTGACGATGAAAAAGTTGGATCCCCCGTCCCAATCTGGACACAACTTTCCTTATCAAAGTCAACAGATTGCAAGGGACGCTGATTTAGGGAGCTCGACAGAAGATTTGAAACCTCAGTTATAATACAGTAGGACAATGGTTCCAAAGGAAGTGAAGCCAATGTGTTCCAAGCTAAACTCAACAGACAGAAATCCCGAAACAACTGAATCTACGATACAACGCTGATAGAGGAGGGATGTTCACTGAATTAATGTTGGTTGGTAGGCTTAACTCGAACAACTTTGGAGATACTTCAAGTACAAAAAGTTAGGTCACTTCATCGAAGACTGTTGGCAGCAATGAAATGACCGTTTGATGAGGCAGCTGGATTCTCAATTAAAATAACATGAAAACTCACGTGAGGAGGAACATAGAGCAGGAATGCATAAAATCACAGATAGAGTGAAGAGGTTGTATGGCCAGAGAAAATGAAAGACAAATTTGCGTACCGAGTGGAGAAAATTATATTACGTTTGTTAAGGATAAGCCGTGCAGTAGAGCTGATCGCTGGAGAGAGAAAGAGAGAAAGAGAGAGAGAGATAGAGCGACTTAGAAGGCCAAGACAAAGAGATGTGCTAAGGTGATGCGCAATGGAGTTGAGAAGGATGAGTGTTATAATGTGGCGAGATAGATAACGGATTAAGAACAGGATTAGCCGACAGTTAAGAGCGTCCAAGAATACGAGCCTTATCAACGGATGAACCAGATAGGAAGAGGCCAAATTAACACGACTACGTTTACGTTGTAAATTTAACGTAGATTTACTATCCGCAGAAGGGAACAACCGGCACAATTTCATTAAAAGAAAGGCAGATTTAAAGATGCACAAGGCAATTTGAAAGATCCATATAAAATTGTTAAGAGAATCAACGACGTTGTGTACCGAAAACAAAAAACCTTGCCGGTTCGGGACGAATAGATTTAAAGTACGGTTAGTGTGATGAGTTCCACTCCACACACTTCTTTGATTCTACTCTATAATACTTGGTGGTCTAGTGGTTAAGGCGTACAGCCTCAAGTTTTACCATTCGGAAGGTCGCTGGTTCGAGTTCAGCCCGAGGCAATAATTATATTGGGCGATAATTATAGTTAATTATTGGAGTTACCGGATCAAAGATTCCTCCAATAGTGAATGTAAGTGAAGTTGGCCCAATAACCATTTTTTGGAGAATCGTAGTTCTGGAGGGTTCCCGTTGCCAATATTTTATTATGTATCATTCAACAAAAATTGGCGTTCGTTTTAAGTCCGTGTCGGAACTATTCGAGAAGTGTCATTAACTTTAAGATACTTTTCTATTAGAGGGTACTCAGGACCGTCTATGCCAATGACCGTTTTTGAGGGAATCGGTGTTTCCATTGCCAATATTTTATGTACCATTCAAGAAAAGTTTGTGACTCTGTTAAGCCCGTGTCGAAATTATTTTAATTTAACAGCATTACTCTACCAACTTCGACACGGAATTAAAACGAACGCAAATTTTTGGTGAATGGTACTTATTGAAACATTGGCAACGGGAATTTCCCAGAACTTCGATTTCCCCAGAAATGGATATTGATATGAATGCTAAGCACCCTCCAATATAAAAGCATCTCATATAGTGAATGGCAGTACTCGAATAATTCCGACGAGGAATTAAAATGAATTTCAAATTATGATATTTTTTAAACCGCATTGCAATTTAAGTTTTTGTCGATGATTCTGTTTACTTATAAATGTCGTGAGAGTTTTTTATTTGACGATTATTATTTAGGTATTGCCTACAAAATCGTACTTTTTGGCATACAGTTTTGGGCCAACTTCACAAAGGTCAGTACTGATTGGAAATTGTATATTACAGTGACATTCCAAGTGTAGGGGAATACTGAAATAAGGAAAGTAATTGTAAACGACGGCGATAATCATCATGGAAAATATTGGAATTAACAAAGTCGTAAATCGACAAGACGGGGAAATTGATGACTTGGAATGTTCGAGAATGGAACTGCATGCAAGTGCAGTGCATAAATACGTTGAATATAGCATCCGAAACTATGATTTTGAACGACTTGATAATTTAATTGTTCCAATTATATCGATGTAGTCCAGATCATTTCTGATCTCGGGATTCAGATATATCCGGTTCTACTCAGAGGCCACATTAAAGAGTTAGGCGAGGCGACACAGCAGAAGAATCTAGTAGTAATCCCTGTACCGGATATATCCGGTTCGTCTGACATATTAAAATAAAAACATTAAATAAGGAAAAAAGCTGCGGAATGTTGGCTCTATTGATAAAAATACATTACGACACCACGGTACCTAAAGCATTTGGGCATTTTGATCAGACATGTCTTTATAGGGAAACATTTGGAGTGATAGTTAAAATTATTATAAAATTGCTCAAATCATATATTAATTTACAGTGTAGAATAAATTATTCATTGTTAGTAATACACTTAAATAAATTACAGAAATATAGTATGACATGTAATTAATTGTAAACTGTGTACAATTTATATTTTAAAATCCGTTTTTCTTCGAATCTATATCAAATTATAATCAAACCGTTGATAATTTTTATTTATATAGTTAGTTTAATTCATAAATACTGTGTTTTGTGATCTAATCGATACAGTAACCAACCCAAATATAATTTAAATCTAAAATCATGTACACTAACTCTCTTTTTACTAAACTGTCAACTTATTTTCGAGAATTCAAATTTGTAGTGGTTTTTTAGCGCCACAACTTTTGATCCGACCCGAATAATATTAATTTAATTTATTATTATTTAACACATAAGACAAGTATTAAAACAAAACAAAAAGTATAATAAAAAACTATAGCCAAGCAAATTGATCGAAATAATACTATTTTCGATAGTGCGATAGCAGCCGATCTTCTACTTTAAATATGTGGAGGTGGATTTTAAAAATGTGTGTAATTCGTAATACTCGTATACTCGTATACATAAAGTCAGGAAATATTATTTGAAGGATTTTGTTCAAAACGCTCTCGACTTTATAAAAATAAAATATAAGTAAATGCATAAAGAGAGAGAGAGAGAGATAAAAAATGTAATAAAATCGCGGCTAACTTGATCTATTAATTAATGATCAAAGAGTAATAAAATTGAATCGATCAATTAGAATTATGTACAATGCGTTTCATATTCGTATATTTTATTTGCAATCTATTCTCCATTTGTTTTTATAGTTATACGAGAGTTTAGTTTTTTTGTGTTTCATCATAATATAAATAATAATATTATTTTAAATTTAGTGATCTTTGTATATTTTTTTGTTTTGTTTTGATTTTGTTGCTGTTGATCTTAAGTATTTTTTTTTTCTGTGCATACATAAAAAATATACCAACCGGTTCCCGATCGATTATAAAATATTTTGTTGTTTGTTTGCGTTGCTGCCTTTAGTCGCTTACTTGATCGCTGCTTGCTTGCTTAATGCTTATAAATGACAAATAATGAAGAGACTTAAATGAAATAATTACGATCGCCATTTTTCTTAAATTTGTTGGTTTGTTGTTTAACCCACGGCATCTTATCGTATAGTGATCGGGCGATCGACAATGTTTTTTTAAAGAAAGTTAAAGGTATAAGCAAGAAAGGATTAATCAAAATAAGAATAACAATATCAAGCCAACAAAATCGTTTCAATACTTATAGAAATTCTGGTTTCTTATACAGTGCTTTTTTCTTGTTCTGTAGTTCTGCAATAAATTATCTGCCACAAAAGATTTCTTATATGTACATTTTAATGATCTTCAGTGTAGGGAAATGTATGCGTGTGCGTTACTCACACATATTTAGAAATAATAATGTTAATGTTTAATTTATAATAAAATATGATTGTTTTAATATAGAAAGAAGAGTCATCTTTCAAGCATGAACAATACTGAAATGAAAGTGAAATGGATCGTCTTCTTCTTATAATTTTGCTGTGTAGAATGCGAGCTAGTCGATTTTGTTTTTAGAACTTTTTCTTTTTCTTCACTTTTTGTTTTGGTTCTTACTATTTGTGTATTAGCTATGCCCGTATAGATTAGAATGCCAGAGACTATAGAAAGATTTCTATTTCTATTACACAACAGAAAAAAAAACTATTAACTAACATCAAGAAGTTATGTCTTGTACAAGTCACAAATGTAAGGTTGCTTCTTCGCTGTATGAGCATATAATATGGTATAAAGCAGGTTGACGATGATCATAATGATACACATACACCAACTTATATATTCAACATAATAAAAGTTACAATTTTGGTAGAATTCGAAAACTAGTTTTTGAGTAGTTTTGATTGTATTCATAGTCGCTGTCATATAGCGATTAACAACAAAAACTGAGTGTTATATTGTAAGGTGAGCATATAGGTATGCAGTACCATCCGCATCGTACGCAACGAAAATATATAAACCGATTTTTTGGGGGAAGCTAGAGGTAATAGTGATAATTGATGATAATCACCATGCGAGTAAGGTAAACACATATTACGAAATAGATAGTTTTTACTACGTCATTTCCACAGAACACAACATAATACGAATAAACAGGTGTTTTACTTTTGAAAAGAAGGTCGAGAACTATTATAATTTTTGGGGTACAACTGAAGGTATTTCAACTGGCTTTGTATACTCTATATACTCTAAATAATTTATATTTATGCATTGTGCTAAAAAGACGTAAATAACAAATACTACACCATTCTCTAGAATATGCGACGACACTTGCCGCATGGCATGGGTATTTTCCAGGAACTCTATTAATAACAATAAATACTATATTCTAAACCCACATGTATAATATTTAGAAGATACGGTCAGTGTATTATAGCACATCATACACATTTACACTATATGGATACGACATACGCACTTGGGATAATTGCGTATAGTTAAAAAACGCTGATCGCGTATTTTATAAAACGATAATTGACTTAATTTTTTGCCCTGACTCTACAGATTTTATTTTGGTTGTGTTGTTGTTTTGTTTGTTTGGGAATTTTGCCAGAATCATTGAAATTGTGAGATACACACACACACTTTTTTTTATAAATATCAGATTCATCTTTCATTGTTTAGTTTAATTATAACTAGATTGCATCAAAAAAGCGCGGGAGGGAAAATCTAAACCTGTCATTCACATTTCGTTAGTGTATACATACATGTTTACGGATTTTCAAATCACAACGGCTACAAAGTAAAAGGCGCAACTGATAGTTTTTTTGCAATACATTATGCGTTTTACGCAATATGAACTTAAGTACAAGTCTCAATTTCTATAGAGAATGCCTTCTCTCAAGGTAATTACAACTACGTTAATTTTGTAAACATTTGTTTTTGTAAAAATCAGAAAAATCGGACCAAATTTCATTCCCGAAAAATGCGATAGCAACACTAATTATTGCTATCATGACATTTTTTACGGTCAGCCCAAAATATCGCCACATTTTTATTCTCAGCCGCGAAAATACTTTCTATCGTAGTTAAAAACTATATAACAGTCGAAATTTTGGGTGCTGAGAGTATGCATTACGCCAAAATAAACAACAATTGTGTGTGCAATGTTACTCAAATTAAAGATTTTTTTTTTGAGAAGTTTCTAATTTGCACTGCTCATTTCGTATACCAAATTTGTAACAATAAAACAGCTGAAAACCGAGCTTACATTACTTTAGGTATCTATGTTAGGACGCCATGGAATTCAAAATATCGAAAAAATCTTCAATATTGAAGACTGTTCAAAGTTTTTGAAATTAATTCATTGGTTAGTTTCAAAGAAAACCACTACACTATGCATTGTAGAAGACAAATGATTTCCTGGAAGAATTGGATGAGATGAAAGAAAATTTTGTAAAAATAAGAAATTCGTCAAAGTGTGCCACCTCATGTGATTTTTTACAAACAAAAATAGAATTCTGTTGTTTTGTGAATTAATTTTTAATTTGGGGTAGCACAAACAGAGTCTTATCTCCACGTGGTGCTACCTGAGTAACTCCAAAGAAATCAGGCAGTTTTATAGTATGTAGGGAAAATCTGCAAACAACTTAAAACTCCAGCAAAAAACGATAATCAAAAGTTATTAAAGCCAGTTTCATGCCAGCTGAATTAGCTAGCGCATCCAACATATCTGTATGGTCTAAAATATCAACAAAGTAAAATAAACATTCATCACAGTGTGACCTGAGTGCACTATAGTTCAAGTTCCTAACGTAGGAAAATTCTAATAAAAAAAATCAATGAGGTACAATAATTCGTCACTTATCAAATAATATAGCTCGCCAGTTGAGCCAACGAATATTTTTTGTGGACAGCTCCTATGCAAAACAAAAATCTAAAACGTAATTATTGAAACGTAAACATTCAACTTGCCATGTACGACGCTAGTTGAGCTATCGAATAGTTCCTAAATTCGTGGACTATATCTCACCTCCTAGTTCTCATCACTTCTGTGGATTCTATTACAGATAGTATGCATCCCTATGCAAAAATTCTAGAAAACATCATCCATGCACTTTAACCTTTCAACTATCAAACGATGGACGGCGCTAGGTGGCCAACGAACCGCTCCCGACTCCTGTGGTCTATATCTTAGCTCTTGTTTGATTGATTGAGATGTATGACTAGGCAATTTAGTGAGACTTCCGGATTAAGCCGGGCCAGCTGTACAGCCTTATTACATTTAACAAGATGGAACGATTGGATAGGCATGTTAAATATGACTGAATTGGCCCAATTAAATTGTTAGTTAAAAATATAATGTAAGGCGGTTAGCACAAGCGAGCACAATTATTTTTGATTTTTATGGTATACATTTTCAGCAATCAGCATCCTAAAAATTAACTAATTAATTAAGTTACCGTTATAATGGTAAATTTCCTGAAATAAAACTTCATTATTATGATTGATTGATTGCGCAGTAGCGCCAAGTACCAGACAGGATGTGCCGGACAACGTCGGTCTCATTCCTACAGCCTGCTTACTTATAACAAGAAGGAAGGATATAGGAATGGTGTTATTTTTTTTGCCTTTGTAGGACAGAACAACCCGGTTTCAGACACCCGGCGATCGTACGGCACAAGACAACACAACTCCAATCTACTAGATGAACGGATTAAGGTTAAATTAGTTTAATGATTAACAACGACATTGGACCTCAACAATTGCTTCTCAAAATCAGCACCGAAGAAAAACTATTATTATTGTTCAGACATCTGGAAAATTCCTGAAATTTAACTCAAAACCAATACCAATCATCGCAGCATAACAATTTAATAGTGAGCTCATTATTAGCTGCACCTGCAGCTCGAAAATGTCCTGAAATTAGTAAATCATTAAATCCATTTTATGCTGCCAGTAGTGCCAGTGAATAATAATGGTTAGTTTGCTGCAATGGCACACATGACAGCAACTACCAATGAAAACACCAACTGAAAACTAATTATTATTAAACTAATTTATTTAGAATTATAATAATATAGATACTTCTATGAACAACAAACACGCAAAATTAACACTCCATTCTGTATATTGAGCCGTGCCATACTCTTATATACGTCAGACTAGTATTATAATGCCCAAATTAAGTTTAGAGTGCAGTTACGTCAAAGTATCTAATAAGGCAATCTGAAAACAACAATTGTGCAGAATTCCCACTCCATAAAATCTGAAAAACAGACCCCCCCCCTCCTAGAAGCAAACCCCAAACTACCAACTATTAACCGGAAATATGTATAATTATCAAGGTTTACACCGTACCACACTCACACCCTAAACCAAAATTCGAACAGCAAGACGAATTACAACCACTATTCACTCTTGCCTACACCGACGATATTTTTCCCATGACATCACCCCAATTCAACCCATTCTTTAAGAATTAATCAATTCACTAAGTGTAGTCAGCTTAGAGTAAAATCCGGTGAAATGAACCACACTTACACGAGATCCAGCTTCATCCCTCGATCCTCTTCACAGTCCCATTCCGGCTGGAACTAACTTCACCCGTGCTGATACAATGCAATATCTAGGTACATATTCAAGCTGAAAACAAAGTTGGCCACACACCATCCGAACTCGCTGACAAATGCAAAATTTTATTAAAAGTAAGACCAAAGCTACTTTTAATACAGCTATCAGGGTGTAGAACACTTTAATACTCCCCACCACAACGTATGAACCAAAGACAGCAGCACTAATCGATGACGCTCAAGGAAACACGAGTTTCACACTTTGAAAATAAATTAACCGGGCCTAGCACCAACAAACTCACCCAGGTCCGAAAAAATAAGAAAGCCCTGCCCACCAAATTGCATTGAACTGCGAAAAACTGTCAATGAAATGTACGAAAATGACGAATCTGATTCCAGTGAATTACTGGAAGAAGACGATCCAGAAGCAAACATCCAGCCATAAGTTTAGCCAGCAGCATCAATAATTTGTCTTCTATAATGCTTTATATATTTGAGGAAACCTCATTATGCCTTATATATTTGGGGAAACCTCAAAAATAAAAATACACTGAAGCCTACCTCTTGGTAGGCAATGAACACAAAAACAACTCAACTTCCATCTTCGTACCGTCACAACACAGCACAACTCCAAACAACAACTACTCTTTCTACCCTACTTCCACAAACACTCACTCTGTTCGGCAAAGTAAACCACAATTATTAACACTACACAGCACATGCAATGTGCAGACAAAATTACGGAGCAACACAAGTATCTAAGAACTGGACGTATATGTGCAACCACTAATATCACTTACACATTCATTCAATCACACATCTAATGATCAATACTATAATCGTGTATCCATACTACCCATATACATACACACAATACCCATCAGTGTCCCTACATGCACACATCCATATGAAATTTCATCTTCTTCATCCATTTAACACTACCATCCCTACGGTTGCTTCACCCAGCGGATGGGAAAACTGTAACACTTCAATACAAAATCATAATCACTTAAGACACTTTCCACCCATGTTAAACTTTCAACCATTCGAACAATCATGACTTTCACTATTCCAACTATGTAGGCGTAGACTTCACAAAATAACAAACTGCACAAAATATAAATGTAACACTTGCGTTACATCTTCCAGTAGAAGCGACCCGATCGACTCAATCTTTCTGATCCGTGTTTGCAAGGCTGGCGAAGCAGTCATTAATACAGTAATCATTCATTAGATGAATCAACCACACGTAAATTTCAAACAAACCTGTAGCAACTCAACTATTCGGGAAATAATCATCGACACATCGTCGACACAATCATCTACACATTCAACACATAATAATAATCAACCATGCGAAATTTAATTAATAAGCGATATTTAACAACTCACATTTAATAATCGACTTCCATAATCAACCGCGCATGAGCGCACGACACTCATAAATTGGTCGTATGCATATACTGGCATTGACGAAATCAATAGGAATAAGGAAATAAGGGATGTCCACTGCAATTGGTTTTACGATTTCTCGCGCTAAGTGGTATTGATTCATTTTTATTTATATATTCATGCATAATTTATTAACCTCAACAAAATAAAATTTACAATTCTACATTTCATTGATACATCAACTATCATACAAATCAACCACATTGTTTAACAATAACTCGCAACACCCCACTATCTGATAGCGGTTACACGGCACAAATTCGAACACAATACCGGTACCGCTGATATGCATAGAAAAAATCTTCTATGCGCTTTAAACATTCAACCATCAAACAATGTACGCCGCTAGTTGGGCCAACGAATAGTTCCTGACTTCTGTGGACTATATCTGAGCTCATATGCATGAAAAATTCTAGAAAAAATCATCCATGCTCTTCAAACATTCAACTATCAATTAAAACTTGTCCAGATTTCCAACTCGGAAAATTTTCAGGAAATTGAGTTAAAATTTAAAATTTCTGTTTAACAAATTTGTTGCGAAACATTTTTCAGGGTTGGTATAAAAGAAAAATGTTTTAAATCTTTTTTTCATATAAAAAAACCAAGCTCAGGAAGTCATTTACAACGACATGACACATATAAATACATACATTCTATACTAAACGAATAATTTACCGCCAGCGCAGAAAGGTGACTTTGTGAACTAAAGTGCTGGCAACAAAATTGTTGCTTGGCCTGGATCCACATGATTATGCCATCATGAGGAATTACGGTAGTGGCCTAAAATCTCGAAATTCAAAGTCCCGGTTTATAAAAATCCCGTATATTAAAAAACCCTGGAAACCTTGGGTACTAACAAAGTTTCGGATTTCAAGGTAGGTCAATTTCTTAGCCGATTGTAATGACACGTCTCTCGAGCTGGATGTTGAAACCGCTCGAGAAATAAACGTAATCTTTGATAAAATTTTATATGAGGAAAGAGCTACAATTTCAGCTGATGACACTAGAAAAGTATTGGGTGGATGAAGAGCACTTCTTTGGAAAAGACGAATGGAGCGACTTAAAACTTCCTTTAGAGATATTAGTAATAAGGAAAATATCCTTACCAAAATACGATTGTTCAGAATGAAAAACCTGGAGTCCTATTCTTGAGTTCCACATCCATTTTCCACATGTGGATATCTGCCAAAATTTATGAAAACGTTCGGAAATTGTAATTCATGTATTCTTGAATTCCCTACTAAGGGAATTTTTCCGAATGGGTAAAAGTATGTGGAAAAAATTCCCCATTCTAGTTATTTAACGTTAATGTTATTTTAAACATTTAATTGAAAAATTCGAAAGTTATTTTAGTTTTTGGTTAAAGTTATTTTAAATAAAAGTACAAATATTTAAAAATGGAGAAAACACTAAAGTTACGAAAGCACCAAAAAGTGCTTTAATTGATTTCATCGAAAATCATAAAGCAATTCTAATAAAAAAATTAGATAGTGCAACCACCATTCAAAAGACAGCAAAATGTTGGGAACAAGCTGCGAATATGCTAAACGCCATCCCAGGCTCGTATAATTCGTGGCAAAATTGGAGAAAGGTTAGTATGCGTGTGTATTAAATATTTAAGCATTTTAATGTTTATTAGATATTCTTCAGTGTTGGTAGGATATGAGATATGAAGTAAGAGCAACAATTTCAAAAAATAAAAAAATTGTTTCCAGGACTGGTGGAGCTGCCCCCACTCTAATCAGCGAAATTATTGGGGATACTTGCATTCTTGGACAAACAAGTGTTCAAGAAAGCATAGCGCAATTGGTTAGTAATTGTATTACGTAAATCATTTACTTATAAAATTAAGAAATTGTTTTTTTCAGGAATTACCTCCCGAAGAATGTCCCAGCAATACGCCGGAAATAAAATTTAAATTTGTTTCAAATTTACGATACTCAAATTGAATTTTTGACAGACGGATTTGAGGCCAATTTTGAGAAATCTGAGCAACCAGCTAATTTTGAAATACCACCACAAGCTGAACCCACGACGCACATCTCTGATTCTATCGAACCTCCCGGCAAAAGTAAGGAACAATCAGTTTTAAATAACATTCATTTGGGGTAATTAATATTCTTAAAATTGTAGAACGTAAACGAAATGTTGCAGCACAGCGTCTGATCCAAACACTAAACACGGCCGTAGTAATTACTAAAAGTATCGATAAAAAATTGACACCAAAGAAGCCTATTATAAAAATAAATTGGAGTTGTTGGGGAGAATTGCAACAGCTAAGGAAACAAGTAGTCAGGCACAACTCAGAATTGCGGTAATCCTCGAAAATAGCGAGAAAAACACAGAAAACATCGTGGGACATATGACACATAATAAATAATGTAAAAAAAAACAATAAATTAGTTTTAAAATTAAATGAGTTTCTTTAAATTATTATTTTTTTATTTATTTATTTGTTAGGTAAAAATTAACTATTTAAAATTATAAATTTTATATTATTTCATAATTAAAAATTAAACATTATCCACAAAACTATTTAAAAATTATTTTGATTTTCTGTCTATTTTTCAAGCTAAACATAGGAAATTCGCAACAAAAATTTACTGCACTACGAAGTTAGACTGGATTTAAGAGTGGTGAATAAGCATTGTAACTGTGGTGAAAACAAATTCCGAATGATTCAAGAATATAGAAATTTTGTACATTTGGAACTACATGTGGAAATGGTAAGGGAATTTTGACAGATATCCACATGTGGAAAATGGATGTGGAACTCGAGAATAGGGCCCCTGGAAAGATATTAGAAAAATATTACATTGTTAGAATAATTTAAATTTACTCGGTAATTTGACCAAGACCACCCATAGTGGTGAATATATATAGTGAAAGTGTGAATTCTTAGAAACTGTTGTGAAGTGTTTTTCTTTGATTATTGGTTATAATCTTGAACACATGTTTTACTTATTCCCAGGTATAAATCTAGTTAATGCACCTGCTGCAAACCTCGATCAAACGCTCAACAATACGTCTGCGCCTTCCAGCGAAATTTGGTTGATGGGACTGATGTGTTCTTTTTGGACACTTCGATTATTGGACACTGGACACTCGTAAAGTTTTGGACAGGAATTTATGCGAGTGCCCAAAACTAATATTTTGGACAAGTGTTAATACAAAAAGTGTTAATATAAAAATACATTTTGTTAGTGAAAAAGATCAAATTTTTGGTATATCACATTCGTGATTTTAGAAAATTTTCGTTATTTTTATATGAACGGATGTCGTTGTAGCTTACGGCAAATTGAACGAATCTCAGACATTAACTCCTATAGTGGCTACATAGACTAGAACGGGAATATATATTATGGAATTAAAACTGTATAACGCTATTTCGAAATAAGCATTAGGACTCCCGATAAGAATTTTTGAACATTAACCCTTTCCGCGATTTTTGAGGATGATATGACAGGATGTCGTTTTAGCTTATGGCAAATTACGCGAATCTCTGAAATTGGCTCATATAGTGGTAACGTAGCTTAGAAAGGGAATACATTGTGGAAGTAAAATCACTTAATGCCATTTCGAAATAAGACGTAGGGCTGTTAGGATAGCATACGGATTATTTCGAAATGATGTTAGATGATTTTAATTTCACAATGAAAACCCTTTTTAACCTATGTAGCCACTACGGGAGTCGGCTGTGAGTTTCGTGTAACTTGCCATAAACTACAATGACATCCTTTCATATAAAAAACGCGGATGGTAGCGAATTTTTATGCGAGAGCACTACGGATTATTTTGAAATTACATCAGGTTCGCTGACCAGCAGATGATTTTGGTTCCAAATTGTATGGCCTCTCATAACGTATATGTGAGATTCGCGTAGTTTGTTATAAGCTACAACGACAGTCTTTCACATAAAAATCGAGGATATGATTAATATTCAAAATTTCTATGCGAGAGCCCTAAGGCTTATTCCGAAATGGCATTAGACGAGTTTTATTTCATAATATTTGCCATTTCTAACCTATATAGCCTAAATGAGAGCCAATCTCTGTAATTCGTGTAATTTTCCATGAGCTACAACAATTGTGAAAATTTTTCTAGATTCGGAGTTTTTCCTAAAAAACTACAATACAAACTAAAAATCTCAGAGAATTGGTAAAACTACGAACTAACGAATAAATTCGGAACTACGCATTAAGAAATCATAAAATTTTATTTATTCATTCACCCAATCCACACTAGGACTTTTGAGTCTCATTCTTCGTTTTTTCCTCCTTTACCTATAAAACCTAAAGGAGAAACGCTTCTCGAATTACACGGTTTCAAACTACACGATTTTCTTTGATTATCCTTTATTTTTTTGTATACCATAACAAAAAAAACATACGTTTGTTTTATTTTCACACTCCCGTTTTTTGTAGTCTCGAACAACACGGTTTCAAAGAACACGGAACCAATTAATCGTGTTCTTGGAGGGTTTCCTGTAATAAATTTATTTATTTATTCAATATTACAACTGATTCAGAAATCATTTAGTAATTTATCTATCTTAAATTAGTTTCTCGGTTTAAGATGAGTTACCCATTTTATAGTAATTTTTTATTCTAATTCGAACTGCCCAGCACCAGCGGTTTCAAATATATAAGATAATCGCTGTACGTGTTGCCTTGCTTGTTTCTTGATTTCATCGGTGACGTATTCCACCTTCAAGTCCCTATGAAGATTGTCAATCCTAACGTACCATGGGGCATTCACAACCCCAAATTGGAGGACTACAACATTCCTAAAGTAAGATAACCAGTATGGACCTATGGTTTTTGCATTGGCCTGTATATAGATACGATGCCAGTACACTTTCCTATATTATATATGATCAGGAAGGGGATCACATGCTAAATTCTTCTTAAGTAAATCCCTGTGGCACTATTCTTGCTTTGTACTTTTCTTTTTGTATTACTGAAGTAATAAGTTTAGTTAGTGCAAAAATTTTCAAAACAAAGTTAATTTGGACACTTTTGTTCCACAAAATTTGTATAGGGAAAAATATTTTTCCATTAACTTTGTTTCGAAAATATTTACACAAAATTTATTCTCTTAGTAGGCCAGAAAAATAAATTTTTGACAAAAATGTTATGAAAATGTTTTTCTCAATCCCTATTTCTAGGGAAAGCCAGAATAGTACCACTGAACTTCCAAATTGATCGCATTTTAATCATTTTCCCGGTGTATTTGGTCATATCGTGCTAGCACGATATATAGGAGGATAAAACTAGCCCACTAAACGATAAACACATCACTTAAAACTAAAATTAATATCAGAAGAGGGATCACAGAATACATTTTGCATAATAAATCCTTGAATTGTTTCTGCTTCCATTAATTTTTCGCATTTTAAACTACTTTCGGACTATTTTCACATTTGCATGTTTAATTTACCAATTCCGCCCAGATCTACAAGCCAGAAAAAAGGAATAAATACATGCGATATCGAACAAGTCGAGTGATGCATTAAATTAATGTTGAATAATGTTAATGTTTAATTATTTATCTTTTAATACATTTTATGAACAAAAGATGGGTAGCGCAGAGCAAGCTTATGTATAGCAAATATCAAGTTTATAAAGCCCTTAGTATCAGGTACAGTTTAAGACAAGAAATAATCCAATTTTTAAGATTTTGTTATTTAATCGAATTTATTCCTTCTGCATGCTAATAGCAATAACCTCGTATCTACATTAGATAAAAGGATGTATTATACCATTTTAGAATCTGCAATTATCTGAATTAAACACGCATGTTTTTAAAATAGTTGGCCGCTTAGGTTATTATAAATTTGTTTTCCACCAAAGACGCCCAAACTTTTATAAAAAAAAATATTTACCACATTTCATGCTGAAAATTAAAGTCTAGATTTTTTTTTCAAAAAAAATGCCACAGCTACTCATACTATTTACTGCATATCTATTAGTATAGTCCATTAAGAATATTATAACACCAAAAAACCGATGGATTTAATTTATTTGTAGCCGTGGTGATCGGAAACGTAAAGTAATGTGAAAAAATGGACTTTTTTTTTAAAAAAATTATATATCTTAGGTAGTACTTGGGATATATTTTTTTGTATTTTATTTTGAGCGCCCAATAGCTCTACTATAATGTGCTTCAGGCTTATCCATTCATTCTGGGACACCCTGTATAGGCGAATGAGGTTTATACTAAAATTGTTCCAACTATAATGACGTCATCTAGGACAAAGTCAAAACATATTTCTATCAAGGTTGTGCTAGGTAGTTCTATGAAGGTTGTACTAGGATTTTTATATTTATAGTAACTGAAACAGTTGTGACTTATAATGCCTGTGCAAATTTTATGACTCAATTTACGTATTACTAGTAAATCGATCATTTTTATACATTCCGTTTTTTAATTAGTATAACGAACTACAAAATTTTTTGTATGGGTTAAGCAAAGTTCAAAACGATTTCAAACACTTAAAGCTATACTATTTTATGTAACTTTGATTTTCTCTATACGCACTTAAGCTATTAACATTTTTTTTTGTGCGGCGACTATTATACCTACTTATAGTTTACCTAACACAATATTTGATTTATCGTTACGTCATAAATACATATAAGTTATGCAATTCAATATCGTTATTTAATTAAAATGCAAAAAAAAAAAATTTAAATTCAACATCGCGACGATATTTTGATTATGTAATTTTCTAATCATCATCGACGATCGCATCGCGCACGCCGCTTGCATTTTTGTTTGTTTTAATTAAAAATTTTAAATTAAATTTCAATATGTATAGTGAAATTTTATTTTTTTATAGATTTTAAAATGAACTCTTTATTTTAAAAAAAAAAATCATAGAGAGATTTACAAATTTTGATTGGTGTATTAAATAATTTATTATTATTATTAATGATATGCAACTGTGGCTCTCGAGTGTTATATACACAACAAAAACGTATTTTACACAGCAGTAATATATATCCGGTTGTGCTTGATTCCATAATTGAATATTTTACTTTGTATATAAATACATAAAAAAGATTGTTTATTGTGTCATTAAATTTAGTTAATAGTAATCACCTCTTTAAGATCTTGTGATCCACGCGATTTATCCATTACATAACTTTTAATCAATTAGACATGTAATTTAACTCAGTGTATCAGAAATGCGTAAGCTTTCGCGTGAAATTCGTTAAAAAATTGCTTGCGGCAGAATTACGTACACACATGTTACATATCTTGGTGGTAAACATCTTATGTCAGAGCAGCCAGGAAGTAAATTTGTCCGCTCCAACTAAATGTCTAGTTACAATTATTGTATTGGCGCTGTAACTATAGTTGGTCCGACTTCTCAGGGCCATTTCATTTGCCATCTATGATTTGGTTTAGGTAATATTGTTTAAATTGTACTCGTATATCTAAATTCGCGCAATACGTTATCACGATTCAGTAATGAAACACATTTTTATTTATTGTTACACACCTTCATACTGAGCAATTTAGAGTAATGTTCTTGACCGCGGAAATAAAATATGTCCACTGTCGAGTAGAGATTTTTAAACGCCTACTTTATACGGCACAGTACAGCGATTCTGTTTTAGTTTAGTAAGAAAAATTTCTGCTGAAATATACTCGTATATAAAGTAGGCTTTTTAAACCCCTCCGAAAGACGGTCGCAAAATTTCATTTGAATAAAGTTAAGCGGTGAAACAATAGGCAAAAATTTAGCTGGGTATTGCCACATTTGATTCAAGTGAAGAGCAGAATTCATTCTTCACTTACTATAATTGAGTTACTGTTCACGTAACAAAATTAATGAAGTGAAGGTAAAATGCGATTGTTACTCTTCGCTTGACAAAAATTTGTCACACATTGAATTGGAAAGTTGCTTCAAATGATGGGTGAATTAATAAGCATACCTAGATTTCGAATAAACCTTGATTTCTTAAGCGAAAAAGTAAACTTACCGTACTTTTGGTAAATCTTTTGTTTAATCAAAAAACATTATTCCTGCCTAAATTTGAAAAAATCAACGAGATCAACCCTTGTTGGTTAAAAATTTAGTCTTTTATTTTTTTAAAGCTTTTAATTCGTTGTCTTTTTTTGAAAATAGAAAATTTTTCAACATCATTGCCAAAATTGAAAAAGCTCCAATTGAAGCTGTCACTTCCGATACACAGTCAATACTCAATCAGCCTGGACTGTAGAGATGCCGAATTTTGGTGAAATAAAGTTTTAATCAAAATTCGTCATTTCCAGTAAAATTTAAAAAATGTTTCTAATCGTTTTTTTAAATGCTATATACTTTTTAAAATATTTGCAAAAAACGTAAAAGCTTTTATAGAAGCTGCCATTTCCGGTAGACCGATTTCAGAAAAAAATCTCTGGTATCTCTCAATTTGTGAAAAAATCTGAAGTATGAAGTTTCATCTCGATCAGACCACCTGTGTGGGTTATAGGGAACCAACAGACATTTAGTCTGTACGGTACAGCACCTATTTGCGGAAAAACTTCAAAAGTCTACTTGGAAATAAGAAGATTGTACTTACGTATGTATTACTTATTTGCCCACATTTAGGCGATTTTAAAACTTTGGTAGTTCTTCAAATAATTTCATTCTAACATAAATATATTAGGTCTGATTTAAAAATTCTGAGAAATTTGTTCAAAATTTTAGAGAAATTATGTAGAGTCACAAAGAAACAAAATATAGTACACAGATCAATATTTTTTTGAAAGAAACAACCGTGAAAATATTGAGATATGAAGAAGAAAATTTCAAAATTAAAAGAATCGTCGAGCTTCACAAGAATATCGTTTTAGGTAGGCGAGTGGCAAGTTTTCCGATCGGTGAAAATATTGAGATATGGATCTTCTTAGAATTAAAAGTTCTTCACAAGAATGTTATTTTAGGTATGCCAGCTCCGGAAGTTTTCTGATCCCTGAAAATATTGACATATGAATTTTCTTAGACTAAAAACTTCTCAGACATGTCGAGCTCCACAAGAATGTCGTTTAGACACTAGTGGAGTACACATATGGGTCTACTAAAATATTATAGAGACAAGTTTATGCACGTTAACTTTCCTTAAGTCTCTTCTAAAAAGAAAACAAACAAATTTAGTAGAAGTTTGGCAAAAAATTCAGAAGTCTATAGTAAAAAGAAATTTTTCCTAAATCGGTTTAAGTCCGATTAAATTTTTATTGTTTATATTCGTTTACACGATTAAAAACCAGTTATCCAGGGGTGCGAAAATAGCGGGAAGGTCAACGAAATGTTTGTTGACCTTCCCCCTACCCTATCAGAGGGCTAAGCGTCATGAGGGGTACAATTATCTCCCGCGAGCCCGCGAGTGTTAGTAAAGCCGTTAGTTCCTACTATTTCAAAGTGCAATTTGTACTAATATCGTAAAACATACTCCGTGGGGTGAAGGGTGAACCATGTCGAGAATATAGGTTTTTAGCGTAACAAATATACTATACCACAATAGATCAACTTTTTGATGAACGATCGATTCAATATTCATACTCAGATTTTTCAAGAAAATCTGATCAACCGAGATCAGTATTTTTAGATGCTTGGTTCATTCAAGGTACACACACTGTTTGAAGAAATTCTATTGGCAACAACAGACAAAAACCCTTCAGGCCATACGTTGAAATGCACAATTTCAATATTTCCGTTCCGTTTGTCGTGCTCAATAGCAGGGTAAGTAGGGGACTTGCTCTATTATTCGAGGGTCTCGGGTTCGATTCCCGGGAGAGACTAGAGAAGAAAGTCTCGACTTGGTGGTTCAGTGTGTTTCTTCATAAAATTTTTTTTTTATATTCCAGAAACCACGATAGGCTCTTGGCCATAGATGAGACTAATATTTTAAGATCATGCTTAGGTCATTCAAGATGCTCACACTGTTCCCCAGGTCATTTGTTGAATTACAAAATTTCAATATTTCCGGTTCAGAACATTTCTACAACATTATTGGTCCATTCAAGATGCTATGCAACTTTTGCTGTTTAACATATGACCTGGGGTGGTTTTTGTCTTATTTAACTCTTGTCTGTGTGGGCATCTTGAATGACCTAAGCACGATCTCAAAATATTAGTCTCATCTATGGCCAAGAGCCTATAGCGGTTTCTGGAATATAAAAAATATTTTCTGGAAAAAAGACAACTATGACTTTGAGATGACACACTAAAACACCAAAGTCATGACTTTTTTCTCTGAGTCCTCAAGTCCCCTACTTACCCTGCTATCGAGCGCGACAAACGGAACGGAAATATTGAAATTTTAAATTTCAACGTATGACCTGAAGTGTTTTTGTCTTATTTAACCCTGTTGTTGCCAATAGAATTTCTTAAAATTGTATGTGCGTGCATCTTTAATGGACCAATATAAAAGTTTTATATTTATTTTTATTTATTGTTTTTATTTAATTTAAATAATTTATTATTACTTTAATTTATATTGTCAATGATTTTATTTATCATATTTATTTTATTAGATAATTTATTATTATTGATTAATATTACTATTCTTTTATTTTTATTAATTTTATAAATTTATCTAATTTAATTTATATTTAATTTATTTAAATTAATTTTTAATTTATTAAACTTGTGCCTTGTGTCATGGCGGATAGCGTGATGTGCGGCATGATAATGACGAACGGAAGTTGTGTTGCACGATTTGCTTGGGCGGCTGACGAAAACGAATTACTGCCTAACACTAACAAGCAAACTAATCACTACTGAAAATATAAATGTCAAATAAAATAACAAACGATCGAGAAAACAATCATCAGTCAATTCGCAATGAATCGATCAGCTAATCCTACGATACTATGCAAAAGGTAAGAAAAGACATCAACAACGGGCTGACGCTAAATCTTTGCCGTGTTGAGCATATCAACCGACTTTCGGCATCACGACAATAGCCTTGATTTGCACTTATATTTTTCACTGTGTGACTCATCTGCGAGGGGCTGAATGTAGCCATTAGAACATTGCACACCAATATTCTAATCGTACATATCGAACATAACATCTCACATAACATCTCACACCATCTCACTTGGTGATTGTAGCACTAACCGAAATGGTACAAACAGCGTGCAACTTATGCTCTTAAGTGTTCGCTGGTTGAGGCATAACCCAGCATTCACCACTCTACGTGCAAATAGAGTAAATGCATCAGCAGATGTACATATATACGTGCTAGACGGAAACAACACGACGAGCATTCCAAAACGAAAATAAAAAGCGACTCGACGAATACGAGTAAAGCAAAACGAACAAATAAATTTCTTCTCTTTTCACAATGCCACACACCATTCTGCCATTGTATATGGCGGATAACAAATGATAAATTTAATATAAATAATTTAAAATAATAAATTTTAAAATTATTAAATTAAAAATAAAATTTTAATAAGACATAAAATATGAAATAAATATATGATAATATTTAATATAAAACATCCAATAGTGGTTCCGGTAACAGAAATATTGAAAGTTTTCCGTTCAATCTATGACCTGCAGCTGAATTCCGGTAGAGCCAATAAATTACTCATATCGGTTTTATTAGTCTAATAAACGGTATTGGTATATAAGTTCAGCCATCGCGATTCCCACTTGATGGCTGAGAACATTTAGAATCAGATAAACATTTTGTTACAAGAAACAATGATTTTTTATTTGACAGAAAACCCAAATCTATCAACTGTAAATATTTTATTACCGCCAGATTACATCGCAAATGCCTGCCATTTCATTTTTCCGAAATTTTCCTCTAAAAATCCTGAAGTGATAAGGATTACTGTGGTAACAAATAAATTATGACGTAACATTTTTGCTTTTGTAACAACATTGAACATTTATTTTTAATAACCATGGAAACCAAGAAAACACTTACTTTAGAAATTTATATAACAGTTATAACAGTAAGTTCTCATACTCACAAAATTGTTGAGTCAAGTTTTCCAAGCGAGTTTGGACTTGTTATAAACAGTTATAACACCGAAACATTTGGTGGCCATGGTTATTTGTGGCAAAAGCTTTTCAATGTGTTGTAAAATCGTACCGTTCGTAATTTTTATTCGTTTCCATGGTTTTGGTTGGATAAAATTTGTCTCTCAACTAGTGATCCAACAATTAAATTTTATGACAGGTATGGTTCTCATTGATAACAATACGAGAGGAAGCTTGAGATTAATAAAGCGCATCATTCAATGAAAGTGAATCATGGAAGAATATTCTGAAGAATAATATTAATATAAAAAAGACTTAACACGTTACTGCCTTAATGGTGTATGCTGCTGCATCCTAGCTCACTCCCATAAATAATTTGGTCATTATATCTGAAACAGGTTGTTATTCTGAAAGTGATATGCCATAGAATTCAGCTATAAAAAATTTAATGTTTTTTCGCGAATTTACCAAGGGGTGTACACCGCTTTGATTTTTTTTTGCCACAAACGATATAGAGTATTTATATAAAATTTTATAAATGTTCAGATTTTGTTAGATAAGTTGGTTCTCACATACAATTTTTGTGTGGTTTAATTTGGCAACTTTTATGGGTTTCTACTTCTTGGTGGCTTGGTTGCTGAGCTGGAATAGCGATGACTGAGTTTCATTTCTCAGTAAACCGACATTCGATTGAATACTAGAAAATTTATGAGCCTGAGAACTGACTAGTCGAAAGAAATTATCAAGGCATTTCATCACATCTTTCATTAAACCGGAATTCATGTGCTGGAGTGGTTTCTGTCTTATTTGACTCTGCTAGTGCCAAGATTTTATAAAACTATGTGTGCGTCTGGAATGGACCAAGCATAATATAAAAATATTAGTCTCATCTATGGCGAAGAACCCATACTGGTTCCTGGGACGGAAATATTGAAAGTTTGCTGTTCAACGTATGATCAGGGATGGTTTCTTTCTCACTTCCTTGACCAGGGTCAATTAAGACAAAGAAAATTTCATAAAACTATGTGTGCATCTTAAATGAACCAAACATGGCCTAAAATATTAGTCTCATCTATGGCCAAGAGCTTATAGTGGATTCCGGAACGGCATTATTCAAATGTTCCCGTTCAACGTATGGCCAATGGAGGTTTTTGTCTTATTTAACCCAAATTAACGCCAAGAGGAGTTCTTCAATCTGTGTGTACATCTTGAATGGATCATGATCCAAAGTAGTTCCTGGAATGAAAATAGTGTATTTTGGTTATTCAGATTTTTGGGGTTTTTACTCATTTCTCATCTCTCAGTCATTTTTGTGTAATTGGATTTTGCCGATGGCTATCATTTCATCCACAACGGTTCAATATAGATGGTATCGGTTTAACTTGATTGATCATTGCAGCTTTCAATTTGACCAATTTACTAATATATTGACACGTGTTCAAATTTAGAAGAGATTTAGGAAATTCTTTGCCGTGGCAAGTTTGACGAATAGTAACCATTTGGTGATATGAAATTTCTTAGAATCAAAATTTCTAAGAAATGTTGTTCGTCACAATAATGTTGTTTTAGGCATGCGAGCACCATTAGAATTTGACCTGGGTTGACGCTTGGGTGAGTACATATGGGTCTACCAAAATAATATAGTGGAAAGTTTGCCGATCAGTATCAATATAGAGATATGAATTTTCTTAGAATCAAAATTTGTAAAAAATGTCGAACTTCACAAAAATGTCGTTGTAGGTTGTACCAAAACCATTATAGTGGCAAATTTGCTGATTGATGAAAATATTGTGATTCGGAACATATTTCAGAAAGTTAGACCTAACTCCCATTCCGCTTATTAAATGCGTTTTACGTTACAACTACTTTGATGAGTTAATTAGTTCTTGTTATCATTTATAGGGAGACTACTTAGAGTAAAGAGGTTTCACTTAACAAGACCAGCACATTTGACCTTAAAATCCTTCTGTCTCATTTTGATCGAAATGAGATGTAAATCAAGCTGCGAAATCATAATACTAAGCGTGTCTTTCTGAGACACTATATTGACATTTTTTATTTTAATAGTGTCTCAGAATAGATGTTCAGGTAAGTGATTTTTAACCAGCATATGAATTACTAAAATGGTCGTTATCAAATGTAATTGATAATTATTTTTGAATAAACTGCCCTTAATACACAACAGTTCATTATATTATTCATTTTATGACAAAATATGCGGGTTGGTTAACTTTTAAAATTCACCCTTGATAAAAAAAAAATCAACAATCAAAAATTCTCACCATAAAATCAACCAAATACTCATTATAAAATATCGTGACAGTTACAAAATATAAAAAGGGCCCGCCAAAACTCGTAGAATTGCACCTTTTACGAGTCTCGATCACATATTATAGCAGTTCCTTAATACCTCGATATATTTTAATTTATTATATCAAACGAACAACCAACTCTACTCGTATATATTTCCTTCCCTCTAAATTAATTTCGATCGCATTACATACTTGGTATGAACGAGTGCTATGCCGCGCATTTATTGTACAAGTAAAACGTAATTTTTCTTCTACTTAAGCCGTTTAAATGTGGTATTATCTTATGATTACTGTAATAATAGTTGCAATGGTCAATTGGTAATAATACGAATCAGCTTAATACCATATTTATCAAACTATATATATCATTAAGAATAATAAAAAATTGTAGTTAGATGACTGATCATAATCATATACGAGTAATTGCACCAAAGAAATTACAAAACGCAAGATTTTGATAAGCTCTTTATACCTCTAATCTATACGAACTGATGTCGAATTTCCGAAGAAATACTTAAACTCGAGAATTATTTTGTTGTATTTAATCTTGACCCAATATTATAAATTCCTTACAGATAAAATTTCTAACCGCATAATTTTTCAAGAAACCACAAAATGTTTTCTCAACTATTTCGAAATCTTATCTCAATTAAAAGTCGGTTTAAATGTAAAATGCCTTTGA